>OY979652.1:2928500-3562500 GCA_963855885.1 Coenonympha glycerion | reverse complement strand
TCGCACACGTCATGGAGCTGTCAATTACAAAGTCTCTGGTATTAACATCGCGGGATATAAATGGGCCTATTATACGAGAGCGAATATCTCGGGACGTAGTTTCCGCAGCTTTGTGAGATTTATCGGTTCTTTTCTACGGCTGATTGTTAACGATTCGTGTATTCTTCGATAACTACGAGTAGCTCGTTGGTTTAGTGGTAAACGCTTGCTTCCTTGTGTCTCAGGACATACCGCTGGCTTAATTCGGGGCGTATTGTCCTCTATTTGGGTCGCCATGTATCCAGGATTCACCGGATTTGTCCTTGTTTAGTAGTATTGGCGTTTGTTGAAAGGAGAAGTCAAAAAGACAATTTAGTGTCGGAAGAATCTCGATTAAGCAATTAAAAGATAAGCTATTACTTAATTAAACCAACTCTGGGCGTCGGCACGGCGCTGAAAAATAACCGATGACATGGGGAAAAAAAACTCAATTTCACCTGAATATTTGGGGTTTTAAAGAGTTTTTTACTATTTTTATTATTGACGCGCTAGACGACAATCTCGCCCGATGGAAGGCATTGAGGTCTAGGGTGTATATGTATATCGTGATAACCTAGAATGTGCCCATTCACTCTTTTATTGAATGCAACCAATTTGTTCGGCGTTGGTATTTTAGGTGATAGTAGTCTCAATATCTCGCTGCACGCGGGACAATAATATTAAGAAACCGACTGCCTGTTGCGCTCTCTGTCACACTTACGTTGGATTTCCTTCTAGCCATCATTTCAGAGTTCCGTAAATTCGTACTTAAATTCAGATTTTATTTAAGTGTCATGGAAACCATAGTACGTAGTTTCTTGCCAATATATTTTATTTTCATAATGTAAGATACGTACAGACAGAAACGCCCGATTCTTTATTTTGCTTTCATTAACTTCGATATGACCATCGTTCCTCCCTTATTAACATACAAAGAACAAACGTTGTATTAATATTTCCTCTTTGATATTTTAATAAAAGCACGTAAACCCTCCCTTCTGAAGTTCTGAATGTAGCCTGTTTTAAAATTTAAATTCGACGTTGCGCGGTAAACACAGGTACAGATTTCTGATTACAATACTATGTAATAACTTTTTGAGGGAATATTATATTCGATTTTTCTCTGTGTGCTGATTCTGTATCGTTCAGTTAGTAAGTTAGTAACCCGCACTGGGTTATTCACTAAGAAAACGGAGGCAAAAATCCTATTTTTGTATTCTTATTGTACAAGATAGCAACTAGCATGGTATATTGACATGATACCATACCGACCTAGGTTGGTAATTTGTGCAAAAATAGGATTTTTGTCTTCGTTTTCTTAGTTAAATAACCCAGTTAGGGTTACCAACTAACTAACTGAAGGTTACAGAATCAGCACACTGATCGTGCTTTTTGCCAGATTCATATAATATAATTTATGATATACTTTATGATACGTATAATTTATGATACGTTTTGGAGTGGATGGTTTGACTAAAGTTATTATGTCCTTTCAGAAATGGTAGCTTTCATGTGCATGCAAAGTTTTACACATCCGAAATCGCATATTTGATTTTGCCCAGTTCGTGCTTTTTGCCAGTTTGTGTTTCGTTTATGAAACCTTTTGAATTGGATGCTTTGGCTTTCCTGTGAAGCTTTAAAGTGCAAAAATTAATAATTTAGTAAAACGTCCATATCTTGAAAATTACTTGATCAGTTTTGATATAACTTGATATTTCATCTCATAAATTAAATAATAAAAAGAAGGTTATTACAGAAATAGATAGTAGGTATGGGAAATTTATTTGGAATACAGTTTGCAAAGTATATAAACTTTATATGAGAAAATACTAATAACACATTAGTATATATTAGTATTTAGTAACGTGCGATCCCGTTCTGCCCTATCTGTTTTTCTGTATTAATTAAGTCTGTTTGTAACATATAAATGTGGGTCGCACAAATGTCTCCATACCAGCTGTCGTCTTTTATTAACGATGTATTGGAATTTCCTTCTTTTGTATTCTTTATAATGTTGCTATTGCCGTCTCTGATGACCTATTTTGAATCGACTCGAGAAAATAAAGAATTCTAACCGTATGCATAAATAAAAATTGTTGCTAGTAATCTTCTTAAAATATATAAATTACGCATCACGTTGTTTGTCCGCGATTCACCTAAACTACTTAACCGATTTTAATCAAATTTGCACACCGTGTGCAGTTTGAACAAACTCAAAAGATAGATAACTTAAATCTCAATTTATCAAATCGTCGGTTTACGGGTAAAACATTATAAATGCACTTTTTGGCTGAATTGAGTTAAAAATGCAGTTATACTTATTTTTTTCCGCTCTATCGATAGGTAAACCCGAATAAATGCTACGACCGATAGTTTCGGAGATAGCCAGTTTGAATAAGTTACAAATGCCCTAAAAAAATTAAATCTATACAAGTAATTGAGCATAATCATCTTTAATGCATTAACCCAATCAAGATTATTCGAGTAAAATAGTATAAATATGATTATACCTTTTTACATGTAATAAGTCTCTTAGAAAGTAATGAAATAATCGTCAGATATAAAGTATTAAACGCATTTAAAAGCATAAATCCAAATTCCGAATTCTCACTTGTACAGTTAAAACATTATAAAGGCATTCAACTTATTTTACTCCTTGTATTGTTACTTGTGATGTTATTTTAAATTCTAAAATTGAACAGCAAAAACGTAATAAATGCATTCAAGCGATTTGAACGGCAGGGCGATCGCGTGAAAATTTTATTAATTACGAGTAATTTACAATTAAGGGATTTATTAAAGTGCATGAAGCTTTATTTATTATGACTTTTAAAAAGGTTAGCAAACAAAATAGTTGATGAAAAAACCTTAAACTTGAACGTGAACCTGATGACCAGCCCTAGCTTAGATTAAGATCTAAGCTAGTGCTGTTTAACCGATCGGCTTCAAAATGAGTTGGCAGAGACAAGTAGCAGCCATGGTATTTCTTCAGGAATAATTAATTTGTTACATCTTCATTAAAACTCTTCTCTGATGGCTGATGGTTTATTATAAGGAATGGAAAAGAGGCAGTTCTGTCCACGTATGAGCCTTACTACATGACGAAAGTTTCTCTGTATTCAGATACGTGCATAAAACAGAACAGAAACCAATATGTGGCTGCATTATTACTGTTTCCAGTTCATAACATTGCTCACTTAATAAAAATCTAACACAACTTTCTTGAGTCAAAAGAACGTTCAAAGAATTACAATTATAACATGTCGGACAACGTAAACCCTCGAAGACCCTCAAGAGGTTGAGGTACCTCAGTCAAGCCTTATTTTACAATGGAAACGACTTTATAATAAACCTTTACCCATCAATGAAATCAAAACAGGATCTTCTCAGTTTATGTAACAAAAAAATGATTCCTAAAGAATACCATGGCTGGTACTCGTATCGGCCAACTCGTTCTGGAGCCGATTGGTTATCCAGCCCTAGCGTAGACAAACACTCATAAGCTGAAGACCTTCAAGATAAAGTTCTTTCACCTACTATTTTGTTTTTCATTCTTTCTTAAAAGTCATACTAAATAAAGCTTAATGCACTTAAATAAATTCCTTCATGCCCAATAACTCGTAATTCGTATTATTTACTAACAGTAAAATGGATTACACCCAAATTTAACTTTATTTTAATTCATGCATAATTTTGTATAGTAGTTATCGTAATAAATGTCTTTAATTTTTAAAAAAGCCTTCAGTTAAAACCAGATAAATAAAACAAAACAGGGGTTCTTGAAGTCAATTTCCAAAAAAATACAATTTCTGAGATTAACGTTAACACAAAAAAACATAAAACAATACAAAAATACAGAAAACAATTACCTGGGTACTAAAATTAGCATTCTAGGGTAGGTTAAACAGAAAATGGGGTACATTTGCAAGTTACAGGTAAAAGCAAATAAATGCATGACCCTCTGAATTATAATGAAGGTTTTATAGTATTTCTTTATCAATATAAAACAAAATCAATATATATCAATAAGATGGATACTTATTGCATCATTTGAACTTACTTATTTCTAGCTTATTAAGTTTTAAGTATTCCAATTCTTACCTCAAACTTTAAAATGCGATTTACTCGAAATGATGTAAACTGCATTTATTATGTTTTCACAGTAAACCGACGAAATTTTTTATATCCCTCAGGGAAAAATAACGTTTGCCAGGTCAGCTAGTAACAAATATATCTTATAGTTCCTTTTTCCAAAAAAAAAATACACACGCAATTTTGCATAGGTACGTATTTTTTTTGAAGTTGAATGAAGATGGTTAAAAATTGACGTGGGAGGCAAATTAAAAAGTTCCTGAGCACACTCCTAAATATATTTACCTATAGAATACCGACAGACAGGGAACTTAACGACGATATTCGAGGCTTTGGAGTTTTTTGTTGACCAGTGTCTGGTTGTCGATGAGTTCTAGCATGGCATTTGAAAATCACAGTTTTACCATTTGCCCACAGTTCGTCCCCTCTGGGTGAGGCTGCTGGGTGGCAAGCGCCCCCTGGTGGCTGGTCAGAGCACAGAGCTGGTGTGTCAGGCGGTCGGTGCTCGGCCTAAACCCAGCATTTCATGGTGGAAAGGTGGTACCAGGTTGAAGAGTATCAGGGAAACGGTAAGTTTCTTTGGTGCTTCCTATGTTCTATGATTCGTATCTTTAGTGGAATTCCATCGGCTGAGAGATAAAAAGCGGCCAAGTGCGAATCAAATTTGCGAAAAGAGGGTTCCATACCTACGACAAAGGAAGTATCTGGGGACACGGTAGTGTCCCCGCCAAGACGAGCCAAGCGAAGCGCGAGGGCACTACCTATCTTTTCTCGAAGTGTTTCGTCGTATTTTTAAACCCTTATAACTTAGGCCTGAATTATTTCAGATAATCAAAATTCTCGGAAAATGATGTCGCCAGTGAACTTATTAAACCTATAAAGTTTCAATTTTATAGGTCTTATACTTTAGATTTTATTGATGTCTAAAAAACCCAAATTTCGTCACTGACTGACTGACTGACTGACTGACTGACTCACTGATGATCATCAAAATTCCTAGGTACTTCCTGAAGACCTAGAAAGCTGAAATTTGGTATATAAGCTAGTATTAGCACACAACCAACAAAAAAATTCCAAAAGTTGGAAATTTAACCCCCCAACCCCTTAAAATAGGGGATGGAAGTTTGTATGAAATTACCGCAAATATTGATGCTAGAGGTCTCAAAATTGATATAGGGACTCTTTGTAATAAACAATTAAATACGTGTTTCAGGATTTTTAGTTAATCACCCACATCCATAAAATTAGGGGGTTGGAAGTTCGTATAGGGTTTCCCATAAGTATATAGGTATAATAAAAACTTAATTTCTGAAATTTGGTATATAAGCTAGTATTAGCACACAACCAACAAAAAAATTCCAAAAGTTGGAAATTTAACCCCCCAACCCCTTAAAATAGGGGATGGAAGTTTGTATGAAATAACCGCAAATATTGATGCTAGAGGTCTCAAAATTGATATAGGGACTCTTTGTAATAAAGTACAAATAAGGAAAAAAATAAACTAGGTGAACCAAGGAGGGTTCCCTCATTAAAATGATAGAGGGGGGGGGGATACTTGATTCGGACAAATATCCACCTTGCAATGATATTCCAGAAATACACCAAAGAAAAGGAAATTAACCAAATAAAAAATATAGTCGTAAACAACTTACAAAAAGAAGTGAAATCCCAGCAAAAACATTTTCATGTAAAATGTTGCCAAGACGAGAACATGTGGCTCACACTATCAAAAAGTTATCAGATCTCATGTAGAGCAAGACTTCTAACTATACACGCCCTAACTCTATAACTCCTAACTTTATAAACTCTACACTTTAGTCAAAATATATTATGTCTTGGCTGTTTCGTTACTGTCACATGGGTGTAAAGTAAAAATATTATTCACTGACTTTGTACTTTTCTGATATACAATTTCTAGTTTCTGTAGTAACGATTATTTATTAGATAGGTATTGAGTCTCCTCAGAAACTGCACTTAGGTTTTACTAACTGCATTGGTTTCAAATACTTCATCACACTTTGCAAAAGTGTGTCCCTTTGCTTTAGAGGATATTTTTAATAAATGGAAGTTTTTTCCCATAACAATGGTGATACCATTTAATTTTAATGTGAAATTTCTTGAATTTTGCATGGTCCATTATGCCACTTGCAAAACTCTATTAGAAAAGTACTGAACAGTGAATAAATTTTTCACTTTACGCCCATGTGACGGTACCGATATATTTTGACTAAAGTGTAGAGTTTATAAAGTTAGGAGTTATAGAGTTAGGGCGTGTATAGTTAGAAGTCTTGCTCTACATGAGATCTGATAACTTTTTGATAGTGTGAGCCACATGTTCTCGTCTTGGCAACATTTTACATGAAAATGTTTTTGCTGGGATAAAAGATGTTTTCCTACATTTGATTACTCATAAGAATAGGCAATGACTCAGAACTATTAGAAACCAGACCTATAAATGAGCCATACAATTTCCTGTTCTCAAAAACCTTTTGTTGATCAAATTAGTCCATAATGGACTGAACACAATTGCGTGTACAGAAATTTCTACGTGTATCGATTGCCAATTAAATATCGCATTTAGGGTATCCTAACCTTTTCAATGTTGACAATAGCGGGTAATCTGTTACAGTCATCTGTGATTGTGATCTTGCAATGATTCACGATACAGATCGATTTCTACTTACTAATGATGTAAAGAGCCGTACAATTGAACTGATCACAATGGATTAGTCATTAAAGGAATTGTCAATGGTTAGTAGGTATAGTTTGGTGATTGGGCTTAACGAATGTATGTTGGTCATAATATGGTGACTGTGACTGTGTAGATAAAGTGCTATATTATGGAAAAATTAATTCTTTAATGCTGTAGTTATCATTATCAAGTGGTGTAATTTTTTTTTCAGCACTATTTTATTATCATGATGAGTTTTCTGATATGTATGCCACTTTAAAAGTTAAAATATGTAGTCACATCAAAGTAAAAACTAGACAAATATAAAGATACAAGATGGTTCTAGGCTCTAGCTTTCACACGTTTTTAATAATGTCTAATTAAACACAGACGTCATCTGACGGCAACGTCACCAGCAGCATCCTTACTCTGGTGCCATCAATAGACGACGCGGGAAGAGTGCTGTCATGCAGAGCAGTCCAGCCGACGCTGTCACACTCCACCCACGAGGACGGGTGGAAGCTTGAGATACAACGTAAGTTGTGACGTCACCATCAGAAGACAACTTAGTCTGGCTTACATCGTGATCTTTATTGAGTAAAATAACGTGTAAAATTTCAGTTGAATGTATTTGTATTGTCACAAGATCAGTGTAAGCTTGAAGATACAATATAAGTTACGACGTCATAATGTTTCATCTGGTGACAAGTAATATAGATTTTAGTCCACGAAGACGCGCTTTTGACTGTCAAAATCGCTTATGTTTCTTTCGATTTGTATGGAGTTGGAGTTGGGCGCGAATTACGTTAGTCTGGCATACACGGAGTCTTGCTGTCTAAATAATTTATCTTATAAGTTATTAGGTAAATTATTCACATATAGCTTATATTCACGAAACGCTACGATTTTAAAACGAGCAGTTAGGTATGTTATGGGCGTTCTGGGTATAAAAACACAAGATTAATACCAAAACATTTTCTGAGATTACTGAAAAATCAATTTTAGGGCTATTTAAATAGAACGTAAAATTGAATGTAGTACTTCAAAACGCAACAAGGTCGAAAATTGTGAAATTAAATTTAAGTTAGCGCGATAAAGTCAAGCATTGTATTTCGTATGTTGAAGTACATTGAAATTAACACTCTATATTAATAGACGTAAAGTTAATTTTGAATTTTATGACATGATTCACTTCACTCACGGCCGGTTTCTTCAACTCACTTTTACAGAAAATTAAAAGTTGAATATGGTGATCTGACCCTTATCACGACAGACAGTGGGCTGATTCTGTATCGTTCACTTAGTTAGTTAGTAACCCTAACTGGGTTATTAACTAAGAAAACGAAGGCAAAAATCCTATTTTTGCACAAATTACCAACCTAGGTCGGTATGGTATCATATCAGTATACCATGCTAGTTGCTATCTTGTACAAAAAGAATACAAAAATAGGATTTTTGCCTCCGTTTTCTTAGTTAATAACCCAGTTTGGGTTACTAACTAACTAAGTGAACGATACAGAATCAGCACACAGATCAGTTGAAGAAACCGGCCGTCAGTGTGTGAAATAGTTACGCGAATCGTTACTCTGAACTACAGTGTGTTCTTTCTTTCACAGATCTGCCAGTAGTGAAATTGGAGTTGGGAGCCAACTTGGACGCCGACAAAGTTGTCGAGGGCTCCGATGTGTACTTGGATTGTATGGTGCGTGCCAACCCGTGGCACACGCATGTGTATTTCACTCATAATGTAAGTCGAATATGAAATAACTGACTATAGTTAAACTCGTGGCAGCTGCGGTTATAAAATAGTAGTTTATGAAACGGATGCATAATGGGGGTTATTAAAACACGAGTGTGAGTTAAAAATACGAGACTCGAGCGAGTTTTTTAAAAGTATCGCATGAATGTTTTAATACTTAATTATGTAGTTTCATACGCTACTTTATCTACGCTCATATTGTCTTAAAATCCAAACCATAACATCTTCGTAACGTTTGTCGTAAATCCTTCACTATGTTGGTAAAAGATTGTGGCTTAATTTTGTAGCAATTTCTAAAATGTAACAAAAGATATTAAATATTAGAGCGCCAAAATTCTACAGCACACGTCACCATTGTCTATGGTCAATTATTATTGTAGTTTTAATCACATTCAGTTTTTGTCCCCTTAAGGAGCACATCACGTGTGTGCCCGCGAAATTCAAATTTTTTGTGGTTTTTCGCGATTTTTAAGCTAATAAGACATAATAGGCAGTCAAATTGCGAGAATTCCAATATCATCTTCACATGTTTATGTAAAAATCTCTGCTTGAAAGTATCGAGTTAAAGAAATTAGTCAGAGATTTGCGAGTCACTCACATAAAACTCGATAGTCTTTCCTAGGATACACATTTTTATGCAAATATTTTGATATAATCATGTAAAGATGATACTGCCATTCTCGCAAATTGACTGCCATAAACCTCTGATGTGTAATTAGCGAACAAATTGCAATAAACCATGAACATTTTGAATTTCGCGGGCAGAGTCGTTGATTTCGCCTTTAAAACGGAGTAAACATTACCACAGATCTTCATAAATATTACCCCATATAAAGAGACAGGAACCCAGAGTCCACTGTATCGTAATGGAAAAAATTATTTCATGCAACTATCTTGCAATATTTCCATTGTATCATTCCATTCCATTTATCGAATCGCAATGTCATATCAGAGAGCTCCGGTCTGGTGAAAGTACATAAGCAAAGCGGGGAACCTAAATGTTCGCATAATTCCAAAATAAATGGAACAGTATTTACTGAAATTCCATCCCAAATGAATATTCCCAAAATCAGAGACCTATTTAATTAAGTTTTACATTTTGAATCAAAAATTATCAGAACACGAACCCAATACGTTCGGATAAAACAGTTTCGTTTGATTTATATTTTACGTATTGGTTCATTAATTATTGATATTTGAATTCCATTTACCGTTTCACAAGATAAATGGTTGCTGTTGAATAAATAATTTATAAATATCTCCTATTTATATAGAACTCCTAATGGAAAACAGTATCTACGTAGAATTCCAGCTTTGGAATCTGTGCAACTGATATGAAATTAAGGCATAGAAGTAGTTAATTTTTACGCTGATATCACCGATATGAACCTGAGGATAAGCCTATTGGATTTTTTGGACATTTTACGTCAACTTTCTTCATACAAGAATAAAATAAGTAGCGTAATTTGTCAAAACTTCCGCTAATACGCGACAATGTGGCAGAAATCGTCACTGTCGAAACTCACGTGCGTGCACTCAATAACAAATATAGTGATTTGGAGGCGCGGACGGCAGACCATAGACAATACTGTGGTCAGCTTACGATTGACGCTGTTGGTGTCAAAACAAACATTTTTGACACCAGTAAATTGGCGTCATTTGGTGAGACACTTTATTTAAAAAAACTATTCTTGTAATCATTCGCCAAAAATGCCTTGTAATATTTTGGAAAAGAACTGATTCTCTTACACTGGTGGACCGATATTTACCAAACGTAGCTAATAACCACCGCAAGGAAACTGGCTTTCAAATGAAAAAGTCGCATCGAAATCGGTCCATCCGTTTGAGAGCTACGCTTCATAGGCTAGGCTAGACATTTACGTCAAACTTATAACACCTCTCTTTTTGCGTCGGGGTTTAAAAATGATCGACATAATATGCTGGATACTGATAAAATATCGGATAAAAGCACATAATATAAACGTATTGATATTCCATCGTGTATTGTATTTATGTACGTAAAATAATATCCCACCAAAAACATTCTGTAAAAAACTAGCCAAAGTCAAAATGGAGCTGCTTGTTTATCTCTAAAAAGTACTGAAATCTAGACAAAGTCGTGCCAAGTCTAAGGTTCCTTACTGCGATTTCTTTATTATTATAGTAAATGTTGCGTGACTTGGCCGTTGAAGGGTACACAAGGGTTCAAACCAGGTGCTCCATGACACCATTGCACCAATCTGTCGCCAGAATTCATCGTCAATGAGTAGCGGTTCTTGGTCTTCAACGGCCAAGTCACACAACATTAACTATAATAATAAAGAAATCGCAGTAAGGAACCTTAGACTTGGCACGACTTTGTCTAGATTTCAGTACTTTTTAGAGATAAACAAGCAGCTCCATTTTGACTTTGGCTAGTTTTTTACAGAATGTTTTTGGTGGGATTTCACTTCTTTTTGTAGAAACTTCAAAATATTACAAAATATTTCTGTCCGTTTTTCTAGATACATTAACTGCATAAATAACTTTGTAATCTCATATAATTTATATGGAATTACAAAGTTATTAATGCAGTGATCACCAGGTACTCCAGATCTTCGATTATCCTAGTTTTTATAGTTTTCCCTTTATGTGGCCATTAAACCCTAACTCTGTACCAAATTTCAGCTCTCTGAGTTTATGGGAAGTACTAGTTCTATTTTGATGATCATGAGTCAGTCAGTCAGTCAGTCAGTCAGTGTCGAAAATGCGAAACTTTGCTTTCGCATAACTTCGGAACTATATGACCTACAGACTTGAAATTTTGGGTTTTAAGTATGTGATTATAGCTTACTGGATAGCGAAAATTTCAGCGTTCTGGTCTTATCCAGAGGTTCTCAAATAGGAGCCCGAAAATGCGGCGAAATGGTTCCTGTAAAGATGGTACGGCAGTTTTGCTTCGCGCTTTGACTTTGGCGGGGGCACTGCCGTACCCCCTGATTAAATTGAAATTATCGATAATAGTACCTAATTGAATTCTGGCACAGATATTTTTTATGGATCCTTTTCATAATATTATGTTAATGTAGTAACTACGTTCACAATATATTAATATTATTATGTTAGCACTGATTTAATTATTATTTTGTTTAAATTTTATGTAACTATTTACTTTAACAAACGGAAGGCATGTTTAAAATTAAAATGAGAGTTTGTGTTAATTGAAAATCAGAAATAAAGTAAATACATATTTTTTACGTGTTTATTTAATTAGTGTAAAATTTCGTATTCGTTTTGATGTTTTCATTTAAAGCTTCGTGTTTGATGTTGAATAACGTAATTAGGTTGTACAGGTTTGTAAATGGTGTTATTTTCGATTGATTCGATCCTTCGAAGTACTTCCCTACTCCAAAATTTTGTACATCATTGATACTTACGATAATATTATTATTAATTAGTACCATACGCTCCTCTAAAGCTGCATAAAGGAGTTACTTGGACGCATTTCAACATTTCTAATGCGAATAATAAACATCCATTCCTAGAAACTCTTCTCGAATGTACTACAAAAATTCCCTTTCCCAGAAACTCCTATAGAACACAGTACATCCTGATGCAGAAACGAGTTCCTAAGACCCATTTATTTTATTACAACTTCACAAAGGAAACTACAAAAATTCCCTTTGCTAGAAACTCTTCTCGAATGTACTACAAAAATTTCCTTTCCTAGAAACTCATATAGAACACAGTACATTCTGATCCATAAAGGAGTTGCCAAGACACATTATTACAACTTCTCAAATGTTCCTACAAAATTCCCCTTCCAAGAAACTCATAGAACACAGCACATATTGATGCATAAAGGAAGTTCCTAACACACAATGTTACAACTTCTCGAATGTACCACAAAAATTCCCTTTCCTATAGAAACTTCTATAGAACACAGCACATTCTGATGCATAAAGGAGTTCCTAAGACACATTATTACAACTTCTCGACTTCTCGAATGTACCACAAAAATTCCCTTTTCCTAGAAACTCTTCTAAGAACACAGTACATTCTGAGGCATAAAGGAGTTTGTAAGACACATTAATACAACTTCACAAAGGAACCTCCAAAAATTCCCTTTGCTAGAAACTCCTTTAGAAAACAACACATTCTAATGCATAAAGGAGTTCCTAAGACACATTATTACAACTTCACTAACGTACCTACAAAAATCCCTTTCCTAGATATAGAACACATCAATTAATTTTGATGCATAAAGAAGTTCCTAGGGCACAAAACACAAATTCTCCAAAGTTAATTAAGGAGTTACCAGCACAAAACACAGTTTTTTCCTAAGGTACATTATAAGGAGTTCCTAGGACACAATACAATCTGTTAAGTGTATATTCTTTGTCCTAGGGTGTGACAGTAAAGCCCGGTCCAGGTGTGGTGGTAGCCAATCAGAGCCTGGTTCTCCAGAGAGTGTCGCGCCGTGTGGCCGGTGCCTACGTCTGCGTGGCTAGAAACAGCCTGGGAGAGGGCGCTAGCGATCCTCTGGTCTTGGATGTTAAGTGTAAGAATCTCCGGAGTCTTTGCAGGAGCGAACTGAGATCTCCGAGTCGGTTTAAGATAAATTTTTTTTTTTTTTTAATTGGTTGCCTGTAAAGTCGGTATACGGGCGAAAGTTTTACGTGACAACGACTTTGAGTTGCGAGAGAGTGGAAGAGACGCGTGCCTCTCACTCGCTCTCATTGTGAGCGCAAAACGTGAGCGGAGCGTAACGCAGTTTCTTGAAGTGTCACCCGGCAAACCAATTTATAAGACGTTGTCACGTCAAAAAATTGAACCGACTTCAAAACCACAAATAGGCACTCAAAAGCGAAAAATAAATTAATATAATTATTATAACCGCTACTACCCACTCATCTATTTTGAAGTGGGTGCCAGCCAATTCAAATAGATAAGTAAATCTTTATAATAGTGCAAAACTACATCCATAGTATGTAGTAGTAGTAAGCTTCGCTGGCACCGACTTCAAAATAGATGAGTGGGTAGTAGCGGTTATAATAATTATATTAATTTATTTTTCGCTTTTGAGTGCCTATTTGTGGTTTTGAAGTCGGTTCAATTTTTTTAAAAAATAATTTATTTTACCCTTTTTAGTGCAAAAAAGTTTTTAAAGACAAGCTTTTATGATCTAGTTGCCACGTTTTAACCAAATTTAAAACGGACTATCACAATAAAATGCATGTACAATAATCACGGAAAATCCTAAATACCGATATAGGCATTAAACAGAGAACCTCTTTTTTTGACGTCGGTCAATTAAAACATATATTTCAGTCAACTTGAGAATCTCCTTCTCTTTTGAAGTCCGATAAAATCTACACTGTACACTATTATACCGATCGCAAGCGATTTACTATTTTCCGTTGAGGAGTTCCGCTCTCCATCTCCGAAGATATTCATTAAATCTCGACGAAATTAAAACGAGTCTACCTGTGATGTATGGCCTATCTAACAAAAAAAGAATCATCTAAATCCGTTTTGCCGGACTCGAGATAATCGCGAACAAACTTAAATACAAATATGTCGATCAAACTAAGAACCTCTTATTTTTTTAAGTCGGTTAATATACTAAAACCTTCTCCAGATTGTAACAAATACTTTCCTGAAAACCGCATCAAAATCGGTTCAGCCAAACGTGAAATAATCGCCGACAAACATACATACATACATACATACATACACACACACATACATACATACATACGGGTCGAATACAGAACCTCTTTCTTTTTTTGAAGTCGGTTAAAAACATTGTTTGATCAATATAATGGACCAAGCGAAACTTCAAGCTAGGTCTCCGAGTTAACTTGTGTGGATTTGTCTCCCCTTCTACTGTCTTCGGACTCACCCGGAATCCTTCAAAAAGCGACAATGCGACGCCCAAAGCACATTGAGTTTGGATGTGTTACTCCGAGCGAGTCCAAAACTGGGCATGTCTGACTTTGTATTAGCAATACTCTCGTAAAGTGAACTACACCTACCTATGTAAAACACTCAATCCATATCGAATACAAATCGCATGTCGTTCGCATACACACATCACCACCGTAAACATTTTGTTTACGGCATCCGCGAAATGTAAACAGACGGATACGGTATACCTTTTAGAGCGAGCGCTGTAAACAAATGTAAACAAATCGTTTTTAGATAACCGGGGTGCTTAAATAACGAGGTGACGTGGCCTTTGCGAGTGGTTTTTGCCTGTTTTCGTATGAATTAAAATTCCGTGCAATACGAATATTTTTGAGTCTTCGAGTTGCACTTGGATGGCCAAGTGCCATGCCAAGTGCAATGGCCAAGTCGTAGTCAAAGACGCTACGCATGTCAGCACTACGACATTACACTTAGAATTTGCTTTGCAGACGGAAAATTAGAGCTAATCTACTTAAGTTAAGGGCGATGGGTACCACCCGGGCGCGAAAATTCAAATTTTATTTAGTTTTTCGCTCATAGTGGGCTAATTATACATCGAAGGTTAATGGCAATGAGTTTTGCGGGCACAACATTTATGCATCTACATGTTTTTAATAAAAACTCTGCTCAACAATACTTATTTACTTCATATTGGTTCCCGATAGCTCGAAATCTGGGAAACTGCAAAAAATTATCTTTTGGGAACCAATATGAGGTGAGTGGGAACTTCTATTAAAAACATGTAGATGCATAAAAAATAGGCCCGCAAAATGCATTGCCATAAATCTACAATGTGTAGTTAGTCTAATATTTGCGAAAAACGAAATAAAATTTGAATTTCGCGGGCTGGTAGGGCCGCAACACCTTAACCTAGTTTCGCTTGGACTACTATAATATTACCTCCAATATGCTAAACGTATAAGCTGACCCGTCCATACTTCGCTCGAGTGATCTCGTGGAATTTTGAGAAATGATTTCTTATCCCTTGTCTACATCGTTAGGGAAATCTCTATGCGATCTCTTTTAGTGATGGGCTGAGCGTTGAGTTACGAGTAGCGTACTAAATCAGGACCCCTAATGAAGTAATTTTGACACATGCAGTGATGATCACTGTTGTCTATGGTTCTTTATACATTCCTGGTTTAATGCGTAAAATAAAAATAACATTTTGAAGGAAACTTTCAATGAAAAAGAGCTTTGCTTTACGGGTCCTGGACTTTTTTGTATTTAATTTTTTTAGGGTTCCGTAGCCAAATAGCAAAAAACGGAACCCTTATAGATTCTTCATGTCTGTCTGTCTGTCTGTCTGTTCGTATGTCACAGCCACTTATTTGTATGTTCGCTAACAGATAGCCCGACATGTAAGAAGCAGCAAGCAGGGGTGCTGCGCGCCGCGCGAGGGGAGACCTTGGAAATCGAGTGCGAAGTTGATGCCAACCCTAAGGTGTGAAAAACATTATTTAACTTTCTCTCTCTCATATTTTATTCTGTCTTAGGAAGGACGCGTCTTCGTTGATTGAACTACCAACACCGATATGAGCCCTAACCCTAACCTAAGCCCTAGATATCTTACGTAAACAAGTTCTTCATGCAAGAAAAAACTAACGCCATCTGTTAAATTTCCCTCTAATACGCTACGTGGAAACCAATGACGAAATACGCTACGCTAAGAGACGGGAACTATGTGACGTATGTTGAAACCAAAAAAATCTCAAATATGGTCTCGCGAGTCATACATTTCCTAGTATATAATCTATCATCAAAGTACATTTCGGTACCACTGACAGCACATACCGCTGTTGGTCGCATACATTAGCGCCATTTTATAGAGTTGATAACTTGAAAATCCGGCTTCAGGGCGGAGCCTAAATATATATGTGTGACGTCACTAAGGGCTCATCCTTTATGTTACATCCATGGTGGAAACACGCGTGTGGACTAATAATATCAAGTATAGTGATCTTTTGCGTGGACCGCGATCCATAAACGATATTGCGGTCAGATTTTCTAGTGACGTCGTTGGTGTCAAAACAAACATTTTTGACACCAGTAAACTGGAGACATTTATCGCGTGGTCCGCCAGGTCCTAAGTATATATTGTCTACTGTAATACTGTTGTTTTGTATGACAGGAACTGATGACATTTCACTGGTGGTTCAACAGCACGACGCATTCCAAACTCGAGCTGAACACTTTTGCGATGAACGCACAAAACAACTTGGGTAAAGTATTACTAGGTAGTATAATTATTACTCCCAATTTCCTAAAAAATGGTCAGCAAAAGATCACCTAGCTAAAGATGTGATCTATTCGAAGAAGCAATAAGTGATAATAGTAGTTTATGGTACAAGTGAGTAAAGTTGGTGATTACCGCTGAGGCGCCATTGAGACCCGAGCCGTTAGGTGAGGGTCTTAAGACAGTCGAGGACGGTAATCATCAATACTCACGTGTATCATACGACGTTTTTCAACACACTTGTGAATAAAATAATACTTTAAATAATTTTATTTAGTAGGTAGATAAAATAAAAAATAAAAAACTGTCTAACTCACTAGTGAATAATAGTAATGAAAAAGTCACAGTTTGCGATTATAGGTGTCATTATGTGCCTAATTGCGGTGAAATTAGAGCCACTTTATGAGCAAGTGTGTTGAAAAGGAATTAATAGTTTGATTATAATAATAACTATTTAATATGAGTAACAAGTATGTAAGTTTACCCGTTCCTGATTTGACGGGTTAAAAATCCTTGACTATCCCTTGTCTACATCATTGAGGGATTCTCTGCAAAAAATACAGCAAAGGTACTAGGATCTGAAGTTTAAGGCTAGGCTGTGTATAAGTCAGTGAATGTATGAATGAGAATGAATGAATGAATGGATGAATGAATGAATGATTTCTGGACACGATTCTCACACAGGTTTTGTTGTTTAGACAGATACTTGTACACGGTTAACACGTCTGCCGACTACGGGTGGGTCCAATGTACCGCGACCAACGCGGTGGGGCGGCAGGGCACGCCGTGCCTGTTCCACATCTTACCCGCAGGTGACTGACTACTTTTGTATTTGGTGCTGATATTTATACTCCGTCCATTTGTTTATTTTCTATTTGACACATGGGACAGATATAGCAATAACGAGAAACCAGAGAAAGACCACTTTACGTCTGTCTCTCTCTGGTCCCTCGCTATCTTATATCTGTTTCATGTGTCAAATAGAAAATAAACAAATGGACGGAGTATATTAATTAATACTTCCTTAACTTAAGTATTTCCATTCTCTGAGTCTAACAATATATTTGCAGGATAACATGGGATGAATACCTATGGATTGAACAACGTTAATAGATAGCTTTGTCTTGTGATATCCTAGCTCTTTTTCAAGATGAACTTTTCTTCAGACAACTAGATATTTGCGCAGCTTGAGTTACATTCTATAAAAAATCTGAGAAAAAATTCCCAAAATGTTCCTAATTGCTTAGGTCCCCTTTACAGGCAAAGACTGCCATTATAGGAATGGGATAGCCTTCCGGTGCGATGCTTTGTAACAACAGTTAGGAATTACTAACCACATCCAAGTTATCACGGGCTAATTTTTACTTTTGGAGTGCAAAAAATAAACCAATTAATTATTTTCATCACAGAAAAGCCGTCATCACTGAAGCACTGTGAGATCACAAACGTGACATACGATTCGCTGACTCTTGGCTGCGTGCCCGGACACGACGGTGGACTTCGACAGTCGTTTTTATTGCAAGTTAGTTTATTACTCCTTATTCTCAAAGCTATAATATAGTTATTGTACCATTGTGTGCCAAAGTTTTTAGTCTACTGGCAACCGTGAATGTGAAGTGTGAACCGTCCTTACTATATTTACGTACTTGGGGTAATATAGACCACCCTAGTAACAAGATGGTTGAAATATCGACACACACATTTTCTATTCAATTATATTATTTGAAACTATATTGTTGCTTAAAATCTAAAGTCGATGCCTCCTGTCCACTGGGCTGTGGTGTACGCAGCGCCTCTAGCCATGCTATACGCTTGGAACACTAAAAATGTATGGGATAGAGTATGTCAATACTTTACCATTTTAGAATTTTATAATTTCTAATTGGCTTGGGTTGGTGGACATCGCCAAGCGATTTAGTATTCCGGCGCGATGCTGCGTAGAAACCGTTAGAGCTTAACTTTCTTACTCCACTCTACTTCTACTTTACGATTATTATTTCTTACGGATTTTCCGGTATCGGGACGAAACGTGTGCCAAAGAAATTGTTGGAAGAATTGTATGTGGTGTTTCATGTGTTCCTGCATATTGGACCAGTTCTTAGGTATTATAGCTTGACCGCTATAAACTTGGCCCTCCCATGGTCTGCGGGACGCGAGGCGGGTGTGCGATTGGCTATACACGATACGATATTATGACTCGCATCTTGAGAATTCGCCTATGGTATTTTCTTGAGTTTGTATCATTATCCATGTTTCAAGATTATTATTATCGTGTGTGTAGCGTAATTCACGTCAGTCACTGACAGCTGATTAGTTGAGTGCACTGATCCCTATTCTATGGATCCACAGTGAACCTAGCCTGAATTGTATAGAATGTTTAATCCATAGAATAGAGATCAGTGGTTGAGTAGCTCCCGCCCCGCGTCCCGCAGACCATGGGATGGCCAAGTTTATGGCGGTCTAGCTATAGGTAGGTATTTTTTTACATTTTTGGTACATACAACAGTTCATCGGGCAATAAGCAGGGTTAAAGACATTAAAATACCTTAAATAATGCACAGGTATACGATATGGCGACGGGTTTGCTACTGCGCAACATGAGCAGCGAAGAGCCCCAGTTCGTGGTGTGGGGTCTTTCCGGCACCAACGCAGTGGGCATCTCCGTGCGCGCCTTCAACAAGAAAGGGTTGAGTGAGCCGTTCACACTCTCCTCGAGCCTCCTGAAATACCCACAGAGGCACACAGGTGAGTTCCCTGAATCACCATCGTTTGACAGAACATGTTTGGTTTGCCAAACATGTTTTGTCAAACGCCATGTTTTGCCATTTCTTTGACAAAGGAGAATGCCTGACAATGGGCTAGATTTGCGTCACTCTGCGTCTCAAGCACGTATGCATGAAGAATCTTCTTTCAAATTTTAATATTGCATATATTTATGTTAGTGAAATGTGAAAAGGGTTTCAAAATTATTATAAAAAAAGTAATTAAACGTTTCGAAACATGTGGAATCGCCATGCCACTTATAAAACTTAGAAAATCAGATTATTACAATTTCCCTGTTAATATTTTACTTAATATCTTTTTTTTACATAATATTGAGAATATTTCTAATGTTTTACCGATGATTTGGTTAAGTATTTTTGATAAACTATTTTATTCCAAAATATTTTTTACAAAATATGATTGAATTGAATACAGTAAAACCGTGATTAACCTGCCCTTGGTTATCACTACCAATTTAAATACTTACAAGTCGAATTTTCCTGCTTTTATTCATACACTCGATATTTCCGACTAACCGAATGTCTAACGACAACAATCAGTCCCATTCATCAAGTGTCTACTGTTTTCACAAATCATTGGATAGGCAAATTTTATAAAGGGTAAAACCTAAAAAAGTCCCACCCATTCTAATCTCAAGTTAAGGTCTTAACTTAACGAAATTATCAAACATTTTTTTAATTTTGTCGAATGAGATGTTTGTGAAACATTTATTATTCAATTAAAGTAACACATATCTATAAACATTACAATATTTCATTTCACATTTGTAAATTTAATTGATTTTATATCATGTCATTCAAATTAATAGTTTGTCAAACGTTGTATGTCAAATGATAGGAAGTCCTTGTTGCCAATTAATTATCTACTTTGATTCGTTTTATGTTCAATTAGTACATTTCAAAAAATACCGACGAGGCTTTAAAATAAACATTTTGATTATCACTTATTAATTCTTTTTAGTATTTATTGACTAAATTCAAATTATACCGTGTCAGATCGCCGTTACAAGTTTGATTTATAGCATTTATCTTTTTAATTTAAATGTGAACGAACCTGAACATTCAGTTGCGTGCCGATCGAAGGCAAATGGAAAAAGTGTATCGTGGAAACTGCTGCGACCAATAAATAAACTGCCAACAGGAGGGGTATAATAATAGAGCACTTAGCGTCGCCATAATTGGCAAAGGATTCATTGCTTCATATGTTTGATCGCGAGTTTGCGTATCGTGTTGTTCGATTGTATCGATCGCTCGCCAATTAGGACGTGACCTTATTTATTTATTTGCGAAAAAAGTCTGCTTAATATCAATCTAGATTTCGTTTACATCTAGAAACTAATATAATATTTTATGACGAGTACGATTGTCTTATACGTATATTATTTTGACACAAAGGGTTTTTTTTGCTGGGTGGTAGGACTCTTCTTGCAGAGTTCGTCCGAGTATTCCACGTCAGTATCAGTTTGGTTCTTCGCACACGCCTCGTAAGCGTAAGCGTAGCGTAATCCTCGCGTACGACGCGAGCAGTACGAGCACGAATATTTTCAAACATGTCCGCAGACGTAGCGATGTTGTAGCGAATCGTAATTGTCATATTGTTTTGCGTAGCGTCATAACAATACGCTTACGCTTACGCTTGCGTTTGCGAAGGCGCCCTCTCTATCGTGAAGCAGTAATGCTTTACTGTGTTCCAGTTTGATGGGCATTGTATGTCGATGTGATTAGGTACTGGGCAAAAAACTGGATTTCTCAGGGCGATGAGTGCATCTGACACGGGCTGGCATATCACATCATATAAGGTGAACTAGTCCGTCTCATAATAGTTAAAACAATAATTTAAAAATTTAAAAACACGGCTACCATGAGATAAAACGGCTTTTTCCAAAAAAATATAGCGTATGTTACTCGGAATGATGTAAGGATTGTAACGATACCCTATATGTTCAAAACTATTCAGCCGTTCAGAAGTTATGGTGGAATAAAGAAACTCACATACATACATGAACCCTAAAAACATTACACTACTATTTTAAGCAGTCGTGTAAAGCTCTGTTCCGTTCTTGTTGGTCGAGTATTTAGTGACTCCGACAGACCGGTCTACATTTTTAATTAAGTAGTTGAAAACACAAACAAACAGAAACTTCAATAATGTTGGAAACTTGAAAATAAATTCAAAATGGCGGACGGACGCTGCAGAATGATGCGTTATTGTGAGTTTTATTGGAACTTTTTAAATGTCTGTGTATCGTAGGTATCATATACTTACGAGTAATAAATTTATCTATACTAATAATTATAAAGAGGTAACGTAACGATGTGTGATGATGTTGAGGTAACGGACTTGAGTCTGTGCGTTTGTGACGTTGTAAGGGGTAATCTACTAAACCGATTTTCAAAAGTATTTCGCCAATAGAAAGCTACGTTATTGTGGAGTGCCATAGGCTATAATAATTTCCAAAATTAGTTACGTATCTTTACTTAAACTTAAATAATGTAATCCCGTTATTTAGCCCATATGGTATTAATTTATATCTTTGTAAAAATGTTTTTAGAACGGAAATTTAATGTAGAATATTTGTGCCCGTTACTCTAACTACTATTACTAAAGATATTAGCAAAATAAAAACGTGCGGTTGCGCGCCACCCCGGCGCGGTCGTTGCGAGGCCATAGGTAGGTCAGTATAGGCAGTATCTATCCGATTGCGTCGCGTTCAGCGCTATGGGGAAAGGGACTGTGGATATTACGCAGGATAAACGGGCCGGGACAAAAATATTTCTAACGCGGAACGGAGTCCGCGGTTAATGCTAGTTTTATATAAGAAGATAAAAACCAGTGCATTAATTTTAGTTTTACTATACGTCGACGGTATTATTTTTGTTTGAGTATGGTACGCTTAAATCTGAATCGGCCATCTTGAAAATTTTGTTAAATTTTGTAATTTACCATACTTAACTTATATTATTGTGCCTTGCCATATAAAAAGTGAAACCTATTGTTTTAGCTACCGTACCAGTCCCCGTTGAGTTGACCACATTGATTGTGTCAGTGTTCTGTGCCGTCGCCATTCTAGCGGTGGTCACTGGAGTGACTGCCTACGTCCTGTGCTCAAAATACTGCGGCAAAAGAGAGGGTAAGTAATGATTCTTGTGACAGCAATACACGATGAATGTGTGGAGTTGATTACATTGATCGTGACAGTATTCTGTACCGTTGTCATCCTAGCGGTGGTCACTGGAGTGACTGCCTACGTCCTGTGCTCAAAATACTGCGGCAAAAGAGAGGGTAAGTAATGATTCTTGTGACAGCAATACACGATGAATGTGTGGAGTTGATTACATTGATCGTGACAGTGTTCTGTACCGTTGTCATCCTAGCGGTGGTCACTGGAGTGACTGCCTACGTCCTGTGCTCGAAATACTGCGGCAAAAGAGAGGGTAAGTAATGATTCTTATGACAGCAATGCACGATGAATGTGTGGAGTTGACCACATTGATCGTGACACTGTTCTGTGCCGTTGCCATCCTATCGGTGGTCACTGGAGTGACTGCGTACGTCCTGTGCTCGAAATACTGCGGCAAAAGAGAGGGTAAGTAATGATTCTTGTGACAGCAATACACGATGAATGTGTGGAGTTGACCACATTGATCGTGACAGTGTTCTGTGCCATTGCCATCCTAGCGGTGGTCACTGAAGTGACTGCGTACGTCCTGTGCTCGAAATACTGCGGCAAAAGAGAGGGTAAGTAATGATTCTTGTGACAGCAATACACTATGAATGTGTGGAGTTGACCACATTGATCGTGACAGTGTTCTGTGCCGTTGCCATCCTAGCGGTGGTCACTGGAGTGACTGCGTACGTCCTGTGCTCGAAATACTGCGCCAAAAGAGAGGGTAAGTAATGATTCTTGTGACAGCAATACACGATGAATGTGTGGAGTTGACCACATTGATCGTGACAGTGTTCTGTGCCGTTGCCATCCTAGCGGTGGTCACTGGAGTGACTGCCTAAGTCCTGTGCTCGAAATACTGCGCCAAAAGAGAGGGTAAGTAATGATTCTTGTGACAGCAATACACGATGAATGTGTGGAGTTGACCACATTGATTATGTCAGTGTTCTGTGTTGTGACCATTACAGCAGTTGTTACAGGGGTGACTGCATACGTACTGCGCTCAAAATACTATAGTAAAAGAACTCTTCGTAATTTAGCAGGAATTAAAAAAATATACCTTGTTCACAGAAAACATGAAAAATGAGAAAACACACCGCAAACAGGACGAGATATCCAACATACCACTCACCGGGACAACTGAATGCGAAAGCGTCGACAGCTTAGGTGAGCAAACGACACCAAAAAGGAATAAGACTATTTTATAGTAGGAGAGTGGTCCCTGTTTAATTTTTTGTGTTTTGGCGATTGAACTCCATTATTAGTATATATTTTTTTGTATAGCAAAGAATGACGAAAAGGCAAGACGTCTTGATTTTGAAATGAACGTAAAGCCGCTGACGCATTTTTTTTATAATGAAAAATTGAAAATATTCTGAAGTTTATAAATCCAATAACATTTAAATTTTAATCTAGACAAATGCACTTAGTATCTTGAGGCAACAAAAAACTGTACCCCAGAGATATGCTATGTTGCTTTCATACGTTTACTTGAAACGCATCAAATCAATGAAAATAATGTTATACTCTTTGACACTAAATGTAGCATAGCAACATCTCTCTCGTAGCAAAGTACGTCGGAAATAGCCCTTGAACACTCCCAACTCAACAAGTAGGTACTGCCATTTTATGAGATCATAAACTCACTTAATTTATCTTTCCCTTGTTACCAGATAAGAACCCCGACATAATACCGATAGAGGGTAAAATTAGCGACAATTGCTCTAATAAATCGTCGACCACCGATTACAGCTCAATCAGACCGCTTTTGTCCAAGTCCGAACAGGACAAATATGACCAGAACTGCGAAAGACATTACGACCACAACGAACCATGCAGCCAATACGTCCAAGTTCGACCACTGGACTTCAGAGTTCACCAGTTCCAACACGGCATGCCCAATATTGGACCAAGTATCGGGTATACGTCCAATATGAGTCACATGCCCAACATTGGACCAAACGAATGCAGAGCGTCGTATGATAAGGTGTATGAAAATTGGTTGAAGTATAAGAATTCTTTGCCGTTGAACACCAGTGGATTGGTGAGTGTTATATTCTGTCACTTATATTTGTAATTGTCGTGGACATTTGTTGGTGCCGATAAGTTAAGGAAACGTCTGAACCTAAATAAGTCCTAAATTGTGAAAGCGATTACGAGCACGACGAACCGTGCAGTCACATATTGACTGCACAGTTTCACTGGACTTCAGAGTTCAGCGGTCACGGCATGCCCAATATTGGACCAAGTATCAAGTATACGTCCAATATCAGTCACATGCCCAATATTGGACCAAACGAATGCAGAGCGTCGTATGATAAGTGTAATTTAAATGTTTGAAGGATTTTTTGCCGTTGTAAACGAGTGAATTGGTGAGAATATTCAGTCGTTTAGATTTATAATTATTACCGTAGGGATTTGTTGATACTGGTAGGTAAGTAAACGTCTGAACATGACAAATAGGGCCAAATAAGTGAAATAAATAAGGACCAAAATAAACCATGGAGCAAATACGGCTCGACCACTCGATTTATTTACTCGGCATACCAATTATATTGGAACAAGTATCAATTATGGAACGTCCAATATAAGTCACATCCCAACCTAGGGGACAAAATATCAATAAATAATGACGTACGATAATGAAATAATTATGGGAAATGTTTGATTGGGTCGTTATAACAAGTATTAGTATATAACAACTACATAAATGACTTACATGTATAGGTATAGATATTTCTATCCACAATGACCCGCCCCTCTCTGTCAAACTCCATACAAATCAAATGAAACACAAGCAATTTTTACAGAGTGGGGCGCGTCATCGTGGATTGCAATATCTATAGTTTTGCAAATACTAGTCAATATTATCGTACTAAAGACTAAAGCTTTTACTGGCTATTGCCCGCGGCTTCACCCGCGTGAATTTTGGTTTCTACAAATACCGCGAAGACCATGTGTTAATCCAGGGTTCATTTTAGTCAAATTGATTCAGTAGGTGTAAAGAAGTAACAAATACTACACACATACAAACTTTCGCCTTTATAATATCAGTGTGATATACTTATTTTATTACTGCGTACATGTTTGCACCGTTGTACACAAGATATTATCAATTGATGTCAAGACAATTATAAACCATGATAAATATCTACTTGAAGCGAAGAGTCTTTTTTCTTTATTTGTGTCTGCGAATCGTAAAAGACTCCACTTCGTAATTATCTAAATTACTTGGTGTCTTGCCTCGTTCAAGATCTTGATCTTGTCAAGATAAATAAAAATAAAAAAGACAGGGATAAAATCTACTATGTAAGTAAACACTGATCTTATTTTAAAACTGTTTATTTTTTTACAATAGAGTACAAAAACACGGCTTTTACGCCTTACTAGTCAAAAGGGAGTTCTACTTTCCTTGCACTTAAAGTACTATCGGAGAGTTCGTGATGTAAACTGTAAACCTTCTCACATTTTAAACCCATACTACACCCAACGACCGTTATTATAAAAAAAAATTACAGCAGCTGAAAATATCTCAGGAATTAGGATAAATAAGTTTTCTCACATTTTAAACCCTATATTCTAACACCATTCGAAAACTTTACCTTGCAGATAAGCTGAGTGCATCTTACGTAGGATAAACGTAGGATAAACCATATGCCGTCTTACGTCTTAAACCTAATATCTCACACCAAACGAGATTCTAAAACAAGCTTACCTTGCAGCGAAGTCATTTTATTTCTCAGGATATAAGTCTTCTTACATTCTAAATCCTAATTTCTACCACCAACCTCTACTTTATCCTTAAGACAACTTAACTTATATGTTTACCTCGCACTATTAGTCGAGCATAATTTACTTATGTGTAAAGCCAAGATGAATCCTATTATGTCATAGGATATAAGCAATATTCGCTTAGATTAGGAAGGCTAGGCAACAGCTAAGAATATTATAAGCGATCTCCAAGTATATATATCGACACCTCCTACGTACAGTATCGTAACCAACAAAATTGCAAAAATGAGTTTTACAGAATTTCAGATACTTTATAACGTATATTATCGTTTGAACTAATAAAAATAATAATATTTACAATAGAATCCTAGTTAATAAGACTGCAAAATATCGTATGTTCATCTTGAGCGAAGTAATATATCGTATGGTGCGGTTGCCATATAATACGCGGGGGTGGGGGGATCTTTGAGCCGCGCGACCGAATCGTAACTATTAGTACCGATTGAATACGCGGGAGAGGAGCACGCGCGCTGTTATCGTCATTGTTTTGTAAACTTTTACATTGAATTACATTATTACATTTACAGTGTTAAATAAGACCATTAAGTATGTCATCAGCTAGGTCGAAACGAATGATTGAATCAGTGATAAGACGTGACGAGATCGGATTACAAAAAGTAGAGACCGTTACAAATATACATTGTAGTGATAATGTGTGTATCCAAAACCAGAGCGTTGCGGATTCTATGAGGATGGAAGGTAAATTATGTATTTTACTAATATATATAACAGAGAAATATGTACAAAAATATATAAATATAAAAATGTATAACACCCATTGTAAAATATCGTAAGTATGACTTACTATTATATACTTTTACTTCAGAGACTTTCCAAATATCGTAAGTAAGCACTTAAGATACTTTACGATAGGATAATAATATGAATGGTCCCCGTATTTGCACTTACAATACTTTACGTCGGAATTTCTTCTTGTTTTTCTATCTTATGTTGTACTTAAGATATTTTACTAGGATCCGGAGACTTACTTACTATAGTATTCTTTTCAAAAGTTTTTAATTAAATGATATTTTTCTTTTTTTTTTGCAGAGTCACCGCTCCCTCCTAACGCAAATATTGAGGAGATAAATCAAATGATGGATTGGTTGTCTGATTCTGAGGAAACACAATATCAAAGTCATTGTGTTTCACCCACGGAACAAAGTAGGTAACAGTAATATTAAGCAAAAAATTATAATAATTTATTTGTTGTGTAAGATTCTTCATATTTTTCTCATAATATGAGTACCTATTTAATAATATGATTATAATTGTTTATTTTCTTTATAACTTTTAGGACCCGATGAAGAGTTTTCAGCAGTAACTGAGAATATTACACAGCATCCATCACCAAACTATACAATAAATCATGATATTGAGGATATAACACAGCATCCATCACCAAACTGCACAATAAATCATCTAGATTTTGATTGCGATAACCACTTTTGTCCCTGGTTTATCGAAAATGATAATATTTCACCACTACAATCTGTTGATACCAATTCAGTTTATACTCCGCAAGCAAACACACCTTTGTCTTCATTCTCAGAAACGACACCACAAGCTTCTAGAAAACGAAAGAATAATCAAAGAAAGGACAAAGGAAATATCAGACGTCGCCATGTTGCAGAATGGAAAGACAACAAAAGGAAGATGCTTAGAAACTTGGGCAAGGAGTACGAGAGTCGCGATGGTACTGTAAGGTGTGGTAAATCTTTGGGTCCTACATGTCATATTAACTGCAGATTGAAGTGTTCAATGAAAATTAGCAATGAAGAAAGAATTTCGATTTTCAATACGTTTTGGAGTTTAGGTAACCGTGAAAAGCAATGGGCTTTTATAGAAAATTTGGTTGTAAAACAAAAAAAAACGAAGTTTTTAGAAGTTGGTCACACCCAAAACGAGGGCGACAGCGTCCACGCCTTAATAGAAAAATCTGCCAAAAATAAACTGATTTACACACCAACTGAATGGTTTTGTTTAGTAAGCTGGGCCAAACAAAAAGGAAAGCCTTACATAGTTGAGGAATTACAATTCACCTATTTTTTTAATTACAAAGCATTGTTAAAGGGAAATTGGGTTAAAAGTACTACTGATATAAAGGGCAATGGAATAAAATAAGAGAAGTCTTTGTCAAACCTGAAGATCCTTCTAAGTTATTTTATAAATATGATTTAGCTGCCGATGATTATCATGTTTTATGTATAAAGGCTTCTACCAGGAGACAATGCATATCGAATGTACGAGTAGATGCACTGTATGAAAATATATTGCCGATTCCTAAGGCAAAAAAAGATGACTTGGTGAGCATGTGCAAGTCTCAAATTATACCTAGTACTCATCATGATTTTTTCCAAAGTTTACCAGAAAGTGGCAATGACCTTAAATTCGATTCAGATTCAGATTGATTATTTTTAAGGTTCATAATTTTTTACTGTTATACTGATTTGTGATTTTAAAGACTGAACAATTATGATTACTCTAACGATTAAGTAAGTAAAAAAAGTTCATTTTGTTTTTTTTTTTAAAGATACATACTTGTTTCGTAGGTTTGAATTTGTTTAATTTTATTGCAAGATTGTGCACAAAATAATAAGAAAGTTTATTTTATTTTCAGAAAGAGATTTTTGTTTCATTGGTTTTAATTATATTATATTTTGCCCAAAATGAGTGGGAAGTTTATTTTATTTTTAGTTTCTGAAAGCGACTTTTATTTAGTTGGTTTCATGACATATTTTATTTGCTGTGACTGTACCAAAAATGATAAGGATTTATTAAAATTTCTACTAATATACTACTCAACTGATATTACCATTAGCGTAGTAACATTCATGTTTAATTTTTTGTTTTATATGAGTGACTGATGTTTGGACTGCTGATATTGTGAAATACATAACATTTCAGTTCATGAAAAGCAATTTCATTTCTATTATCCCTCATTATATTGCTCACGATACGATACAATGATATATTTCAATAGCATAATGTCGTAACTATACTCATTTCACATTATTTATTTTATAAGTATCCATGTAAATTATCGTATGTGTAACATACATCATTTAGTCCTACATGTAGTTCGACGTAAAGTATAGTAAGTACTACATACAATGAAGTACGATTGATATTTTGCAAAGTAAAATATCGTATGTGATTTTCAAGAAAATCTAAAGAAAAAAACAAGTAATCTTTTTAAAAATAGTATTCCACTCATAAAAATAAAGCTGTGTGCCAAATTTGGTTCTAATTCGACATTATTTCACTTCATAAAAATAAAAAATCTACTTGCAAAACTTTAAATGGCCGTACTGTAAAGTTGATCAAATGCAGTTACGATATTATACGTAGGAGGTGTCGATATATTTGTAACCGACTTCAAAAATGGAGAAGGTTCTAAGCTAACAGTCATCAGTCGACCAGTGTTTACTTACCTAGCAATCAAACTAAATCATATTATATCGTCAAATAAAAGCAATTTTCGCTTACAGTAGGAAAGCTTATATTGCAGCTAAGAACAATATAAGTCATTTTACATCATAACACCTTATTTCTCACATAACTCGAAACTTCACACATTCCTGGCAGTTATCAATCAAACAGTGTTTACTTATCTTACAGCAATCATAATATTATAATAGCAATTATTTTCGGTAAGATTAGGAAGGCTAAGTAGCAGCTAAGAGTTAATATAAGGCCTCTCAGGTTCTCACATCTTAAACCCTTATTTCTCACATCAACGGAAACTTCACATATTATGTTTACCTTGCAGTTCAATCAATCGAACAGTGTTAACTTATCTTACAGCTAAACCAGTCATATTACTATAGCAATATTCTCTTAAATTAGGAAGGCTAGGTAGCAGCTAAGAATAATATAAGCCCTCTCTGGCTCTCACATTAAACCCTTATTTCTCATATATTAAACCCTTATTTCTCACATATTAAACCCTTATTTCTCACATCAACCGAGACTTCACACATGTCCACCTTGCAGTTACCAGTCGAGCAGTGTTTACCGCCGGAGCTGTACCCGCCAGGGATCTACAGCGGTGTCCGGAACCCGCTGCACCTGGCCCAGATGCCAGAAATAGACCCGTATCTTGAGCCGGGCCTCCAGGAGTTCAGGACCAACACGCCTCCAGTTAGAGTCAACGCAGACAACAGCGTGTATTTCAATAAGAGTTCGATGGATCGAGGGACAAGCACTCTACCGCATAGGAAAACTAGTGGTAAGTTGGTTGTACAATTGACCAGAGCGAAGGGGTTAACGGTGTAGAAGCCATATTTAAGCGATCTTTAGTGAAGTTTAGTTTAAAAACTATAAAGACAATTACTTTTAAATTAAAACGTCATGTATTTTGGGTCTTTAATCTAAAATCGTTGAGAAGCAGACACGATTGGATAAAATTTTCTCGATAGAAAGTTCTTCCAAAAGTTGTTCCTAAATCTCAGTTTTTCTTCTTTTTTCCGAAACTACAATGGATGTAATTTTAATTTTTGTTTTAATTTGTCGGTAATAATAATAGCTAAAAACGTTGAGAAACAGATTATTGATAACTGGCTTAGTTTCAGAGAAATTAGGTAAAAGGTCGTTTTTCTGTTATATTCTTCCGCGACGCTGCATGTCGCACCCATCAACGTATCCGTGAGAGTGACAAAGACAAAAATAAATTCAATAAATCCCCTTAAGTTACAGGTTTTATACGAATTTTGGGTTGACTCGTATTGCAGTCGCTGACATGCAGCTGTCCATAGATGGCGCTGGCTGTTAATGTATAGAGGAATTCGATTCGCTTGTGCGATGCGAGTCGACTCGAAACTCGAAAAAAAAACCTGTACTAACGAAAGAGAAAATATAATTTTTCCATAATTACTTTAAAACTAAGCCCCTAACAAAAAAGTTGTTTTGCTGATACGAATGACATTAAAATTCACTTCGAATGCCTGTGAAAATTTAGAAAAAAATTGGGCAATTTTTAGGAAAACTTTATATCGAGAAATATTTTTCCCCTTTAATATATTTCTCGTGTTTGAAGACCTAAAATGATGTTTGAATTTGAAAGTAATTTTCTTCATAGTTAGCCAACTTTTAGGTCACTAAAGATTGCAAGGGGCATCCTAAGAGCCCGTTTTAATTATAAACTGTTACTAACTCGACTTTTCGCGGCTTCGTCTACTCAACCGCACGTGACCATTATGTTGCTCGTAATGAATAACGTGAATTTACATAATATTAAACAATGTTAAGCAACAAAGTAACCAGAAACAAAGTCGATAAAAACTCTACTAAATTCGGACATTTACTCGTACCTTCAACTTTGGCTCGGTGAAGTAAAGTTTTATATTGCCACAACGAACCGTATTGCAATGTCGAATTCACTGTATTTGTTACAAAGTTCATCGAACTTTAACAAAGTATTTTCTATTTTGAACGAAATCGTATATCGATTTGTTGGTTCGATGCATCCCAGTTCATTTCCCGTAATAGTAAATATAGTGTGTCCGGATCGAAGTAGCGATATTTTAAGAGAGTGTTCTATAACTCATTACAAGCAATAAATCCCCCATTAATTTCAATTTTGGTTGCGTTTTCTTTGGGTATGTGCACACAAAATCAGTAATAACTTGAAAGTCTGTTGCTTCACATGTTCTCAAAAGGTCTAATTCGATTGAGTACAATGCTCTCCATCGTTGGATCGCTGGACCCGAGCCGTTAGGGTCTTAAGATAGCCGAGGACGGTTAATCATCAATACTATGCGTGCCAAATGAGAATAGGACTGTCAAGACGCCATTTTGTTCAGAAATACGCGCAAACTTCATTACTAAAGTGTATGGTGTGCAAAAAAATCAGTAAACAAATTATATTCCGTTTAAATGTTTAATGTACGCTTTTTTGGTATTTCTAATACATTTCACGCCAAAAACTCCAAAATTATCCATTAATAAAATTCAAGAATAGTATTTTTAAATGAATATAATGATTATACAATAATTAAATCTATACTATAATATGAACAATAAAAAATATATGAAATTTCTGTTTTGCACTTTTTTTGGCTGGCAGTACTATTTTGACAGTTATCGTGTGAAGTTGGCAGCAAGCGCAGTCCTATTCTTAGTTGGCACGCATAGTACTCACGAGTATCATACAACGTTTCACAACACACTTGTGAATAAAATAATACTAAAAATAATTTTATGTAGAAGATAAAAAGTAAAAAAACTGTCTAACTCACTAGTGAATAATAATAATGAAGAAGTCACAGTTTGCGATTATAGGTATCATTATGTGCCTAATTGCGGTGAAATTAGAGCCACTTTATGAGCAAGTGTGTTGAAAAGAATGTTTTATTTTTGTTGCAGTAACCACTTCACAACTAGAAACTAAACCTAGCGCGCTGAAATCAATTGAATTGAACCACAGACAAAACGAAGACAAATCAGAGTGCAGGTGAGAAAGTACTGAATTTTACTTAGAAACCAAAATGTAGTTCCCCAAAACGTGATTTATAGACAAAAGTGGAATAAAACTAAAAGTGAACTTTTACGTTACATGTTTAGCACTCAGCTGTCTACGAATATAACATTGTTTTTACATCTTTGTAATATTTATTGTGAAAATAAAAACAAAACGTTATTAAAAGTTGCCCTTTCTCTTTTGTAATATTTCTTCCAAATTTAAATTGTATAACTATTTTGAAAGGTTATTTCTATGAGAAGACCAATATTATTTATCAAATTGTTTAAAGACAATTCAATTGTATCTACTTTTAGTTATGCTTTTATAAATATACCTAAATAAAGGTGTATTTATATGTTTTCATTGAAATATACTTATAAAAAATTATTACATTTATCATAAAATATATTAAAAAGAATTTTACTTATGTCAATTGTGCTTAAATAAATATTAACGTATGATTGTTATTCTCAAATTCTTTCTAACGGCTTAAGACTGAGATTTAATATACATAGGTAATTTATCGATTGTTTATAATATAAATAATATCTAATATTCAAAAGGGAAGTGAAAACGAAAATTTCATATTAAAACAAAATATTATTGTTGTAAAGTTGTGTATATTTATTGTAAATATGTAGTTTAAAGTTATTGTATGTACAGATAAATAAATAAATAATTGATAGAGAATGTTGCCATAATAGATAAGGATATAATTTGTGTAAAATTAGTTTGTTTTCAAGCTTGATGCGATTCAAAACAAAACTACGAATTTGGCGGCGATCTAGAAGCTTACAATATTTTTGATTTCAATTCAATTCAATACTTATGTGTTACTATATGTTAAAGAAGGTTTATTACAGTATAATAAATAACCTTTTTCATTTCCAAGAATAGTAAATTAAACTTACGTCTTGAATTGCATCAAGTATGGCAATTCATAACATTATACCTAAAATAAGAAAACACAAGAGCTTCTGTGGAAGTTAAAATTAAATAATCAATTGGATTTAAAACATTGATTGCTCTACGCGCTCACGGACTGATTAATCGTTCGCACGGACCGATTACGAGTTATTGCATTGTGCTTAACAGACGTCAATAAGGCAATAACTCAAAATTAACTCAGTAAACTCAATCTACGCGCTCACGGACCGATTAATCGTTCGCACGGACCGATTACGAGTTATTGCATTGTGCTTAACAGACGTCAATAAGGCAATAACTTAAAATTAACTCAGTACACTCAATCTACGCGCTCACGGACCGATTAATCGTTCACACGGACCGATTTTGAATTATTGCATTGTGCTTAACAGAAGTCAATAAGGCAATAACTCAAAATTAACTCAGTAAACTCAATCTTCGCGCTCACGGACCGATTAATCGTTCACACGGACCGATTTCGAATTATTGCATTGTGTTTAACAGACGTCAATACGGCAATAACTCAAAATTAACTCAGTAAACTCAATCTACGCGCTCACGGACCGATTAATCGTTCACACGGACCGATTTAGAATTATTGCATTGTGTTTAACAGACGTCAATACGGCAATAACTCAAAATGAACTCAGTAAACTCAATAGGTACACTCCAATGACCCTTACCGAATTTATATCCGCATTTACGAATATCTGATCGGCCGATAGTGCATTTAGGTACACTTTATGATACTATTAATGTGTTGTACGAGTATTAATCGGCCATTTGTTAAAATTATCGTCCAATTAACATACAATCGATACAGTTAGGGCGAGAAACTATACGCGGGGGCAGTTAAAACAGGTTTTGTAGAATACGCTGAAAATACTTATGTCGGACACGGTCTTTTGGATTTGACTTCGAAGAAGGCAAAGTTCAAACTCGACAATGTACTAGCTTCAATAAAATAGAGGGATTAATAATAACAAAAGTGAAAAATTTACAGTAAAGTTTAGGAAATTTGAAATTTATAATAGGGTTCTGGGTTGAAATCCTTAATCCTAAATTATTGACCGTTTAACGTATTACCTTCTCAAATGATGATTAAAGTAAAGGATTAGTATGTTTAGTTTTGACTCTTAATTACTTACTTCTTGTTTATTTAATATTTTTACTAAAATATTGATCATACAGAAACATAACTACAAGTATAACATAACTTTCAGTATTTAATATTTTTATTGTTATTTTAATGTTCGGTATGTCCAAATATAACCGATTTACTCTGTAAACTCAACCTATTTAAACGAAAATCGGGACGTGCGCGCATAGATCTCCAAACTGTAGTTATTGTATTCATACCTAAATATTGTTTTGTCTATTATTACAAACGCGTGTCTTAAGTGTATGTTTTTTGTATTCAATAATTATAGCTCTCTTTTTTAACTCCAACCATGGGCCTTCATACTCTGTGACATAGACAGAAACTTTGATAAATTTTACGCAAAATTGCACCTATTCTGATTTTTTTTGATGACCGGCTTCTAGCTCATACTATGATTTTTCGTAAGGTGTTATTAAGCTATTAAATAATGTAAAACCGTATGAGTAGATACGTACAGTACCGTGTCTCACGATAGATACAAATTAACAATACCACCATACCAAACAATACCTACTTTATCAAATTGTACTAATGTCATGTTTGCATCTAAGGCACAATTGCTGCCAATTTTTTACATTTATATTATTTTTCAACCTGACAATATTCATAGTTTTTGTTGGGTAGAAATAGTAAAAAAAAATAATGCTTTAAAATGTATCTATCTTCTTTTTAAACTTTTTGCGAAAAACCAAAACAGTTTTTTTTAATGATTTGTGATAAAGATATTTACTAACCCACAATTGCAATTTCGCGTACTGTCTGGGTCACAGCGAATTTTGGCGATCTGTTTATTTTTTTTGTACTTATATCAACCTTTGCTAAGAGTTCAAATATTTTACTTAAAAATATGTGTATGAAAAAATGTGATTTTTCAATATTTGGTATTTCAATGTCGAGTTATTTGAATGAACAATTTTGCGTATTTTTTTAAGTTGATTTAAAAATTATCAGTGTTGATTGAATATTTTTATGTTTGTATGGAAATTTAAGAAACAAAAGCGCAATACAAAATATGTCATTGTTGAAATAACTACATTTCGAGATAATTTTGATTTCTTGAAAAGAAAAAATAAATGTAATTTATATGTGAAAAGTGTTTTCATTTAAAACTTTTTACCAAGCATCCTTATAGCAAACAATAGCTGCCCATGAGGCAGTAAATGGGTAAAGAAGACAGCGCCTGTTGTCTGGCAAACCTGCTGTAAATCCGTAAGCGCGAAAGAGATAGCAACAGTATGTTTCCTTATTGGTAAAATCCCGAAAATAGGCCATCAGATGCTGCTTTTGACCAGAGAGATCAGGCACATACATGCTCTAGTGCTTTCCAAAACACGGGGATGAAACACCGCGAATTTACAAACCAAAGCATTTCCTGATAGAAAAACCCATTACCATTAAATTGAAATACCCATTACATTGAAGTTTCAACTGACTTCAAAAAAGGAGAAGTTTCTCAAATCGACTCAATGTTTTTATGTTTGTTACCTCATAACTCTTTTGACTGGGTGAATCGATTTTGATGATTCTTTTATTACTAGAAAGCTGACGATTCCCATGATGTCACATTTAAATTTAGTTCAGTTCTGATAATGGTATCCATGAGAAGACATTTAAGTCTTAAATTTTTAATTGGAGAGGATATAGTCAACAGTAGTTTGATGAGAGTTGAAGTCGGTTTTTTTGTTAAATAACGTATACTGGCCCGACCCTGATGGGATCGAACGCTAGACCAAACCTATTCTAAGTAAAACCTATTCTAAGTATCTCGTGATCTGCAGTCGAAGATGCTCACCACTACACCAAGCAGTCACTTAAGAAGGTAGCTTATAATTGAATAAAAAGACAATGTAGGTAAGTCACCGATATGAACCTAAGGATGAGTCCATCTGACCATTTTATGTAAACTTTCTACATACAAGAAACAAGTAAATAATTTAAAAATCACGACTGCCCTGTGGTAAAACGAGTTCTTCCAAAAATATAATAGCCTATGTTACTCGGAATGATGTAAGGATTCTAACGATATGTCTAAATCTATTCAGCCGTTCAGAAGTTATGGTGGAATAAAGAAACTCACATACATGCATACATACATGAACCCTAAAACATTACACTCCTTTTTTGGGCAGTCGTGTAGCAAGTAAATATTTTAAAAATTAAAAAACAAGACACCCCTGTGGTAAAACTACTTTTTAACCGACTTCAAAAAAAGGAGGAGGTTCTCAATTCGTCGGTTTTTTTTTTATCTATGTATGTTCACCGATTACTCGAAGTCGCGTGGACAGATTTGAAAAATTCTGATCATGGGATCTTGGTGAAATCGAGGGAACTCTTCAAATTTTGCTAGTATACTTGAAGCGAGTTGTGTATTTTTTATAGTTACTGGTGCATTTGCTAGCACATACTGTTTTGATGACTAAAGTCATCAAGTCAGGGTCGGATTATGGGATCTTGTCCAAAAAATATAGCTTAAGTTACTCGGAATGATGTAAGGATTCTAACGATATGTCTAAATCTATTCAGCCGTTCAGAAGTTATGGTGGAATAAAGAAACTCACATAGTCACATACATACATACATACCTACAGGAAACCTAAAAACGTTACACTCCTTCTTTGGGCAGTCGTGTAAAAAGTAGCACCGTCTGTCAAATTTCTCTCTAATACGCCACAACATGGAGGAAACTATTCCTGTGGAAATGCACATAAACCGGGGTCCATAAACACTAGGTACTGCGGTCGGCATACGCCGTTGGTGTCAATGTCATAATTTTTGACACCAGTAAACGGGCGCCTTTTTGCGCGCGCGGCTTACCGAGTCCTGTGTATTTATGTTTGTTAAGGTATGTAGGTAAGTAAACTCGAAGCAAGTCGCCTCCGGAGAAAATTTCTTGCTAATTTAGAAACATGAGAGCACTGAACAACGCTCGGGGCTTGGAATGATACTGAAATAATTATACCGCCGTCGGCTTCAATGTACCAAGTACTCGGTACAAGGAGAGTTTTTAGAAGATTTTTCCATTAGAAAGTAGGTTTTTTTTAATCGAATTAATACTACTACTAGGCTCAGATATTGCTTGCGGCTTAGTGTGCATGTAGTGGTGTTTATTTGTTTTCATCAAATAAAAAAAATAATTGGCCAGGTGCGAGTCAAGCTCGCGCACTGAGGGTTCAGTACTATATTAGAAAAAGTTAAACCATAAGGCCCGGTTACCACCAAAGCACAGCGGAGCTGTGTTTGAGTAACCAATCAGATTTCGTCATTTCAACATCACATTGGTTACACAAACACAGCTCCGCTCCGCTCCGCTCTGCTTTGGTGGAAACCGGGCCTAAGAATCACTTTTTTACCGAACCTAATTTCAAAATAAGAGAACAATATTGAGTGGGGTAACATATGAAAGGGCATTACTTGTGTATTCTAAAACCAATTTTTATTTATTTTTATGCCCGATAGTTTTTGATTTATTGAGCGAACTGTCGAAAAAAATACCGTCCCCCCCCCTTATCTCCGAAGTTTACCGATCGGAAATTCTGAAATAATTATTATTTATAGGGATCAATGTATATTTTACGGGATAAATAATATAAACTCTGTATCTGTTATACTTTTTTTGGTATCCGAACCGCAAACTTTGTTTTTTGAGATTAATTGCTAATACCAAAAAAAGTATAACAGATACAGAGTTTATTTTATTTTTCCCGTAAAATACACAGTAACCTCTATTGATCATAATTATTACAGATTTTTCTATTGCTATCTTTCGGACATGAGTTTTTTGGGTTAAGGAGCACACCACAGGTGTGCCCGCGAAATTCAAATTTTTTGTGGTTTTTCGCGATTTTTAAGCTGATAAGACGTAATAGGCTTTTGGCGGTCAAATTGCGATAATCTCAAGATCATCTTCACGTATTTATATAAAAATCTCTGCTTGAAAGTGTCGAGTTAAAGAAATTAATCCGAGATTTGCGAGTTGCTCACTTAAAACTCTTTACTCGGACTAATTTCCTAGGATAGACATTTTTATGCAGAAATTATGATATAAACATGTAAAGAAGTAACTGCCATTCTTGCAAAAATGACTGCCATAAGCCCATTATGTGTAATTAGCGTACAAATTGTAAAAAACCACGAAAATTTTGAATTTCGCGGGCAGACCTGTTGAGTTCGCCTTAACATCTTCGGCTGCATCGCCACTAACCATCAGATAAGTTCACAGTCAAGTACGAGTACCTATTAACTTACAAATTGTTAAAAAAATGGGAAAATTATTTAAAATTACAGTACTTAACTATGCTTTCCTTTTTTTATCCCTGGAACACAATATTGTCTGAGAGCCTCAGGGACCACAAATGAAATAAAGTGACGCCTAAGTATTTACATGACTTAACCATTGGTATGTAAGTGATTCCAAGCAAATTCAGTAACTTCAAGTTACAACCGTGTCGAGTGAACATCGCCTTAGGCAAAGTAATCGAGATAATACGTAAGTATTGAATAGAAGCACGATTAAAGCCCGGTTTCCACCAAAGCAGAGCTATGTTTGAGTAACCAATCAGATTTCGTCATTTTGACATCTCCAGCCTTAGTTAAACACAGCTTTGCTTTGAAGGAATTCATAATTAGCTAGAAGGGTTAAATTGTCTTCCTTCTAATCCGCTCTGTATGTTAAGTAGTTTCGGCCCTACCAGCCCGCAAAATTGAAATTTTATTTAGTTTTTCGCAAATATTAAACTACTAATACTATTTCAGGCAATGCATTTTACGGGCATAATATTTATGCATCTTCATGTTTTTATTCATGATAATTTTTTGCAGTTTCCCAGAATTCGGGCTATCGGGAACCAATATGAAGTAAATGAGTATTGTTAAACAGAGTTTTTATTAAAAACATATAGATGCATAAATGTTGTGCCCGCAAAACTCATTGCCATAAATATTTTTTTACCTTTTACCATTGCCCTTTACTAGGGAAAAACTTAATAAAATTGGAATTTTAGCGCCCAGGTGGCCCCTTATATTGTCTTCTTTATAATCCGCTATCTGCGAAAAGAATCAGTATGGTTCAGCATCTTATAACAAGAAAAGAAAAGCACCGCCCGCCCTCCTACTCAAAAACGAAGGCAAATTTCCAAGCAAGCATTACATCCACCCTCATGCAACACCACACACAACCTTTACGATACTTGACGCACGTTTCGTCCCGACACCGGGACATCCTCAGGATCTGTTGACTTGACAACACGAGATTGTTTAGTTGCGTAAGTAATTTTGATTTATGCTACAGTACCAAATAGTAGGCCAGACCTACTTCATTAAAAGTCTACTTAATTAAAAATATAATATTAAAGTCAGTAATAATTAAAAGTCGGACAGACACATTTGACACAGTTCCCGTTTTATAGTTATATCCACAGAGCGATATAGGTCGCCGGGTGAACCGTCAGCGGTTTAATTACAGTTTTATGTTACCCGCTGACAAATAGCTCCATAAATTATGTAAGTGTCCTATTTATATGTATTTTATTTAGATACGCATCAAATAATGGCAAATAATAAAAATTGGTGGTAAAAGATATAAATAATGGTAGTAAATAATAATAATAAAAACGACGGAGTGTCGTGGGACACTCGGAAGAAACAAAGTTTAGAATAACACCTAAAACAAAGACCCCTAAACTTATTTTTTTACCAATCGCTCGATAGGTGGCGTTGTCTTCAGTTAGCTCTCATTAACAAGTTCAATACCAAATCTCTATACGTATCTAGTTGCATGCGTGCGCATTCTGATGACTATATTTAGAGACATTTTGATTCTAGATTTTCGTAGATTTTCTTTGTAACGGGTTTTACGTCACGCAAAAACTCAATTTTCTTTTGGCTAGGCCCTTATGAGCTACCCTCCGAAAAGAAACTTTGTTAAGTACAAAAAAAAATGTAGACAATAGATAAGGAAGGTTGCTGTCCCTATACATTTTGAAACGCTGTTTGAAAAATCTGTTTTACAGTCGCAAAATCCAAAATTATATTTCACGTTGAAACTTTGTATGAACCAAAAAATATAAAGGAGCCACCGAATTAGCGATTTAAAAACGAAACACAAAAGTAAAAAAGCCTACCAAGCCTCGGCCCATTGTATTGGTTTATTTTAAAAGAAAGCAGCAGGTGCAACGCGGAACAAGTTCCAAATATATTGGTATCAAACGAACGATAAGGTTTTTGTAAGAAAATAATGTTTTAGATGTTTATTTTAGCTGCTTATTTTAACTTTATAAATAGGTGGTTACTGTATTGAAGCTATAACTTTTGTAATAATGGATAACAACTTTTCAAATTAATACTCACTTAGATAAATAACTTAAAAGTAATTAGGGTTAAGTATTAACCAATCTAGAGTGTTAAAAACTTTGAGTAGATATGTGATGATAGGTTTACTGAAAAATTAATATTATTTATAATCATTAAACTGGTCATTAAAAGCTATTTGTTTTAGAAAATAATAATAACCTGACCAACCGAAACCTTCACCAAGAGTAATCGGGCACCGCTTAATATTCTCACAAACTTGGCAGTTTTCTTACAAACTCTCTTAGTAAGTCTTACAGTTTTTTACACTGTAAAGTGTAAAATTTAGCAGGTACTTGACTGCGATCTCCCCTAATTGTAAATGATTATGCAGCCAAAAATGTTATTGTTCTAACTTGCAAGGAGTGTTAATAGAAATTAGATAGATAGAAATAGAAATTTCATGTAAGCTTAGCATACAGAGGCTCTTATGACAAGTTATTTCATTTTACGGCAGGTAAGTAAACTCACCGCTAACACTTTCTACACAGCATCACGCCGGAACGGTAAATCATTGTAATAGTTGTAAGTATGCATATTTAAAAGCTACATATTTTATGTAGGTACAAAAAAATGTCAACCCTTGGAATTTTGCCTGAAGCAAGTCATGTTATTTGAATGCGACATTTTCCGTGAAACATCTTGTTATTCCCATATAGCGCGCTTATTCATGTGTTTTGAAATTCCGCCGCCATCTTTGTTTTTCTTTTTTTTCTGTTGCGAATCACCAGCGGTTCGATATAATTGACAGCGGGGCCATTTAGCGCGCTCAGTTATTTATGTTATAGGCTAGGAGACAACCGTTAAAGAGTCCACTAACCCACGATGTCTCCCATACAAACGTAATACCAAAATCATTTGTAATTCGTGCAAATTTCGATCATGTTGTGGTGTTATTCGGGTTCATATCTATAATACCTAATAATATAATCTATGTTCCTGGCCATATCTGGTTCCGAAATACTTTTGTTAAACAAAATTGTAAACGAATTTAGTTTTGCTTATTTTTATGTCAGAGGACATGTTTCCTGCTTATTTGTTTTGTAATAAAAACAACACTATCTCACGTCGCATAGTTATTACTGTCCAGATAAAGAAAAACACCAGTTAATAAAGAAAGTTACACGTTTTCATTAATAATTTTTGGTATGACGGAACTCGACCAAAGTTATAAAAAAAAAATATTTTTTATTTCGTTTCAAAGAAGTATTTCCGAACCAAATATGGCCAGTAGCATAGATTATTACTACATGAATCCGAATAACACCACAACATGATCGAAATATGCACGAATTACAAATGATTTGGTATTTTGAATGTATGGATAAAACGTAGGTCAGTGCATTCTTAAGGTTTGCTAATTAAGTAATAACGCATAGATTTTTTGAAGTGGTATCTTCTTTGACCGTGTTACCAAAGTGATTAAATTTTAATAACATATTCGTGCTAATTTTATTAATCCAAAGTTTTCAATTCCACCGGAAGTCCCCTAACTTTCTACCCCTTTCTGTTACCAGTAAGGTAAAGTTGGAAGAAAAGTAATTTTATTTTCTTCTACGATAAAGTTTATAAGCAGTTATTAGCTCGGTGGTTCTGACCTCTGCGTCTCATAAGGAGGTCGCGGGTTCGAATCCTGGGCACGCACCACTGACTTTTCCGAGTTATGTGCGTTTTTAGGAAACAAAATATCACTTGCTTAGCGGTGAAGGAAAACATCGCGGGGAAACCTGCATGCCTGAGAGTTCACAAAAATGTTCTCGAGGGTGTGTGAAGCCCGCCAACCCGCACTTGGCCAGCGTGGTGGGCTATGGCCAAAGCCCTCTCAGTCTGAGAGGAGACCCGTGCCCAGCAGTGGGACATAAAAAGGAGTTGAGATGATGATAGTTTATGACCAAAAGCTTTATTATAGGGCCAAAGTCAATATCATAGATTCTCTATGGTTAATATTGAATTTGGCACCATTATAGGTAATCAAGCGTAGCACCGATACCGTATTTATTCATTGTTGTCACTAATATACTTTGCGCAGTTAAAAAAATCCTTATTTTTACGGTTTATTTATAAATAAAGTAAAATAAAATAAAAAATTATTTTAGTTTTATTTATAACCAGTTACAAACTTCTAAGAAAAAATAATAAGATACATAATTATTACTTAAAGAAAGAAAAAACTAATATTATTCGCGAGGAAACTTTAACGTGGCTTTTAACTTTTAATTGGCAATACGAACGTGTTCGCCGACTTTGTATTCAGAGTTCCGTAGTCAAATAGCAAAAATGGGAAGTAGAAGTTTTACAAGTTCTAATAACCTCCATATTTCTCACGATACGCTTTTAAATACTAGTAATAATTCGTTTGAATGAAGGTATAACGTTATGCTAGCGATTTTTGTAAATTATATCTATGCTATAGGCACGAGAAACAATGACCAAAGGTGGTAACAAGTTTTCTCATGAACCATTACCAAAATATTCTAGAAAAATGTAATTTAAAAACCATTGGAACTAGGATTCTGTTTTCATAACCGGAATTTAATTTTGCATATAAGAACTTTCTTTTCAATGACCTCCGTGGTTGAGTGGTTAGCGTGCCGGTTTTCAAGGCGCCGCCATCTCTGAGGTTCCGGGTTCGATCCCCGGTCGGGACAACGTAGAAAATAAGTTTTCTACATTGTCTCGGGTCTGGGTGTTGTGGTACCTTCGTTGTTTCTGATTTCCATAACACAAGTGCATAAGCTACTTACTATGGGATCGGAGCAATGTATGTGATGTTGTCCATTTATTTATTTATTTTAATGCACATTTCCTGTCATAGGTACAGATATCACTTTAGAATTTTTTTTAAAATGTAGGACTATGTAGAGACCGTAGTCCATAAAAAATAAAGTTTGGATTTAAATCACCTTGGTATGGGATTCCATAGATGCATGGTCATTATCCCTTTATTAAAACCTATAGACAGCTCACGCTTGACCTAAAAAATATGCTAAAATTTTTTTTACAAAAAAAGTTAGTAAAAGTTTTCTCGTTGGCACATGGCCTCCCCATAACTAACACGCCCAGTTAAAAAACTTCGCAAACCTATTTTTGTTTTGCTGGTTTATTGTTATTATCAAAAAAAGTATTATAGTGAGAGAGTTGATTTTATTTTTCATGTAAAATATACGTTAACTCCTATTGATCATAATTATTTCATATTTTTCTATTGGTAAACTTCGGAGATAAGGGGGAACGGTATTTATTTCGACAGTTTGCCCAATAAATCAAAAACTATCAGACATAAAAATAAATAAAAATCTTTTTAGAATACACAAAGGTTTTAGAATACACAAGTAACGAACGCCCTTTCATATGATACCCCACTCAATATTGTTATCACATTTTGAAATTTCGACGACCCAGTTTCCCCCCCTCTTTTAAATATAAATAATAAAGATTTTAAATTTTTTATAATTGCGATAACGGCGCGCCATAATTACCTACAACTTTTCCAAATTTCAGGTCGATAGCTTTAATAAGTAGTTACTGAAATAATCGAGTGTGACAGACGGACGGACGGACGGAGAAAGTCTCACCAGGGTTCCATTTTTACCATTTTGGTATGGAACCCTAAAAGCACTGTTTCATACAGATTTGAAAGCTTCTAAATTGCGGATCCCTAAAATTATGTAAATTGCGCAACGCATGTGCATCTGTATACAGGTCGCTCGGAGCTGCGCGCGCGTCGATTTTATCGATCGCATGATGAAGATATCTGACAGGATGCCGTTTATAAGGTGATACGTGGATGGTTTTATGCGAGAGCCACGGGATTTTTTTTTTTTTTTTTTTGTTAATTCCGTCGGCCTTTTTGTATTGCGGCTTATGTAAGTACTTGGTTATTCCTGTTTAAAGAAGGTATAGTTGTCTTCAAAGTTTTTAAACTGTAGGTTACAAAAAATCACTTAAATACCTACCAACTATTCGAATTTCCTCGAGAATGACGCAGTAATAAGTATCTTAAATTTGAGATTTTTTGAGATAAATCTAAGATTTTTTAATCAGGATTTACTAACAATTCACTCATTCACACAATACAAAATGGTGAGTGACGATCAATGGATCACAATTTATATTTCTGAGAATTAAACTTTAATTGCTTATTAGTACAAAATCGTTCACTCCGGTGTAAAAGCGTTCATAAATGCCCAATTAGGTACCTACTAACATTGGCACAAAAAGAAATAACATTTAAAATATGACAGCCATTTTCTCTGTTATATTTTATTTGTGCTTCGGCCCCGCTTGTTATTATGCCATAGCTCAATCCCCTGATTTGCATTTACCCTTCTCAGATCTTGTTCGTAATATAAGGTAAACGTACCAGTTGTGGTCGGCGTTCCAATAATGGTCACATGAATTTAAAGATTCTAAAATAAGGTTTACAAATGGTTCAAAGGGTATGGCAACAGTCAATGACAAACCACAGAAACTTCCTATTTGAAATATTGATGTTTGACGGGTCAACGGCATTCACTTGCAAAATGGTGACCGTCAAAAGCAGACGCTGTGCCAAAATTATAAATAACTAAAGAAAATTCTTAGTGGGGTGAGTTAATATTCCTAGATTTTTTTGCCACAGCAAATAGAATTTGATTTACGCTAACCTGTTGTTAGGCACGTTATAATATTTGGAAGAGAGATCTTTGTAAAAGAGAGCTCATTCTTTTATACAATTTCGATAAAATGCTGTGTTCATTACTGGATCATTTAAGACTGCTCTTACCAGTAATGGTCAATGTGACCATAACTAGAATAATAGCAGTTTTATCACTTTTAATCGAATTTGAACTTTATAAATATAGTTCTTATGTTTTATATTTGTGAGACAGTTGTACACATAATGGCACCAGTAATGGACACTGAACATCATAACTGGTGTGACCATAACTAGGACATCTTAGCAGTGGTTTTAAGAAGTTTTATTATTTAAGAAATGGTTTTCAAGAAATGGCTCCCAAAAAGTCCTACACGGCTCAACAAATGAGTCTTGCTATGGACGCAAGCTAACAAATATTACGAATTTGCCATCAACATCTTCAGGTTTTGCACAATACATGCAAAAAGAAAAGGGCATTGTGGTGCCGTCGCCATTGAAGAGAGCATTGTTTTTGCCAGAACCTATGACGCAAAAGAGACGAAGAATATCTGAAGAATACCATCAGTAGTCACTAGTAAAGCATGGAAAGATTTTCACAACAAGAAAGAGACTGTAAATAAATCAAAAGAAGAAGCAAAAGAGCAAAGAAAACAAAAACTAGTATAAAAAAAGGAGTTTAAAGAAATTTATGAAATGAAGTAAACTTATTAAGAAATCTACAGGAAAACAAAGCTTTAAAAAAAGGAAACGAAGAAATTCTGTTACTTCGAGTGATACTGATACCAACACAACTTACGCAGAAAGTGAAGTGAGCGATTATAAACTGGAAGATGATATAAATTTAAACGAAGAGGAAGAACCAGATAAAACCATGACAAAAGCTGAAAATTTTGTAGCTGATGAAATGGCAATTACGCATGAAAAATATGCGACAGAAACCCAACTGTTCAGCCTGCAGATCAATGAAAGATCCTGCACCAAGCTTTCAAAAGGATAATGATGAGAATCTAAAATCCGGGAAAACAGAGCAATATCACCTAATTCTTGTTTAAAAACTCCAATATTCCCCTCAATTGTTCTTGTAGAAGAGTTGCCACATATTGAGTCTATTACTACTATTGAAGGTCAACAAAAATATATCGATTCTTGCGCGCTGTCACCAAAACAGTTGCTTAAAAATCGTTTGAATATTAACGATTATGTTGTTATCACTTGGAATGAGCGTTTTTATCCTGGCCAGATTATTTCTATATCCCAGGAAGGACTTCGACTTGGACTTGTTTCTTGTATTGAAAAGAGCAATAGCTTTTGACGCTAACCAGCAATTAAAGATATTGAACTTTACAGTTGGGATAAAGTTGTGTGCCAAATAGCAATTCCTAAGTTTATAAAGAAAGGATGTTTTGGGATACCAGAAATGGATAATTTGTGATCTTGGAGTAGAGATTCTACCTTAACAAGAACAAGCTCGTCTTGAAGAAGTATCTCTACATGTCCTTACTTGACCAGGAGGTAGCTTTGGCTTAAGCTACCTCTGGTCAAGGTATTTTTTTACAATAAAGTATTTTAGAAACTACCTTCATTCGATTTGAACATTAATGACCATTATTGGCTGTTCGTTACTGGAGCTGACCATGAGTGGATGACTATTACTGGAGTTTTAACTGACCATAATTGGTATAAAAATATTGAAAATTTAAATGTAATTTTTATGTTCCCTAATATATATTAAAGGAACTTGGTAGCTTTCTAAGTAAAAACATACCGGTTTTCACCAGTATTGCATCAGAAAAAACAGTTTTGTTAATAACTATGTTGCTAAATCTTAAATAATGTCAAATATTTTCCTACTATTGACCATGACTGGCACTTTTACCTTATTATTTTTTAATAATAAAATTACAGAGCGCTATAAATTTTATAACCAAAACGATGAATAATGTATGTAGTATAAATCTGAAAAAAATCATTGGACACAATACTTTAGGCTTTCTAAAGAGCGAAGCAAGATTTCCAAGTTAATATATCACATTTCGGTATAACAGTTTGGAAAGTATGTCATTTATAGGGTTCCGTATCCAAAAGGTTAATAACGGGACCCTATATCTGGGACTTCGCCGTCCGTCCGTCCGTCAGTACCAGGCTATATCTCTTGGAGGGCTGGCCAAGCAACCTCCACGAGTGCCTGAGTGCTCCCTGGTAACGTCGGTTAATAACCGACGGCTAATAGCTTGGCACGGTGGACAGGTGGCGTTTCTTCGTATGTCCCTCTGAGCCCCAGCAAAGGGCACAGTGTCGAAACGCCTCCACCTACACCGGAGGAGGAAGAAAACCTCATTAAAAAATTACAGGCGCGGGCGGAAACGCCCACAAGTCCCTTCGGGGCACTACGAGGAAGACAACCTCGTAAAAAATCACCGAACAGGACGGGAACACCCGTCGAGAGGGATAATTACGGAGGCACATCCCTTTCGCAGGAGACGCACTGGTTGCTGGAGTGCGAACACCTTCTTCCGGCAACCAGTGCCGGCCTGTGGGCCGGCACTGGTAAGATGTAAGGGTCTCTGGCGTCCGTCAGCCAAATTCTACCAACAGGCCGAGGAGGTGGCGCGACCTGTCCGGGACGCGCCTCCTAGGAGGGTCGGCAGCAGCCAGGCCGCCGGCAGCAGCGACAGGACCTGCCACTCTGGTGGCGGGTCGAGGCCTGGCGGGAACGCGGTGAATACGCAAGTTAATCCCGTACTCCCGCCAACGTGGTCCATCGTGGAAAAGCACAGGGTTTTAGTAGGTGCAAGCCCCACATAACCTCTCCGTTTCCCCTGACGGAGGGGTATGCGTCAGGCATTTCCTATGGGTAAAAAAGGTTAACAACGTTTGTCGTTCCAACTAGCTACATTATAACAACATCAAGAGTATGAAAATTATTTAAATTGCTAAATGGCTACAGCTATAAGCTGGGTAAATGAGAATGAATACTGGAATAAACATTTTAATATGCAATTAGCTTAACGAATGGACTCGCATTATAATTGTTATTTGCTTAGTATTAATATTGTTTACAGCTGTATGAAGCTTGTAATAAATTGTAATTAATCTCTATGAAATCCAAATCTCTAACAATATTACGTATTTTTCGCCTGTTAGTTTTATTAATAATATTATAATAATATGCTTGTTAGTGATTCATTTAATATTATCAAGTTTACCTTAGATATCACATATTGCTACATTTATAAACAAAAGGCTTTGCCTGACGGAAGCGCGATGAATGCAATTGTGAATCCCGTACTCCCGCAAGCGGGTCCGTCGTAGAAACATACGATTTTTAGTGGGTACAACCCCCACATAACCCCTTCGTTTGCCCTAACGAAGGGGTTTGCCGTATGCGTTAGGCATTTTCTGCATAAAAAATGTACTATACTTATACATAGCCGAGTTAGGTATAATAATAATATCTACATTCAGTAGGTCTGAGGTTGTAAGCTATTTTTCATACCTTTGAATGGAAAAACAACGCTTGCCGGTCAGCTAGAATATATTATCTAAAATTCTCATGTTACAAATCATCTCCGAAACGACCAATTGTTGTGAAATTATTGGTCTGAGAAAAGGTTATATATATATATTTATATCCCTAGATGACAAAACACTGCCTATATGACACAGACTTGTATACTAAAGACAGGGCGAACAGCGCGAAAAAATGACGCCAGTATATGGGTGTCATTCCCAAGTAACATTTTAGGTTATAGAAAGGTACTGAAAAGGTTCTAGAACCTTTGTATGACAATCCGATCGTAAGTCTTAGTAGGCACAACAACGTCACATTAACGTTATCCCACCAAAAACATTCTGTAAAAAACTAGCCAAAGTCAAAATGGAGCTGCTTGTTTATCTCTAAAAAGTACTGAAATCTAGACAAAGTCGTGCCAAGTCTAAGGTTCCTTACTGCGATTTCTTTATTATTATAGTTAATGTTGCGTGACTTGGCTGTTGAAGGGTACACAAGGGTTCAAACCAGGTGCTCCATGACACCATTGCACCAATCTGTCGCCAGAATTCATCGTCAATGAGTAGCGGTTCTTGGTCTTCAACGGCCAAGTCACACAACATTAACTATAAATTGTGCACTGTAGACAAATAACCAAAAAGAAACTGGCGGAATTTAAAGATGAAATTTCTGCTAAGGTTCCTGCCCTTGTCTTTGAACACGAAAATCCTGACAGCATCTATGGTACTCTATTTACAATGATAGACAACGAATTTAATAACAAATTTAAACTTAAACGTGTCGATTTAAACAAAACAATTAAATTTAGTGACTGGGCTACTGTTGGTATCAGAAAAAGCAGAAACAGGTTATATGAGCTCTATGATGAAAAAAAAATTAATCAGGCGCCAAGCTTTCTTGAGCGTGTAAAAGCATATTCAAAAATATTTAAGAAAGTCTGCGTTCAAGCGAAAGCGCTTCATATTAAAGAACAAATTATGAAATCTGACAACAAGATAAGAACAACCTGGAATATAGTCAATAGAGAAGTGGGTAAATCTAAACCCCGCGATTCTAAATTTGAAATAATCTCAAATGGCAATAAAATTACATCAGATAAGGAGGTAGCAGATACTTTCGTAAACTTCTTTCAGAGTGTTCCTATATTGTTGACAGATTCACTTAAGTCATCACCCACATCAGCTCAGATTCTACTGAGGGGCAGTGTGAATGAGTGCAATGTCTTATTTGATTTTAAACACATTACTGCGTGGGACATCAAAAAGGCCTTTAGATCGTTAAAAATCAAAAGAACTGGTGATCTATGGGGCATGTCTGTACAAGTAATGTCTAACATAATCGACATTATAGGACCTTATTTGGCAATAATTTTTAACCAGTGTGTCGATTTAGGAACTTTTCCAAATTTGATGAAACATGGCAAACTAATTCCACTATTCAAATCCGGAAATAAACAGGATCTCAATAACTTTAGACCGATTTCAATCCTGCCGTGTTTAAGTAAAATTTTTGAAAAAATCATACTAAACCAACTTTTGGATCATTTTAACTCAAATAAATTACTCCATTCCGAACAGTATGGTTTCACTAAAGGTAGAAATACAACAGATGCCGGTGCAAAACTCCTTAAGCATATTTATGATGCCTGGGGTAAATCTCAGAATGCCATAGGTGTATTTTGTGACTTATCTAAAGCTTTTGATTGCGTTGAGCATAAGACACTATTACTCAAGCTTGATCACTATGGTATCAAAGACAGAGCACTTGATCTCATTGCCTCTTATCTGAGTGATAGAAGTCAAATGGTCTGCATAAATGATGTAAAGTCACAGAGCTCCACTACCATAATGGGTGTTCCTCAGGGTTCAATTCTGGGTCCTTTTCTTTTCTTAGTGTATATAAATGACTTACCATTCCATGTAAGTGACACTTGCGACATAGTACTGTTTGCTGACGACACCTCTCTGATTTTTAAAACTGACAAACATAAGAATGACTTTGACGATGTGAATAGAGCTATCTCGCAGGTATCACACTGGTTCACGGTGAACAACCTGCTTTTAAATGCAAAAAAAACCAAATGTATAGATTTTTCGTTACCAAATGTAAAGAAAGTCGTTGATAAAAATATCGTAGTAAATGGTGAAACACTAAAAATAGAAAACTCCACAGTTTTTCTAGGAGTTACCCTTGATTGTAAACTCCAGTGGGGCGCTCAAATAAAGACACTGGCAGATAAACTTAGCTCTGCTGCGTATGCAGTCAGAAAAATCAGGTTTACCGATGTAGAAACAGCTAGACTTGTTTATTTCGCATATTTCCACAGTATCATGTCCTATGGGATCTTACTATGGGGAAATGCTGCTGACATTCAATCGATCTTTGTTTTGCAGAAAAGGGCTGTCAGGGCTATATACAAACTAAAGTCTAGAGAATCTCTCCGTGACAAATTTAAGGAGATTGGTATCCTTACAGTAGCTTCACAGTACATATACAGTAATGTTATATTTGTTCATCAAAATATTAATACTTATAAGCGAAGAATTGACATATGTCATAGACCAATCAGACACGGAGGGCATAAACTGGTTGAATTATCACACCGCTTGCGCAGAGTACAAAAATCCTTTGTGGGGTTGAGTATACGCTTTTATAACGTGATCCCGAAGGCAGTTTTGGACCTACCTATACATAGGTTCAAACAAACTGTCAAAAATCATCTTCTAAGTAAGGGTTACTATACAATAAATGAATTTTTAAATGACAAAGACCCTTGGATCTAAGTGTATATTCCGTGTGCTCACAAGATGCTTATTATAATGTGATTATTGTTTAAAACAAAATTGTAAAAAATATTATTTTTAAAAAAAGCAAGTGCCGAGTTTCTTGCCCGTTCTTCTCGGTGCAGTGCTACTTTCCGAACGAGGCGGTAGAGTCTTAACGTTTCGCAAGTGCCTCTAAGTTGGGCCTATGTGAAAGAATAAAATTTTTGAATTTTTTTTTTTTTGAATAATAATAAAGAAATCGCAGTAAGGAACCTTAGACTTGGCACGACTTTGTCTAGATTTCAGTACTTTTTAGAGATAAACAAGCAGCTCCATTTTGACTTTGGCTAGTTTTTTACAGAATGTTTTTGGTGGGATTTCACTTCTTTTTGTAGAAACTTCAAAATATTACAAAATATTTCTGTCCGTTTTTCTAGATACATTAACTGCATAAATAACTTTGTAATCTCATATAATTTATATGGAATTACAAAGTTATTAATGCAGTGATTACCAGGTACTCCAGATCTTCGATTATCCTAGTTTTTATAGTTTTCCCTTTATGTGGCCATTAAACCCTAACTCTGTACCAAATTTCAGCTCTCTGAGTTTATGGGAAGTACTAGTTCTATTTTGATGATCATGAGTCAGTCAGTCAGTCAGTGTCGAAAATGCGAAACTTTGCTTTCGCATAACTTCGGAACTATATGACCTACTGACTTGAAATTTTGGGTTTTAAGTATGTGATTATAGCTTACTGGATAGCGAAAATTTCAGCGTTCTGGTCTTATCCAGAGGTTCTCAAATAGGAGCCCGAAAATGCGGCGAAATGGTTCCTGTAAAGATGGTACGGCAGTTTTGCTTCGCGCTTTGACTTTGGCGGGGGCACTGCCGTGCCCCCTGATATTAACCTCCTGAGTGCTAAAAGGGCCCACGTCTCAGCACCTTTTTAAGAGCTACAGCAAAACCTATAGCTCAAATCCAGAACCTTTTGAGCTACTTACACAGAACCCAAATAGAACCTTTATAACTTTAATTTAACGTAAATATAACCTTGCAAGGCAGCTTTTGGGTTCTCAATTAGTCTTGGATTGAATTCTAGGACACCTTATAACATTTTGATGGATATGAATAAATGCCTTTCCAAAACTTTTGGGTTATAAAATGATTCTGTGTAAGTTTTGGTATAGAAATATGAAAATAAAATACATAATAACTATGGCGCCATTCCCTGTTGTTACACCAAGTTTCAAAATGGCTAAATACGTGCTCATGTAAAATAATAAGTAGCTTGTTGTAGTCAGGAAAAAGTAAAAACATAATGCAACTGGCACTTTATTGTGAAACTTTAGGATAATAGTGCTATATACGAAACGGGCCTTTCGTAGGTTAAAATTTTTAAAGATAATTAATTAAATAATTACAATAAAAAAATCAAAAATTTGTTAGTTTAGTCGTAAGCCACACTAGAAATAAAACTTCTGTATATATAAAACATGTTATATTAAAAATCACATAGCACATGCATATAATTCAACTTTATAAAATTAAAATGATTATTTTTGGATCGTTTTTTTTTATTTCATTGAAAAAATATGGCCGACGTTAGGAAATTACTAAAGAATTAAAGAATTAAAATTAACCTTTTCAAAACTGTATTCAACTAAAAGATCTTAATGTTTGCCAAAATATGAGCTACATATTTTGCCTTGAAGTTGCAAGGACAACTAAAAATTTTTGAGGATGCCTCTAAGGCTTTAAAATATTCTCTTGGGACTTAAATTATGCCTCCAGGTCCTAAAAATAGCTTATTGGTTTGGGTTTTCACTACGCAGTCCTAATTTGTTTGCCAAGACAACTCAAATAGAACGTAAAGGTTTAAGATAGGTTTTAAAAATTACTTTTGAGCAATTTCAACATTCCAATTCTTTATGGTTATATCAAAGTTAAAAAACAAACCTTTAGATCTCACTTGAGCATAATAGTAGCCTTTTCAGAACTTAATCAGGAGTCTACAACAACTATAAAATCCTAAGACTAAAAGCACTTGAAACTTAGGTCAAAATAACGTTAATTTAAACTCTTGCCATCTTCTCTAAGGTTGTAGTAATAAATAATTAGTTTTAGGACTTAGTCATCATTCTCAAGTACTTAATATGACCAGATAGCAAAGCATTAACCTTTTTACAACCCTTATAAAACCCAAGGGCATTTTTCACAACCTAGGTCCAAAAAAATTGTTACTTGGGATTAGCACCAACAGTATAAGGCCACGCGGTAGTTCGGTCAGCGGCGGCGCGGCGGCGGGTATTTTGACAGATGACGGTATTTTGAAGGTTTACGTAAAATTTTCGGAACGGCCTATCTTTACTATTTTTATCTATTCTATACGATGAACCTTTATTCTGTGCCAGCATGCCCCGACACTAACAACGCGCTTGCTAGATATACAGTCCGACAAGGCTCTCTTGGTACTTGAAGGAGGGCGCTGTTGCACAACAAAGGCAGCCATAAAATAAAATCTCCTCAAAAAATTACTTGTAAAAACAATGGAAATATGCAAATATGCCTCTCTATTAGAGAGTTACATATTTGTCTCGTTTGCCGTGGAGACTCTGGGGCCATGGAGTCTTAGTGCCAAAATATTCCTTAGAGAGCTTTCCCCGCGGTTAATAGCCTCAACTGATGACAGAAGGGCTGGCTCATTTTTTGCGCAACGTATCAGCCTAGCTGTTCAACGCGGAAATGCAGCCAGTATTCTTGGCACCATTCCACGCGGGCAAGATTGTATAGTAATTAGAATAAGCTAATAAAAAGTTCAATTTTAGTTTAAAATAGTTAATAATAGTAAGCAAAAAAAAACACAACATAAAATAGTGATTATATACTGACAGAGCGAACTATCAAACAGTAGCACAAGATAGCGGTGTTAGTTCAGACTTTGGCCACGCGTCAAAAATAACCTTGTCGCACTGTAAACTGCTATAGATAAGCGTCATATACATTCAATAGACAAATAATATAATACAGATATTTAATACTTAAGCGGTTCCCACGAGTCAAATAAGGATGCCCGTATATCTATAAGGCGATTACATTACAAGCCTGATTGATAACTCGTTAGTTAGGGGCTGAGTTATCCGATAAGTTATCTAATAACACAGATGGTGCTGTTAGTTACCAGGATTTGATTTCAAAAACTTTTTACTTTCATCCTTCACGAGACGAGTGGGATTATACCTTTACTCGATGAAATCAACTCTACTCATATGAATTCGATGAAAAATTGTGGATTTTCGATAAACAGTACCTATTTTCATTTTCTAACCCTACCTTTATAACAGCTATGTATTTTCAAAAAGCTATGGCATGCAATCGTCCTTGCAGTGCATTATTTTCATTACCAATGGCAAATACACACTGCCAAGCGATGTATCTATAGCATGTTCCGGTTTGATGCTGTGTAGAACCACAATCTATAATCAATAGGAATAAACGTATTTTTTACAGGAAAAATAAAATCAACTCTCCAATAAAATTTTTTTGATAACAATAAACCACCAAAAACAAAGTTAGGTTTGCGGTTTGCCAACAAAAGTATCTTATACTCGTAAATTCATGTACAAAAGTGATTTTTTTATGTTTTTACTTCTTTTATAAATAGTATGGAACCCTCGGTGCGCGAGTCCGACTCGCACTTGGCCGGTTTTTTTTTTATGATTGCAATGACATTTTGCAATTGTTACCTACGTAATATTATAATCTTTAATAGTTACTGAATAAATAAAAAAACAAAGTGATTGATGAGTATAAGGTTTGTTTTGAGGTATGGAACCCTTAAATTATGTACCTATACACGAAATAGCGGGAAAAAGCTTGTCCATGCAATAAACGCTATCCGTAACAGTTTGCAGCTGCATTGATTGCATTGAATTCACCGAAAAGTGTAATAAAATCCATTGAATTACGCCCGAAAATAAAATAACGCTTTTCTCAATAAAATACAGATAGGTACTTTCAGGCCTGCTTTCGACACCTCTCAGGGTTCAATTACACATATCAGTCAAGTTTCCGTCTCGTGACTATTTTACAGGAAGGGGATTGTTTTAACTTACCGTCAGGTTATCGCTCTGTTTACTGTTAAGCATGAGAATTAGTGAGATACGCAAATACGACTTACGACTACTTACAACTAAATATAGCCTCCTGTTACTGTAAGAATCTTATCATAATATTAAAAAAAATTCTTACTTTGGGCTTATAATAAAATATAATATTTCATAGAGAATTTTGTTTTGCTTCCTTACCGGAATTCTCTCTTTATTCCTTTATACGAATAATTTTTTTCACGAAGACGTATTTAATTATGAATTTTGTTTAATATTTTACCTACAAGTATATGGACAAACCAATATAACTAGCATGTCTAGTAACATATGTAGTTCCTGCAGTTACGGAATAGTGTGTTATGATTATAGATATGTTAAGTTTAGTAGATTTTGTTACCACGTTAGTCACAGTTTTATGTTAAAACGTGACTGATTTGTAATAAATATTGTGACGAGAACGATATTTGTGAACGAACCGTTTATGTAAATACGCAATTCTAGTGTGAAGAAAGGGTTCATTCCAACGCATCAACGTCACGTTTTCAACAGTCGCCGATGGATTGAATAAAACTTCATTCGCCATTATTGTCTTTCTTTCATATAATGTATTAAATTTCCAATAAAATATGTACTCTCATGATTTATGGTATTTCATTTACTTAGACAATTAATTTCAGGCTGGCTGGCTAACAGTACATTACCAAAATACTAAGTTTACCAAAGTTAACTATGAAAATGTAAATCTTTATTTTTTACCTAGGAAGGCCTAAATAATACGGTCTTATGAAAAGCCAAAACTCTATCGCCAGGTTCGGAAAGCAGAGAAGAATTCAAGAAACTCGGCACTTGAACTTTTCGAAACTGTCATTGTATAATTTTCTTGTAAAGTATGAAAAATGATTACATTTTTTTAAGATATCTCGTGAGGAGATGATAGCATATCCCTATCATTCCATGAATCCTTGTCATCAAAAAGTCCTTAAATGGTATAGTAATCCTGATTTTTTAAAAAAACTTAACTTTTAAGACTAACTTTTTTCGACTTTGTGCAAAGGTAAAAAGGCTCTCATTCCCAAAAAAAACTAATAATTACGAGTATCAAGAAATTTATATACCTACCTACACTTCGCATTTTGATTTTTCCCGTTTTTAGTATTTCTTTGGATAGTGGATCATTTTATTTCAGAACGTAGTTTTGTCAACTGTGCTGTAAGATTTCAATGCAAAGTGCGTAAACAAGTACTGTCAGAACTCCAAGAAAGCTGCAGTATGTAGGCATTAGCTGAGGTTTACATTGGAATCGATATCTAAATATTCCGGTTAGATATGGTGCAGCCACTTTTACCAATCTATAAGCAAGATGACAAGTAATAAATCAACATATTATAAGTTTTACTAATATACGTGACAATTTGAGGTGGGCCTAATCCCCATACAGGAAAAATTGTCTCCTTTTAACGCATTGTTTGAGAAAAGTACTAAAGAGTAAAAGCACAAGCATTGTACGAGAAGACATTGATGGCCTCACCTCTGCCTCGGCCCACATTCACACGTTCGTCCATCGATGCCTCTTTTGCGGGCCTCTGCAGTATTGTACTAAAGCATCTCTAATTCACCAACCAGCTGCATACGATGTACCATTAAAAACTAGCTCAAATAAAGGCAGAAGTTTCATAACTGCTCGCTTGTGAATACACTCACCGCGGATCGGCGATAAATTTAACCGGCGCCAGAGGAATTCACTACTGCAATGTTTATAGGTAAATTCTATTAGTATAACTGCTACAAACGGGAACATTGTATCAGCCTGCGGACATCTACTTTTGGGAATCATCTGGGCGCGAATTTTCGCAAATAGTGGACCAGTTATACTACGTAGGTTTAAAGCAATGAGTTTTGTGATCATAACTTTTATGTATCTACATGTTCATATCCACACCGTTCCGGAGTGGATATATTATTGCTTTCGGTTGAATTTTGAAAACAGGTTTTTTGGTCTGCAAGACCAGGGTTAATCGCAAGACCCATAAGTATCGCTGATAGCAGTTTGTGCTTAGAATTTCACGTCTACTGGCGAAAACCGCATCAAAATTGGTGTTTTCAGTCACGAGAAAACCTTGAAAAACATGAGGCTGTCGACAAGTAAGCAAGCAAGCAAGTTAGTCGGAGCGATAACTCAACTTTGAAACAACCTATCGGATTCGGGTTTTTTCTATCGATTGGTAGTACTAACCCGAGGAGCTGTATAGTTTTTGGTGAAATTTTGATGGTCAATGGCTGAGATATGAGCAAAAAACCGTGCGAAATGTACTTCTATCGTAGTAAACTTTTGTGAACGGTGTGAATATGCCCGAGATGACTTCTGTCATCGTTAGTTTTCATACAAACTTTAGTCAACAATACTCAATTTACTTACTTCCAAATCTGGGAAGTAAAGAAAATAATATTTCGGGAATTAATATGGGGTGAATGGCCGCCTACGATACCTGATACATCGTGTATAATTAGCCTACTTTAGCCGAAAAATTAAATGAAACTTGTATTTCGTGGGTCACTTGAGCTGAAACCCTTTAACACTTTTGGGACATTCCATAATAAAATTATATCCTCCAGAGCGATTCGGCCAATGTAATAATGTCACGAGTTCAATGTTTTTTTCCCATCTCAAACAGAAGTGTCGGTTACGGTAACAGTGGGACGAACTCAATGGTTTTTCGACATCTAGAAAAAGCTTATGATACAGAGTGTCGGTTGGTCAAAAATATAACTTTGGTTCTGGGACTTGTTTAAAGTTAATCACATATGCTTATAAAAAGCATGCTATTAAAGCATCAGAATGAAGTGCATGCGGAATGAGCATGCTCATCATAAGTAGATGCCATAGGCTTATAAATCTACTAGGAGGGTGCGTCCCATTGTAATTTATGTCTTAAACCTATACAGCCTAATTTTCAAACACGAGACTGAATTGCGATTGTATGTCTTTTCGCGTTTTGTATGTCATTCGGTTCGGACACTTTTTATAGTTTTAACGCTGACCCCAAATCCTTAGTTTATAAATCAATGCGCTTTTAGTTTGTAGCAAATGCTCGATACACGCATGCTTACGTGCTACTACGTAACATGTGTATCTATCTCTATACCTTTATGATTTGGACAATGTCAGTGATCCAGTTTCTCTGGATGATTTCCTCATCTATGTTTATTTCCTTCTGGGAAACTTCTAAGTTGTAACCCCTCCATAACCAGCTGAGAAGGTTTGTACAAACAAGATTATACTAGTAAACAATTTATTTCCTTCTGGGAAACTTCTAAGTTGTAACCCCTCCATAACCAGCTGAGAAGTTTTATATAACAAGATAATACTAGTAAACAATTTATTTCCTTTTCAGAAACTTCTAAGTTCTAACCTCTCCGCAACCAGCTGAAAAGGTTTATACTATAAACTAGACAATACTAGTAAACAAGAATGTAAACTGAATACTGCGGCACGGCACTGTTCATTGTAAAAATACCTCGTAACTGGTGAACATTCACTGTATAGGGGCTATTACGGTGAATATTTTATGAAAACTCGGTATTTCAGTTGAATTATGTCTTCAACCTGAAATTTCATCTTTTTGGCACAGTAATTTGAAGCACAAAATCCGCAGAAGCTAAATATATGTATGTGTATTTCTTCATGTATTAACATTTATCAATAGTTGGTTAATCATATCATACATAGGTAATTACTGTAACTACTCGTAATTGAATTGTTTTGCTTTTGTATCCAGCTCCTATCAAGTTCTCTATTGAAGGTATTGTTTGTAACCTTGTTTGCAATCTCGTTTGTAGTCAGTAACTAGCGCCTGCGCCAGTACCTAGTAAAACTCTGCACTCTGTAGTCTGTAGGCACTATTGTAACTCGTAATTTACCCGCAACAACACTTTTATTGATAGCACAGTTTCATTTTTATGTCATCATAATTTATATTGTTTTATCTCTGTGCAGTGTGCAAAACTAATTTCTTGACAAATGACATTTAATTACAACAATAGAAGTTGTCATTGGTGACATTTGACAGCTAGTAATTCCAGCCACAGATAATAACTTGTTTATCTATAAGTGCATAATAAGGCCGTTATACACATCCCAGACTCAGACTCAAACAGATTACGGATGTCAATATTATTAATGTTGTACTTGTATTGTATTCTGTGTTCGAACTTTCGAAGCTGTACCAATTTTTAGAATTTAGTGTGTATGTACAGAGGCTTATTGAAAATACGGTAAATTCTTAAAGTATTATAATTTAGTGGTTATATATTTTATTTTTACCGATGGGTGATAGGCGAACAAACGCACAAACTTTTCCTTTTGTTTTTACGTGTATTTTTATTTATTTAATACTTATTTATTTATTTTTAATCTATTATTTTATTGTATTTTTTATGAGTAGTATCGGTGCTAATGACTGCGACAGTAATACGGAGGACGAAAATGATTTCTTTTCAGTTGCATCGTCATCTGAAGACAGCTTTCACAGCCTTACTTCCTTACCACTTCATTCACTCCTTGACTCCGAATTCGTATCTTGCCCTAAAAACTTTAACGTAATCCATATCAATGCCCAAAGTATCCCATCCCACTTTCCAGATTTTCTTTCCACTTTTGACAACAACAACATTCACGCTGTTCTAGTTTCTGAGACCTTTCTTAAACCATGCCTACCCTCCACCTCGTATAGCTTGCCAAATTTCCATTTAATTCGAAACGACCGTACAGGTAAGGGTGGTGGAGGTGTGGCTATCTATCTTCGGAATCATATTCCGTTCACTATTTTGAATATGTCAAACTCACAATACTCAGAGTCTTTGGAACACCTTGTCATTGAGGTATTATTTGGTAGCTTGAAATTGCTTCTTGGAGTCTTTTATAGTCCGTCTCTTCATATAGATTACTTCCAAACTTTCGAAAATCTTCTTGAGAACTATATTCCAAGTGTAGATCACACAATTATCATGGGGGATTTCAACACGTGTTTGCTAAAAAAGGACTCTCGAGCGAAACGTCTTACTAATATAGTAGACAGTTGCAATCTTCACATTCTTCCAACCAAAGCAACACACTTCTTTCCTAATTGTGCCCCCTCTCAACTAGACTTAATGATAACATCCTCTGTTGAACATGTGCAGTGTCATGGCCAATTCCCCGCAGACGCATTTTCATACCACGACCTTATATTTTTATCTTATAAGATTCGCCCCCCTAAACCTAAGCCTACAGTTGTTATGCGGCGCAGTTTTAAACACTTTGACAATAACTCGTTCATGCAGGATCTTAATGCCATTGACTGGAACACAATTTTCAATGCCCCTAATGCCAGTTCTAAGCTCGAAATCTTTAACACATTACTAATGACGCTATTTGATAAACATGCTCCGCTGCGTCTGATAAAATTAAAACACTTACCAGCCCCGTGGTTAACGCATGAAATTAAGACGTTAATGGCGAAACGCAACGCCGCGAAGACGAAATATAAAATAAAGCCGAATGATGAAAATTTTGGCAAATATAAGACATTGCGCAACCGCTGCAATAAAGCCTGTAGAGCGGCTCAGAAAAACTACATCCACACTACGATTAAAAATAGTGATTTCTCAGGGATTTGGCGGTTCCTCGGGTCTTTAGGAATAGGACGGCAGCGCTTGGGTACCTGTCTTAACATTGACCTCGATGCACTCAATAAGCATTTCACCAATATTGCCCCTATGAATACCTCGATAAAACAAGAAACTTTAAGAAGGCTTGGATCCTTGTCACCCCGTGATATCCCGCCCTTCCACTTTGCTCCTGTTACTGCATCAGAAGTTAAAAAACACATATTAGCAATTAGATCGGGTTCTGCTGGTTGTGATGGGATTAGTCGAAGGATGCTAGTCCTTGTCCTAGATAGCACTTTACCTATTCTCAGCCACATCCTTAACGCCTCCCTATCTTCAAGTGAATTTCCGTGTGCCTGGAAAAATGCTCAAGTAATTCCCATCCCCAAAACCAAAAACCCGTCTTCTTTCTCCCATTACAGGCCCATTTCTATTTTGCCCTTTCTGTCCAAAGTCCTGGAACGCATAGTACATCACCAATTACAAAACTTTCTATCTAAGCAAAATACTCTAAGTCCTAACCAATCTGGTTTTAGGACTGGGCACAGTACTGTAACGGCCCTTGTTAAAGTCTGTGACGACATTAGGTTCAATATGGACAATGGACTCGTCAGTGTCTTGGCTCTTCTTGATTTCAGCAACGCATTCAATACTGTTGATTTTGATCTACTTTTAGGTGTCCTCAGAGTAATTGGTGTTTCTTCTGAAGCCGTAAACTGGTTTGATAGCTACTTGCGTGGCCGTCAGCAGTATGTGAAAACAGACTCCCGCATTTCTTCTTATAGTCCAATTACTGCTGGCGTTCCACAAGGTGGTGTCTTATCCCCCCTTCTTTTTGCCATATATATTAACACTATTTCTGAATTGCTTTCCGCGTCACATCACCTCTACGCTGATGATCTCCAAGTTAATACGGCTGTACCATCTCATGACATACACACGGCTATTGCGAACCTAAACTGTGAACTTCATAAAATAACCACCTGGAGTGAATCATATGGTCTGTGCATTAACCCAACAAAGTCCCAGATCGCCCTATTAGGTAGTAGTAAGCAGCTTCAGAAGATCGCTGTAAACAACCTGCCGTCAATCCGCCTTGGCACTTCCATTCTTGAAATCTGTCCAGCGGTAAAAAACCTTGGCATTATTATCGACCGCTCCCTGTCCTGGGACCCTCAGATATCTGAAGTTAGCCGAAAAATGTTTGCGTCAGTGGGATGCTTAAGACGGTGGAAAAACTTTCTTCCAACGAAAACTAAAATTACCCTAGCACAAACACTTCTTCTACCACTACTGGACTATGCTGACTCTTGCTACCCTGATCTAACTGAGGCACAGTTAAATAAGCTGGAACGCCTTCAGAACTTATGTATTCGATTTATCTTCGGACTACGTAAGTTTGACCATGTGTCCGAATTTCGGGCTCGCTTAAAGTGGCTCCCCATAAGACAGCGTCGTAACATGCATGTACTCACTCTCCTATACTCCATCCTCTATAACCCGAACTCACCCTCTTACTTAAAAGAGCGTTTCACTTTTCTTGGAGCCAACATCGAGCGACAAAACCTTCGGGCGTGTAAGGACAACCGTCTGCATGCTCCAAAAAGGTCCACTTCTTTCTATGCTAACTCATTTACTTGTAGGGCAGTTACGCTGTGGAATGCTCTTCCTTCTGAAATACGACACTCAAAATCCCTCTCTATTTTCAAAAGTCGTCTATATGAGTTTTACCTGTCGAACCCTCGTACCTAATTAGCATACGAAACTCCACAAATGTTGTAGATTTCTACTTTTACTTGCTATAGGTATACTAACTACTCAGTGTTTATATGAGATACTATATGTATATATTTATTTTTATAATATGTATTTGTATTTACTATGTATGTATATGTATTAGTATATATTATTATGTATATTTTGTAAAACTATATTAATTGGTATAATATTTATTATTCTCCACACAATGTGCACTAGCCCACACTTACACTATATTCATTTATCTCTCACCAGAAGGAAAAGGTTGTCTGGAAGAGATTGCCTATGGCAATAAGACCGCCTTTTGCGCATCACGTGTCTTATATATAGTATATGTTTCTTATAATTATGTTTCTTTGTGCAATAAAGTATAAATAAATAAATAAATAAATAAATATTATGAAGTCAGTAGTCAGTACGTACTTCTAATGTTCTTTGAGCCACTTTCGTCTTTTATGGCAATATGTTCAAAGCAAATTAAGGGTGAGGAATTAATTAATTTGCTTGTTTGGCGCACACTCCAAATTAATTATTTCATTAATGCTCACATTAGTTCATTAAGTAGGTACTTAATTATTAAGAGGTTTATTATTATTATTTTTTAACTTTTTCGCCGGTTTAATTTTTTTTGCTAAGTAGTTTATATCTACACAATCACTAGAAAGGCAAGATTAGTCAGTCATAAAATTGCAGTTTTATCTGTTACATTTATTGCGGAAATAAAAATGGGAAATGCTTTCCACAAAACCAACTTCAAATGCCACTACAAAGAGTGAAATAATTTTAATGTAGGTACACCAATTCGAAGTCGGGCATACAATCCCTAATAGTCCTTCTTACTTACTTGATGTGCGAAGAAACGACGAAGTCATAGACAATCGCCCGACTTCGAATTGGTGTACCTACATTAAAAATTATTTCACTCTTTGTAGTGGCATTTGAAGTTGGTTTTTTGGAAAGCATTTCCCATTTTTATTTTTTACTTTTTAGTGGAAAGCAATAAAATGCACAATTCGTTATAAAAATACCCAAATCGCTTGAGGTGTGTTTATAAAATCTGAAGCAATCCCTCAATTTCACCAAGATCCCATCATCAGACCCTGACTTAAGTCATCAAATCAGTATCTGCTAGCAAATGCACCAGTAACTATAAAAAATACCCAACTCGCTTCAAGTATACTAGCAAAATTTGAAGAGTTCCCTCGATTTCACCAAGATCCCATGATCAGATCCTGACCTGATGACGATAGTACAACTTGGAAAATATTACTCTTTCAAATAATACCCAAATTGTTACAAGTGTCCATTTAAAATTTGAAGAGTTCCCTCGATTTCTCCAGGATCCCATCATCAGATCCTGACCTGATTAAAATGGGGCCATCTGGAAACTATACCCTTTTAAACAAAAAAAGAATTTTTCAAATCGGTCCACGCGTCTTCGAGTAATTGGTGAACATACATAGATAAAAAAAAAAGATTCCGACGAACTGAAAACCTCCTCCTTTTTTTGAAGTCGGTTAAAAACACAACATAATATTAAATGAGGTAGCGTCAAAGAAACGCTATAACAACATTTCATTGTTATAAACCGCATCGTAGATTGTGAACATTCTCCCGTACAATGCACATGCGTTATAAAAGTGAACATTTATTAACACTGCGCTTAAGTTAAATAATGCCTTCAATTTGAAATTATGGCTGCTCTATTAAGGTCTTTTTTGGAACAGTCGTTAGAACAGCAATAATTTGCTTCTATAGATCAGACACGGAAGTTAAGCATCGACTACTTAATAGTAGTATCTTGAGGTTTTAGAATCTATTTGTAGAAAAATAGTTAGGACGAAATAATAGTTTAATAATAGACATTAGGATGATAATAATAATAGTTTTAAATAAATATCTTACGGCATTTTGCGGAAAAAACTCAATCCTTACTAATATTATAAATGGGAAAGTGAGTTTGTTTGTTTGTTCCGCTTTCACGCCGTAACTACTGAACCGATTTGGCTGAAATTTGGAACATAGGTAGCTTATAACCCGGATTAAAAAATAGGCTACTTTTTATCCCGGAAAAATCCGTAGTTCCCGTGGGATACTCAAAATACTAAATTTTCTGGAGCAATCTATAGCTACATCTATACATAGATTGTTCAAGCGAACTTGCGTGAAAGCATGTTTAAAGGTTGGAATAGGGAATGATAACGGGAAAATGACGTTTCCTTTAGGATTCATGAAAAAGCGAATTTGACGCGGGCGGGGCCGCGGGCAAAAACTGATGATATTATCACTATAAATGTGAAAATGGCCACTATGTAGGTTCTGAACATAGCACTGTACGCATTTAACAAGTGTGTTTTAGTTGAACAAGAGGATATGGGATAATAACGCTATCCTTACTTCCTTACTATCCTTACTAATATTATAAATGGGAAAGTGAGTTTGTTTGTTTGTTCCGCTTTCACGCCGTAACTACTGAACCGATTTGGCTGAAATTTGGAACATAGGTAGCTTATAACCCGGATTAAAAAATAGGCTACTTTTTATCCCGGAAAAATCTGTAGTTCCCGTGGGATACACAAAATACCAAATTTTCTAGAGCAATCTATAGCTACATCTATACATAGATTGTTCAAGCGAACTTGCTTGAAAGCATGTTTAAAGGTTGGAATAGGGAATGATAACGGGAAAATGACGTTTCCTTTAGGATTCATGAAAAAGCGAATTTGACGCGGGCGGGGCCGCGGGCAAAAACTGATGATATTATCACTATAAATGTGAAAATGGCCACTATGTAGGTTCTAAACATAGCACTGTACGCATTTAACAAGTGTCTTTTAGTTGAACAAGGGGATATGGGATAATAACACTATAAATAATAATGCTATAATGCTATAAATAATGTATAATGCTATAAATGTGAAAATGGGTACCCGTATTATAGGTTCCGAATTTACAACTGTTTCGCTATTAGCATTTTGTGTTTTAGTTGAGCAATGAGATACAGGTTAATAATATTATAACTATGAAAACGGGTACCTATATAGTATAGGTTTTGAACTAACAACTGTTTCGTTGCTGACAATGTATGTTTTAATTGAGCTATGGGATATGGGATAGTAATGCTATAAATGTGGAAATGGGTAGCTACCCATATAGGTTCTGAAAACACAACTACAAATTTTTCGCTATTTATTAATTTATTATTAATATGTGTTTTGGTCAAGCAATGGGATACAGGTTAATCATACAAAAAATGTGTTCCTGTATAGTTTCTGAAATTAGAACTGATTCGCCATTAAAAATATGTGTTGTTGTTGAGCAATAGGATATGTGATAGTAATTATGCTATAAATGCGAAAATGGATACCTATAAGGTAAAGGTTCTGAAATTATTTCGCTCTTAAGCGGATACGTTGATTTTATTTTCGTCCTTCTCACTCTTATGAATACGTTGGTGGGTTAGGTTAGGTTAGGTTAGTATGCAGCGTTGCGGAAGAATATATCAGAAAAACGATGTTTTACCTTATTTCTTCAAAAACTAAGCCAGTTATTAAAATGTCGTTCTGAGCGTTTTTGGGAATTATTTTTTACCGATACATTAAAACAAAAATTACAATTCTGTCCATCGTAGTTTTTGATGGAAATTAGAAAAATGGGATTAGATTTTGGAGCAATTTTTGGGAGAACTTTTTGGCGAGAAATTCTTATCCAATCGTGTTTCTGAAGTTAGGTTAACACACATGCTGTTTTTTATCCAAGAAAATCCATGACTTCCACGGGATTTGTAAAACACCGAAATTCACGCGGGCGAAGACGCGGGAAAAAGCTAGTAAAATATAAAACGTGGTAGCTCCAAGGAAACGCTACAGTACAACGCTCTAACAACATTTCATTGTTATAAACCGCATCGTAGATTGTGAACATTCTCTGTACATGAACATTCTATGAACACTCCGCGCTAACTTGAAATATATCTTCAACTTGAAATTTTGCTTGCTCTAAGGAAGTTTCCTTGCTAAGGTATTTTTGGCACAGCCATTAAAATTGCAAGATTCATAGGAGCAAAGACAGTATACAGTAGCCAGTAGTACTTTTAAGCTTCTTGCGATAGTTAGATCTTTTGTGAGCTTTGTGGTGGCAAAACAATTAACTTGTAAGTATTCGTAAAACTGACCTGATGAATAATCACCCATATCTTGTAAACACCCACGGAACTTGCGTTTGCTTAACTTAGCTCGACATAATGTTTTAAATTTCGCATTTTAGTTAAATTATGTCGGCCCTGGTCTTGCTTATATCACTCTAATATTATAATATGATGACTGTTTGTATGTACACACGGGTACGGGTTTATTGATATCTTATACTCCTTCACTCTGCAACTACTGAACCGTTTTGGCTGAAATTTTCAGTGGGGTTAGATTGTACCCTCTGGAATAATGAAATTTACCAATTCCTTCTACGAGTATATTATGAATGACTACTTTTAACTACAGAGAAGATAAATCAATATTTACCAAGATTAATTTTAATGGATATTAAAAATATCGATAACGATATAAAAATACTGACATGGAACGAAATGAAAATTTTAACTACAGAAATATCAAATTTCATGGTTTCCGCGGGATTTATACAAATCAAATGTCACGCGGGTTACAGGAAGTTTTTTTTAACATTACACATGCTTATCGCAATCTAGCCAAAGTAAGCAATAGTTTGTGTTATGGGTACTAGATAACTGGTAATATGTATGAGTACATGCATATTAATATACAATATCTGTGTGACCGAGCCTTGCTCGGTAGTATTACAGCTACTCACCAGGAACATGGCAGCAGGAGTCATATTTTTTTTACTTAACTTTACTGTAATAGTTTTACTTTTCGCCAATAGATTTCAGGCAGCAGAGTTATACTATGAATCCTAGCTAGATCGATTTATCGCCCCAAAACGCCATGTATACTAAATTTCATGAAAACCGTTCGAGCCGTTTCCGAGATTTAAAGAGAATTGCTCATTTAAAGGTATGGGCTAAATACAACCCAGAAACTATAATGCATTCACGCTCATCACACAAACATTTTCCAGTAGTGGGAATCGAACCCACGACCTCCGACGCAGACGGCAGGATCGCTACCGATACGACATTCGGTCATCATCAGTTCCGCATCATATTTAGTTTAGTCACTTCGTTGTTATTCTGCCTAACAATAGTGCTAAACAAACCTAACCAAAATTTGCATTAAAACAATACACCATCAAACTTAGCAGCGAAACAGTAATTTGAAAAGTTTCCATGAGAGAGGAAACAAAAACACTAGTTACGTATACAAATTCAATTGCGAAAACAGTACTGGCGTTAAAATAGAACACTAGCGGAAATAACGCTTAGTTACTCGATAGAAAGAATCCACAACTGTACGGGCGGAGTCAGGCGCTATTTCGAACTGAATTACACTTTTTTTGTGTCAGCGATAGAGTCGCTAATTTTAGGGTTCCGTACCTCAAAGAAAAAAAAACCGGAACCCTTATAAGATCACTTGGTTCTGTCTGTCTGTCTGTCTGTGTCACGACCCTTTATTCCAGTAACTATAAATATATCGACATGAAATTTGGGATAGGTGTAGATAATGGTGGCCCGCCGTTAGTGCAATCATAAAAAATTGAAAAGCTTTTTTATTTTTATTTATCCCTCAGTGTAAAAATTAATTATAAGCAGAAATAGTCCATTAAATTCTCTGTAGAGAAATGCTTATTAATTTGCGCTGTCAAAACTAGACTACTATCAGTCGATATGCGTCATAAGTTGGTATTCCCTTGCCTTTGTAGGCTAGGGTTTCGGAGATAGTGTCAGTGAAATACATTAAAACATCAATCTTTACGACGTTCCACATTTGTCACGTAGAGAGGACGTGCCATAAGTGTCACCACACGCGATAGATTGACCCGATTTATATTCTCGTAAATATTGGAATTGCAATGTCATCCAATCGCTACCTTGATGCCACTGTGGAAGAAATGATGTGCCATTTATTATAAAATTATGTTGTTTTGATAAGTTAGAGAGGTGTAAAAAAATGTGTGAAGGAGAAATGTTTACTATGCGACGGGTATGCGCTGCCAAAATTAGACCACTACAGTCAATGCATAGTAAGTTGGTATTCCCGTGCCAGTAGGTTTCAGAGATATTGTCAGTAAAATACATTAAAATATCAATCTTCGCGACGTCCCACATTTGTCACGTAGAGAGGACGTGACATTTACGTCCCCGATAGATTCTTACCCTATCCGCATAAGTAAAGACGATCCATAGAAATATATCATCCACGTCATCCGATTATTTTGAAACAAAACATAATAAAAACATTATGGATGACATTAACTGTAGCTTCTATAAACCCAGCGGTCAGCACTGTATGTGAAATAAGGATTGTTTTTATATAACGTTTACTATAATTTAATGAACAGCATTACGCTAAATTAAATACGCATAAAAATAATAATAAAGAGAACATAAATTAACATTACCGCATTAATTTCAATAAAATTGCGAAGGGAATATTTATGAGTGGTCTGGATTTAATAAAAACCTCTTTTCATAATTTAGCTTATATTAATATTGTACCATTCCCAGTTGTTCACCATTCATCGCATTTATATAACTGGGTACAGGTGTTTTAAGCCAACTCTGGATTCGGAGACTTCATACACCTATGATAAATATCAATTATTCTTAAGCATTTGCAGTATTTTAGGTTTTCTCACGATATTTTTATATCACCGTGAATCCGTAAATTGAATTCTAAAGCAGAAGAGGATCAGAGAAGAGGAGAAAGAGTTGAAAAACAGAGGAGAGAGGAAAGGAAAAGATGAGGAGAGAGAAGAGGACAAGACTCTTCTGTTCCCCTACTCTCTCCTCTTCTTTTCCTTGAGAGAGGAGCGAAGGATACGTGTCATATCCGGTCCCACAAATATGAGCCGAAATCGCTCCGTAATCATTGCTTACGTTCTGATTATTATGGTAAAATAGTTTCTCATTTAGTTAGAAGCTATAAGCAATTATAGGAACTTCTCTGGAATTACATGTATAAGTATGTTTGTTACCTTCCCATTTACGCTTAAACTATTGAATTAATTTGACTGAAATTTAGAACATAGATAGATCCTGGCGTTTACGCAAAGGCTAATTATAACGGAAAATTATTATTATATGAAAAAGGTAGCAGGTGGCAAAACTGTCCAATAAAAGCAAGGCTTTATAAACTGGATCTATCTGGAGGAGTCCTTCATCTAGGATTTTTGTAGTTTTTCATTTTTATTTAAGTTAATGTTAAAAATATTTTTCATTGTAAATTGGAGAAATTAAAGGCTTTTATATTTTTTTATTTTGTACTCGATGTATCAAACATTCAAAAGCTTGTGAATAATAAATCGCTTAACGGTTTTCGGTACATCTTCCCCGGTCTTTTATTAACAGAAGCGACTACATTTTAATTAAAGCATTCTCGCCCTCAAATGGGGCAACAAAATGCCTCCACTCCACCATTTTAATTCCCATCATAATATTTAAAATAAACACAGTATTATGTGGTTTCAGCCATTTGAATTGGATTTCGAAATAATGCAAATGACTCACCCGGGATTGATTTACAGTTACTACAACTGGGAACGGTGGAAAGGAAAATATTTATTTGTGTGTTATAAATGGACCTATGACAGATTACACCGCAAAACCGCAGACGCCGCTAAAGCCGCAAAGCTCCACAGACGCGTATGTGTATGTGCGTTTTTGGTATACTGTGTGTTACAAGCTTTATTTTAAGTACCTGAATGACTGAGTTTTGTTTGGTAAAGGAAACGACGACGACGGCTTAGTGTGCTCTCCGACGTACGGGCATGAAAAATTTCCAATTTGATGTTATTTGGTGGTGATATTTGGTTTAAACAAATTTTTTCCAAGCGTCTGGTGACCCAAGAGCTCTAGCGCTTACTTAGCTCAATGCCTAAATGACATGGCCGGATTTTGCCCTCGGAAAAAATATTCATGGCCATTTACAAACAGTACGTCGTATTAAAGCTTATAACGATGTCTTTACAATCGTTTAATATCTATCATCAGAAAACAGGCGAGAGACATAATATCAGCATAACAACTTGCACCAAAATGCGCCAAAATATTTAGAATAGCAATGATTTTTTATTAAAAAATTGCTTTTCAAAATGTATACTCGCATTTTCTAAGCTTTCCATATGAGAAAATAATTAGTTCTTAACCAATACGCATCATTTTTAATAAAAAATCATTGCTATTAAAAATATTTAGGCGCATTTTGTTGAAAATTATGTCTCTCACCTGTTTTCTGATCATAAAACTTTAACGATTGTAAAGATATACTTAATTATAAGCTTTAATATACTGTTTGTCGATGGTCATGAATATTTTTTTTCCAGGGCACAGCTCCATACAAGTTTCGGCCATGTCCTTTAATTAACTATAATATAAAGAGGTAATAGCGCCAGCGTCTTGGGCACTAAACCCATAAAATATGACCAGTAATTGGTCGGTGTATATTGTGTAATGCATTTAATTTTTTTAATCATGTTTGTTTTACTTTTAGGATAATTCTAAAATTAAGTATAATTCCAGCTCGTTTTAAAGGGGAAATTTTCCAAATACAGATCTACAAGAATACAGTAAATAAACCGAATACTAATAAGCTTTGCATCCCTTAATACCCTACCCTCATGCAAGATGACAAATAAGATACGTACTCTTGGCTATTGGAGATGTGTCCTTACAAACGCACATCGCTGGACAGGCAGAACAGCCCTTGACTGAACGCCGGCCACTACCATGGATCTCTCAATTACTTTATGTCTGATAACAATTATTTATTAAAATTTATTGCGTGATATTATTGCGTGAGGTATTGGGTTTAATTCACCAATATATACGTGAGGATGACCCCATTTGACCATTTTACCAAAGGTTTAAATCGCGAAATGAACCCTAAGCCATTAAAAACGTCCACAAACTTGCTGAGTGAGTGCTCTCAGAATGACGTAGTGTGGGATTGTGTGACAGAGAACGCAAGTGCAAATTTCGTAAGAGGAAATGAGACCTCGTTATATCACCATTTCTTATGTCGCTGTGTGTGTTTAAGATGAAAACGTGTTGAACACAAGACAAAAACGTGGATATTTTTGGAGGTTTAGGGCTCATCTAGGGATTTTAATCTTTGCATTTTACGTCAACTTTACAATAAAAAAAATAAAAGCAGCCAAGTGCGAGTTGGACTCGCCCATGAAGGGTTCCGTAGCAGCAAGTAACGTAATAATATAAAAGTTCTTGTAGTTAGTGGGAAAATCCCTTTAATGTATGATTTAAAAATCATCTTAATGCGGTTCACAGAATACATCTACTTACCAAGTTTCAACAGTATAGTCCTTATAGTTTCGGAAAAAAGTGGCTGTGACATACGGACGGACAGACAGACAGACAGACATGACGAATCTATAAGGGTTCCGTTTTTTGCCATTTGGCTACGGAACCCTAAAAATTGCATTATGTGTTTGACGTTAAATGTTCCGATGGACTTATCCTTAGGTTCATATCGGTGGTAGCTCTCAAAGACTCTGTTCTGCTCAGGATACAAAATCTGGGGCGATTTTTTCTCTATAAAATACGTGGCTTATCAAACTGAACTTTTCTTTCCAATACCCGTAGTAGGGGTACCGATGACACCAGAGTATTTGCTAGGTCCCCAAACTTACATCAAGGATCACTCGGACCCTCCCAAGTGTAATTCACAACTTGTGAAGTGCTCCCTGTGCGACTCCGTATGTAAAACACGATACTGTATAAAATGTAGGCATATGTGATAAATACTGTATATACCCAAGTATATGATCTTATGTGAGATTTGCACGCAAAATATTGCTAAACCTTTTCTCTCTTGGTATGTTGTGTCCCACCAAAAACATTTTCATGTAAAATATTGCCAAGACGCACGAGAGGATATGGCTCACTGTCAAAATGCTATCTCATGTATAGAGCAAGTCTCTACAGTCTACACGCCCTAACTCTACAAGCCTAACTTCATAAACTCTACGATATTGCTAAACCTTTTCTCTCTTGGTATCTTATCAAAAACATTTTCATGTAAAATATTGTCAAGACGCACGAGAGGATATGGCTCACTGTCAAAATGCTATCTCATGTAGAGCAAGTCTCTGCAGTCTACACGCCCTAACTAACGTCTACAAGCCTAGCTTCATAAACTCTACGCTTTAGTCAAGATATATTATGTCTTGGCCGTTTCAATACCGTTACATGGGCGTAAACAATAGATAAAAATAGTGAAGATAGGCCGATCCGAAAATTTTACGTAAACCTTCTTCATACTAGCAAACAGTAGCGTCATCTGTCAAAATACCCGCCGCCGCCGCTGAGCGAACTACCGCGTGGGCATGTACTGTTTTTGTATTAATGACACCCATAAACGGGCGACATTTTTTCGCGCTGTTCGCCCTGTCTTTAGTATACAAGTCTGTGGCGTAAACCCGATTGTTATGAAATTTTCTCTATGTGTTCGGTAGGCCTGAGAGTAGAGTAGGTTGTAAGCTCTTTTTTATATCCCTAATGGCAAAAAACGTTTGTCGGGTCAGACAGTATTAATACAATTTCAATACTTATTGGTTTCAAGAAAAATTTAAGGTGTTTCGTTACTTATTTTTTTCATAACTTTTCTCCTCTCAGACTTTACAATTTAATTGACTGAACATTTTAAAGGGTAAACGTTATTTTGTAAGACATGCCTCATTTCTTGGTAACTTGTTATTCTGACGAACATCTCGACTGTAACGTCTAGAATCTAGAATTAACATTTGACTTTGAAAACTAAGCCTTTACGCAACTTCTAAGGCCGGAGTTTTCCATTCATTTAGTACATCGGTGTATTCGCCAAAGCTATACCTAAGTTTATCTTTAAATTTTCTACTTAGTATATATTTTGTAAATATTAAATTGTAATTTTTTAAATTTTAAAATATTTTTGGAGGTGTTAATAATATAATTGTAAATATGGCGAACAAAAAACTTAGTAAAACAAAAAATTCTCGCGTCACAGTGTTTGACCTATTATTATGAAATTAAATATTTCATAATAATATGAATAATATAAATTTCATAATAATATGAATTATGAAATTAAATATTTCATCATAATAGGTCAAACACTGGTATTTCCGGTAGGTCAGAATATGGAACATGTAACACTTTTTTTCATACCCCGTAAGTGAAAAAAAAAATTACACGAAAAAACAACAACACACACACACATAGACACATACACTCACACACACACTTATTCTGGTGTTTGACGGGAACGAAAAACATACCTAAAGAGTTTTTCTTCATCATCATCTTATATGACGTCACGAAAAGTAAAATGTACGGAACCCTCAGTGCATGAGCCCGACTAGCACATTTTTTAGTTATTACGTAAAACGTTGTTTTTCGAAAAACAAAAATCTCTTAATCAAGCTCTTTATTACTTAGAGTAAATCTAGAGTAGACCCAGAATATCTGACGCCGTCATTCCCTTTGTGGGAAGCAAGTGGGAAACACAATTAAAATACAGTAAGTAAAATCTGTTTACTGACGTAGGTACAATGCTTTCGACAGACGCAATCTGGCGAGGAGCCAACTCAAACAGTGCCTACTCAGCGCATGTAGGAACTAAGCTTTCTAATTATTTTTTTCTCCATACTCACAATATTTAAGGGTCAAGAGACGGTTTTAGGGTTCCGTACCAAAATGGTAAAAATGGAACCCTTATGGTGAGACTTTCTGCGTCCGTCCGTCCATCCGTCCGTCCGTCCGTCTGTCACACTCGATTATTTCAGTAACTATTGAAGCTATGGACCTGAAATTCGGAACAGTTGTAAACCAAAGTAAACCAAACACCCCTGCCTACCAATTTAAAAAAAACCGGCCAAGTGCGAGTCGGACTCGCGCACCGAGGGTTCCATACCATAAAAGAAGTTAAACATTAAAAGAATCACTTTGGTTCATGAATTTACGAGTAAAATTTACATAAAGGTACTTTTGTTGGCAAACCGCAAACATAACTTTGTTTTTGCCGGTTTATTGTTATTATCTAAAAAAGTATAATAGCTAGAGAGTTGATTTTATTTTTCCTCTAAAATATACGTTTACTTCTATTGATCATAATTATTTCTGATTTTTCGATTGGTAAACTTCGGAGATAAGGGGGGGGGGGGGGGAACGGTATTTTTTTCGCCAGTTTGCCCAATAAATCGAACACTGTCAGGCATAAAAATAAATAAAAATCGGTTTTAGAATACACAAGTAACGCCCTTTCATATGATACCCCACTCAATATTGTTATCTCATTTTGAAAATTTGACGACCCCGTTTTCCCCCCTTTTTAAATAAAAATAAAAAAGATTTTGAATTTTTTATGATTGCAATAACGTCGCGCCGCAATTACCTACAACTGTTTCAAATTTCAGGTCGATAGCTTTAATAGTTACTGAAATAATCGAGTATGACAGACGGACGGACGGACGGACGGACGGACGGACGGACGGACGGACGGAGAAAGTCTCACTATAAGGGTTCCATTTTTACCATTTTGGTATGGAACCCTAAAAACGAGCAAAAAAATCACGTTTGTTGTATGGGAGCCCCCTTTAATTTTTAGGGTTCTGTACCCAAAAGGTAAAAAAGGAATTTTTCGCAGATCATATTGTATTTCTGTTGCCGCTATAACAACGAATACTAAAAACTAGAATAAAATAAATATACCATACAACAAACGTGATTTTTTGCTTGATTTTGCTATATATTGATAACGGTAACAACAACAACAACGCTTGGGAAAATGTGAAAATTTCAAGTCTGTAGCTTTCGCGGTTCAAGTGATACAGCCTGGTCATGGTCAGACGGACGGACAGCGAGGTCTCCGTAATAGGGTTCCTTTTTTACCCTTTCGGTACGGAACCCTAAAAGCAACAAATACATATACTTACATCAGATACCATACATATACATACTTAGATTAAAAACAGACAGATATCAAAGAGCAAAGGACCAGATTGCGTGAGTTGTTCCTGAGATTGATAACATATAAATATCATTGCCTTCAAACAAACTCTTCAGCTGTGCTATTCTACAAAATGAAATAGCAGCCAGACAGCTGCCAATCCGAATATGGCATGCAAAATTGTACTCTATTACAACTGACAAATTCATAGATGCAGAGATGTACGCTCGTCGCTGTTTTGCAGAATAGCACGGCAGTTTTATAAAGTTTCAGTATAACAAGCCTAGACTAGAAATGAATTGAACGCACTAAAGTCCAGCTCAAAGCTGCAAAGCGGCATTATGCAGTGTCAACAGGAATGCTGCATGTTGCAGCGCCTATTTGCAGAGAGGATTCGGTTTTACTGCAACTGTGTTTGCGACTCACGCAAACAGCCACCGTCCAACAGGCCGTAGGGAATACTTGGCTATATAATTTTTGACCAACCATGACTTTATGGTGTATATTCAGAGACGTAATATCCTTTAAACTTCGTCATTTCAAATTGAAATGATTAATTACTATTTATTTATTTATCAATTATTTCAATTCATTTAGGCTCATTTTACAAGCACTTATAAATAGCCGTGAAATACTTATATTATAGCTATATAAGACAGTGACTATTTAAAGGCTTAAGTTTACGAGGGTTCTAATAAAATGTAAGGATTCTAACGAAACCCCATATTATGTCAAATCTGATCAGTCTATCAGAAGTTATGGTGGAATAAAGAATCTCACATACATACCTAAAAACATTACACTCCTTTTTTCGGCAGTCGTGTAAAAATGAAATCAGTACATTTTTTTCAATAAAAGCTTGTAAAACAAACAAACAAACATTAAAAGCTTGTAAAAAGCATATATAAGTATTTTAACATTTCTGGGTTTGAAATAAACGTTATGTAGGTATTTATCTGATAAGGCTTTAATCAAATTCCCCACTCTACGTTTAGCAGTCAGAAACTTGGAGGTAACTTAATAAGTCCGTACCGTTCAGAATAACTTCAGCAGATGCGATTAAGATAAATTGCAACCAGTTTAACTTTAACTTACCTATTTGAATATGCTTAAAACTTTAAAACTAGGTTAGTTAAGACGTTCACACTGGTATTGTTGGGTTGTTGAAGTAAGATAGTATTTTTTGTCTGGTGGGAGGCTTCGGACGTGGTTAGATACCACACAACCAGCAAAGACCAAGCGATTTATGATCGTTTTCACTAACACTTTAAGAAACGCCTAAGCCGATAGGTGACAGTTTTCACTTACAACAACTGTCACCTAAGAGCTTAGGTGTCTCCTAAAATGTTAGTGAAAACGAGCATTAATGTTTCGGACCATTACTGTGTTAAACTACCAACTTTCCAAGTCAGAACAAATAGCATCTTCGGCTGCATCGTCACTTATACATACATGTAAGTGAGATTGCAGTCAAGTAGGTACTATAACTAAAGTTGAGACAGTTGCGTCATGTTCGACATTTTAAATTGAAAATAATGTATAGCTATAATAATATATAGATAATTTTGTATAATATATATAATGTTATAATATCGACAATAATTAAGAATACTAGATACGATAAATAGTAGATAATATTAGATGGATAAATTCCCTCTCGATGAAAGGGGACAATGTTATAATAAAAAAAAAAGTTGAGACAGTTATTTTTGAATTCCAAACAGGACACTTCAATTTCTGTTTTGCTACGGTCACTAATTCAGTGAGTTTCATGTCTTATGACAAGACCGAAGTGGCTTGTCCAAAAAAATAAGGTGACAGGTACGTATAGGTCATCTACAAAAAGCCTAAGCATTTTCCGCCCAGTCAACTTCTGATAGATCGAAAAACATTTCCAACAAAGAAAAATGTAATGTAATAATAATAATTGTACCACGACTATTTTTTGTCATCTCTTAACAAATTTATCTTAAAAGAAACTTTTTTAAATGTCAGCAGAGACGTTTTATACGAGATTATTTAAGTTATGAAGTCTGATAGTTATGCTTGGTTGCGTCCAAAATTATATTTGCTTTGAAAACTTCAAAAGTTTTGTAAGAGACTAGCTGTTGCTTCGCCCGCATGAATTTCAGTTTCTACAATTCTACATATCCCGTTATAATGCGTCAACCTTTAAAGATTGACGTGTTGGTTGTGTAGCTAACTTTTTTTAGAACTCAACAATTCCGAACATTTTTCCATGCTTTTTTTTCAATTGACAATTTTGTCACACGTAATTTTTGTGGTTCCCGAGATTAGCGCGTACAAACGAACTAAAAACACAAACTCTACAGCTTCATAATATTATTGGAAAACATACCGTACGTAATCTCTTATTTCTTAGGTAAACTCTAATTAGTTGTAACACAGCATCGCAAATGGAACGCCTAAATCTCTTGGCACTTACTACTTATATCTGTACTGAAACATCTATCTTGAGCGACAAAATAGTCAATAGCTAGTTGCTTCTTCGTCCAAGGTGAGACAAGTACCTTAGGGCTTGGGCCATATTATGATTCGGCATTAGATTTTGATCTTCTAATTTCGGCAACATGTCATAGCGATAACCATAATCTCCCATGAGTAATGGTGAAATTGCTAAGACGGGTAATCTAGAAATTTTATTTATTTACCACGTTATTAGAAGCTCCAGAATCAAAAAGGAATATTACTATAAAATTATATGAAAATCCTTTTAATTGTTCTTGTGTGTAAAAGTCACATTACCACCATCCATGCTCATTGAATTTTGCTTTTAAGTGTGATTCTATGATGGTTTGTACGAGGGGAGGTCAAAAAGTTCGCGGAATGACAAAGAAGGATAATTAAATGAAATACTTAACTATTTTTATTTTTCAATGTATTCTCCCTTAACCCTAATGCATTCATTAGATTTGTTAAATAACTTATTAATACCATCTAAAAAAAATGATTTTTCATGGATGTCGAGATAGGCGTCTTCACTTCATCATCGCCGCCAATAATTTTTGCGAGTAGTTTTTTCTTCATTTTAGCAATAAACAATAGTTGCTTGGGTCGAGGGCTGGGCTGTAGGGTGGGAGGCGCAGTTGTTCAAAACAGCAACAGTGAATGGCAGCCGCCGCAACATGGCTTGTGTGCACGGCCGCATTGTCGTGCAAAAGCAGCACACTTTTTGTAAGATTTCTTCGCCTTTTTCTTAAATAGCTTCTTTTAATTGATATAATAAAAAAGCATAGTATTCTCCTATTATGGAAACACCAAGTTCCTTACAGTTAATCCAAAGGATATCTCCATATCAAGGATACAAGATCTGTATTCCAAAAGATCGTCACCATGATCTTTGTGGCCGATTGAGACACCTAATTATTTTTAGAAGGGGCTGTTTCTTTTTATCCCACTGCATCGACTCTAACTTTGTCTCAGGTTTATAATAATGAACCCAAATTTCACCGCCAGTTACAATTCAGGCCACAACTTACTCCGCTTACTCTCCACAGCGGTCCAAAAACTCGCGACAGCTTTCGACGCGCTCGGGTTTTTGAAGCGCAGAAAGCATTCTCATATCCCATCTTGCACAGTCTTTAGTCATACCAAGGTGATGATGTAGGATGTTTAAAATTGTTGTTTGTGATAGTGGAACTAATGCTGCAAGCATTTTCTACTTTAGAAAAGTATCTTCCAATACAAGTTTTTCAACTTTTCCGGTTATTTCTGGCGTGGAGCCTCAAACGGCCGTAAAAGTCGGGGATCTTCTTCAACGGAGTCCCTCTCTTGTTTGAAAAGGGCGCGCCTTTTATAAACCGTGGTTTTCCTAGGAGAATAGTCCCCGTAAACAGCTGACGTCACTTCAAAATGGTTTGAGGTGTCTTTCCTTGTTTTGTGAGAAAATTAATGATGGCTCGATATTCAATTTTCTCAATCGTCGCTAGTTTCTTCCCGATTCACTGGTTTACTCGTTGATAACTCACACGCTAATTTTCCGATTAAGCTGAAACTTGGTATATATACTCACAATGAGTCATTCAATTAGCACCTAGCTGGATGAGTAAACTCACCCCCGCCAACCCCGTCATTCCGCGAACTTTTTGACCTCCCCTAGTATGTATCTTGATCGAGGGAATAGTTATAGCTAATCACTTCTTCGTCGGCAGTGGGACAAGTGCCTTAGCCATTAATATAATTCGGCATTAGATTTGATCATTCGATGTTCAACGTATGGCAATATGTTATAGCGATAACCGCAATCTCCCATGAGTTATGGCGCAGGTGCTAATTGTACAGGTCGTGAAATTATTGATGTTATTTATTACCGGGTTATTAGCGGCTTTGTTTGGCACAGCCCTGCCCCTATACTCTAAAAGCTAATGCATATAATAATATTATGTACTTTTTTATGATTGATTGAAATGACTATTCACTCTCCTCTTGTAGGCACCCAGATTGTACTTCGCTGGGAACATATTTTTCTCACGGAAGCTGGAAGGGTGTGCAAGCTTTTGTGATAAAAATAAACTACTTTTTATCTCGTTCAAGTCCATGGTTTCTCTCATAATAGTAAAAGGACATATTATGTTCGCGCGGGAGAAATACTCCTTCACGCCGTCATTACTGAACTGATATAGCTAAAGTTTTGAATGGAGATAGATCATGTCCTGGAATTGATACTTAGGCTACTTTTTACCTCGGAAATATTCACGTTTCCCGCGGAATTAGTAGAAAACAGATATTCATTCTAGAGAATTAGATACTCCTTCACGCCGCAATTGCTATTTAAAACTACCGAAAATTTTCGACTGAAAGTTGGAATCGAGATAAATTTTGGGAAAATCGGTGATTCTCGTGGTAATAAGCAAATATATAATTTAAGCGGGCGAAGCCGCGGGTATCTGCTAGTATAATTATAAGCCTCTGGGAAATATAAGCCACTGGCTCTTCGTCTATACGAGCGTTTATCGACCATATTATTGCCTAATTTGCGGTTGGTTTTGTGGGGTAGGGGGTAACCCCTAAATAAGCCCTAAGCCTAAATAAATATACCCACTTCAAGCCTTTCGTAAAAATAATTTGAAATAATTTGTTCTATGATTTTATTTGTAAACAACTTTGTCAGTATCTAAGAATCCTTTTAAACCTTTAAGTTGAGGCATTTTGCGGCGTCGAATCGACTGCACCCGGCACCGGTTGTTTGATTGTTTAGAATGTATGTATCAAGTTATTGTTAATGATATTGCTGTGCTAATTTGATATACATAAAACAATAAATTAATAAATCTGTCGAGATTGCGCTCCATCATTCTTCAGTGCCCACCTCAATATTTATTGATGAAATAAGAAAAATATTGTGAATGTCCTTGTTTGAGCTTCAAGTATTGTATTAAATTGCAAAATCACTTTTAAGAAAAATCTCAAAAAGTATCTGTTATTAAAACAAATAAATACCGCATAGTCGATTATTATTTTACAGGGCTGGTTTTAACTAATATACTATATGTATGTGTTTATGTAAGTATATAATGTTTTACTATTTAATATAAAATCAAAATACCTATATAATATTATTATATGTATATATATATATAATAATTTATTAGTAGTTTAATATGATAATAATTGTTTAATTCTGTTTGTGTTGTTTCTTTTTTTGCTATGTTATGTTCTTTCTGTGTAATCTTCATGTCGCCGTCCACGTCTCAGGTGGGCCTCACGGAAGACCAGCGCTTTGCCATAAAAAGCAAGGCTTATGCTGAGTGGAGGCCCATTTGGGAGTGCACATTGTTCTTCCTGTTATTTATTTTTTCTCTCTCTTGTTAATATGTACCTAATGTGCATTACCAATAAACTTTTTCATTTCATTTCATTTCATTTAAATTGAGGTCTATATTAAGTTTTGTTCATATACTACCAGTATGTGTATATTTTGTGTGTGCATGCGGTACGAGAGGTACAATAATAGAGAGCGGAATGTTCGCTTGGTGCAGCGGCCATTTTGTTTACACTAGGGACCAGCGCCACAGGACAGTGTTACCAGAAGACTGGGATAACACTGATGTCTTCACAGCACTATACTATATATCTGCACTATCTGTATGCTCTTACTATGATAAGGAGGGCTAGTACAAGTTTTTGTACGAATTTCGAGTCGACTCGCATCGCACAAACGAATCGAACGCCTCCATACATTTACAGCCAGCGCCATCTGTTGATAGCCGCATGACAGTAACTGTCCAAAAATTTCATGTCCAGCAAAATTTGAAGAGTTCCCTCGATTTCATCAGGATCCCACGGTCAGAACTGGACCTGATGACCATACAACAACTTGGAAAATTAAAATTACTCTTTCAACAAATACCCAAACCATTTTAGGTGTGGATATAAAATTTGAAGAATCTCATCATCAGATCCTGATCGGGATGGTCTGGGAAGTATAACCCTTTCAAACAAAATAAGAATTTTCTAAATCGGTCTACGCGTCTTAAGTAGGTAATCGGTGAACAAACAAAGATTTAAAAAAAATAAAGATTCTGACGAATTGAGAACCTCCTCCTACTGTGTACTTTTGTTTTATGTGTGGCATAATGTGTGGAAATAAACATATTTTTCTTTCTTTCTTTCTTTCTTTCTTTCTTTCTCCTTTTTTGAAGTCGGTTAAAAAGTGCCTGTAACACAGAACAATAAATTTAATCCTTAGTCTGTGAGTTTAGCAACAATGGTTTTCTAAGAAAATCGGAAAATCGAAATTTGGCTCAAATAGCAACACTACATTTTCCAGATCATCAGGGCCTTATTCAGAGTTTTATTTGTGCTCGTTTTCAAAAAATACAAAATGAATTCCACATTATATTATTTTCTTCTCGAATATTCAAATCTGTGCCTGCAACGTCCCAAAGATATAAAAGATTCGACTTTTATGCATTTTATGAAATTTGCATAAATGCTGGTAACATTGTAGGCGCAGAGTCAATGGAGTATTCTTGCGAACATTTTTATCAATTCATTTAAAAGTTGGATGCAATAAAAATTCCGTCTTTCTTAAAAGAGTCACCTGCTCTTGAAAGATTATTTAAATAAAAAAGAATTAAGAATTAAAAGAATTAATTAACATTATTTAAATAAAAAAGAATTTATTAATTAATTAATTTTTAAGGCAATGTAAGAGGCACTTCCTGGACATAGGTGCCTATTCTTTAGATTTCTTTATTTATATTCATGTATCTATGTGAACTCGCCATCCTCACATAAACTCTTTGAGTTTAAGAGGATAGCAAGATGTATGCATATTGATTGTTGTATTTGGTTTTGTACAATAAATAATAAAAAAAAAAAACCAACCAAAACCAAATATTTGACAACAGTTAAGTTTGACGTGAGTAGCTCACTAAAATTGTCCCTTTTTGACATCAGTTAAGTTAAGTTTGGCGTGAGTAACTTACTGAATATCGATTCTCAGCCTAATATCCAAAAGTGAACCTTTTTTATGTTGAGATTTATATATTCCCAATTCCGTAATTTAACTGTTATAACACCTTGCTACGAGTATGTCTTATGAGCTTAAAAGTTGCGAAAACTTAAATAAAATTTAAATTTTGTGGGCAGGCCCTTGATATTGTACTTGAAACACAATGACATGCACACACACCCGTAAGCTTAATTTAGATGTGATTTTGAGAAATTTTTCTCGTCTAGCTCGCATAGAAAAACTTTCACACACTTTTTGGTAAACTTTTGTTTTACCTGCACGGTTAAATTTTTATTTTTTTTATTTTACGTTAGTTATTTGGTTGGTGTTGTTCTTCCTATACAATTGCATCTAATCTTCATATCATTGTAACTTGTACCTGTAATTGTTTTTGGTAACTTCTCAGTCCTTGTTATACTGTTACACTTTTATAATTTAATATTTGTAACCTGTTATAATAAAATCAAAATAAATTGCACACCATATCCTAGAGTATTGTGTTTCTTCTGTTGAATTTTATGCCGGAACCAGACTTCGTTGTTTGTTATTCGAGATGCGGCTACGCTGTATTTGTCCAAATATGTGTTTATGTGAGCAAATAACAAACATACTATCCACACTTGGTGCTATGTGCCAAATATTGCCAATACGTGTCTTTTGAAGTGTGCTAAAAACCGACAAGAGGACGGATAAGCATATTTGCTATTCGCGCTTATGCGTTATTCGTGCAAATAAAGCAAATATAGACGAATGAACCGCCCACACTTAGTCGTATGCGGTCGAATAAGGCGAATAACGAATAACAACGAAGTGTGGTGCCGCCATTATGAAATTCGCTCAAACGCGAAACGCCCTCGCAGTCCGCGGTGCAGATGTGTATGTTCTTGTATAACTAAAACGACGAACTTACCATTGTTATCGGTGTTCTTGCTGATAACACGAGTTTCAAAGACGTATAGTCTTTACTACTACGTATGCTCGCTGCACGCAGGACAATAAAAGAACAGGATGCCGCGTGTTCTGCTTTCAATCCTACCCTAATGCCCGTAAGTGTGACAAAGAACTCAACAATCCTGGTGTGCTATTCTATAAAATGAAATAGCTGCCAGACAGCTGCCAACCCTAATATAGCATGCAAAATTGTACTCTATTACAACTGACAAATTTATAGATGCAGAGATGTACGCTCGTCGCTGTTTTGCAGAATAGCACGGCTGTTTAACAATTTTATTACTCCACGCATCGAGATGTTGCGTTGACTATAAACTATACAGTATAACACAATAAAAACATACCCAAATTAGTTGATTTCTTAAGGTTTGCAGGCTTCACACAGCCTGCCTTTAAATAATTGAATAAAATACAATCACTTATTTGCGTAAAGCACAAGGTTAATACTAGAAAAGAATAAACTGATATTCTTCAGCAATAATTTCACGTTTCTTTGCATTGCCGTTGAAACTGTTTGTTTTAAATGCAGTCTAGTTTTTGGTCTTTTAATTTATTCATTACAATTTGCACTTCAGTCTACATAATAAACCTAGAAAAATACTTCTTTTGAGCATAGTAAACAAGAGAAACACGTGCATCACAAGTGAAGTAACAGGCAAAAAATAAAATTGCACTAACAAGGAGGATGCTATTTTATTTTCAATCTTCTGAATAAAATACATCCTGTAAAGCCTTAACGTTTCTCATCTGCGCACTTCTGAAAAGGCCACTTCACTAGCTGACTAAGATCTCAGAACAGGCAATATGTGCCAGACCTACGAGTGTGTCAGCATTTTCACGATAAAAACCGTATAAGCAGGTCAATATTATAGCCGAACATCCAGACCTCCACGGGTCCTCCCGAGCGGTCCGTGGATTAGTCCAAGATAAAATTATCCTATGTTAATGCAGATATAAGTGATCTGTATTCACAAATTATAATATCATGTCCCAAAAAATTTCATTGCAATATCATACGTCACACATCATCCTGAGACATCAGTTGTCTCATTTTGCCCAGTACTTACTACTACAATATGAGAACTACTGGATTAAAAACTCGAAAATGGTGGTTATTTAAGTTCTCTGTAGAAGACTATATCCATTGTCAAGAAATGAGTGAATTTTACAAAATTTACGACAGTGAACGATAAAACATGGTTCTACCTCATTGTTGTACATGTATCAAGTCTTCCTTTGCAGGGTGCTCCTGCTCTTTAAAACTACAAGTAAGTACACTCAGTATGCTGTCTACCTGTACACTTAGTATTTACTGTGAAAAACTCAGCTTTCCTTACTCCTGAAAGTAAAGGCGTAGGTCTGGCTTTACGTTGTTAACCCTTGGATCTCAATCTGTAGGGTGGAAGCGACACAAAGGAAGCAAGATCGTGATATTTTAAAGCGCAAAGATGTTTATGATGGCAGAAAATGAGTGTGCTTTGAGATTGCTTCATAAGACTTCATTTTCTGTGTAAGATACAGTCGTTGAAATAACGCGGTCTTAAAGGATTACTTAGTACGTATTTATTGTGAAGAAATCATCTTTCTTTACTCCTGTAAGTAAAGGCGTAGGTCTGGCTTTACGTTGTTAACCCTTGGATCTCAATCTATAGGGCGGAAGCTACACAAAGCCTGTAAAAAGGAAGCAAGATCGTGATATTTTAAAGCGCAAAGATGTTTATGATGGCAGAAAATGAGTCTCCTTTGAGATTGCTTCATGAGACTTCATTTTCTGTGCGAGATACAGTGGTTAAAGTGACACAATCTTAAAGGATTATACATAGATGAAGGAAGTCGACTGTGCACTCAGAGGAGACTGGTCTAGTTTATCTATGTGAATTGAATTAAATACTACTTGTAAATAAAGTTTCTTTTCCGAGTGTATAGCTCTAGTGTAGGGCTATGCGAAAGAATAGATTTTTTGTTTAATGGCGGGGCTTCATTAGCGGGCTACGGCGAATATTCGGATTAACGCGCTGATGTGGCCAGGTAGATCGTTGCAACGCGATAGTATTCGCGCGTAGACGATGTGCTATCGGGGCACTGTCGGTAAACTAGCGCGCATCAAAGGGATTTGGCGCGACAATATTCGCTTGGGTGGCTACACCTACGTCACTTCATTGTCGTCCAGACTTTGTAGCGGGACGGACGTGCGTGTTTTTTTTTGTACATCATGGAGTGGAGTAACGAAAAAGTGTTGGAGTTTATTCAGTTTTATGAAACAGAAAATATTATATGGAATCCGAGTAACCCTGACCACAAAAAGAAGCATTTAGTACATGATGCGTGGGTTAGGATACAATGCAACGCCACTACTGCCTCCATTTTGAATTACGACAATCCGGCACGATGAATCTTCGCCCGCCAATGTAGACAAGAACACCGTGTATGCCCGTACACGATGTTTTTGGCGCCCCAACGCGACACGAATCTTCGGCCGCTAATGAAGTCCCGCCATAAGAAAATTTTATGTGATAAAAGCTATGATTATAACATCAAGATGAGCCCATCCGAACATTTTTACGTAAACCTTCTTCATACAAGAAAATGTAGCGCCATGTGTCGAAACTTCAGCAAAATACTGCGTAGGCTTATATTATGTATAGAAAAAGCCGCAGAAGCCAGAAAACATACATTGCTCATCACTCAAATGTTTTCCAGTTGTGGGAATAGAACCTACAACCTCCTACGGAGACGGCAAGATCGCTACCTCGAGTTCGTTCGGTTTTATATAATCTATCGCCATTTCAAATTACAGACAAATCGATTCAGTAGTTGCAGTGTGAAGGACTTAAATCTTACGCACGTATTTATAAACTTTCGCCTTTATTTAGTGTGATTTCCAAAGAAAGAAAATTGAAATTAGGTGTCAGTCTTTCCAGTACAAATCTGCAATATATTTGTAATCAAAGACGTCTTATTTGTAAGTATCTATATATATCTATCTGTATAGGTATCTTAGGTCATTAGAATCGCTCCCGGCAAAAATCATTAGTTATTCCCTTTTCCAATTCTCCATTATTGGGTAAGAGGCTTCTGTCGCGAGCTCACAAAGGAAATATTGAGTCTATTCTTTGTCTTTCAATTTGCCGGCTTTAAGATCAAAATAAAAGGGAAATATCGGTTGGATCGGAGTGGAGTGGAGCTGAAAGGGTACGGAGTGGATCATAGTGGAGTGGAGCGGCAGTCGACTTCAAGAGTTTCTTCAAGACTTCAACGCTGTGATTGGATAAGTATTTGACGTGAGCAAATTACATTCGTGGTTCGTTTGTATTGAAAATGGAACATATTTTTTTGCTACCAGATAACGCTACGAGGAAGATTACGCCTTATAAATGGGCATGGCAAACTTAAATTATATTTAGTTTTTCGCTAATAGTAGGCTAATTATACATCGTAGGCTCATGGCAATGAGTTTTGCGGGCACAACATATTTTATGCATCTACGAGACCAAAATTGTCCAATTTGGTAAACATTTAGGGTTAAAAACCCACTCACCTCATATTGGTTCCGATAGCTCGAAATCTGGGAAACTGCTAAAAAATATCGGGATATGAGGTGAGTGGGTTTTATGTATTAGTTAAGTTAAATTAAAAAAAAATATAAAAACACTCGAGGATGTTTTTAGGTAAAAATTTTATATGGATATTTAGACGCTTTTTTTCTACCGATATAATTAAACTAAATACATTAGTATCGATATCTACATCTAGTTTTCGATAAAAATTAAAAAAAAAATTGATAATTTGGAGCAACTTTAAGGAAAACTTTGTTTCGAGAAAATAGTCCCAATCGACTTTCTGCTGTGCTATTCTACAAAATGAAATAGCTGCTAGACAGCTGCCAACCCGAATATGGCATGCAAATTTGTACTCTATTACAACTAACAAATTCATGGATGCATAGATGTACGCTCGTCGCTGTTTTGCAGAATAGCACGGCTGCTTCTAAGCGAATGCGGGTATTTTTCTTGCACTCACTTGGTACAGTTTATTAGGCTCCAATTTACTATCAAACCAAACTATTACACATTTACGGCGCGCTCTAATTTAAACAGATGAAATATGAAATTTAATAGATCCATAACTCACAAGCGGGAAATAATCACCATAAAGAACGGCGATATAATTTGAATTTCACTTTCCGGAATGGCTCTTTGCTCGGCGGCCATTAAAAGAAATTAACGGCGTGGCGGGAAACTTGACGTTTTGATTACAAGATGGAGGAGTTATATAACACACCTATTTAATCTGTTTCAAAGTTGTTTCATGTCTTTATTTAACGTGAAATCAACGGGTCTGCCCGCGAAATTCAAAATTTTCGTGGTTTTTTGCAATTTGTACGCTAATTAGAAATGATAGGCTTATGGCAATCAATTTGCGAGAATGGCAGTATCATCTTTACATGATTATATCAAAATCTTTGCATAATAATGTGTATTCTAGGAAATTAGTCCGAGTATCGAGTTTTATGTGAGTAACTCGCAAATCTTGGACTAATTTCTTTAACTCGACACTTTCGAGCAGAGATTTTTATATAAACACGTGAAGAAGATATTGGGATTATCGCAATTTGACGGCCATAAGCCTATTATGTCTTATTAGCTTAAAAATCGCAAAAAACCACGAACAATTTGAATTTCGCGGGCATGCACCCGTGGTGTGCTCCTTAATTTCAATTTTATTGCTGCTGGTGTCATTGTAGCTAAACTTTGTGTTCCGAGTACTTAATCATGACGTAGATGCACTGCTAGCTAACCTCAAGATATGGGTATCCGAACGATTAACGTAAATCTTTTTCATACAAGCAAAGCAAAGCAAGTAGTGCCAACTGTCAAAATACCGCCGCCGCCGCTGAGCGAACTACTGTATGGCCTTATACTGTTGGTACTAATGACACCCATAAACTGGCGACATTTTTTCGCACGGTTCGCCGCGTCTAGAGTAGATGTCAATTCGTAGATGTAAAGTTTGTAGTAGATGACGACTGAGTGATGCAGCGATGTGGTCCGGCCCTCTGCGTACAAGGTCGTGGATTCGGTTCCCAGAACAGGATTTTTTTGTACAATGAGCATCAATACATTTCTTCCCTGGCTCAGTGGTGCGCGTTCGGATTCGAGAGCGAGGACGCGGGATCGATTCCCTTCACAGGCCACTTGAGTAATTTATAAATTGGCTCAAGTTTCGTCTCAGGCTATAAATACCTCTTTACCATAAAAGACGTACTGCCAGGTAGTTTAGCGTTCCGGTGCGATTCTGTGTAGTAACCGTAAGGGGGCAACTAACCCCTTCGAAGTTACCATAACTTCATTGGCTGCAATGCCACTTAATATTAGGTGACATTGCAGTCAACATCAGTTCAGAAATAAAGAAGTTTAGGTTGAATAAAGAAAGACACACACATACATCGACTGAATAAATTGATCCTATAAACTATTCGGACAGTCGTGATAAAAGAAGTTATCAATCAGGTACATCATTTGACTTGACGTCTTCTTGAGCTAAGCCATTACAAGCCGACGGCTCTTTACATTTTTATCTAGACGGTTACTAACATTTATCTTGCCCCGTTTAATTCCTATGAATAGTTACACTTTTCATCGCCGCTGGCCGTCTGCCAACGCGAGTTCAACGGTTTCCATTCATAAAGGGAATCTCAGTGGAAATTTTAGCAACTTTCTTTTACTATAAGTTTCTCGATAAGCCGCCGTGAGCTGGCATTATAAAAAGTTCAGTTAACTTTGTCTTGCGGCGTCGTTTCGTGAAATTGAAATGAGCTTTATTCGATTCGTGTCCAAGGGATGCAAGGAGCCTTAGGCCGGCTGTAGACCATCCAATCTAGCGTCCAATCGACATGATACCTTCACCACACACATGATGTAGGTACCCAATCGGCATGATCAAACCAAAAAAAACGGCCAAGTGTTCAATTTCAGGTCGATAGCTTTAATAGTTACTGAAATAATCGAGTGTGATAGACGGATGGACTGACGGACGGACCGAGAAAGTCTCATCATAAGTGTTCCATTTTTACAATTTTGGTATGGAACCCTAAAAATTGAAATTCAAGTGTTTCGTCAAGTCACCGATAAATAACCTGAGGATATTGTCATCAGAATATTTCACGTAAACCTTCTTCATGCAAGAAAATAAGAGCACCAGCTGTGATGTCAAAATTTCCCACTAATACGCCACAATTGGCGGAAACCGTCTCCACGGAGACGTGCGTACAGACCATTGACAAGTTTTGTATGTGGCGGGGACCGCGGTCTATACACAATTCTGCGGTGGGCTTACCACTGACGCTGTCGGTGTCAAAACAATTTTTGGCACCGGTACACTGGCAACACTTTTTGGCATTGACTGGCATTGGATGTCATTCCTTTACTTTTTCCGGGAATCGAACACGGGCCTATCCGCCTAAATTAGGTACAGACTGCCTCCGATTGGTCGTGAAAATATCATTTGAAATTAAGTCCTGTCAATCCTGCTTAAAGCGTAGAACGTGTGAAACGGCCTTATTGTAAGGCGTGATTCATTCACACACCGCTTCCGAATGTGAACCATAAAATATTAATTATTGCCTCCTTTACGGTACAATTTGAATATTAAACTGTTATTAGGTATTACGAGTGAGTTTAATGCTATTTACGCCGCTGAGGCTATAAAAGTCACACGTCAGCGTTTTCTGCTTGGGCTTAATGAAGTCATTTTTGTTAATTTATGAATAAACTATAGTGGGCGCCCACCGTTCCGCCCGCGTGAATTTCAGTATTTCACAAATCCAGCAGGAAACGTGGACTTTTAAAATTAGACAGTGTAAAGTACTAATGTGTGTATGTTAATTCCCATTTAAAATTTCAGCCAAATCGGTTTAGTAATTGCAGCGTACTTCCCCTATGCTCTTTTTCCTATACCTGTTTGGCTGCGAATCCGCGCTTGGTGTATCCCCCTTTTAAAATAAAACTGTTTTTGTAATCATTATTTATTTAACAAGTAAATATTATTTACATTTAGGTCCAAATAGCAATAAAAAACTTATTTTTTTTATACCAATTTATTTTTTATTCCCGCAAAGTGAGGCCACTACAACTATTCTATTATTAAAATTTTGATAGCTTTAATTAAAAAATTACTTAAATAACCGACTGTTACTTAAAGACACACAGATAGATGGAGAGCTAAAATCCATTTTTACCCTTAACTACCACTTCTACAATTAAATAAGGGTTCCATTATATGACATGGAACCCAAAAAAAACCTTTGTATTATTATTAGAAGTTCAGTAGGTTAGTTACGCCGTCGCTAGCTTGACCTCAGCTAGGCCATCAAAGTCCCCGGGAGCTAAAATAAACTCCCCGTATATTTCCCCAAAGTTACACAACTGTGATTATCCAGTTATTACTTCGGCGAGGGTTAAAGTTGGAAACCGTGTTATAACTGAGTTCGACGGAGGACATTTGTCTTTGTTAACTAGAACTATATGAAGTGGCTTGTTACCTTTATGTAGTTTTAGGTCTAACTATTTGCCATCTGTTCGTCTGTCACTAGTACGTATATTTTGAACCGTGATAGTTAGACAGTGAATCTAATCTAATCTAATTGGCTGAATCCGCTGAAAACCTCAAAAGGCGCAAATATGTCTCTTTGGACAATGGATATTTATTTGGGCCTTTTGGGGTCGAGACTATAGGAAAGCCGAATTTTTTCTGTTAGACAGTGAAACTTTTCACGGATGATGTATTTCTGTTGTCGGTTTAACAAAAAATACCAAAAAATTCAATATAATAAATACTAAAGAGGGCTCCCATACAACAAACGTGATTGTTTCTTCGGTCGGCTTACTACTGACGTCGTTGGTGTCAAAACAAAATTTTTTGACACCAATAAAAAAATCACGTGGTTTGCCGAGTCCTGTGTTTATGTCTATTGGCAGGAAGCACAAGTTTGTAGCGCCAATAACCCCAGGGTCGCGACACCGCTGGCCTAATGTTGTAGATAGCTATCGATTCCCCATACGTGGAACAACTTCGTTTCCCCGAACTGACATTACGATAACGAATGTTTTCCCCTCGGACTTTTCGCGGGCTCTATACGCGTTATTACGTCAGTTTACTCATCTATCTATACTATAATATCACTGTCTGGCCCAGCAAACGTTGTTCTGCCGTTAGCGATACACAAAATAGCTGCTCTCAGACCTGCCGAACATACACAGAAAATTTCGTGACAATCGGTCGAGCAGTTTCGGAGGAGTTTGGTAACAAACGCGAGACACGAAAATTTTATGTATTAGAAATTAGATTAAAAGATACCCTTTGAATAATCCGGAATTAAAATGACTGCTCATTAATTTTATTAAAGGCGTTCACATTAAGCAACTTGAATGTTAATTAAGTGTAGTTAATAAGAATTAAGTAGATTACACCAAAATTATAATAATCATAGCTTAAATTCATACGTGTAGTACTGTAATGTGGGTTATTAAAATTCTCCAATAAAGCCTTAATATAATGAACGCTTCGACGTTTAATATAATAAACGTTCTAGTGAACAACGTACATTGACGCTTGGTTAATTTGAGCCGGGAATTTAGTATCGAGCTCCGCCGTTGTGGCCTACTCATGTGAAACGAGGTTGTGAGGTATTAGCAAAGGGTGAGCATTGACTGCAGACATTTTTGTCTCAATAATAGATAAAAATAGTAAAGATAGGCCGATCGGAACATTTTACGTAAACCTTCTTCATACAAGCAAACAGTAGCGTCATCTGTCAAAATACCCGCCGCCGCCGCTGACCGAACTACCGCGTGGCCTTATACTGTTGGTACTAATGACACCCAAAACTGGCGAAATTTTTTCGCGCTGTTCGCCCTGTCTTTAGCATACAAGTCTGTTGTCTCAATACAATCTATACTAATATTATACAAAGATGAAGAGTTTGTACGATTGTTTGTTTGCCTGTCTGTCTTTGTTTGTTTGTTTGTTTGTTTGTTTGTTTGTTTGTTTGTTTGTTTGTTTGTTTGTTTGTTTGTTTGTTTGTTTGTTTGTTTGTTTGTTTGTTTGTTTGTTTTGTCCTAATTTGAGGACCACCGTGGTTGAGTGGTTAGCGTGCCGGTTTTCAAGGCGCGCCATCTCTGAGGTTCCGGGTTCGATCCCCGGACGGGGCAATGTAGAAAAATAAGTTTTCTACATTGTCTCGGGTGTAAGAGATAGTTAACAGTAATAATCATCTATTTGTTGAGTATAAAGTGTTTTTACTCACATAGAATGTGATTCTTTTAAATTAAGTTATTAAATACTTGCGTGTCAAAATGATTAGATAAGATAAGATATGATAAGCTTTATTTACTTCCATACAGAGATAAGAAAAATACTATTACATGCATATCATAAAAGAATATTTAAATTAATTTATCCGTATGGACCCCTTCGGGTAAAAATCAGGGTAAAACCAACGAATACATAATATTACTAACGTAGTAAAATTAAGACGAAGGTTTTTTAGGACGTAAACGAAAATATTTATGTGTGTGTAATGTTACAATAAAACCTATGACTAGCTTATTCTTATTACTATACGAGTCTTGCCCGCGTGGAATGGTGCCAAGAATACTGGCTGCATTTCCGCGTTGAACAGCTAGGCTGATTCGTTGCGTAAAAAATGTTGTTGACTTCTCTACAAAAGATATAATATGAACAAACGAAGAAAAGTAAAACAAAACAAAACAAAACAATTCGTTATTTTTGGACTACCTACATTATTTATGTTAACGATTTACTTTCGACCCGATATCCTTTAACTTTGACTCATTTGAAGCGCACCTGGCTTGTATATTTAAATGTAAAAAGTACTCTTAGCCTAGTCGACTGAGAGAAGATATTCAATGCGTTCTCTCACTGCAGAGTAGAGGACCAATAGGCCAATACTGAAGTGGACAAAATTTTGTTGTATTCGCATTTCACACTTGTATTTGAATATTTGTTTTTTTAGAGTCACGCTTCAATAACGGAATATATTAGAAATGTATTTGAAAATGCTGATTACTTATTAAATAAATTTACACTGTAGATAGTTCAATCCACGAAGACGTGCCCCACTCCATCACAATAACTTATGTTTCATGCGATTCGTGAAGAATTAGAGAGGAGTGCCCGCGTCTTCGTGGATTGTATTATCTATACAAAAGGATCTACTTAGTTAAAACAAGTAAATAATTTAAAAATTTAAAAACACGAATGCCCTGTAGAAGAACTACTTTTTCCATAAAAAAAATGTAGCCTATGTTACTCGGGATGATATTTCAGCCATTCAGGAGTTATGGTGGAATAAAGAAACTCACCTACATACATACATACATACATACATGAACCCTAATAAAATTATACTCCTTTTTTGAGCAGTCGTGTAATAAGACAGTATGTAAAGTGCAGCAAAAAGTGAAGAGGTTCAAGGAAGCTTGTTTCTAGCTTTAAACAATAAAAACTTATACTTAGTTGCAACTTTAATATAAATAAAAGTTTTTGATGTTACTGCACAACTTTACAAATTATATCTACGTCGAAGTAAGGCCTCTTCTAAGTTAAAAGAGAAGGATGTTTTGTACGTAATAAGAGCATAATGTCTTCTCTAAAAAACGTGTTGCTTGTTATTTGAAATAAATCAATACATCGTTACCTTGTATCGTTTGATCTAAATTAGATCACAAAGGCAGAGGATAATGTTTTAGATACTTTACACGCGTAAAAGATAGATATATAAATAAATGATATATAAAAATAGATATAGGTACTAAATATATTATATTGAGATTTTTGTATTAATGAACCAATTAAACTAAAAATTTAATTAACTTCATACGCTTGCTCTTTTTGTGTCGGGGGTTGAAATTAGTCTATAATATGTCTTACAATGATATTAATACGGTGTATAATCTATCTCCAGAAAACATCCAAATTGGTTTAGTAGGTACATATACAGTACATACTTACATCTACATACAGTACAAACTTTTAAGTCCCAAGCACAGTCCCAAAGTACTAATTATGTGCGACCTACACGTACCAACTTAATTGTAGAAATTTTTATTATTTCTGGCTTACAACTTAAAGATTTAAAAAAATACTCACTAAAAACTTTTTGTTTTTATAAATTCCTCTCAGACCAATAAATCTGCAAGTCGGCGATTAAGTTGGAACGTAGGTAGAGTTTTTCTTAATTTATTTGCCCTTTAAATGCTTTCGAGAGTACGTGAGGTGACTCGAAATGGTTCTCAATTGAACGTATAAGTCGTTAAGCTAAGATACATTTTAACTAAAGAACTAAATAATCTGTTGCTAAATAAATAAACTGTAGGTTGTTCAATGGTTATCATCAATCCAACCCCAAAAAGTTAAATATTGCTGACGACTTCAACTTTAATAAAATAAAATATCTGGGTGACCGAGCTTTGCTCGGTATTTTTATGGTAAATACGTGATTATCTAAATATGCATAAATATTTTTTCTAGATCGATTTATCGCCCCCGAAGTCCCCTGTATCCATTCCGTTTAGATGTAATCTGAATCTCGGAAACGGCTCGAACGATTTTCATGAAATTTAGTGTACAAGGGATTTTGGGGGCGATAAATTGATCTAACTAAGATTCATTTTTATAAAATGTCGTATTTAACAAAAAAAACTATATAACTCTATATCTGACATCTATTGGCGAAAAGTAAAACAATTACAGTAAACTCCTGCTGCCATCTATTGGTGAGTAGCTCCAGATATTAAAATCAGTCAGGTGGTTTCAGAGGAGATTAGTTAGCAACACTTTTTCACGAGGATTCCTTATTATATTTGACCAGCTGACCGGGCCAACGTTGTTTTGCCAAAGATATGTAAAAAAAATAAGCTAGCAATCTACCCTCAGATACTACCAAACATGCACAGAAAACTTAATAACAATCGGTCGAGCCGTTTCGGAGCAGTTTGGTTACAAACATTATAACACTAGAGATATTTTTATGACGAAAATCCAAAAACTTTCAGGCTTTCACGCACGACAGGGTGAATGACGTGATTATCATTCCTTCGTAACAGATCCTTGAGTCCCATGTAATGAGATGTCGTCATATTGCGTGATCTTTATCTGCATATTGGAACTCGTGCTCTGAATACCTAATGAACATTTTGGCTTGTAGAAATTACTGAGAGTGCCTATTCCTATAGTAACTCCACGTAAATCCATACAAATTGTGTGTGTGTCAAATGTTTATAACTTTTGATTTCCTTACCGGATAACTAAGAATTTAATTTTCAATATTTTTAATGGATGTCATTATTTCTAACCAAATTTACAAAAAAAGCAATAAAAAATTGAGTAAAACACTGTATTTAGAAATTAATGTGTTATATTGTAACCTTACCTATCCATCAAAACCGGGGCCTCCCGCTCAAATCCAAGCGCGTTGCAAATTGCGCTACAGAGATCCTCAAAACCACAATAATTTAATAATAATAATAATTAATTAATTATTAATAATTGAAAAAAATTAATAAATATATATTTTTCTATTAAAATTTTACAGTAAAATGTATCACTAGCTTATTTTAATTACTATACAAGTCATACCCGCGTGGAATGGTTTTATTTTTGCTAGTATTTTTGCTAGCTCTTCTGCCACCAGTTGAGGCTATTAACCGCGGGGAAAGCTCTAAAAAGAATATTTTGGCACTATGACTCCATGGCCCCAGGGTTTCCACAGCAAACGGGACAAATATGTATATGTAACTCTCTAATAGAGGCACATTTGCGACGCTTACCGGATTCAGCAGTTTCAGCTGCGGCTCCCGGCTTTGATTCTGTCGCCCTGATATGAATCGAAGCCAATGTGTCAACGCATGTTGCGTCCCACATCAGCGCCCGAATTAATAATTAATTATTAATTTAATCATAAATAATTAAATTAATTAATTAACAATTATGACGGATTGAGTAATTGGAAACGCGGCGCAAACAAATTAACACGATTGTAGCTTTGATCTGCGAGTCAAATTGGACATGAACAATAATTGAACCCTGTTCATTCGATTAACGTTTGTATTATAGAGTTCAGTGAAGCCTTTATTGTGTCTGAAGCCAAACTATGTATGCTATGTCTGTAGTGAACATTCGCTGCCTTCGGGGCAATTAAATGGAGAACAGGACAGCGCGTGTCTCATGACAGGAATTCTGTAAATCCCGTAAATGGAAAAGACATCTCAAAAATCTTTCGCCATCCTATTTTCCCACGGACAGTGATTTTAAAAATATCAATTAAAAGCCTGCATGGATTTCGCGTTTATTGAAGTCCCACGGGAAGCAAGGGTTTGTCTGGGATAAAGCTTAGCCTATTGGATCTGAAAATTTATAATCTGTCTCGATTCCCAGCCAAATCGTTTCAGTAGTTAGGCGTAAAGGAGGAAAACTTAACACATACATACACGCGCACGTACACAGACACACACACACACATACACGCACACACACATGCACACATGCAAACAATTTTGGATTTTACTTCAATCCCGCGATAAATGTGAATGTTTGGGAATAGTGTCTTTGTGTTAATCTAGGATTTTTATTCAAAATTCCAGCCTTTTATAATCTCTATCAGTTTACTACAATCCAAAGTGCTTGGAACTGGAGCCAATATTTTGATTGCACTAACTGAACTACCAAGTGTAACCTAACTACAATTACAGGCCAAACTAGTTCATCCTAGACCAAACCCGATTGTGCTGAACTTATCAAATTATTGCAGTCTCGGAGCTTTATGCCATATGGCATAGCAATTCGATAGATAGAATGGAAATGGAAACTAATTCAGCAGAAATTGTATAGGAATGCGCGGAAGTCACATGATCAATTTACCGTTCTTTCCATACATTTTTTGCATTTCGTTCGGTCAGATCAGCGGAGAGGAGATGTGGAAATAACGAAATCTGATCTCTCATCACCGCTTTATTGGAAACCAGACCTAAAGATGGAAGATGAGACTTTTTCCAGTTTGTACAAAAATATAATGCATTTTGAAATCCGCCAGCAAAATAAATAAGTGCTATAGAAAAACGCAATCTTCAAGTGTAATTAAAAAGTGTACTTATAACAAAATTGTAATTGGATTAATTAAAGAGGAGCACACAGTAATTAAGAGTCCCTTACCATCTGAAGCAATTACGAAGTTCGAGGGGTCCCGGTAAGAGTTTAAGTAAGTTTACTTTACGGATAATTAATTTCGAGATCCAATAAGTAAATAGGTTTTACTTTACTTTTTTTAAAGCATGAATCTTCTACGTCGTATTGGTGCAGCCCTGCTATTCTGCAAAACAGCGATGAGCGTACATCTATGCATCTATGAATTTGTCAGTTGTAATAGAGTACAATTTTCCATGCCATATTTGAGTTGGCAGCTGTCTGGCAGCTATTTCATTTTGTAGAATAGCACAGCAGTATGACATACGGAGCAGAAACGTGGATACTCACAGTAGGCCTTGTCCACAAGTTCAAAGTCGCTCAGCGTGCTATGGAGACGCCTATGCGGGGTGTTTCTTTGAATCTGCAACGAGGATATCTGTTTCTGTAGGATAACTAAAGTAACCGACATAGGCCAAATATTTAGCAAGCTAAAGTGGCAGTGGGCGGGCCATATCCGTCGCAGAACAGACGGCCATTGGGGTAGACGTGTTCTGGAGTGGAGACCGCGTACCGGTAAACGCAGCGTAGGACGACCTCCTGCCCGCTGGACCGACGACCTGAAAAATGTTTAACATATGGATGAGGTTGGCAAAGAACTGAGTGGTGGCGCGTTCTCGAAAAGGCCATAAGACCATGTCCAGTTGTGGACGTATATAATAGGTTGATAAAGTAATTATAAAAGATAAAGTAGGTACGTAATGGATAAACAATAGAATTGAGTAAAAAAAGACAAACCCGACCGTGGATAGAACGTTTTTTAGGGTTCCGTACCCGAAGGGTAAAAAAGGAACCCTATTAGAGAGACTTCACTGTCCGTCCGTCCGTCCGTCCGTCTGTCAACAGGCTGTATCGCTGGAACCGTGATAGCTGGATTTGGAATTTTCACAGATGATGTATTTCTGTTGCCGCTATAACAACTTGGTTTGCTTTAATACTTTAGAGAAAGGGAATGTACTCTTGATGGTACGGAACCCTCAGTGCGCAAGCCCAACTCGCACTTGACCAATTTTTTAATAAATAAGAAAATAATATTAGAATATTTTCAAAAATAATTAAATCAACGTGAGGAAATCAGTAAATGTAAGCTATTAAAAATCCATTCATACAAAAATTTTGTTCAGAAAACTTTTTGATTCAAAATCTTTATACATTTGGATGTTATAATGCAGGAGGGAAACCAAAAGCACTACTTTGTGTGGAAAAGAATAATTTTGCGCACTTCAAACACACATGAAAAGAAAAGCTTTTGTGCAAATGTTACAAAAATATTCTATAGGTAAGTACTAATCTGCCGGGACCAAAATTTTTAACAAAAAAAGAATAATGGACTTCACTTCGTTGTACCCAAAGTATAATTTATATTGTAAGTTTAGGGGTACAAGTTTGACTCAATCCAGCGAGAAAACTGTACGTTAATGCTTAACTTGTTACCTTAACTTAACTTGTTACTTAAGAGTCCACTTACCCACGATGTCTCCCATACATTCGTAATACCAAAATCATATAGTAATAATCTATGCTCCTGGCCATATCTGGTTCCGAAATACTTTTGTTAAATAAAATTGTAAACGCATTTAGTTTTGCTAAGTTTTATGTCAAAGAGGACATGTTTGTTTTGTAATAAAAACAACACTATCTCACGTCGCATTAGTTCAGGAGCACAGTTTTTATTGTCCAGCTAAAGAATAACACCAGTTTATAAAGAAAGTTACAAGTTTTCATTCATAATTTTTGGTATTACGGAACTCGACCAAAGTAATACAAATTTTGATCAAAATCGATTATTATTTCGTTTTAAAGAAGTATTTCCGAACCAAATATGGCCAGGAGCATAGATTATTACTATATGAATGCGAATAACAGCACAACATGATCGAAATATGCACGAATTACAAATGCCTCCATTCATTCAAAATACCAAATGTATTTTGAATGAATGGAGGCATCGTAGTTCACAGGACTCTTTTTAAGGAGGACGATCTTGGGAGAAGAAGCGCCGCGCAGTACTTAAGTTATAAGTTGCCAACTTCGTGCAGCTTCCTACGATGTTAAGTTATTAGGTGTAAGTATAAAAAACTTTAGCTTACAGCTTTATTGGATTACTGGTTCTTGTCTGCTGCTTTGCTCAGGTATAATGGATTGAGCACCTTAAATTCCTTACATCAGCAGGCCATGTTCACTTATCAAGTGATCGAAGAAACTACAAGTAGCCGTCTCGACGGAATGATTTCAGACGGCCGCCGCGCGCCGGCTAGGTTGCACGCGTTAGTTCTTGCACGGTCTTTTTCACGTGCTGCGTGTGCCCGATTACGAGTCAATCTTAGTACGGCGTAAGAGATAAAGTTACAAGATAAACAGAGACCACAACTTTAGGTGCATAGCGGAGGCGGAGCCAAGCGCTATTGTGAACTGAATTGTACTAATTTTGTGTCGCTATTTCTTTAAATCATTTTGCGGAGTGAACATTCTGTACCGTTAGGTACTATTATGTATTCTGTGTCAGCAGTGGGTCTAGACGGACGCACTATACAACTTTTAGTTTGCTGAAGTTTCGAAACTTAAAAAATAATTTGGGTCTTAATTTTATTTTAATTTGAATTGAAAACTGCAGTGTTGCCGCAGGCCCTTAACAAACATGCTTAGCACTAATACGACGGTGCCATTTCGTAGCGCGCCGGGTCCTGTAATAATTATGTCTATGGCAACAGGACTGCAGCAACTGGGCAGTGGGCAGTATTTTAATTTAAGGCCCATATTATGGAACGCTCACAAACTACCATAATAGTTTGGATTCTTAATGTTACTGCCTTTTAACTATAAACCACAATACCCTCATTTATTATTACTATTATTTTAAATGAACTCCCAGTTGTATTAAGATGAATCTGTTTATGTAAGCTGTGTCCCTAAACGGCAGAAGATGAATTACTCTTCCCGACCGGTTTGACACTGGTCTTCAAGCCAATTCGGACGTTAAAACTACCGGGATACGGTTCATAATGTGTCGGAGAAATAGTTTAGATTGTTGTTAATTTATTTGCGTTTAATTTTCCCATTTTACGAGTATCTATTCATTTCGAAGTATGAAACAGAAATAGTATTCGGGGATTTGTCTTTTGAACCAAACGCGTTTAAACATACAATTTTACTTATTTCTTATAATATTTGTTATCATGTTAAAAATACACGTAAAATTCATTTTAAGATAACCATAGACCATAAAATAATTTTATATTCATAAGTTAACAATCAAGGCAGATAGCTAATTAAATCAATATCAAATTTAAATGAAATGAAAAAATATCCACACCACGTTGGAAAACTGTTTTGTACCGAGAAGAACGAGTTCAAAACTCAGCAAGACTACCACGATTACGTCCTTCATCAGGGCAGATGAATTCTGATAGGTGACGTAATCAGGGCGTCTGATATGATTGCAGTCTTAGCCATCACATGGATAAACCATATTATGGATAAGTAATTTTACATCTGTAGCTTTTGTACATGCTTGTGGAACGAAATTAAAAAAATGTTTGAAAGTGTTTTTCTGCGTCGATTTTGCGAGAAAATTAAAAATTGGAAATAGAGCTCTGTTATTAAAATTCTGCACATGAAAATAATATTTGTTTGCTCCTTTCACATCGCGGTATTTGTTCTCTCTATCTAGCAATTAACTGTGGTATTAATTATGGACACAAAAGAGAACCCAATCAGCGTGTGTTCATAGATCGATCGCTGGGATTCGGTCGTTGAGGAAAAATGGCGCCCGAGGCCTCGTTAGCTTAATGTGTTTGTTGATGAACAACATTTCTTTTAACAGCAATAGTCCATATTAGGTCTCCTTTCTAGTTTTGACGACCTCCGTGGCGCAGGGGACGCACGCTCGGATTCGAGTGGGAGGTCGCGGATTCAATTCCCGCCACGAGCCACTTTGGAATTTTATAATTTCTAAATTGGCTCAGGTCTTGTCTGGTGGGAGGCTTTGGCCGTGGCTAGTTACCACCCTACCAGCAGAGACGTACCGCCAAGCGATTTAGCGTTTCGGTACGATGCTGTGTAGAAACCGTTGGGGTGACATAACTTACCCCTTCCAAGTTAGTACGCTTTTTTTTTTTTTTATCCTGGGGAATCCTCATGGATACCCAGTCGCCCGGGGGAGCGGCTGGGTTATGCCGGACTCTTACCGGCTAAACCCCACGGTGTTTCCTCCTCGCACCGTATGACGGGAACACGGGAACGCTTGCTCAAACCTCCGCGAACCCGCCGGTACCCGGCCGCTTGCGCAGCCCCTCCACGAGGTGGAGCATGGAGCTCCCCTCCAACAGCAAGGCCCGCCAGAAACACCTAAGCCGGCCTTACTTCCTCGGCGCCCATCCGTAAGGCGACGGACCCCCCGGGACCGCCACCCAGGGGCCGTGGGCACGGGTAAGCCTATGCCCCGCGGCGGATCTGATTTTTGGCTCCGCCGCAAACCACCAAACGGCCGCAGAGGACAGGGAGAAAGGCAACGACACACCGACACTCCTCTTCCCCTGCGGGCCCCGCCGCCGACGCATCTAACGGTGCGCCACCGTTTGGTCGCGGGAGATAGGGCGAGCGGCAACGACACACCGACACGCCTCTCCTCCCGCGACCCCTCCTGGCTGCAGGAGACAGAAAACTCTGTAACCTCTGTAAACTCTGTAACCTCTGTGAACCCCTCTTGGACGCATCCAGAGCGGGCCCATCTCCAGGCCCACTCCGAGCGTCCCCTCCTGGATTCCTTTTGGCTTCACCGTGGGGCCCAACCACGGCTACTGAGCCCCCCCATCGCGACAAGATTGGAATCCATCGGGGGGGAAGTTAGTACGCTAACATCTTCGCCTGCATCATCACTTACCATCAGGTGAGTTCGCAGTCAAGTACAGATAATTGAGATGCAATCAATATTTCGTTACCACTTGTACGTTATCATCGAAAACAAACAGTCTTTATAAACGCGTCACTTTTACGACGATTTCACCCTAACCGGCGCAGCGGCGGTTAGGGCCATTCCCTTCAGCAATAACCCAAAGTTAGGGAAGTCGCGCGTAAAACTTGCGGGGACATAAAAATGTTTTATGATAGCCGCGAGTTTAGGTCGCCGTAAATAACGCCCTTCAAACTTTGTAACGTATGACGAGGACGCGCGCCTGGGGATAGTGCGAGTTTTATGTGACTTTCATCCCCCATTTGGTCCCTTTAGGGGATGAATTTTCGAAAAGCGTTTCTTTTTAGGGTTTCGTGCCAAATAGCGATTCTTTATAGATTCTTCATGTCTGTCTGTCCGTCCGTATGTCACATTCACTTTTTCCCGAAACTATAAGAATTATACTCATACTTAGAACTATAATTTCAAATTTTTTTTCATCAAACTAATAAGTGTTTATGGATAGGTCTTTAACAATGATACTGAGTTTTCTAGTATCATTTTTTTCTAAACTTAATAGCGCGAGAGATACTTCCAAAGTGGTAAAATGTGTGTCCCCCTGTAACTTCTAAAATAAGAGAATGATAAAACTAAAAACTACAAGTGTCCATATAAAAATTGAAGAGTTCCCTTGATTTCTCCAGGATCCCATCATCAGATCCTGACCTGAGTAAAATGGGACCATCTGGAAACTATACCCTTTCAAACAAAAAAGAATTTTTCAAATCGGTCCACGCGTCTTCGAGTAATCGGTGAACATACATAGATAAAAAAAAGATTCCGACGAATTGAGAACCTCCTCCTTTTTTTGAAGTCGGTTAAAAATCGCTTTCCGAATTTGGGGATAGTGTTTTGACAAAAGAACCTTTAAATTAAGCCTATGAATTAGGTGCAAAATAAAGATTTTCTTATAAATAATCCTCTACAAACAAAGTTAGTTTTGGGTTTGTTGTACTACTTTTGTAGTATTTACGGAACCTTCAGTCCGCGATTTCAACTCGTACTTGGCCGGTTTTTTGCTTGATTACAGTAAAAAGCTTAATCTTAAGCCTATCCTTGCTTATTCATTCCACGCATTCCTAATTTTTCTACCGTGGATAGCCTGCCTGGCAGAGTGCCACGGTTATCCTAGCTATAAGCAGGATTTATATCCACGTGTTACATGGATGGATATGCTGACTTGGTAACGAGCCAATGTATTCACGGGTTTGATATATTGGGACAAAATAATAAGGCTCCTATACTGTTTTCCTAAACTTTTATATGAAGGCAAACTTTTGGCCTTGTATCGGATTCTTGTTTCTTGTATTGCCGATTCTTGTATGAAAATTGGGCTATACTTGCGTCTTAACCAAATCATCGGTAAAACATTGGAAATATTCCCAATATTACGTTATAAAAAAATCAGTAAGATAAAAACCGGGAATTTGGAGCAATCTTATTTTCTATTTTTCTGATATTTTGAGGTTAGGTTAGTTGTTTTCACGCACTATGAGTACTTATCGGTATTTTTGCCCATAATGATTACTTTATTTAAAGCGACCTCGTTATTACCGTGGAACCCTGGATGATGCATATAGATATAATTATTCCTACGGCCATACCTACACCTGTTTACATTACTATAAAGCAGATCTACTTCACAAGTATCTAGGTAGGCATTGGTATATCATAGTAGGTAGGTACCTATGTAACGAAACGTTACCAAAGTATGTACAAGTTTATTAATATTTTTTTCTTTATATATATTATTATCTACGTAAAATAATATTTAATAGTATTTATTATATTATTGTGCATTTATTTTTTATAATGGCCACCCCGTAGTTCCTTAAAACTTCTGTGTGGTGTCGCTGTTGACGATTAGTGACATAGACAACTAACAGTGACGCTGACCATAGACAACTACGACTGAAGAGTTGATGACATTTAAATCAGTGTTTCTATTTACGAGTTTGGTTTTACCCTAGTTTCGACGGTGGCGCCGCGACAGATTATTGAGATAAGAAAATTAAGGAGGCGCCCCATTTGTAGCATAGCTTTACGTGACATGCAGCGCCATGGTGAGCGCCAAGATTTGCTGTCAAATGTTCGTGGTACTTCCCTAGGTGACGCCATCTTATGCGCCACTTTACACATTAAAAATAGTCACGCTTATTTTGTAGACGGGGGCCATCCATATTGTTGTACCTAGGAACCTAGCGACAGATAACATTAGAATAGTTTCAATAATTATGAGCCAAAGGTTATGCTGGAAATAAAAGTATTATTTTTAATAATTTAAATACACTTATGATTAGGTTTTAAGCCACGTAGGATTTTGTCACGATCAAGATGGTGTGCTTACTTTTTGTTATAATTAGCTGCACATTACATGATCAAACAACACAATGAACGTGATGTTTGTTGTGGGCTTCTTCTCAGCGGCAGGGCGCGTTTGGAACCCTCGTAAACTTAGTTTTAAGTCGACTTGTAGTTATCATCATTATTATGCAAGAAATGTCATACCGACGTTCGCAAGAGCCTGTATGTTAGGCCTATGTGAAATAAAGATATTTTGATTTTGATTTGATTTTGATTTTGATGTACTCTGTGGTGTTGCAAGTGCTTTTGTTTACCGCAATTAAAATGTTCAGTGAAGCATTTCTTGCTTTTCAATAAACAGCTATAAAAATAATTTGAACAGAAGGTGTAAATCTAATCTGTATAGATGCGGTAGAGATATATGTACAGTCCAACAAGGCTCTCTTGGTACTTGAATGACATTGTCAGGAGGGAGTTGCTAGTCAATAAAGATTTTTTTTCATTGAAAAAAATCTTTTGACAATTTCAATTAAATGTAAGCAATACCGTACAGTGTGCTTGGCTTTATTATTTAGGTATTTAATTATAGTTTCTTTATTATGTTTTACATATCTACAATTGTAATTGGGTTTTCATTTGATTTATTTCCTATAATAGTTATCCTACTTTTTCCCCAAAAAAGTGAGTTTATAAAAAACTGGTATCATTTGCCAAGTGGTAGTGGGAGTGACGTTTCCAGTGCCTATACGGCAGTTCCGCTTTTATCGAGACGTTTAATTACTTTTATTTTCATAAAACTTTTAAACCCCTGTACGCACATCATTGAGAAAAATATATTATGTGATATTATAATTTGAAATAAGATTTTTCATGCATACGTGCTTCAGACGCAGTGTGGACGCAAAATAGCCCATTTTGAGGCAAACTCCTTTTGGCCTTGTATCGGATTCTTGTTTCTGAGTCATGTGACTATACAATTTCGCATTGTGAAGTCACCATCCCCTGAGGATGTTTCGGTATCCGGGCGAAACGTGCGTCGATAGTGGTGTAAGAATTGTGCTTGGGTGCTTGGCTTTCGTGCTTGAGAGGGCGGGCGGTTCTTAGCTTTTACCGGCATATTGAATATAGATTTTTTTCAGGTAGCAGTTAATAGCAAAATAATTTAATTTTTCTTGCTAATTATGAATTTCCGCAAAGTAACGCTTTCATATATTTTATATATTAACTTTTTGTGTGCGAGTTTTTAGGGTTCCGTACCGAAAGGGTAAAACGGTACCCTATTACTAATGCTGTTTTCCAATATTCCATCGACTATCAATGTGACAAAAACTCCATACAAGTTATGTCAAATTCCATGGATAGATAGAATATTGGGAACCGCCATAAATCCGTCCGTCTGTCACCGTTCTGTGTATTTCTTAAATATTATTATTTTCTTATTTCTTTCCATGATAGATAATTGAAATTTTCACTAATGGTGTATTTCTGTTGCCGCTATAACATCAAATACTAAAAAACTGAATAAAATAATTATTAAAAGGGGCTTTTGCTCGTTTTTGGTCGATGATGCAGAAGCCCAAATATTAACCTACTAATAGTAGTAGAGAGTAAATTAATTAGGGCTTTTGCATCATTCTTTCGCTACGTTCGTGTGATGCATTGAGATAAACATTATAGAATAAAATTGTACGGAATCTTAGTGCGCAAGTCCGACTTGCACTTGGCCGGTTTTAATTGTTATCATCATTTAGATCTTTAGTATAGAAGTTTTCCTTTGACCTAAAGAAGTTTGAACCCAGAAGTGAACTTAAGTTACTGCAATACCATAAGTTTCCATCCCATCGGAAAGAGCCCATTGGGATAGCCACAGTAGATTACGGGCTAAGTGTCGAAGCGGGCTGTTTGGTTACCGTATTTGTCGTGTAATGGCCTAATTAGTGGCCAACATTTATAGTTCGGTTTGGGTAGGGTACGAATGGGAACCATAGATTAACCTAACAATGCCCAATATGGACTGGCCCGAGTAATGTGTGCCAATTTCGATCTTAATTTATTTTAGTGCGATTAGAATTTATCTTTACAATGTTCGAATCAAATTGAATTTCAATATTTGAAGGACTTTAAACAGTAATCTTGGTTAACAATCAGACTTTATAAAAAAAAAATCATAATAGTATTTTTAGTACTTTCGGTTTTCGAGATTTGTCCTCAGCACACGGGACTTTTAATAACTTAATTCAGATGTCCAGATGAACTTATTTTCAAAATTACCCTTATCATTTTCCCTGATTTTCCCAATTTTCCCGAAATTAATGGAGATTCAAGTAGACTAAAATATTCACGCTACATTCACACTTCAACATTTTTGGTGATTAAAAGTAAAACTTTCAACGATCAGAAACACTTAATTACGCATTAAAAGAAAAGAAAATGAACAGTCTCACCAAATTACTTTGTCATATCACCATTAGCAGGGCCCTAATTTCTACATCGGGAAAGATAATTGAAAATAATTTAAGGCAAATTGAAAATTGCTCGACACCGTTTAGCAACCATACAGATCACATTCAGACAGCTATGGACGTTTTCCAACAAAGGTTGGCAAAAAATCATAATATCAAATTTGTTAACACAGTATTTTTGGTTCATATACTATGCGCAGTTTTTTATAAACATAGATAGGCTTGCGTTTAACGACAATGAGGTTAGAGCATGCTTACCTAGAAAATGCCTATTTACTCTTCCCTTGAAAGCACACAATTTGTACTTGGCTGGGAGCACGGAGGCTATGAGATTAATCCACACCTTGTGGCCTACCCGGTGCCATGCCGGCTGCGGTGGACAAACACCCTTAGTACATAGATTATCATGTAATATTTACATACATATGTAATATTTACATAGATTATCAAAATATACATTTCAACAAAGTTTATTGCCATTAAATTACCCATAGGAAAAAGGTATATTTTCTTTTAATATTTTTATTGTACGGCACCTACCTCATATTTTCCAATAGCCACTTCTTACCCCGATGGTTGCCTGGAAGAGATCGCTTTGTAGCGATAAGGCCGCCATATTGTACATTTGTTTGTTTGGTTATTTTATTTGTTTTTCTTTCTTTTTGTAATGGTGTACAATAAAGTATTTTCTATCTATCTATCTATCTATATTTTATATTGTATTAACGGCCGTTCCCAATATCCTATCTATCCATGGTTTCCCTTACTAGGGATAGAATTTTGACATAACTTGTATGGAGCTTATGTCAAATTGATATCTCTAGTAGGGCAAATAGAAGATAGATAGGTTATTGATTTCGGCCGTTAGTCAATTAAGGTCTGAATAATTACCATCTTCAGTAAATAACAGAATGTTACCGATTTTGTTTTAGACCTACCGACGGTAAACAGCCTTCACACCCTCTCTAGAAACTAAGTGACTTAATCGAAAATGAAAGCGAAACTACATGATTGTTGTACTTTAAGACTTTGATACTGAAATGAGAATGGAAATAATAAATTACCAAGGGCGCTTAATTTGTATTATTGTGACGGAATCGCGTTCAAACCACCGGAGGAAAGTATATAATATAAAATATAAATACAAAAATACATTAAAAACCTCTAAATACTGTCACTTAGCGTCGCTATGGAAATAAAAGATGGAGATTTGTTTTTGGTGTTATTCGAAACTTTGTTTCACTCAAATTCACGTCTTTTTACTTATTATAAAGATAATTAGTAAAAACAACAGTAAATTAGTAACAGAAAGCTGTTATAGTGTTAGTGTATTTTGTTACTGTTAAAAGTGTGAGAAGACTACCAATCCGCTTCACCACCAGTCCCACCAGCGTGGTTATGGTCGAAAGTTTTTTATACTGACAGATTTGTGCCAAGTAAAATTACTTTTACGTTTAATTACATTGAAAATTACTTTTTACGACATGATATTCAACCTGTATTATGTATATAATAATCAGTAGGCAAATAATATTGATTTATTTATTATACGCGTAGTGTACAAATGTATCCCATTGGGGGTAATACCGGGAATGGTAGGTAATAACTAATATTCGTATTACGGATTAAGATCCCATGGTTACCAGACTTACGTAAAGACCTGGTTTTTACTGGGCCAGTTTTGAACCAGTTGAATTTCTGCACCTAAAATTTTCAGAAATCTATTGCAATTTACAACTGTCTATAATATAGATAACTAAAAACTAAATTCGAGCTTGCGTTTGTATTAACCAACAGCGACTACGAAGCAGTTTACCATAAGAATTTGGATAATAATTTTATTATGAATAGTAAAGTCCACAAATATAAGAAGTAGCTGACAGATAGTTGTTATTTGAACGAATCTGGCTGCTTGATTTTCTCGTTGGGCATATAGTATATTATGTTATATTTTGTATAGCATCGCTGTTCTAACGTGTCTCATGTTGTTTGTTGTGGTGAAGAAAGCAACATGACTGAGAGTTCTCTAACTTTGTATGCGTCATGGGCTGAGAAGGTATTGAGATAAACAAGGATAGGATGACACCTATGTGCCCATTTATAAAACTAAACGTTGTCTGGACTTGATGAGGTCTCAGGCTAATATTGTTCGGATGTAATTTAATTTACCCATTTAACTACGTATGAAGGTAGAACAATTTATTGCCATTAAATTACCCACTATAATGGGTATATTTCATATTGTATGAAGTCAATTTTAGATCCAATTAAGGGTATGAATAATTGAATTTGTTATTGGAATTATTAGCTTTTCCTTGAATATTTCGTTAATGTAAAAGCAAACAATAAGGACTACTCTAGTGTTTCCAGTAAAATATAGAATGGTAGATGTACCGATTCGGTTTTAGACTCTCTAAATATAGATCGCCTAAAAATGGTTGATAACATATAAAATAGGGTATTTGACTCCAATTTTTTTATTACTTTATTATAAAGTAGAATTAAAATAATGACGTGCACTGAAAGAACTAATTAAATCGATCAAATAACAAAAAAGTTATAAGCATTTAAAGATTTGTGATTAGACAGAGATAGCAACATGAACTTGTGACGTCACACCTTACCAATGCCATAGTAGCTTCGTGCGGCTTCATACAAATTTTCGTTTTGCGAGAAAGGGATAGAAGATCCCCCCACTCCAAAGTTTAAACGCCTGTAACTTTGTAAATCTTCGTTGGATTTTAATATTTCTTTCACTGCACGTTATTATTTTTATCCTAGTTTATAATAAAGTAATATTTTTTATCAAATTCAAAAGTAGTGTAAGACCCCATTATATCTAAAGATTAATAATCCCTTTCCAACCGTACAAAAGTAAAAAAGGAAATTTTTGGATCCGCTAAATCTAATAACTCTAGTATTTTTTCTAAAAATCTAGAAACTCATTTTTCTTACGCAATCAGCCCTCCAGCGTAAAATATAAAGTAGGATGATACTTTAATATAGCTATAAATACACAGATCTTATAAGTACATACTTCTCTATTTCAAAGGAATATAACGAGGAAGAATCTTCGAAAACAATTTTCCTTTTTTGTTGTGTTTTTGTTGTTTCTGCTTTTCCTGGTGTGTTTGTGAATTATGTTTCTGTACTATTTTTTTCCAACTACAAGTTGGTACTTGACTGCGATCTCACTTGATGGTGAGTGATAATAAAGTCGAAGATGTTCTCGTACTAACTTGTAAGGGGTAAGTAACTTAAGGGCGATGGGTACCATCCGGGCGCGAAAATAAATTCAAATTTTATTTAGTTTTTCGCTCATAGTGGGCTAATTATACATCGAAGGCTAATGGCAATGTGTTTTGCGGGCACAGAATTTATGCAACTACATGTTTTTAATAAAAAATCTACTTAACAATACCCATTTACTTCATATTGGTTCCCGATAGCTCGAAATCTGGGAAACGGCAAAAATTATCTTTCGGGAACCAATATGAGATGAGTGGGAACTATCGAGCAAAGTTTCTATTAAAAACATGTAGCATTTCCATAAATCTATAATGTGTAGTTAGTCTAATATTTGCGAAAAACTGAATAAAATTTGGGCCTACTTTTTATGCATCTACATGTTTTTAATAGAAACTTTGCTCGAAAGTTCCCACTCATCTCATATTAGTTCCCGAAAGATATTTTTTTGCAGTTTCCCAGATTTCGAGCTATCGGGAACCAATATGAAGTAAATGAGTATTGTTGACCAGAGTTTTTATTAAAAACATGTAGATGCATAAACGTTGTGCCCGCAAAACTCATTGCCATTAGCCTTCGATGTATAATTAGCCCACTATGAGCGAAAAACTGAATAAAATTTGAATTTTCGCGCCCGGATGGTACCCATCGCCCTTAACGTTTTCTACTCAGTATTGCATCTAGAGGGCTATTCACGTAACACATCGGCTTCATGTCGTGATGTGAAATGTTTAAAAAGGTGATGGCATTTGCGTATATTATAAGCAGACGATACAGGGGCCTAGACAATCGCGATATCGCTATATTCAGCGATATAGAATGCCAAAAATGTATGGGATTAACGTTAGCTAACGCTATGCCACAGCGGTAGCTAATGTCAAATTCATGCATTTTGGACTTTTCTATTCGCAACTTCGCTAATAGAATGCCACTTTGTTTAGGCCCTTTGAAATCAAAATGTGTTTTGCGAACACTGAAAAATTAATTTTCAAATTGAAATTCAAATTGAATGTATTTTAAAATGCATCATGGTCGATAATTAATTATTGTGAGATTAAATTTACAGACGGGCGTCAAAGTCGAGCATTGTATTTTCTATGATAAAAAAAACAATCAATTTTATACTTTAAATCAATGCGTGTAAAGTTAATTTTTCCGTGTTATTTTTTTTTCTTTTTATTGTTTCACATCACTCAGTGTCAGAAAACGTTACGTGAATGACAGAACGCTAAATCGCTGAGCGATGTGTGTTTTGCCAGTATAAGAGGCCTCCTACTATAAAACCACCGTAGACCAGAGCTAATTTAAAAATTATGTAATTCCTCAGTAGCCCGTTGCAAGAATCAAACCCGCGACCTTCCGCTCGAATCTCCTCGGAGAGCACGTTCAGCCGTTGGTCCTGCGCCTGAACTGTCTCTGATCATGTCGGAGGTGTCTCATCAGATTATGAGAGAGAGGGAATAGAGAGTGTGCCTGTGTTTGCACACATACTTGTGCACTGTAATATGTCCCGCGCTAATGAAAATCTTAGCAGAGATTAACCGGCATTAAGGTCGTAGACGGTTTTATTTTTGCTCTTACGAATTTACGTTGAGCGACAGGCAGCGTTGCGTGAAAATATCACAGAAAAACGAAGTTTTACCTAATTCATAAAAATAATTAGGCCAGTTATCAAATACAAATTTCTAAGCATTCTTAGAATTTGAAATCTTACTTACTCTAAGGTATATAAATAACTATTTTTATATAAAGAATATATAACTATCTATATATATAAAAGAAGAAACTGACTGACTGACTGACTGACTGACTGACTGACTGACTGACTGACTGACATATCAACGCACAACCCAAACCAAACCGCTGGGTCTAGAGACTCCAAATTTGGCACACAGGTACCTTATGAGGTTTAAGGGAGCTCTTAGAAAGGATTTTTCAAAATTCGCCCTCTAAGGGGGTGAAACGGGGGTCCGAAGTTTGGATTTTATCAAGTTAAAAAACGTCTTCACGCCGCAACTACTGAACCGATTTAGCTAAAATTTGGAATGGAGGTAGATTGTGTTATGGATTAGCATATAGGCTACTTTTCATCCCGGGAAAATCCATTGTTCCCGTGGGATGAGTTAAAAACCGAAATTCACATGGAAAAAAATCTCACGCCGCAAGTACAAATCCGATTTGGCTGAAATTTGGAATGGAGATAGATTATATTATCCTGGGTTAATAAATAGGGTACTTTTTATCCCGGAAAATTCCATGGGTTTTGCAGGAGAAGGGAAAAACAGATATTCACGCTGGAAAAATACTGATCCCGCCGTAATTACTGAACTGAAATTATGAATAAAGATAGATTATATATTGGATTAATACGGAGGCTACTTTTCATCGCGAAAAAAATCATGTTTCCCGTGGGATTAGTAAAAAACCGAAATTCACGCGGAAAAAAATCTTCATGCCGCAAGTGCACAACCGATTTGGCTGGAATTGGGAATGGAGATAGATTATATCCTGGACTAATACGAAGGCTACTTTTTATCCCGGAAAAGTCCATGATTTCCGCGGGAAAACTGAAAAACTGATATCCACGTGCGAAAAATACTACTTTACGCTGTAATTACTGACCTGATATTAACAAAATTCGGAAAGGAGATAAATTTTACCTGGATTAATATATAGGCTTCTTTTCATCTCGGAAAATTTCATGGTTTGTATAATAATAGTGAAAAACAGAAATCCACTCGGGAAAAATATTCCTTCATGCCGTAATTACTGGACTGATTTGGCTGAAATTTGGAATAGGGATAGATTATATCCTGGACTAATACGAAGGCTACTTTTTATCCCGGGAAATTGCATGGTTTCCGCGGGAAAACTCAAACACGGATATTCACGTGTAAAAAATACTATTTTACCCTGTATTTACTGAACTGATATGACTGAAATTCGGAAAGGAGATAGATTTTATCCTAGATAAATACTAGGCTACTTTTATCCCGAAAAATTCCATGGTTTCTAAGAAAATAGTGCAAATCAAATATTCATGCGGGAAAAATACTCCTATTCCTCGCCGCAACTATTGAAAATTGTTGGCTGAAAGTTGGAATGGAGATAGATTTCGTCCTTAATTAATATAAAAGCTACTCTTTACCCGTGAGAAAAGGGAAAACTTAAATTAACGCGGGTGAAGCCGCGGGTATTTGCTAGTTTTATATAATCTGGGTGAGCTTTGCTCGGTATTTTTTTTTTTGTAAACATCTGAAGATAAATAAATAAATAAATAGTAGACAACATCACATACATTGCTCCGATCCCTTAGTAAGTAGCTTATGCACTTGTGTTAAGGAAATCAGAAACAACGAAGGTACCACAACACCCAGACTCGAGACATTGCAGAAAACTTATTTTTCTACATTGCCGGGGAAGATGATACTTCTATTCCCACAATTTTACTGTTGCAAGCCCACTATGTGTCTTTAACTTACAAACTGCGAAAACCCCAATAATAATTGAACTTCGCGGGCAGACCTCTACATAACAGTACTATTATTTGCCAACAGATGGCAGCAGGAGTATTATTTTGTTGGTAAATACAACATTTTCTAAAAATTAATCCTAGCTAGATCGATTTATCCGGGGAAGATGATACTTCTATTCCCACAATTTTACTGTTGCAAGCCCACTATGTGTCTTTAACTTACAAACTGCGAAAACCCCAATAAAATTTGAAATTCGCGGGCAGACCTCTACATAACAGTATTACTATTTGCCAACAGATGGCAGCAGGAGTCATATTTTTTGGTAAATACAACATTTTCTAAAAATTAATCCTAGCTAGATCGATTTATCGCCACCAAAACCCCTGTATACTATATTTCATGAAAATTGTTCGAGCCGTTTCCGAGATCATTTCATTTCATTTCATTTCGTTTAAAGTTATAGGGATATAATTACTTTTTAATACTAAAACATCCTTTATTCTTCTTTATGGTATGAAACCCCATCGGTCGCTTATTGGTTACCTATAACAAAAACTTTAATGTATAAAATCGCAACAACCTTTTAGCCCTTTAACGTGATTAGTTCATTTTGGTACACTTTAGTGTGTGCTTACTCGACAAATGCGGTCACCAGATATCCTCTTCCCTTTACAGGAAGGCTCATGAAATATTCAGGGCATGACGGAGCGACGAGATTTGTTGATGTGAACTACCACACAACAACCTGAGATGCGAGTATGATACATTCTGACACCATACCAGGCCTGGTCCACTTATCACGTGATCTAGAAAATACAGGTAGGCGTCTCGACGTACTAATTTCAGATGGCCGCCACGCGCCGAATACTTTGCTCGCGTTAGTTCGGGTACGGTCTATTTCACGCGCTGCGTGCGCCCGATGACGAGGTAGCCCTAGTACGTCGAATGCGATAAAGTTACGCGATAGAAAGAGAAGTTCTTTTTGGAGGCGTGGCCAGGCGCTATTGCGAACTGAGTTGCTCTTTTTCGTGTCAGCGCTAAGGTCGCTATTTTTAGGGTTCCATACCAAAATGGTAAAAATGGAAACCTTATGGTGAGACTTTCTCCGTCCGTCCGTCCGTCCGTCCGTCTGTCACACTCGATTATTTCGGTAACTATCAAAGCTATCGACTTGAAATTTAGAATAGTTATAGGTATTAGTGACCCGACGTCATAGCAATCGTAAAAATTTGAAAATTGTTTTTATTTTTATTTAAAAAGGGGGGAAGACGGGGGCTTCGAATTTTCAAAATGAAATAACAATATTGAGTGGGGTATCATATGAAAGGGCGTTACTTGTGTATTCTAAAACTAATTTTTATTTATTTTTATGTCTGATAGTTTTTGATTTATTGGGCAAACTGTCGAAAAAAATACCGTTCCCCCCCCTTATCTCCGAAGTTTACGAATCGAAAAATCTGAAATGATTATGATCAATAGAAGTTAGCGTATATTTTACAGGAAAATAAAATCAACTCGCTGACTTATATACTTTTTTTGATAATAACAATAAACCACCAAAAACAAAGTTACGTTTGCGGTTTGCCAACAAAAGTACCTACATGTAAATTATACTCGTAAATTCATGAAAAAAAGTGATTCTTTCAATGTTTTACTTCTTTTATGGTATGGAACCCTCGGTGCGCGAGTCCGATTCGCACTTGGCGGGTTTTTTTTAAATCATCTTGCCGAGTGAGCCTTCTGTACCGTTAGTACTATTATGTATTCCGTGACTATACGTCAAGAATAACGTTTTTGTCAATCCAAAAACGTATTGAAAGTGAACATACATAAAAAGTGTTTCGTTTCCTGATATACAACGTGTAGATTGATTACCCTAATTAGCCGAAAGCCTAGGGACCGATGTATAGATGCATGAAAAAATATCACAAGAAGTGTAGCTCATATCCTGAGGGAACTATAGGGAGTTCAAAAATGTACCATACATTTTAAGTGACATCCCTATTTTACAGCTGGTTCAATATCAATGAACAGGGAATAATAAAATTGATATGAGGTTTGTTGATTGTTGTTGTCACCGTTAGGGTTGCTAAATTTTATTTGTATCTACGTACTTTTCTTACAAAAAAATAACTCAGAAATTCCCATTCACCTCATTTAAGTTCCCGAAAGATCATTTCATTAAGCTCAACCTCATTTTTTAACCGACTTCAAAAAAGGAGGAGGTTCTCAATTCGTCGGAATCTTTTCTTTCATACGTTCATAACAGAGAGAGCGTCATGTTTGAATTTGGAAATGCTTTCCCGCCCTAGGGAACATTGGAAATGCTTTTCGGGCCTAGGGAATATCATATAATATCCTGTCTGCATTTTGGGCATTAAATTCCCTTTTTCCAAGCGGGTGAGAAGAGATGAAAAGGGGATTTCGAGGTACGGAATAAGAAAGAAACGTCTGTATTTCCGTACTCGGGTCAAAATTTAAAATTCTTGTAAATAAAAACTCAGGGTGTTTCCATGAAGTATAATAACTAAATTTCCAGTTTGAAGAACCGAGAAACATTCTTCGCAATTACATTTCAAAGTTACCATTTTCTTTTTTATTCAAAGGCCGGATCAAACGCAGTTTCTTTCAAAGAATCAAGGGCCAAGTAAAACGCAGCTCGCAGCTACCTAGCAAGTAGCTTTTCAGCTTTTAAGTTTTGCGCAACATTCTGGCGTGGCAAGACCATTAATTCATAATGGTACAGGTAAACATTCTCATAATAAAAATGGGAAATGCTTTCCAAAAAATCAACTTCAAAAACCACTACAAAGAGTGAAATAATTTTTATTTAAATTTAAGGTACCTACACCAATTCTAAGTCGGGCAATGTTTTATACAATCCCCAATAGTCCTTCTTACTTACTTGATGTGCAAAGAAATGACAAAGTCATAGACAATCGCCCGACTTCGAATTGGTGTAGGTACCTAAAATTTAAATAAAAATTATTTCACTCTTTGTAGTGGTTTTTGAAGTTGGTTTTTTGGAAAGCATTTCCCATTTTTATTTTTTACTTTTTAGTGGAAAACAATAAAATGCACAAGGCGTTGTAAAAATACCCAAATCGCTTGAGGTGTGTTCATAAAATCTGAAGAGATCCTTCAATTTCACCAAGATCCCATCATCAGACCCTGACTTGATAACTTTAGTCATCAAATCAGTATCTGCTAGCAAATGCACCAGTAACTATAAAAAATACCCAACTCGCTTCAACTATACTAGCAAAATTTGAAGAGTTCCCTCGATTTCACCAAGATCCCATGATCAGATCCTGACTTGATGACCATAGGACAACTTGGAAAATATTACTCTTTCAAATAATACCCAAATAGTTCCATGTGTCCATATAAAATTTGAAGAGTTCCCTCGATTTCTCCAGGATCCCATCATCAGATCCTGACCTGATTAAAATGGGACCATCTGGAAACAAAACCCTTTTAAACAAAAAAAGAATTGTTCAAATCGGTCCACGCGTCTTCGAGTAATCGGTGAACATACATAGATAAAAAAAAAAGAAAAAAAAAAAGATTCCGACGAATTGAGAACCTCCTCCTTTTTTTGAAGTCGGTTAAAAAGCATGCCATTAGAGCATGCTCAAAATTATATGCTTGCTAATAAGCTCACTCAATTCTAATTATAAAACATAAAAAACACTTATTTTTAAGGCAATGTAAGAGGCACTTCCTGGACATAGGTGCCAATTCCTATGGAAGCATTGTGTAGGAAGTGACTGTTGCATAAATTACGTAGAATTTAGATTTCTTTATTTATATTCATGTATCTATGTGAACTCGCCATCCTCACATAAACTCTTTGAATTTAAGAGGATGGCAAGATGTATACATATTGATTGTTGTGTTTGGTTTTGTGCAATAAATTAAAAAAAATACTACCTGACACTTCGTACACATGCAAGTTGCTCGAAAATAGCATGCTTTCGTGCTACTACGTATAAATACTTATTTCAATTCACGACGACGCGCCCCACTCTGTGAAAACCCCTTATGTTTCATTCGATTCGTATGAAGTTTAACAGATTGGGGCGCGAACCAGATTGTACAATTTTTTTTGCGAAAAATCATCCATCCATTACGATCACAGATAAGTCATATTACATTTGGCTAAATGACTGGTTTTGTCGTCACAGTGCTGCCATCTATCAAACTTAATTTCAGATGTTATTTGTGAATACCCTCCAAATAGAGGTCATATCGATGCTTGAACAGATTAATCAGTATTACGCCCAAATATTTGCCATGCGAGGTGTTACAACCCCCATTATAGTTGAGTTATGGCGTGCCGAACTTCATGGCTGCTGGTAAATGGATATCGTTGTGGGTGCAAGGATTTCCGATAACGGTTTATTTATTATCGACTTCTTTATGTTACCGCTTTGCGGCGAAATCATTTAACACGAATAGTGTAAGTAAAAACTTTCCAACAGCATGTCGGCCTAAATGGCCGTGTGTGTGTGTGTGTGTGTGTGTGTGTGTGTGTGTGTGTGTGTGTGTGTGTGTGTGTGTGTGTGTGTGTGTGTATGTGTGTGTGTAAAACTGCTGAATTATTGATGATGCCGAAAAAACATAGACAACTGGACATATTATAAATAACCCGTTCGCAGGCTTTGCCGATGACTTTCCCTCCCACTTCATACTATCTCGGCCCGAAAATGTCTGAAGCTGGGGTCACACGGCCCGCTATACAGCGGGCCAGACCGCGCCAGACCAGACAGACGGGCCGTGGGAACGGTCGCATAAAGATGAAGCCTGTCGTTCCGTCCGATCCGTCCTGAGTCGGTAAGTTCAAAGGCCCGTGGTTTGTAAGTAAGGATGGATGGATGTTTGTTACTCTTTTACGCCGTAACTGCTGAACTGATTTGGCTGAAATTTATAACATAGATAACTTATAGGCTACAATTTTTCCCGAAAAACTCCATCGTTCCAACGGGATTAGCGAAAACTGAAATTCACAGCCACAGGCGGACACACGCCGTGGGAACGGCTCGGCGCGATCAAGCGTCATGGGCCTCCACAGGCGTGGCATGATCCGGCCTGGCCTGTGATAACATGGGCCGTGGGACCCCAGCTTCACGAACGAGCACGGGTCATGGTATCGGCGATCATGGCAGTATAACATATTATCTTGATTATACTTTTATCCCTGAAAAAACATAATTGAGAAAAACCCAGTATTCATGTGGGCGAAGCTGCAAGCAACAGCTATTTATTTCGTATGATAATGTTGTTGGAACAACAAAATATGATACGTCCATAAGTTCATAAACATTATTGTACAAAAACGCCCCCTAGCAGTATTAAATGAGTCTTTTCAATTTATGTGGTAACGAAGCCTGAAAGTCAAAGAGACAACCGCAAAAATCTAGTTCCTGTTTGTAACTATTAAGAAGACATCTGAGTAAGCAAATCGGTATTACGATTTCTTTTACTGCTACTTTGTAATTCGACAGGAAATAATATTCAGCAAGTTATTTAAATTCACTTGAGTTTTTCATTTATGCCGAAATCAATATTTTTTCCTTAAGTTTACATCTGTGAAGAATGATTCGATGATAGCAGAGTCAGAGCATGTTATATTTTTTGAATTTTTTATCACCCCCGGTAATTCTGGCACGGTATCCCAGCCTATGTGTGAGTGTAAAGCAGGCATTGTAGACACAGCAACAGCTAGTATTAATGAATTACATTTTGTGCTGCTGTTTACATTTAAAATGTAGGCCACTATAGTGCCCTACAACACGGTACGCTACGTGGATTTTATCAATTTTCTGGGGGGAATATATATTTTTCGTTTTTTTCTTTTTTTAACACCCCTATTAATTATGGCACGGTATCTCGGCCTATGTGAGTTGAAAGCAGGCATTGTAGAAACAGCAACAGCTTGTAATTAACTGCGTTTCGTGTTGTTGTTTACATTTAAAATGTAGTTTACATTTCAAATGTAAGCCACTACAATGCCCTACAGCACGGAACACTACGGGGACAGTCCATATTCCTGGAGGAATATATAATTTATACATTTTTTTATCAGCAGGACTGATTAACTTGTTTTGCTATTATCCGCTTCTGGAAAGGATTCTGTATGGTGCAATATGCAGGAACACAATCCACATGAAACACCACACACAATTTTTCTATCACTTTCTTCGACGCACGTTTCGTCCCGACACCGGGACATCCTCAGGAGATGTTGACTTCACAATGCGAAATCGTAGAGTGACTGTCGTGTCAGCGACGCGTTCTTATATACCCTTTCTACTGACTCACACTAACGTTCGCCCCACCCACTTCGGCTGGATTCGTACCCCCCGAAAACAAACGAAGCAGTGGCGAAGTTGATACGTTAATTTGTTCATTAAGTAATTGAAATTGATTATTATTGCTATGTTTTATTATTTCTAATTGTTCCAGCATGCTCAGACGAAGCCCTTTATCACATGTGATCAGAAGAGAGTCAGTAGAAAGGGTATATAAGAACGCGTCGCTGACACGACAGTCACTCTACGATTTCGCATTGTGAAGTCAACATCTCCTGAGGATGTCCCGGTGTCGGGACGAAACGTGCGTCGAAGAAAGTGATAGAAAAATTGTGTGTGGTGTTTCATGTGGATTGTGTTCCTGCATATTGCACCATACAGAATCCTTTCCAGAAGCGGATAATAGCAAAACAAGTTAATCAGTCCTGCTAATTATGGATCTCCGCAAAATAACGCCTGCTTCCATTCAATATTTTTTTATCACTCCTTATTAATTCTGACCTGGTATCTCAGCCTCTGAGAGTTGAAAGTAGGCACTGTAGACACATTATATTGTATATTGTAGGCATTGAACAGCTAGTAATTAACTGTGTTTTGTGCTGTTACTTACATTTAAAATGGAGTTTACATTTCGAATGGAGGTTACTACAGTGGCTTGAATCACGGTTCTCGTATCACAAATATATTATAGTTTTTGTATTTTTTATCACAGTTCTGGTACAGTATCTCGGCCTATGTAAGTTTAAAGCAGGTGCCTATTGTAGACACAGCAACAGCCAGTAATGAACTGCGTTTTGTGCTGTTGTTTACATTTAAAATGTAGTTTACATTTAAAATGTAGGCCACTACATTGCCCTACAACACGGTACGCTTCGTGGATTACATTTTCATTCAGATAGAACCACTCCGAGGTTTTGTTCTTTTGTCTTTATATTCACCAGTAAAAAGGACGGATGGAAAAAACAGTAATCAACAAAAACAAGTAAAAAAAATTTTGGTGCTAATTTTTGAAAGTTTTTTCGATTTTTAGGGTTCCGTACCTCAAAGAAAAAAAAACGGAACCCTTATAAGATCACTTTGTTGCCCGTCTGTCTGACTGTGTGTTGTGAGTTTCAGTAACTATATCTGGGTGACCGAGCTTCGATAGTCAATAGTCAATAGTCAAAGTCTTTATTTCACATAGGCCTAGCATACAGGCACTTGCGAACGTCGGCATGACATTTCTTGCATAATAATGGTGATAACTACAAGTCGACTTAAAACTAAGTTTACGAGGGTTCCAAACGCGCCCTGCCGCTGAGAAGAAGCCCACAACAAACTCAGCCGGGTATTTTTATTTTATGTTATCACCATTTAACAAAATAAGTATAAATACTAAAAATAGGCTAGCAACGACAACAGAGCAATCTAACACTTATCAGTCAATTCCAAGGGTTTGTGTCGCTAATATAGTCCTTAATATTGTAATATGCCTTTTGAATGAGTTTAGGCTTGACTTCGCTCGGTAGTTTAAGGTGTTGCGGCCCTACCAGCCCGCGAAATTCAAATTTTATTTAGTTTTTCGCAAATCTTAGACAAACTACACATTGTAGATTTATGGCTATGCATTTTGCGGGCCTACTTTTAATGCATCTACATGTTTTTAATAGAAACTTTGCTCGAAAGTTCCCACTCATCTCATATTGGTTCCCGAAAGATAATTTTTTGCAGTTTCAAAGATTTCGAGCTATCGGGAATCAATATGAAGTAAATGAGTATTGTTGAGCAGAGTTTTTGTTAAAAACATGTAGATGCATAAACGTTGTGCCCGCAAAACACATTGCCATTAGCCTTGAATGTATAATTAGCCCACTATGAGCGAAAAACTAAATAAAATTTGAATTTTCGCGCCCAGATGGTACCCATCGCCCTTAACTACTGGCTAATAGATGGCAGCTGCACGAGTGCTTCGCTCGGTAGTTTAACTACTGGCTAATAGATGGCAGCAGAAATCATATTTTATTATTTTTTTGGTAAATTCGACATTTTATAAAAATGAATCCTAGCTAGATCGTTTTATCGCCCCCAAAACCCCCTGTATACTAAATTTCATGAAAATCGTTGGAGCCGTTGCCGAGATCCAGATTATATAGAAATATATATACAAGAATTGCTCGTTTAAAGTTATAGGATTAAAGATATCGACATGAAATTTGGAATAGGTGTAGACATGATGATGGCCCGCCATTAGTGCAATCATCAAAAATTTAAAATCTTTTTTTTTTTATTTATAAAAGGGGGTAAACCGGGTCGTCGGAATTTCAAAATGAGATAACAATATTGAGTGGGGTCTCATATCAAAGGGCGTTACTTGTATATTCTTAAACTGATTTTTATTTATTGAGCGAACTGTCAAAAAATACCGCTCCCCCCCCCTTATCTCACCAATCGAAAATTTTACGGGAAAAATAAAATCAACTCTGTATTTATTATATTTTTTTGGTATTAGCAATTAACCTCTTAAAACAAAGTTTGCGTTTCGATAAAAAAGTGATTTTAGGCCCTAATCCACCAAAGCAGAGCAGAGCGGAGCTGTGTTTGAGTAATTAATCAGATTTCGTCATTTTAACATCTCCGGAACGGGGAGATGTCGAAATGACGAAATCTGATTGGTGACTGTAGAAACCGTTGGGTGACTTTACTTACCCCTTCCTAGTTAGTACGTTAACATCTTCGGCTGCATCATCACTTATCATCAGGTGAGATCGCAGTCAAGTACTAACTTTTATAGTGTAAAAAAAGTGAATTTCAAATAGCTGACGCATTACGTGAATACACCCCCAGGATAAGTGATACACAATATTCCGACCGATACTGTACGGCGAGCTTTTTGAAATTCTATCCCTTTGCTTTATTCAACGAGCAAACGGTGCGCGGAAAACTACCCCGATACACGGAAATGGGGTCAGGCATAGTAACTAAGGTAGGTACAGAAATCAACAAAAATGATCAACAAATATTAATCAAAAAAAGACTTGTGGCACTCGGAGACTGCCGCGGTAAAGCTATTGCATAGAATTTTTTATCAACTCATTTTTTATCAACTTCTAACACCCCCCAGTGTGGGGGTGTTAGGTTATTTTTTTTACGGAATTTCTGGATTCGGTCTCCACACTCAAGGCCCGCGATAGAGCGGGCCGGTCGGAGTGGGGGGGTGTTAGGTTATTTTCGTTACGGAATTTCTGGATTCGGTCTCCACACTCAAGGCCCGCGATAGAGCGGGCCGGTCGGAGTGGGGGGGTGTTAGGTTATTTTCGTTACGAAATTTCTGGATTTGGTCTCCATGCTCAAGGCCCGCGATAGAAGCTATGCAATAGCTTAAAAACTTTTTAGGGTTCCAAACCAAAATGGTTAAAATGGAACAGTGTGTCAGTCAGTCACAATCGATTAATTTATTTCAGTAACCATGAAAGCTATCGAAATAATAATTTAGAACCGCTGTAAGTTATACACGTGTTATTGTCACACAACATCATTTAAATAAAAAATATAAAATTGATTTTTTTGGAAAAGGAGAGAAAACCGAGGTTTTCAAATTTTAAAACAAGATAACTAACTACACCAAATGGGATAGAATAGACGGATTCTGTATATCCTATTAGAAATGTTTGGCCAGTTTTTTTTTTAACCTTCCTTATAAAGCCTTTCATGATGGACAACAGAAGAAAACACAAATTCGAACCAGTAGTTCCTAAAAGTAACGCGTTCTAACAAACAAAAAACTTTCTTTAATATTAACATGTAAGTAATAAGTAAAGATTCGCATATAATATTATGTGATACTTGTATATTTCATAATTACACCCCATCCGAGGCCTAGACGCGTAATTACCATATTGTGGTGTATCCTATGATAATAACATCAAGATGAGCCCATCCGAACATTTTACGTAAACATTCTTCATACAAGAAAATGTAGAGCCATGTGTCGAAACTCCTGCGAAATACTGCGTAGGCTTACAGCTTACCTACTACTGACGCCGGAGGGGGTTTTGCTCCCATAAACTGGCGACATTTTTTCGCCCAGTCCGCCGGGTCTATAGTATAGGTTGGTCTTTGGTGTATCCAACGAGGACTCGACGAGATAAAGTTTCACGTCTTAACACAAATCGCAAGTTAATTTCAAATCCTGCATAAGCCGCTGGAGTTATTACTCCGCACAGCAATTAATCATCATCATCATCACTGTCTTTAAGACAGTACGGACTAGGTAGAGGGTAAAATTAGTCCGCTAAATTCAAAGGACCATAGATGTATAGAATCTGGTACCAGGCTGAATCAAATCCAAACTATATTTTATACGCTACGATCTCCGCACAAATATTTTTAATCTAATTAAGTTTTATAGTTCATTGTTATGTTGTTGCAATTTGAATTAAACATTATGGAAATAACCAAAATAAAAGACGTGTGGCAATCGGAGACTGCCGCGGTAAAGCTATTGCATAGCATTTTTTATCAACTTCTAATTTCTTCTAATTTTAGGTTATTTTCGTTACGGAATTTCTGGATTTGGTCTCCACGCTCAAGGCCCGCGATAGAGCGGGCCGGTCGGAGTGGGGGGTGTTAGGTTATTTTCGTTACGGAATTTCTGGATTCGGTCTCAACGCAAAAGGACCGCGATAGAAGCTATGCAATAGCTTAAAAATCTTCACATTATCCAATCGAAATTTGTAATATTCAATTAAATAAGTTGTAGGTACTTTTCAATGAAATCTATACAAGACAATAACATTTTTATGACAGGAATCGTGCATTGAAAATAAAAAAATTTCAAATTTCTAAGTGCCAATGTCCTGATAAATTAAAAAAAATGTACATAATATACATGTTTTGTAAAGGTTTGATTTGATGGGAGTACCTACCCTTGCCGGTATATAAGTGTTGCGTTTTAATAGCATAACAAATATTATTTTGTAATGCCTATATTATAATGACGAATAACTACGGAACCAATACTGCGAGTCCCGACACACGCTTTGCTGGTTTTTTCTTATCTATATGTAAATGTGAAAAATAAGGCGTCCCATGAAGTACACTAGAAATAATTTACTCCAGTCGCGACTCTCAGATAAGGCGCTCCACGAACAATAAACCTCGTATCTATCAGATATTCAAATATTTCCAGTTCTTGCCAACAACTACTCCCCTAGTGTGAGTAACTCGAATAGACCTACTGGACGCGATGGACTGCGAGAAAAAGTGTTGCCAGTTTAACGATGCCAAAATGCTTGTTTTGACGCCGACAGCGTCAGTAATAAGCCGACCGCAGTATTCCACAGATCACTAAACTAGTTGATACACAAACATTTCCACGGAGACGGTTTCCCCCATATTGTGGCGTGTTAGTGGGAAATCTTAACATACGGCTCTTCTATTTTCTTGTATGAAGAAGATTTGCGTAAAATTTTCTGATGACCATATCCTCAGGTTCCTTATCGATGGTAACACGAGAACATTTTTTACCTAATACAAGTAGTACTTGACTTAGAAGGGGTCAACGCAACCATCCTAACAGTTGCTACAGAGCATCGCACCAGAACACTAAATCGCCTAGCTACAACACGCTACATAAATTTCATTTTCTATATTATAATTTCTGAATTGGCTCATGGTCTAATTAACCTAACCTAACCACCCCACTGATAAAGACGCACTGACTGTCAAGTGATTTACCATTCCAGCGCGATGCTGTGTAGAATTTTAACTAGTTTGGAACTTGCGTTGTGACTTACCATCAGATATGATCGCCGTCAAGACGAGACAGTACAGACACACACAAGCTGTTAGTAGGTATCTAAGCTGCTAGTTTTAAAAAAACCTTAATAGTACCTAAGCTGTTAGTGTGGGATTTATAAAACCTGTGGCACATACTTTTTTTTATAGACAGCTACTTAAAAAAAATCCAACCACGAAACCGATTTCTACGAGCTCGTCTTTCGATTCGAAAATCGGGTTCGAAATGCATGCTAATTTGTGCTAGGGTCTCAACATCCGGACTCAGGGCTGTACGGCTTTTGGCATTGTATCGACGCTACACAGCATTATTGCGGCAGTTCTTTGTTTATTGTAACGCCGTTTTCAATACTTAATACTCACACTGCATCGGATATTCGGGCGGATAAGATGGGAAACTACTTTTTAAAAATAAAAATGCTTCAAAAAAAGGGTTGGTCTTGAGGGAGTTTTTTTTAATGTCTCGAGTTGGACTAATATTGGCCTGGTTTTTACACACTACACTTATACAAGCCAGAGGCCCGGTGGCCACTCCATCTTAGATGGTATGATCACTTTTGACGACCTCCCTGGCGCAGTGGAGCGCGCTCGGATTCGAGTGGGAGGTCGCGTGTTCGATTCCCGCCACAGGCCACTTTGGAATTTTATAATTTCTAAATTGGCTCAGGTCTGGTCTGGTGGGAGACTTTGGCCGTGGCTAGTTACCACCCTACCAGCAAAGACGCACTGTCGAGCGATTTAACGTTCCGGTGCGATGCTGTGTAAAAACCGTTGGGGTGAGTTTACTTACCAAGTTAGTACGTTAACATCTTCGGCTGCATCATCACTTACCAGGTGACATCGCAGTCAAGTAGGTACTAACTTACATATTGTAAAAAAAACTTACTAACAGGTGTGCCAAGCGCGTATCTATAGGTATAGTTAAAAACAACATGTGTCGGTTACGGTAAGGATATCGCGAGTTCAATGCTTTTTCCCATTTTAAAAAGTGCCCTATCTTTCACTTCGAAGAACTAATCTGTGCGTGCTACCCAGAAAGACAGATTTTAAATATTGAATATTCTCTACGATTTTGCATTGTGAAGTCAACATCTCCTGAGAATGTCCCGGTGTCGGGAAGAAACGTGCCTCGAAGAAAGTGTTAGAAAATTGTGTGTGGTGTTTCATGTGGGCAGTGTTCCTGCATATACAGAATATTTTCAAGTAGCGGATTAAAGCAAAACAAATTTATCTGTCCTGCTTACATAGATTTTATTAAAAGTGTTCATCCAAAGAAACGTATTCCGTATACAAGTTAGAAATGTAACAGTTTTTCCTGTGAACAAAACTAGCATGACACTAGGCGGTTCCAACATACATAGTTCCATTACGTACATTATACATACTGGTATAATATTATGTCTCCGAGCATCGCTACACGATTCGCCCGCTTCTGTAAGAATACCCATTTTCCACGCACTAGTACACTGCTGGACACAAAAAGTGTATACTTAAAGTACTATTAAAAAGGCACAAAATAAAAAACGAAATTAACCAGCGGAATCTCGGGTAACAGCAAACCCTTGTCCCAAAACCAACAGCAGCTCTCTCAATAATTGAGATATACCTACAACAATTGCTACTTGCCCTATAATGCTTAAGCGAGAATATATCGCAACTTAACGCTAAAAAAAATATGTAATGTTTCATAGAACGCCAATGTTATAAACTTCTTGGCGTGTTGCTTTTAATTTTTAAATTCATAAATTCTCTGTCACTTCTGTTTAAAAATCATACTTAGGAGTTAGGTGCCTAAAAATCTTTAATCTCCTTATATAACGTACGTATCTAAGATAAGTGTGAAAAGCTACATATCAATGTACTAAAATTATTATGGAATTTTATCCGTATGCAGTGGTTGCATTGAGTGACATGCTAAAATTACAACTTGGAGTAGTTTACCACGCGTTTTGTTCTGTCGTCGAATAATTGAGATAACTTGCCAAGTTTTAGTGAGCTAGTTGTAGTTACGCTATCTATGAGGGTGCACTACTCGTGGCTGACAGTGTACTGTGTTGTACTGGAAGTTTCCGCTGTAGTGTACCTAATGGTAAAAGTTTAGCTATTGTCGGAAAGCGCGCAGCCTCCACTATAAATTACATAATATCATCTACAGTATATTATTGAAGACATTATTTTCGTCATCATCATAAGCAGTGTCATACTAATATTTTCTCAAACATGCATGGAAATTTGAGCATTACTTTGACAAATTCTTCGATATAAATCGAACTTGCTGTACCGGCCAATCAGCGACTGCCAAAAGTTGTATGAAATTCCATATCTTTCGTGGTTTAGTGGTCATATAAACTACATACTAAACTCATAGTTGGCGTGTAATTTAAAAATGGAACGATATTTTTTTCCAAAATTTGACACCCAAGGTCAAAAGTTTTTTTTTTTTAATTTCGAATGCCATGCTCTACACGTTGGCAAAATGTTGGTTAACTCAAGCTCAAGATTTTTTTGAACACTCTGATATATGAAACTACTGATTCGAATTAAAAAATTATTATTGTGCTACATAGAACATTTATCGAGGAAGATTATAGGCTATATTACATCACGCTATGACGAATAGAAGCACAGCAATCATGAAAAAATGCCTTTTGGGGAGCTTCCGTTGGGTGCGTTGCGGTTATAGTTACGCAAAAATTACGAGTATGTATGACAGAATTGTTCACCTAACGGCGGTTTTCAATATCCTATCTATCCAAGGTTTCCCTTACTAGAGATAGAAATTTAACATAACTTGTATGGAGCTTAGTGTCAAATTTCTATTTCTAGCAAGGGAAACCATGGATAGATAGGATATTGAAAATCGCCGTTAAAGTTCTAAAAAAAAGTCCGCGACATCACATTTCTAGCTTTTAAGGATGATAACGGGATATGTAATGATGAAGCCGCGGGCAATAGCTAGTAAATCATGTGGCTAAAATTGCAGAAGCTATGGCGAGGAGTAACAAAAAAGTCAGTGTTTAAAACATAATAAACTACGGGCAGGGCCAATTGGCCCAAATTCAGCAGATACTTATTAGGTCTATCTTTCTGCACTCTCTCTCTATACAAAGAACTTACAACTAAGCCAAACCTAACACTTTTCTAAGTGATATACTTAAAAAGGTGTACTTACAAAGTTTCCTTGTTACAAAAGCTTAGCATACTTCGCTTGACAGCCTTTCAAAAGTTTTTCCGATCCCGAATATGAATTTTCGTCTACGCGACATTGGGTAGTAAACTTTGCGTCGTATAGTTTATTTACTGTGGGCCCTGAACATATTTACTTAGGCTTGACGAGAGATCGAGGCTCCCGAGTCCCGACGGACCAAAGGTTATATTAGATGGCATAATATATTTTTGGATGCTGCAATATTACTGACTCATGACAGATGATATTTGGGGTTATGTTACGAAAAGTTTCAGGTCTTCAGTAAGTCAACCAATACCAACTGTCTCATTGGTGGTGAACTACAGAGAATGAGGTCTTGGATTCAATTCCTGTGACGAGCCAGTAACATATAGTATTGTCATGATTTAATTACACGACTGCTCAAAAAAGGCATGATTTTATATTCTGTGGTAATCCTATGAAAATTTTTGATTGTCTGTGACAATGTTTACCGCCATTTTGAGAGAACAAAAAAACCTTACATGTCATTGGCAGAAGGATTATGGAATTGTTTTGTATTCACAAAAGTATTAGGTTTTTCTTCAGTTTTATTTGCGGTACACAGTTCTCAAACAATGCGCAGAAAATTAATCCTTAGTTGTAGTACCTAGGGAAAAATTTTCAAAATCGATCACGAACAACAAAATATACTTTAGAAGTTAGGTAATATTCATTTGTTTTTTTTTTCAATAAACAACTTTTATATTTTGCAAGCTAGTTCGAAATTCGAATTTGAAAATAAAACCTTTGATAAATTACTTCTTTCGTTGCCATGTGTCAGATTGAAAGACGTCACGTGTTTACATTACACGAGAGATAAGAGTTCAGTATGTAATTTATTCGACCGCTAAACCAAGTCAGAAATGGATTTTCATACAACTTTTGCCAACCGCTGATTGCCTAGTACAGCAAATTCGATTTATCCCGAAGACGGTTGGCAGAATAATGCTCAAATTTCCAATTGTTTGAAAAAAAAATCCTGGTACACTGATACGATTGGAAAGAATCAAAGATATTGTAAGATTAAACAATTTGATTTATCATTGTTGCCTCTTTTTAAAATTAAAATGAAATCCACGGAGGTTGAATAAATAAGTGCGCTCGCCTTTGCCAGAAAATATTGTATTCATAAATTATTCATATACCTACTCCATTTTTGTTTCTAGGTACTGCTACAAAATTTCGGAAAATTAAACGTTTATTTTTTCTTCTTCTCCTTTATTCATTTATTTATCGATAACTAGGTAGGAGTATAATCTAATTCTTAAAAAATCTAGTATTAGAGGCGTCTTATTAACGGCGTAAATGGTCTTTTTGAGACGTTGCTCCAAAATATCCATTTCTCTAATTTTTATCAAAAACTACAATGGATGTCATTGTAGTTTTTGTTCTAATATATCGGTAATATAAAGTCTCGTGTTTTTCTTTAGCTGGACTATAAAAACTGTGCTCCTGAACTAATACGACGTGAGATAGTGTTGTTTTTATTACAAACCAAATAAGCAGAAAACATGTCCTTTTTGACGCCAAAATAACCAAATCGATATTCATTTGTATTTCGTTTTCGAGAAGTATTTTCGAACCAAATGTGGCCAGGAGCATAGATTATTATTACTATTATGAATCCAAATAACATCACAACATGATCGAATTATGCACGAATTACAAATGATTTTGGTATTACGAATGTACGGGTGATGTCGTAGGTAAGCGGACTCTTAACACTCAGTGACGTAATTTGAATATAACATCAAATTATTTAATAATGACACTTTTTCACCTGAAACATTCCGAGCGTTTATGAACAAGACACGGTGAAAGCGAGTGGCCCTTTAACCGCGCGCCCTAAATAATTATCTCTAACCTCGACCGAGTTGCGCAAGGGCGCGACAAGAACACATACGCTAGAAACTTGCTAGAAACACATTAAGTCCAAGTTCGCCACGTACAAAGACTGACTGAAGGTGGTATCAAGTTTTGTCATACACCAAAACCAAAACATTGTAGGAAAATAAAATTGTTTTTAAGCTATTGCATAGCTTCTATCGCGGGCTTTCACGGTGCAGACCGAATCCAGAAACTCCGTAACGAAAATAACCTGGCACTCCTAAAGTAGAGCTTTTGGTACTAGGCTACCATAAAAGCAGGGAGCGCAACTCCACAACTTTGTGCGTGATATTTCAAAAAGACATTAAAAAGTTCTGCTATTTTTCGATAGATGGCAAACTAAAAACCAGCCTGGTACCAAAAGTTCTACTTTTCGATTGATGGCAAAACTAAAAATAACTTTAAATTCTATGCAATAGCTTTACCGCGGCAGTCTCCGAGTGCCACATTTTTTTATGATACCTCGGCATGGGCTCTAGGAATTTATTTTTATAATTATGGATTAGTCTATAAAAATTAAGCCCGAAGCTGAAGTGGCAATGGGTAGGATATAGAGCTCATTGGGTACCCAAAGTGATGGTACGGCGACCCTGCACGGGAAAGCACAGTGTTGGCAGACCTCCGACCTGAAGGACTTTTGGTGATCCATACACCAAGCAATAGGGAAATATCTCTCAAGGCAGGTGTTATGCCTAGGGACCAATTGTGATCCGAGCGTATAACGTCGAACTTCTATTAATGAAACGCTTGTCGAAAGCTCCTTCAGCGTGTGCTATTGCGCTGGTCACGCCATCTATCGTCAGCTTTCGAAGAACGCCACAGCAGAGAGTCGCGGGAAATTATCGCACCACTTGAAGATCGACTACAAACCGTCCCTTGAGCGCTTGCGAGCGGGCGATGATGGAGACGAAGATGATTTCGCGGGGTTTATACAAGCGAATCCCACTATCCCCGCGCAGGGTGGTGACACAACCGCTGACCCCACGGGACTTCCAAACCCACCACTCATGAGGCCACAAGCCAAGAAGGCGAGGCCTTGGATTTTTACCGGGGCGGCTAAAAGTACAACACCGGGGGAGCGCGGCTCCCCCGCGATACAGCGCCCGGGAAAAAAGGCAAGTCTGGAGGCCCGTACCCCCGTGGGGACTCGTTCCCCATGGAAAAGTCGTCGAAGTCGCTGTATACAAGTGACCCAGGATTATTTTTTAATGTTCACAGGATTTTCACTGAGTGAGTTAGAATAATATGAAGTTAATAACTTTGCAAATCTGCCCACGTTGCATTTCAATGTGCAAGTAAATTTGCTCAGTTTTCCCAAACGAATACCTAACTTGTATATCAAGCATACATCCCAGATGCCCGCATAAGTTCTCAAACTTTCAGTGCCAACTCCGCAAAGTGCCAATTTTGAACGCTCAACTTAGACGTGTCTAAAGACAAACGCTGAAATTCTTGGCGCAAAGTCCTCGAGGTCAAGTTTGAATCGACTGTTTGGTAATTTTGTAAACTACAGTTTTTGAAGATTATACCTAAAATATATTATGTCGGCTTTTTTATAATAAAAAATTAGGAGATGAGCAAGACCTGAGCGGATGGTACAGGTTTTGTACGAATTTCGAGTCGATTGGCATCGCACAAACGAATCGAATGCCTCCATACATTTACAGCCAGCGCCATCTATTGACAGCCGCATGTCACTGACTGTTCATAGCCCAAAACCCGAACTAACCCTATACTGATGTTAACTGAGCTGCAACGGATAGTTGTTTAGCTGGGTACCGGATACTGGATATTCGGCCTGATCACCAGCCGCATATCCGGTATCCGGCCGCCGCCGATAGTGCGAGATCCGGCATTCGGCAGGATAGTAAAATAATGGCCGGATAGGCCGGATACCGGATAGCAACCGGATATCCGTTGCATAAGTGATACATATGTCAGATGCAGTGCGTCCCATAATTTTGCACTGCAATATCATACGACACACTGCAGTGCGCTCATCATCCTGAGACATCAGCGCTTTGGACTCAGTTTGTCCAGTAATCATCTTATTACTGGACAAACTGTAGCCACGGATTAAACTGGAAAATAATAATAATCTTTGGCCGGGTCAATAAAAAGTTCACCTCTATTTATTTAAAGGTGCAAAACTGCTGAAACTCGCGGGAAATCCATTGGAGTTCGCATCGCTTTGTTCAAGCGTTTATTGTTGGAACGGATTATTCCGTGAGCTTTAAATCTCTCGGCTGTGTTGCTGCCAAACAAACCTTTTGCTGCCTCCAAATAAAAAAAAACCGGCCAAGTGCGAGTCGGACTCGCGCACCGAGAGTTCCATACTATCAAAGAAGTAAAACGATAAAAGAATCACTTTTGTCTGAATTTACGAGTATAATTTACAATTAGGTACTTTTGTTGGCGAACCGCAGACCTAACTTTGTTTATAGAGGTTTATTGTTAATATCAAAAAAAAGTATATTACTTAGTTAGTGAGTTGATTTTATTTTTCCTGTAAAATATACGTTAATTTCTATTGATCATAATTATTTCAAATTTTTCGATTGGTAAACTTCGGAGATAAGGGGGGGAAACGGTATTTTTTTCGACAGTTTGCCCAATTAATCAAAAACTATCAAGCATAAAAATAAATAAAAATCGGTTTTAGAATACACAAGTAACGCCCTTTCATATGATACCCCACTCAATATTGTTATCTCATTTTGAAATTTTGGCGACCCGGTTTTCCCCCCTTTTTAAATAAAAATAAAAACAATTTTAAAATTTTTACGATTACTATAACGTCGCGTCACTATTATCTATAACTATTCTAAATTTCAGGTCCATAGCTTGAATAGTTACTGAAATAATCGAGTGTGACAGACGGACGGACGGACGGACGGACGGACGGACGGAGAAAGTCTCACCATAAGGGTTCCATTTTTACCAAATTGGTATGGAACCCTAAAAATTAGGAGATGAGCAAGATCTCAGGGGATGGTACAGGCTTATTACGAATTTTGAGTCGACTCACATCGCACAAACGAATCGAATGTCTCCATACATTTACAGCCAGCGCCATCTATTGACAGCCGCATGTCACTGACTGTTCAAAGATGGCGTTGGCTGTAATTGTACGGAGGAATTCGATTCGTTTGTGCGATGCGAGTCGACTCGAAATTCGTAAAAAACCCGAACTAACCCTACTGATGTTAACTGAGGTGCAACGGATAGTTGTTTAGCCGGCTACCGGATACCGGATATTCGGCCTGGTCACCGGCCGCATATCCAGTATCCGGCCGCCTCCGATTATGCGCAACTATCCGGTATTCGGCAGGATAGTAAAATAGTGGCCGGATAGGCCGGATACCGGATAGCAACCGGATATCCGTTGCATAAGTGATACCTATGTCAGATGCAGTGCATCCCATAATTTTGCATTGCAATGTCATACGACACACTGCAGTGCGCTCATCATACTGAGACATCAGTGCTTTGGACTCAGTTTGTCCAGTAATCATGTTAGCGTATATATTATTCAATTCAAACTGAAACTCAGAAATTACTGCTTCACTGAGGTTTTATTTGTTAATGGTGTTAAATATCTCATTTCCGAACGGTTGAGATGAAAATAAAGTATACACGACCGTAGCCACGAAGTAAAACTGGTAAATAATAATAATCTCTGCCCGGGTCAATAAAAAGTTCACCTCTATTTATTTAAAGGTGCAAAACTGCTGAAACTCGCGGGAATTCCATTGAAGTTCGCATCGCTTTGTTCAAGCGTTTATTGTTGGAACGGATTATTCCGTGAGCTTCAAATCTCTCGGCTGTGTTGCTGCCAAACAAACCGTTTGCTGCCTCCAAATAAAAAAAACCGGCCAAGTGCGAGTCGGACTCGCGCACCGAGGGTTCCATACTATCAAAGAAGTAAAACGTTAAAAGAATCACTTTTGTTCGAATTTACGAGTATACTTTACAATTAGGTACTTTTGTTGGCGAACCGCAAACCTAGGTAACTTTGTTTTTAGAGGTTTATTGTTAATATAAAAAAGTATATTAGTTAGATAGTTGATTTTATTTTTACTGTGAAATATACTTTAACTCCTATTGATCATAGTTATTTCAGATTTTTCGATTGGTAAACTTCGGAGATAAGGGGGGGGGGGAACGGTATTTAAGTAACGCCCTTTCATAATGATACCCCACTCAATATTGTTATATCTCATTTTGAAATTTCAACAACCCGGGTTACCCCCCCCCCCCTTTTAAATAAAAATAAAAAATATTTTCAATTTTTCATGATTGCAATGACGTCGGGTCACTATTACCTAAAACTATTCCAAATTTCAAGTCGATTGCTCTGATAGTTACTGAAATAATCGAGTGTGACAGACGGACGGACGGACGGAGAAAGTCTCACCATAAGGATTCCACTTTTACCAAATTGGTATGGAACCCTAAAAACGGTGAAGTGAGAGTCGGGCTCGTGCACTGAGGCCGAGGGTTCCGTACTGAAGAACCCTGCCCATCAAATTCAATAAACGAGTACCTCATTCAATACAAGTTACTCAATAAAGCCGGATAGGCGATAGTTATGGGATAGTTGGATAACTAGTTTAAACTTAAATAAGACATTATTTGCGGATCACTTCAGTAGTTTCTGAACAAGTTATATTCGGGCTTCACAATCGGTTATTATAGCTAAGATTAGCTTGAAAAATAAATGTTAAATTGCGTAGTCGGTGTCAAGTCAACATCTGAGGATGTCCCAGTATCGGGGCGAAACGTTCATCGAGAATTATAGTGCAAGAGCTTTGTCTGGTGATGGCTAGTTACTTTATATTGGACTATACACTTATACAGATTCTTTACATTTTAATTCTAATTTAAAGTAAAGATTCTTTATATTTTAGGATTATAGCAATATAATTTAATCTTCCTTCCTTATTATGGACTTATAAAGTAACGTCTACTTCTATTGAATATCTAAAATCAAACAATTTCCAACCGGCAGTAGTTTAAAGAATTTTTATTATGAGCCATAAAACAAAGTTGTGAAGCGAGACGTAAAAACTTGTGAAGACGTAAAAATGTATTATATTTATCACTTACCCATAACAGAGTTTAGGGTGAATGTAAATATAAATGCCCTTAAACTAAGTAATTCAGGCTTCCTGATTTATAATTTATACTAGCTGTTGCCCGCGGCTCCGCCCGCGTGCAGTTCGTTTTTTTTTTACAAAAATGTTTCCCGTGGAATTTCTTAATTTTTCCCAAGATAAATGAGTGGTCCCTGGGTTCGATGGACCCGTAAAAGAGTCTTCTTCCAATCTCTCCTGTCAACGTACTATCTTCTTTCACACAATTTACCTATATCTTCTTTGGTCTTCCTCTACTTATACACTCTGTCGAAATTGTTTATGTTACTCAATTCGCATGGAGTAAGACAGAGTGGGGCGTGTCATCGTGGATTGTAATATCTATACTAACCAAACTTATCTTATTCTGAGATGATACCAACGCCCAGATATTGTAATTAAGCATTCTGATGCGCTGCTGTGTACGCAGCAACCCGTTCCTGCTACGTACGGGTTATCTTGTATAGTTATACCTAGTTGCACAATCAAAAGGACGATTTAAACTGTCGATATTTCGGCCCCGTTTTGATTGTGCTACGTAGATAAGTAGCTATAGGTTTTTTTAAACATCCCACGGGTGCTCTCAAATTTTTCAGGATTAAAAATTATCTTAAATGTTGAACGGGCATATATATAAAGTAGGATCATAAAATTTCATTTAAATCCGTTACTTGAAAGACGCCTGCTTTTCCTGTTTTTGTAATGTTTTCTTTCCCGCGGAAACTCGATTGGATTAATAAATTTTTACGTATATATATTTTGTTAAAGAGGCAACATAAGGTATCAGCATAACAAATTTTACTAAATTAAGTTCATTAGTTGTTGTTTACAAAGCTGTTAAATTAATTGCAGTTTTTTAACTATCCCACGGGAACTCTTTATTTTACCGGGATGAAAAGTATCCTATATGTTGACCAGGGACATAAGCTACCACCACACAAAATTTCATTGGAATCGGTCCAGCCGTTCCAAAGATTAGCCCGTACAAACAGACAGACAAACAGACAAACAGAGAAACAAAAAATTAAAAAAAAATTTAAATTAGTTCTATTTCACTTCTTACATCCCCCTGACTCCGTTTTTAGCATTTTTTTTATTTGTACAGAAATTCGACCTCTACAGATTTATTATATGTATTGATTGATATCTTTCCTCTCTCTAATATACACGGTTTAAATATGGAAAATACCGAATCTAAAGTAACAACTTTCACTCTACGACTTTTTTTGCTCGATATTTTGAGAAATATCAAATATTAAATATTTTACAGAGATGCTCTACTTGTTCCTACTCTTTATTAATGTAACATCACAAACAAACTCACAGCGCGAAACCGCAACAGTGTAATGTCAATTTAAAGGAATAACGTTTTTTTTTGTATGAAATAAATTACTACTGAATTTTGAAAATCGTAGAACAAAAGTTATTAGTGTATCAACAACTACTAAAAATTTGTTATTTTTACCTATATTATACCCCTGTATTATGTAGTCAACCTTGATAATAATAATGTTTATCGTTCTACCTATTCGTACCTAATTAACAAGGAAAATGTAACGTTTGATAGGAAATATAATCAAGCGCCATTCAATATTAGCAATCAATCAGCTGTGAAAGCTCCAGAAAACCCGGCCTCTCATTAGAGGAAGCGTTCCTTTATTATCTATTGACAGAAGCAGCCTTTGTGATGAGTACCTACTTTGCGAGAGATAAGGGTGTTTTTTCGTATCGATCTCTACTAAAATATAATGGATAGGCATTTATCTTGAGTATTTATGATTATAGAAATGAGTATATGTATTGAAATTCCACATTGGACTCACGTAAGCCTGGACGACGACGTGTTATTTAGTTTAGATTGAAAAAAATCTCGAGTTTACAAGCTGAAAACCAGCGAGTTTGCTAGCAGGTTGTGAACTCGGCCCCTGTCACTAAGCTTAAATTGTAAAAATAGCTCAATGACACGGCGAGTTTACAAGCTGTAAACTAGCGAGTTTGCTAGCAGGTTGTTAACTCGCCCCGTGTCATTAAGCTTAGATTATAAAAAAAGCTCAATGACACAGGGCGAGTTTACAAGCTACAAACCAGCGACTTTGCTAGCAGGTTGTGAACTCGTCCCGTGTCATTAAGCTTAAATTGTAAAAAAGCTCAATGACACGGGGCAAGTTTACAAGCTACAGCGAGTTTGCTAGCAGGTTGTGAACTCGCCCCGTGTCATTAAGCTTAGATTGTAAAAAAGCTCAATGACACGGGGCAAGTTTCCAAGCTACAAACCAGGGTGTTTGCTAGCAGGTTGTAAACTGGTTCCGTGTCCCATTAAACTTAAATTGTAAAAAGCTCAATGACACGGGGCGAGTTTACAAGCTACAAACCAGCGAATTCGCTAGAAGCTTGTGAAGGGGAAAAATGTATGCAATTATCTTGCAATATTTTCTCATAGCAACACAAATCACAATGCTATAATGAGTTTTTAAAAATTATTATAGGTCAATATTTGTGACACATTTTGATTACATATTATAATATTAAGTTACGAGCATATTAGAATTTAAGCTATGAGCGTAAATAAATAGGTAAGCGTAATAGGTACGAATACTGATAGATCTGAACAGGCATTGTTTTATCGAATTTTAATTAAAATCCTTGTTAAAAAGAATTTTGTATCAAACATTCGGTATTTTTTGTGCGTATCGTACAAAGCGAAATGCCGCGTCGCTACATCAAACTGTCAATTAAAAATTTCGTCGAAACCTTCGGGATATCACGCCGCGATTATATCGCGTGGCAGAAGTTTATGCTGATTTGGCGTTTATTAGCATAATATTACTGTGGATATTATATATAAATTATCATAGGTATGTTTTTAGGATTCCGTACCTCAAAAGATAAAAAAACTAAACCTTTATAAGATCGTTTAAATTAGAAACTATGAGATTCGGTGTTTCGGCCCTACCAGTCCGCGAAATTCAAATTTTATTTCGTTTTTCAAAAATATTAGACTATAAATGAAAAGTGTATCAAAATTAACGCTACCAACGGGATTCGAACCCGTGACCACCACCTGTCGCGGGTAATCGCTCTTCCACTGAGCTATGGTAGCGAATACCGTTGGCACGATAATTTCGATACACATTGTTTTCCAGTCCAGTACACTGCTGACCGCGGAGCCATCTATTGGGAAACTACGGTTTCACCAACTCAAAGGCCCATATTTGCCCGTTGGTAGCGTTAATTTTGATACACTTTTTAACCGACTTCAAAAAAAGGAGGAGGTTCTCAATTTTTTTTTTGTTTTTTTTTTTTTTTTTTTTTTTTATCTATGTATGTTCACCGATTACTCGAAGACGCGTGGACCGATTTGAAAAATTCTTTTTTTGTTTAAGAGGGTTTTGTTTCCAGATGGTCCCATTTTAATTAGGTCAGGATCTGATGATGGGATCCTGGAGAAATCGAGGGAACTCTTCAAATTTTATATGGACACATGAAACTATGCTTTGGACTATGATAAGCTGCTACAAAGTGCTTCAGAAGCTAAGGAAGTAAATAAAGACTGCGACTATTACTATCTCGAAACCTTTATAAGAGAGCAAGTGGATAAGAACAAAATCAAAAAAACGAAAATACTAAACCTACCTCAAAAAGACTGGATTAACAAAAATATTATTGACGGGATAGATCGACATAACGCACTGTGGAAAAGCCTAAAAAAAGATAGTGAAAATGAAGAAATATTGAGAAAATTTAATTTAGAGAGAGTCAGTGTGAATGAAATGATAAAGTGCTCTAAACAAAAATATTATTGTGATGAATTTAACAAATGTAAAAATAAACCAAAAAAGATGTGGGACTTAATAAATACTTTAGCTGTAAATAAAATTAAAAATAACTGTGCACTCCCACAACTTAAAACATCTGATGGTATTGCATCGGATGGTGATCATATTTGTCAAGAATTCAACGACTTTTTCTCGATAATAGGTACAGAGTTAGCAAATAAAATACCATCAAAGTATCACACAAGTACAATTCATACACTTATGTACAAGAATGACCACCATCATGACATTACACTTAGTAAATTAAAGCCATGCAGTGTAAAAGAAATAATAAAAATTATTGAAAAGCTAGACAATAATAGTAGCAGCGGTATTGATGGTATCAGTCCAAAAGCTATTAAATGTATTAAAAATATTATTGCATCAGACCTCACAGATTGTATCAACAAGTGTCTTGACAGTGGCATTTTTCCTGACAGCCTTAAAATTGCAAAAGTAAGCCCTATTCACAAATCCGGACCTAAATCTGATCCGAATAATTATAGACCCGTGTCAGTGCTCCCTGTAATCTCAAAAATTTTTGAAAAAGTAATATACGCCAGATTGGATGAATACTTAAACGCTAAACATGTTTTAATTGAGCAACAGTATGGCTTTAGGCCAAAATCGAGCACTCTTTCCGCGGCAATGGATATTATTACAAAAATTAAAACTAGTCTAGACCGAAAGCAGATATGTTTAGGCATTTTCATTGATCTAAAAAAAGCATTCGACACCGTCAGTCATTCAAAGCTTTTGCAAAAGTTAGGTAACTTAGGAATCACAGGGTCAGCGTTGGAAATCTTAATATCTTACCTCACTAATCGAAAACAGATCGTACAGATGTCAGATTATAAAAGTGACCCTAAAATAGTGACATGCGGTATTCCACAGGGCTCAATTTTAGGACCTTTATTATTTTTAATTTACATTAATAATATCACAAATTTAAATCTGTTGGGACAAATTACACTTTACGCAGATGACACTTGTTTATTTTACTTTGCACATTCAATACAGGACGCTATAAATGATGCACAAAAAGATCTTGACATATTAAATGACTGGTTTTTATATAATCTTCTCACAATAAACACAACAAAAACATCTTATATGATATTCACTGCTAAAAATAAAAAAATTCCAAGCTATAGTCCTCTAATAATAAATAATACTAAAATACAAAGATCGCACAAAGAAAAATACTTAGGGCTTTTATTAGATGACAAATTGATATGGGATTCCCATATTAATCAAGTTATATCAAAATTGACATCCCTTACAGGTGCGTTACGAAAAACTTCGCATTGCATTCCACATAAGATACGTACAACTATTTACAATGCCTTAGCTAAACCACATTTAGAGTATTTAATAGAAGTCTGGGGATATGCAGCTCAAATTCATTTAAACAAATTACAACGTACTCAAAATAAATTGATCAAGGTATTATTTCATTATAACTACTACACACCAACAAAAGAACTATACATGAAGACAAAACTGTTTAATCTCAAACAGCTCTTTACATACAATACATGCCTACTTGTAAAAAAAATTATGAATAAGACGATACATTCGAACATTACTCTTGAGCATAGGGCCAACAATCGCAATCTCAGAAATAAGTACAAAATAAATATTTGGCATCCTCGTACGACAAAGTATGGCAATCAAAACTTATTATGTGAGGGTGCACAGTTATATAATAGACTACCTTGTTCAATTAAAGAGTGTAATGGGACGAATGAATTTAAGATTAAGTTGAAATCACACATTATAGAGAATTTTGAAAAATACATAGATTAATATTTTAGTTAAAAGTAAAAGTGGATAGAATGCTTTGCCTTTTATATATAAAAACAATAATTAGTATATAACAATATAAAGTAATGCATGCGTCATATGTAAAATTACTATTTAAGAAACAAAATTGTATTCTCTTTTAAGTGAACTGTTGTTCTTTTTGAGAAAATAAAGCTCTTTAAACCGAACTATTTGAGTATTATTAGAAAGAGTAATATTTTTCAAGTTTTTCTATGGTCATCAGGTCAGGATCTGATCATGGGATCTTGGTGAAATCGAGGCAACTCTTCAAATTTTGCTAGTATACTTGAAGCGAGTTGGGTATTTTTTATAGTTACTGGTGCATTTGCTAGCAGATACTGATTTGATGACTTAAGTCATCAAGTCAGGGTCTGATGATGGGATCTTGGTGAATTTGAGGTATCTCTTCAGATTTTATGAACACACCTCAAGCAATTTGGATATTTTACAACGCCTTGTGCATTTTATTGTTTTCCACTAAAAAGTATAAAATAAAAATGGGAAATGCTTTCCAAAAAACCAACTTCAAATGCCACTACAAAGAGTGAAATAATTTTTATTTAAATTTTAGGTACCTACACCAATTCGAAGTCGGGCGATTGTCTATGACTTTGTCATTTCTTCGCACATCAATTAAGTAAGAAGGACTATTAGGGATTGTATGAAACATTGCCCGACTTCGAATTGGTGTAGGTACCTAAAATTTAAATAAAAATTATTTCACTCTTTGTAGTGGCATTTGAAGTTGGTTTTTTGGAAAGCATTTCCCATTTTTCATTTATAAAGTTATACCTAGTGTGTGAAGCACTATAACAATAAAGCAAATTGTTAATATTAGACTACATACATACATACACATATATAATATACATATATATGATACACAACATATATATATGACATACATTTGATGATTAAACGAACTTACCTTAAGTGAAGTTCTATCATAATTTTATGAATTCCTGTATGAAGATATTAACATGAATACTAATAGGTATTTACGCCAAGTGATAGCCATTCAGACACTAAAGTTGAGAGAAAAAATAAAAAATTCCAACATTTTTCATTACGATATCTCACGCTAGCAACACTGTGTCTGTCCTTTCATTTAGTTCAGAGTAATTATTATAAGAGTGCCTTTGTGCTTCGATAAGCTTGTCTTGGTAGTAGCACTACAGAGCACCCAAATATGTATCATATACCTAATATATACATAACTACACAATATTATACATAACCACACAATATTATATATGTAAATATAATATATATATATATATGGGTTATGTTGTCTTCAATAAATATTTATTATTATTGTAATATGTACATTTTTTATTTACAAATTCATACATGGGTTTTTCCACAAAACAGGGGCGGGAGGGTGTTAATATCTTCATACAGGAATTCATAAAATTATGATAGAACTTCACTTAAGGTAAGTTCGTTTAATCATCAATTTTAATTCATTCCTGTACTTCGATATTAACATGAATACTAATAGGTAGATGTTTAGAGCCATGACATTTGTAAATAAGAAATGCTTTTAAATTAATAGAATAATAAGCATAATCGCTTAATATTGAGCAAAAAAATAAAAATAACAACTTAAGTTGATATTCAAAGCAAATTAATAATTAATAGCATAATTTTGTAGAAATATTAAAACTGTAATAGATAGTAAATCAATATTATTAGTATAATATATTAATAATAATATATGTACAAAAACATATATTTTTATATGTGCGAATACCAAGGGTATATTAAGACTATATTCTAGCAGTACTGCTCGTATGTAGTCTTGACGATTAAAAGAGGTTTTAAACCTCTTTCAACAAGCTTGAAAATATTTGTATCAGTTAAAACTTTTAAATGCAACACTTGATTAATCGTAATAAATTGAGCTGTTGATATGCAACCATGAAATATATATTTTAAACAGTAAATTGATCACGAATATATTTTTATAAACTTGAGTAGAATAAATATTACCGAGACATATTTTTGGAAAGAAAAAAAAATAAGATCAATTTATTAATATATAAGATTAATAAATCTATGGGTTGCAGAGAACTAGTTCGTAAATTTTTGTTCATCTTGACTTCACTTTACGAAAATACAGGAGTAGGCATTAGTATTTTCGTAAAGTGTTGTTTAATTTTATTCATAGCTCTTTAGAGTTATTTCTATTAAAGGAGTTAACAATGATATTTTTATTTAATTTCCATAATAATATTGTTATTTGGGTTTTGGTGTAGGTATAATAAGGTCATTAAGATTTAAAGTGACCTTAAATTATATTTTTAACTGAATAGGGTGAAGTAAGAATATTCTCAAGAGATTTTAAAAAAAGCCATAGAGAAATCATCTTATAAGTCTATTTTAAAGTTGATTCTGAGACAAAGGCTGATGAAGTAACTATATCTACTGTTTATTCCTGAGTTCTAATAAAGTGATAACAATAGAAACTGAAGATAGTCTGAAAAAAGCATGTTTTCTAATATTGTCAGACAGTAAACATCTTATACAATATTATAGTATATATGTATGTATAACCGTGTTGAGTTTCTCATTTCACATAATACTAAAATTTTAACTGAAGGCATAATTGTTATTCTTAACAGTTATTCATGTTATAATAATGTTGTTTAATATCATTAATTGTTATTTTAACAGTCACCCCAACACTACTATCGCTGTTGTACTGGTTAGTTGTAAACAAAAAAAACCACATATACAATTGGAATACAAATATTAGACAGTACTTTTTAAGTTCTTCAGTTTCTGCATCAAGACCATTTTTTAATTTAGCAGTCTTTCAGTTGAAAAAAGTGATCTGATTTTTCTAAGTTGATAATCGCAAAAAACAACGAGCAAATATAACATGTAAATAGGTAGACATGTCGAAATGTTATTCGCGATTGTTCGCGATTAATGCTTTTAAGACTTGTTGCGACGATGAAAAAAAAAAAATATTTTTTTTTTATTTCCACTGTCATCACAGAAGATAAAAGTCTCTAATCTTCGTTTAATAATAATCAGTTAATTACATACCACAGCTGAAGTACTACTGTACTGGTATTCAAGTTCCTAGTGAAGCAGTGATGACCCAATTTTCAATTATCATTTGACCTTGGTCAGTCATCATCGAGAGCTAAATCCTTGCAGCGGCGTCATCCATCGACATGAAAGTTAAACAAAATATTAGATTTATTTAATAATGATTAAATACAGAAAACATAAAATGTAGGCTATGTATCAAAAAAAAAGTTATGATACATGCAAGCCAAAATTATGAACCATCATTGTTCATATTATCATAAATCCAATGAAGTATTTAATGATTCTATGATCTTATATATCTATTGGTAATTTCCAAATCCTTTAACATTTTTGATGCATAGATAACCATTAGTTAATTAGCGGCGCGATCGCCTGAAAATAAAAATATTTGATCTAGCAAAAATTAATTTGGTCTTTAAATATATTTTCCATTGCGTTAAGTTATTCCTAGGTATGGATACCGATATTCCTGTAGATACAGGTACAAGGATACCTAAAATAAATTTAAATAAACATATCATCGATTGTTTTATAAGGACTGTACATTTTCCATATTTAATATTCATTTAAGAAATTTAAGAAATCAATTATAGAAACTATAAATAACTTTGATATTCAAAAATATTGCATTCTTTTAAAAGCATGCATCCTAACTCAGTTAAAGCATTGATAAATTTGATGTAATATCTAATACATCGAGTTACGATGAAAGAATGGTTGTATTAAAAACATGTATTTGTAATGGAATAACAAAAAAAAAATTAAGTATGTTATCGAATAGGTTGTCTCATATTCAATTGTATGTGAACAGAATATAATAGCCGAGTTTTTTTGCCAGACCTTCTCAGCGCAAACCCGTTTTTCAGATTCAAGCTTTCATAAAAGCCTGTAAATCAAGCCCATTTGAAAAAAATCATTTTCATTTTTAATTACTTAAACATGAAAATTAATTGTAATGTTAATCGTTTAATCGTTTATAAATCTTCATAATATAAAACCCTTTGTATATACCCCTATTATGAATGAAACTAGGATAGTACCTAGATATCTAAAGTGTCATTGCACTACATGCGAACTAAAGAAGAGAAAAAAAAATACACATTAAATTCTGTTTATAGTTTTGAGAACATAAAAAGAGAAAAAAATAAATTTTCCACTCATATTTAAGCACGATAAAATAATATCATCAGGCTCGAATATTTTTTGAATGCGGTTATTCTATAAACTAAGCGGCAAACGTACGAGTAAGTAGGTGTCGTTTATTGCCCGTGGTACCCCCGATGGTCCCCCCGGGGTACCACGGGTTGCCTTCTTACCCCGACCCGACTATATGCGAACATGCGCGAGTCCGCACGAGGTTCGAAACAGCGCAGCGCTCCGCCAGCACTCCGATCGGCGGCCGCGCGGCGCCTGACATGACAGGTCGACGGAAATGTCAAAAGAGGACATCGATAAGTACTTGCAAGGCTGTTTTGCTCCTGGTGCTGTTCTTGTGGGGAAATCAAGACTCTTCTGTCCTGGGTAAATCTTCGAGAAAAGTCGTCGCAAGAGACGAGTGCTGTCCTGCGATTTGGCCCGTGGGTCCACCATGGACCAACAGGTGGATTGCTCAGATATTCCTCCAGTGCCAGTTAATATTGGATCTTGATTAACTGTATTTCATATTATTGATAAAAGACAATATACACAGAAGTTATTAGAATATTATATTATCAAATAAAATTTTTGTGTCTCACTCGTACATTTCAAATTTTGAGTAGTATTACTAGTTGATTTTGTAAGACGTTGTCAATGGACTTTTTATTGATGTATCTATAAATAATGACCACAACAAGAAACGATTCGTGTGGAAGACTAAAATAATTGTAAATAGTGCATTTGATTGCGGGTACTTTTCAGACCTGGTCTAGTAAAGTAATCTTGGTTCATTTAAATTAGCAGACAGTAAAAGAAAATATTGATATGAGGGTATATCGAAATAGTTTCTAAAGGTAATCGTTTTGATCCTTTATATCATTCCAATACAGTTGGTGATAAAAAAACAGCATCGTGCGGTGTTCCCAGGTGGTCACCCATCCAAGTATTAACTGCGCCCGATGTTGCTTAATTTCGGTGATCGGACGAGAACCGTCAACCGGTGTTTTCAACATGGTATGGGGGCGTTTAAGCACCAATTTGCTATTTTGGAAGTTGCTTACAAGATAATCTTGTCATTTTTGGGAATGATTAATCCATAGGCGTTGTCCCAATAACCATCCTCAATGTATATTGTCGTGAAGGTCACACTCTCTAATGAAGTGTACCCAACACTGAAGCATAGACTGCAGAATATATTATGTTGATTGACTTTTTTGCAATTATTACCTAATATAGAGACGATAATCTTATTAACTCACCCTCATGTATGTCGTCGTGATGATCACATCCTCTTATGCAGTGTCCTCAACATAGATGCTTTGCAATTATTTTTTGCAATTATTAATACAAAGGCGATAGTCCTCAGGTTTTTCACCTACCAACTACCCTCAATGTATGTTGTCGTGAAGGTCACACCCTCTAAATGAAGTGTACCCATCACCGAAGAATGCATCTTGATTAGCTCCTCTTGCAGTAATTAAAACAAAGGCGATAGTCCTTCCAACTACCCTCAATGTTATACTGCTGTGAACGTAACACCCTCTAAGAGGTGTACCCAACACTGGAGCAATATGGATTTTCTGAACCAATAATAACAATTCCGTAGATTTCACAATTCGTTTTGACGATGAATCCGATTATTTTGAATATTTCTTTTCGGATACTTTGATTTCCGCAAGAAATACTTATAATCACTCACTTTTTTTATACGAGTTTAGTAATGTTGTGTTGAACGGCCGAGCACTAGAACGCTAAATGGAAGGACAGACACAGTGTTGCTAGCGTGAGATATCGTAATGAAAAATGTTGGAATTTTTTATTTTTTCTCTCAACTTTAGTGTCTGAATGGCTATCACTTGGCGTAAATACCTATTAGTATTCATGTTAATATCGAAGTACAGGAATGAATTAAAATTACATGTTTTAATAGAATCTTTGCTCGAAAATTCCCATTCACCGGAACACATTGATTCCTAAAAGATATTTTTTTGCAGTTTCCTAGATTTTGAGCAATCAGTAACTAATTTCAACCAATATAAAGTAAATGAGTATTGTTGAGCAGATTTTTATTAAATGCGTAAATGTAGATGCGTAAATGTTGTACCCGCAAAACTATTAGCGAAAAACTAAATAAAACTTGAATTTTCGCGTCCGGATGGTACCCATCCCCCTTAAGTAGCCCGTGATGGAAATCGAACCGAAAGGAGGTTGTCAAAAATTTTCACCCTACTCGCCCTGTATAAAAATCGTTAGGGCTAACTTACTCCTTCCAAGTTAGTACAATAACATCTTCGGCTGCATCGTCACTTACTTGTAGTAATTAAAAAATCAACCAAGTGCGAGCCGGACACGCGCACAAATGGTTCCGTACCATTATCAATATAACGTAGCGCGATGATGATACAGAAGAAAAAACTCACAATAATTTTCGAGTTCCATTAGTGCTGATTTTTTTCTCAAAAAAAAACGTCCGACGGCTCAATAGAAATGGCGGAGTAAGTTTTACTCAAAGCTTTGAGCGTAACTTTTTTCGTGTTTCGCGTTACGATGTACCGGCATGCCCATTTCAGAGAACTTTAAAAAATCTGTTTTTATGCACGCTGAACGGTAGAAAAATCCAATAGTATCCGACTTAATTATTTTTAAAAGCAACGCATGTTAGGTACCTTATACATTTACATACTCGTATTCTATTTTTAGAGTTGCGTACCCAAAAGGTAAAAAAACAGCCAAGTGCGAGTCGGAGTATAATTTACAAGTAGGTACTTTTGTTGGCGAGAACCGCAAACCTAACTTTTGGAGGTTTATTTGTTAATATCAAAAAAGTATACTAGTTCACTTTTTTTTGCCAGTTTATTTATATATCAATTTCATTTACAGCATTTTGGTATTTTTAAAATTGTTAGTATTTGTCGTTATAGCGGCAACAGAAATGAGAAAGTCTGTAGCGGTTCAAGAGATACAGCCTGGTGACAAACGGACGGACGGACGGATGGAAGGACGGACGTACAGCGAAGTCTTAGTAAAAAGGCCCCTTTTTACATTTGTTTACGGAACCCAAAAAACGAAACTCGCCGCGGGCACCAGCTAGGCATCACACACATTGCTCAAATCATGAATATGATAAATAAAATTTTCTTAATAAAAAAATCTGATATCTTTACATGGAAAACCAAACCATATTTCGAATTAACGAGAGCATCTGAAAAACAAAAACATCCGGAATAACAAGAATTCGCAATTTCCGGACATTTTTGCGTACATTTCGGCATTGAGTGAACTGCATGTATGAATAGTTGAATACGTCATCGGCTTTAATTCAAAAGGGATATTGTATGGAGTTGTATGTATGCATGCTATGCTTCCGGTGCACTTATAGGCGCGAATATGGTTGCTAGAATTGATTTTAAACAAAAGCAGATCTTCCCAATCAACTCGCTTCGCTCTGTCAAACATCTCTCAGCTCAGCTCAGTTGTTAATTATAGCGCACTTTCAGAGCCTGTCATCAGTATTCGAAAATTAAATCTTACGCACAGGCATCTTTCTTTTTCGTGGTCGTGACTTTCTGTTACTCGTATAAGCTCGATCATTACTTTTGCAGTTTACTTTTAAGTCAATCTAAAAAGTTTGATAGCAAGTTCATTTCATACTGGAATGAAATCTGATAGATTTTTTACATTGAAAAATTAAAATTATGTATAATTTTAAATTAACTAATTTGTTTCTTGTTTTTTTTTTTTTCTTAATAAAACTCCTTTTAAATAATACGGATACATTTATTTTAAAAAATAAATAATGAGAACTAAAACTAAAATTAGCTCCAAGTAGAGCTTTTGGTACCAGGGTACCATGAATGTAGGTGGAGCATGTCGTACATACATGAAGGTTCATATTGTATGTACGACATGCTCCACCCAGTGAATTAATTCTTTGATTTTGATTTCGATATCGATTTTAAATATAATTTTGTTTTTTGTTTCAAGTACAAGTATGGAATTAACTCCACTCGATAGATATCGAGAAAACTTTACATGTTTGTTTTTCACTAATTTCCACAACTGTTTTAAAATGCGCCAGTTTATCGGTGCCAAAAATGTTTGTTTTGACACCAGTAGTAAGACCACGCTGCAGATCGCTCAGCAGCCATTTATAGAATTTTGACAGATGGCGCCACGAAAAAGGTTTACGTAAATCGTTCGGACGTCCATATCCTCAGGTTTCTTATCTTATCGTATTCTTATTATATTACTAGCGGACGCCCGCGGCTTCGCTCGCGATTAACCTCTGCTTTACAACCTCAGGCGTTTAATTACCAAAATTCCTGTCATTTTAATAATTTAATTTTGACGAGCAATTCTTTCTCTGTACTTGCTGCTGAAGTCACTTATCGATTTTGAAATAGGAGGTCGTTATAAAAAGTTTAATATAGTTCAATTAGAGTTCCGTACTCAAAGGGTAAAACGCGGGAACTAAGACTACGCTGTCTGCCCGTATGTCCGTCCGTCCATGCTTACTTGCTACTATGGTCAGATACCGATTTTCAAAGCAAACGGCCTAATAATAATAATAATAATCTTCTTCTTAATAGTAAAAAGACCAAATGCATTAAATTCACTCTACCTAATGTTAAACAGACAAAAACGACAGTACTACTTAACAATGAGGAACTGGCTCTAGTAGATGCAACCGTATTCCTAGGAATAACGTTGGATGCCAAACTTCAATGGGGCCCTCATATAATTAACTTGTCGAACAGACTTAGTTCTGCAGCATACGCGGTTAAAAAGATACGGCAGCTGACCGACGTTCAGACTGCTAGACTAGTGTATTTTAGTTACTTTCACAGCATTATGTCATATGGTTTATTATTATGGGGTAATGCTGCTGACATCGACACCATATTTGTGCTGCAGAAGAGGGCTGTTCGTGCTATTTATAAAATGGGTCCAAGAGAGTCCCTCAGAAATAAATTTAAAGAATTTAATATTATGACGATGTATGGACAATATATTTATGAAAATATTATTTATGTACATAAGAATATTAATAAATTTACGAAGAAATGTGACCTCAATACTATTAATCTTAGAAACAAGCATAAGCTCGTGTTAAACAGCACTAGATTATCTAAAATTAGCAAATCCTTTGCATGCAACTGTATAAGATTTTATAATAAGTTACCACATCATGTATCTGAAATGTCACTTAATAAATTCAAAGGGTTTGTCAAGCCTAAACTCATTAATAAGGCTTACTACAATATTAAGGACTATATTAGCGACACAAGCCCTTGGAATTGATCGATAATGAATGCTCTGTTGTTGCGAGCCTATTTCGTGTTTACTATTTATACTACTTGTTGTTAAATGGTGATAACATAAAAAAAAAATACCCGGCTGAGTTTGTTGTGGGCTTCTTCTCAGCGGCAGGGCGCGTTTGGAACCCTCGTAAACTTAGTTTTAAGTCGTGAATGGTTATCACCATTAAAGTGACCATGTAAACAAAACGACGTGTCACAGGAGCCTTTGTATGCTAGGCCTATGTGAAATAAAGAATTTTTCTATTCTATTCTATTCTAAAGTTACAAAAAAAATTCAAAATGGCGGCCACTTTTTTTAATTTGACCATAAATTGGTTCTCCATGCTTGCTTCGATTCTCAAATATCGATTTTCAAAGCAATCAGCCCAGTCACAAAAAAGATCAAAATGGCGGCCACTTTTTTAAATTTTGACCACAATTTCCTTCTTCATGCTTGTTGCGATACTCAAATATCGATTTTCAGAGCAATCGGCCCAGTAACAAAAAAGTTCAAAATGGCGGCCAATTTTTAAAATTTTGACCACAAATTCCTTCTCCATGCTTGTTGCAATAATCAAATATCGATATTCAGAGCAATCGGCCCAGTAACAAAAATGTTCAAAATGGCGGCCACCAAAATTTGTATTTCAAAAATCCCCGAGAAATCTCAGTACGAATTGATTTCGTTACCTAATAAAAATCTAGCTACCAAATTTCAGATCTCTACGTCTTTTAGGTCTTCGGGAATTCCTGGAACAACGAAAAAAATCACTTTCGTATGGGAAAATCCCTTAAATGTATGATTTTTACCCCTTAAAATTTGAATTTTTGAAATCCCCGTCTTAGTACGAATTCCTGACCTAATATCAACCTAGGTTCCAAATTGCAGATCTCTACGACTTTTAGTTCTTCGAGAATTCCTGGAACAACGAAAAAAAAAATCACTTTTGTATGGGAAATCCCTTAAATGTACGAATTTTACTCCTTAGAATTTGAATTTCTGGAATCCCCGTCTTAGTACGAATTCATGACCTAAAATCTACCTAGGCACCAAATTTCAGATCTCTACGACTTTTAGTTTTTCGGGAATTCCTGGAACAACGAAAAAAATTAACTTTTGTATGGGAAAATCCCTTTAATGTACGATTTTTACCCCTTAACATTTGAATTTCTGGAATCCCCGTCTTAATACGAATTCATGACCTAATATCTACCTAGGCACCAAATTTCAGGTCTCTAGGACTTTTAGTTTTTCGGGAATTCCTGGAACAACGAAAAAAATTAACTTTTGTATGGGAAAATCCCTTTAATGTACGATTTTTACCCCTTAACATTTGAATTTCTGGAATCCCCGTCTTAGTACGAATTCATGACCTAATATCTACCTAGGCACCAAATTTCAGATCTCTAGGACTTTTAGTTTTCGGGAATTCCTGGAACAACGAAAAAAATTAACTTTTCTATGGGAAAATCCCTTTAATGTACGATTTTTACCCCTTAACATTTGAATTTCTGGAATCCCCGTCTTAGTACGAATTCATGACCTAATTTCTACCTAGGCACCAAATTTCAGATCTCTAGGACTTTTAGTTTTTCGGGAATTCCTGGAACAACGAAAAAAATTCACTTTTGTATGGGAAAATCCCTTTAATGTACGATTTTTACCCCTTAGAATTTGAATTTCTGGAATCCCCGTCTTAGTACGAATTCATGACCTAATATCTACCTAGGAACCAAATTTCAGATCTCTACGACCTATAGTTTAGACGGAATCCGTGGAACAACCAAAATGCCTCATTCTTTTATATATATAGATTATATAGTCACAGAATATCTACCTTATTGTTCCTTAGACCACCGATCACCATAATATCTGATAACATCATTCCCATACTGACGCCTACATCCAACAATATAGCAATATTAGTCTTTCATATACAATACAAATATACCTAATCCTTATAAGGACATATAAACAGACTATAATATACTGTCTGTTAAAATTATTATCTTAAGATCAGCGTGGAGATAGTATTTACACACATAATATATGTATTATATTACACTATACATTTTCTATTATACTGTAGGTACTTGAGTTCACTATAATACTCCAATGAGAAAGGGTTTGTATGTTCGTCTGTATGACTCTACGTGTCGATCAATGACGAAGGGTTTGTATGTCTGTACGACTCTACGTGTCCATCAATGACGAAGGGTTTGTATGTCTGTACGACTCTACGTGTCGATCAATGACGAAGGGTTTGTATGTCTGTACGACTCTACGTGTTGCTCAATGCCGAAGGGTTTGTATGTCTGTACGACTCTACATTGCGATATTTTGAGGACCTCCATTTTAAAAATCGGTTCCTGTATTATTAAAGTTTAATTGCCTAGAAACTAAAAAAAATACTGGTCAAGTTAACTTAAACCGAAGGCACCAATAGCCTCAGGATATGGGCATTCGAAAGATTTATGTAGAGCCATCTGTCAAAATTCAATCGGTGGCTACTACAGCGTGGCGTTGCTATTGGTGGCAAAACAAACATTTTTGGCACCGATAAACTGGCTAAATTTTTTCACGCTGTCCTACTTGTCCAAAGGGTCTATTTTTCACCATTTTTCGATGATAATGATAATGATGTGGCCCAGTTTTCTATAAAATCTACCATCAATTTAGTTTAAAACAACCTTTTTTTATCAAGCGACTCCAGTCTCTATCGTCCACTCGTATTTGTGCAGTGTGAGCAACTATGTAATAACGAAACAAAGGGTTGTAATAAGAAGAAAATAAAACTTTAAGTGCTCCCGGTTTCTTGAACAACGATTAATGATTAAATTAGTTACTTAACGTTGCTTGTTATGTAAAGTAACCATTTATTATCATCAGTTTTGTACACCCCACAACTGAGAAACATTCTCCCCTTGGAATGAAAGGAATTTAACTCAATTCCACAGCTTGGGCCATCGTTGCCAGGCTTCACACACTTTGAAAAATGAGCCGGCTTTTATGGAGCCGCTGCCTAATATCCATTTTCCATTTGCTTTGTTTGCTATACAGTGCAAGCAATAATGTAAAAAAAACTTGTATCAAAAATAAAATAAAACGTTTAGTGCTCTCCATTTTTTGAACGATGGTTTAATTAAATCGCTTAACATATGCTGTCCATTTTTGGCAGATGCGATTTACGATTTTCAGCAAAAGAGAAATGAATATTTTCAAGGAATATTTAACTAAACTATGGTTAACTGTTTAACGAAATCGGGATGTACTTTGTTATGTATAAGCCACTCTTATACGGTACTACCTCATGATGAAAACAGGTTTGGTCATAGCCTATTAAGCTGATTCGGAGCAGTATTCTTACAAACACTTATGACACGAAAATTTTATATATTATGATTAGCTGACCGTTGAACGTTGTTTTGCAATAAGGGATATAAAATACCTTATGACCTACCAGCAGAGACCTACCAAAAATACACAGAAAATTTTATAACAATCGGTCGAGCCGTTTCGGAGGGGTTTGGTAACAAAGATTGGCACGCGGATTTTATATATTATTAGAAGATTAATTATTATTTTACGTTTGAAATCTTAACACGCAGTACACAGCAATACAAGACTGTAGCAGCTATTTATCCATCGATTGTTTATTTAATCAGCCTTTCAGAAACTGGGAGCGGAAAGTACAACTGTATCGTTCCGTTCAACGCTTCAAAAACTTCTCAGCCACTCGTATGCCTTTGCAAGTGTATGTGCAAGTAGAGTACTTACGTTTCAATTTACTTCACACTTCGACGGACGTACAAACAACTGATGATGTTATCAAACAAACACGAACAAAGAGTGGAAAATGGATGAAGGAAAATTGGAATTGTCTGAAAAATTCTAGACGTTTGTAAGTAATCTCGTTATCATGAGTTTTGCTTTTTTACTCGAAAAATTTTATATTATAGGTACTACACCTTTTATTGAAATTTTATTTTATACATATACCAACACAATATTATCAAGTTAAGTTTAGATACAGACTAGATGATCCGGAAAATGTTCTTTTATTTTGATTTGACCTCGTACATTAAGCCCTACGTGAAATAAGTACAGATTTTGTTATTAAAACTTTAAAAAAATTCTCTCTTTTACAGATTTCGCTCCGCATCTGTGGGCAAGCAGATTTATAAAAATTAGTACCTAAGGAACATGTGAGCGTTATCTTGGTTGGTCCCTTTTTAGCTCCCTAGGTAGGTTCGGAAGGTTGTTGTACAAATTTCGAGTCAGCTCGCGTCGCACAAACGAATTGAATTCCTCCATACATTTCATCCTCCATTCAATTCCATATTGACAGCCGAATGTCAGTGACTATTCGTATTCATGTGTATAGCTGAAATAGATCTGCTGTGCTATTCTACAACATGAAATAGCTGCCAGACAGCTGCCAACCCGAATATGGCATGCAAAATTGTACTTTATTACAACTGACAAATTCATAGATATGCAGAGATGTACGCTCGTCGCTGTTTTGCAGAATAGCACGGCTGGTCAGTTTGAGAGGTCAATCTATGATATCCGTTATTTGTTATTCAAACCCACCAAAAAGGGTAACAAGGGGAAGTCCTGACTTACCATCTTTCAACCCAAAGGATTGGATCTGGAAAGCGGAAATTCTCAAAGGTTCCCATTGTGATGTAGACAAGAGATACAACTTAGATAGAGATACAATGACATCACCTTAACTAATATCATGGTACTTAGCTTCGTGCGGCTTCATACAAATTTTCGTTTTGCGAGAAAAGGATAGAAGACCATAACACTCCAAAATTAAAATGCCTGTAACTTTGTTAATATTTGTTGGATTTCAATATTTTGTCAGTACATCATTATCCAAGTATCAGTATCAGTAGTGTCCAAGTTTCTATTTTTGACGACCTGCGTGGCGCAGGGGACGCACGCTCGGATTCGAGTGGGAGGTCGCGGGTTCGATTTCCGCCACGGGCCACTTTGGAATTTTATAATTTCTAAATTGGCTCAGGTCTGGTCTGGTGGGAGGCTTTGGCCGTGGCTAGTTACCACCCTACCAGCAAAGAGTACCGCCAAGCGATTTAGCGTTCCGGTACGATGCTGTGTAGAAACCGTTGGGGTGACTTAACTTACCCCTTCCAAGTTAGTACGCCAACATCTTCGACTGCATCATCACTTACCATCAGGTGAGATCGCAGTCAAGTACTAACTTGTAAAGCGTAAAAAAAAAAAATATCCTTGTTTATAATAAAGTAATGATACCCAAATACGACAATGCACTAACATGTGCTGTGTGTGGTCGTTAAAAGGTACTTACATTACCATTTCCTGAAACAAAAACTCCACGAATCATGCCCTAGAAAACATCACCACACCCATAATGCCTTTAAAAAGCTTACCTCGCATGCCAGTGTTAAATCAGTGTGCTGTAATCAAAATTGAATTTCGAATTGAATATGAGTTATCACTAGAAAGCTTAGCTCAGCATGTATGATCGTATGACGTAAATATATACGCTCGATCTCAATTAGGATTTGAAGCAAAGACTGGATTTAAGATTTAATTATTACTGGAATGAAGAAAGGAGTTACTTTGAGGGAGTTGTCTCCAATATCTTAGGTATGTCTTTTTTTGGGCTATTTTTAAGGGTAAAAAAAAATGGAACTGTTATAAGATCACTTTGTTGTCCGTCTCTCTGTTAAAGATAGCGACATGAAATTTAGAATAGTATTAGGTAGCTATGGCCCGACGTCATTGCAATCATAAAAAAAAATTTAAAGTCATTTTTATTTTTATTGTAAAGGGTCCCCCCGGGTCGTTGAAAAAATGAAGTGAATCGAAATGCTGCGTAAGTGTAATAAGTTTTTTGTTGTTATTTCTCATAATTATTAGAGAAAAAATCAAGCTTTAGTGTACTATCCATGCAAGATCATCCATCATTTTAATTTAATTGACACATCGGTTGCTTAGCTCGCTGATCATGAAAATATGTATTAAGTTTTTATAAAGATGAAACAGGCCAAGTGCGAGTCTTACTTGCGCTGCCAGTGTTCTGTCCCCGCCATTAAGTGACTGATAATAATTATAAAGTTTCACAATCTTAAATTAATTAAGCAATATAAGGCTACACTAATTATGATGATTTTTAATAATGGATTCAAAATATTGGTAGCTCGTTCAATTATTTTGTACTACAGTGATAACGAAATAACAATAACTGGCTAAGTTTGTTGTGGCTTTCTTCTCAGTTCAGGGTGCGTTAGAAAGGTCGTAAACTTAGTTTTTAAGTAGTGAAACAGTTATCATTTAATATTTTACTTCATGTTTTTAATGACAAGGATTCTATAAATAGGATAATCTTTACACGAGCTATGAATAAAATTATGTAATTCCTACTATGTAAGAAAAGTTGTATATTTTTTGAAAAGGTACAACTATCTGACAGACATAAAGAGGAAAGAAGAACAAGAAAAATTATATTGTCATTTCGCTGCAGAACTCTAAAAACGGTCATTCCACAGCCGCAGCAGATTTTATAAAGAAAAAACCGGCCAAGTGCGAATCAGACTCGCGCACCAAGGGTTAAGATACTATAAAATAAGTAAATGTAAAAAGAATCAATATATAATAATACACAATAATAATACACAAGTAACGCCCTTTCATATGATACTCCTTTCAATTTTATTATCTTTAACGGACGGACGGAGAAAGTCTCACTATAGGGGTTCCTTTTTTACCATTTTGGTATGGAACCCTAAAAATGAGCCCATAATATCTCCGGTAAAACGACATCATAGCATATTTTGCTAGCAACATTCCAGCCCATTAAGTACTTCACCAACAGATTGGGGAATACGAGTAAACACCGTTACTCGTAACCCAGTACCCACGTACTTAACGGTTTTATTTATATTAAAAAAAGATTCCGATGAATTGAGAACCTCCTCCTTTTTTTGAAGTCGGTTAAAAAGACCATTAATGAATGGAATCGTGTACCAAGTTGACTTAACTACCCACTACTAATAACTTTTTGTATGCAAAATTTAATTCCGGATATGTAAAAGAAATTCGTATTGCTAATGGTTTTTAATCAATCGATCAATCAATTTATACGTTTCCTAATATAGGTACTTAAAAAGTTGGTTATTACAAATTATAGATCTAACTATACCTCCACCATACACGGATAATATTGGCATGCAAATTTAATTTAAATCATTAGAAAGACAATAATTGACATTTTAATAAACACAAACAAAAATAAAAATTATTAATTTACCATGGTCATTGCACAATATAATATTTTGAAAAAGAAAATATCAAAATTTCATTGTATTAAAAGTCAACATTTAAAACGTTATAATTGACGGCGCGTCGATCTTTGTTTAGAGTGGCAAGGAACGCATCGGACATTCGTCTGTTGTCTGTGGTCATTTGACAGCTGACGCGGCTTGCCACTCTGGCACAACTCCGAGCGCTAGTGTGCAACCACGTGAAAACCGAGAGGTAGGCAAGACGAATCTGTCTGCATCGCGTGATCAATCTACGTGTTCGGTGGAGTGCCTATTGTGTGTGGTGCCATTAAATTAACCTGTGTGTGATTCCGATTATATTTCGTTGATTCAATGTAATGTTTTAATTGATTCTCCTCGCCCGCCTACCCACATAACATACAATGGACTCGGCCGCTGATGATGAAGGCACCCCCGTGCCTTTATCAGAAGTGGGATGCGAAGGGCTTAGATCAGAGGAGACGAGAACTACTACGTCAGCGAAAGAATCGAATGTGATGGATCAAATGGAGATGTTCATATCACGGCTGTTGACCGCAGCACAGCCGCAATCCTCGAGCCGTGAATCAACGCAATTGATTAAATTTGACCCTGATGATAGTGAAGCAGACATAGAAGGATGGTGCAACGTTACTGAAATCGTCGTGGACAGCCGCAAGTTAGAAGGTGCGGAACTATTATTGCTGCTTACGCGGGCCCTCAAAGGTCGAGCCGCGACATGTTTAACGAAGCTGCAAGCTTCACAGTTAAAATGGCCTCAAATAAAGGAATTACTTCTAGCGAAATTCGCAAAACCTATGTTACCCCAAGACTATTTTGATGAAATATTAAGATTTCAAATTGGCGGAAAGGAAACGGCATCTGAGGCTGCCACGCGTCTTTGGAGCATTATAGAACGCATTCCGCGGATAGAAATGTCCGAAGATATGATTACCGGATTTGTTGCGTCAGTTCTGTGCCAAAAAGACATCACGATTCGTCGCGAGCTCCATTCTCATAACGTGACTGCTAGAGCTCAACTCTTACGTATACTCAACGGCGTTTCGCTCAAGCGTAGGCATGATGGTGGCGAAGGCCATGACGCGAAAAGAGCTCGATTTAATGAACTTCGTTTCGCCGGCACATGTCACCGCTGCGGCACGGCGGGACATAAGGCCGTGGATTGCCGGAAGCGGAGAGAAGAGCCCGATACTTCAACCAAGGCGTTCAACCAAATTTCAAAAGTCACAGCAAGACCTGTCACCTGTTACGTGTGCGGACAACCAGGTCACGTGGCGTCCGCGTGTGCAGACCGGAAGGGCGGCGGAGCACAAGCGGCTAAGGAGGTTCACGTGTGTGAACGCCAATCATCAAGGAGCACTCTCACTACATCATCCGGTGAGCCCGTTTCTTTTCTTTTTGATAGTGGATCTGCTTGCTCGCTGGTAACTGCTAGCTTCGCCAATAAATTTGCTGGTACTGTGCGGAGTGATTTAGTTCATCTAACGGGAATTGGCCGGGGAAACGTTGAGTGTGTCTCTCAGATTCTTAGTCCCATCAATGTTCAAGGCATTTCGTTAACCGTGCTGTTTCATGTAGTACCTGACAACACCATTGCGGAATCAGTGATCCTGGGTAGAGATATATTGGGGAATGGCTTGCACGTCCACATTGACAACGATCAGCTCACTTTTACCTCCCGAAAAGAAGTCAACGTGCCAGACGCACCCGTTCAATCTGATTTCATGACTATTGATACCGATTTGCAAGGTGATGAGAAACAAGCATTGATCAATATCTTACATAAGTATAGGGAGTTTTTCATTGATGGTGTGCCAACGCGACGTGTAACGACAGGCGTTCTTCGCATAGACCCTATCGATCCAAATAAGACTGTGCAGAGACGCCCTTATAGGTTGGCGCCCGCTGAGAAAGAAGTAGTTAACGAGAAAGTGGCAGCTTTGCTAAAAGCGGGTATTATTCGAGAAAGTAACTCGCCATTTGCCAGCCCTATATTGCTAGTTAAAAAAAAGGATAATACCGATAGGATGTGCGTAGATTATAGGGAACTCAATGCCAATACTCGCCCCGAGCATTACCCTCTACCTAGAATTGATGAACAAATCGATCGCCTTCATGGTGCGCATTACTTTTCGTCGCTAGATATGGCTTCAGGCTATCACCAGATATTAATTGACCCGGATAGCGACAGTATATCGAGAACAGCATTTGTGACCCCTGATGGTCAGTACGAATATCTAGCGATGCCATTTGGGTTGAGGAACGCTGCATCTGTCTACCAGAGATGCATAAATACAGCACTAGGACCATTAAAAGATAAGGTAGCACTAGCATATATGGATGACGTACTGTGTTACTCAAATGATGTATCTACCGGGTTAGAACGTCTGGACCGGACCTTGAAGGCACTTTCTGACGCAGGTTTTTCCTTTAACATAAATAAGTGCAAGTTCATGAAAAAGGAGATAGACTACCTAGGGTATGTCGTGCGAGCAGGGGTAGTCACGCCAAACCCCAGGAAAGTGCAGGCTTTGGTGAACGCTCCAACCCCTAAAACGGCTTCCCACGTTAGACAGTTTCTAGGTCTAGCATCGTATTTCAGACGATTCATACCAAATTTCACTCGCCTTGCCGGTCCATTATACCCACTAACAAAATTAAAAGGTCCGATTAAGTGGACAGACGCACATAATGAAGTTCACAAAAAGATTGTAGAGATACTGACGTCTGAGCCGGTTTTGGCAATATTCGATCGTGATGCACCCATAGAGCTACATACTGACGCGAGTTCTGAAGGGTATGGCGCCATACTGATCCAAAGAAAAGATGGAGTACCCCATGTAGTATCGTACTTCAGCCGACGAACGACCGACACGGAATCACGATACCATTCTTATGAGTTAGAAACCCTGGCGGTCGTTCGAGCTGTCGAGAATTTTCGGCATTACCTGTATGGTCAGCATTTCACAGTCTTTACAGACTGCAACTCGTTGAAAGCATCGAAGTCAAAAACTGATTTGACCCCTCGAGTTCACCGATGGTGGGCATTCTTGCAGGCGTATGACTTTGATATAGTCCACAAACAGGGTAGTTGCATGAGTCACGCGGACTATCTATCTAGAAATCCCGTCTCAGAGCCGCTGCCTGGTTCGTCAAAAATAAATGAGACAACTGAAGTACCTAAGAATAATAAAGAGGTACACTTCATTGAGCTACATCAAGGTTGGCTAGCGGTGGAACAGAAACGAGATAATGAGATACAGGATCTCATCACCAAGCACCGTAACAATGAGCTACCGGAAGACGTTGCCCACACTTATGATGTAAGGAAAGGGATACTCTACAGGAAAATCGAACGCAACAAAAACAGTTTCTGGCTGCCAGTTGTCCCAAGATCCCTGACTTGGACTCTTATTAATCACGTACACACAGAAATTATGCATCTTGGGGCAGATAAGACGTTGGACAAGATATATGAGCATTACTGGTTCCCACAAATGTCCAAGCAAGTGCGTAAGTTCGTAGACTCATGTATAGTATGTAAAGCATCAAAAGGATGCTCAGGAGCGCAGCAAGTCCGACTACATCCAATTCCTAAAGTGTCCACACCTTGGCACACTGTACATATTGACATCACAGGGAAATTGAGTGGGAAGAGTGACAGAAAAGAATATGCCGCTGTCATAATCGATGCCTTCACAAAGTATGTCCTTTTAGACTACACCCCTGCACTCGATGCAGCTAGCGCAGTTAAATCTCTCAAAAGAGCAGTTTGCCTCTTTGGTGCCCCGAAGCGTGTAATAGCGGACCAAGGCAGGTGTTACATAAGTGCGGACTTCAAGCAATTTTGCAATGATCACGGTATAGAACTCCACCTAATTGCTACTGGTTCCAGTAGAGCCAACGGCCAAGTAGAGCGGGTAATGCGAACTCTAAAATGTCTACTCACAATAGTAGAGAACGACCCGAATAAAACGTGGCGTGACGAACTTCCCGAGGTACAATTAGCACTGAATAGTACTAAGTCCAGAGTGACTGGTTATTCACCAACGGAACTAATGTTTGGTACTCGAGCGCAGTCATTAGGGATTTCTGCTCTATCACAGCAAACAGAGCCTGAGACACGTCTAGATTTAGGCGAAATCCGGAGAAATGCTTCTGAAAATATTAGGAAGGCAGCATTATCGGAAGTTGAACGTTTCAACCGCGGTAGGGCAAAAGTGAAACCGTTCTCTGTAGGTGACTTCGTCTTTATTAAGTGTAGCGAGCGCAATCAAACCAAACTTCAGAGAAAGTTCAGAGGTCCGTATACTATTATTCGAGTTTTAGATCACGATAGATACGAACTTAGAGACGTTGATGGGTCTAACCGCACTTATAAATACTCACATGAAAATCTACGTGCAGTACCTGTAGGTTACGACGGATTGGCTGAAGTGGCTAGTTCCTTAATTGATAACGTAGAGGAGGCCGAGACGGCGGCAGTCCACGGTCAGGAAATCGAGGCGGTATCATCTGATGATAATAGTGACACAGTGTCGGTGTCTAGTTCACGCACTATGACCGCCAGCTCTGAAACCCTCTCTGCCTCCGAACGTGATGAATAGTAAATGGTTAGTGAAATGCTATGTGCTCGTAATGTATATACTGTGTTCGTGTATTTCACATCGGTTTATTATCGATGAGCGATTTGACTCTGATTATTATTGACTCTGACCTTGGTTGCTACGCGTGTGTGAGCAGTGTGAATGATCTAAGGGACTGGCTCATGCGGGTCGAGGTTCCGGATCACTTCAAACTGGGTTGGTACTGTATGTGCGTGCTGGGTGGCGAGTGAATGGTCTAAGGGACTGGCTCATGCGGGTCGAGGTTCCGGATCACTTCAAACTGGGTTGGTACTGTATGTGCGTGCTGGGTGGCGAGTGAATGGTCTAAGGGACTGGCTCATGCGGGTCGAGGTTCCGGATCACTTCATTTGCGGCAGCGTGTGAACGTGCGACGTTCGTTACTGGTGGAAGGGACGCTGACGGGACCATGTCATTACATTGAGGTGGTGGCTGGTTGAAGGTCAGTTGTCCGCTCCAGTATGTGGGTAATTGACGCAATGAACAGATGTGACGTTAGAGATGACTTAATAGTAGTGAAATATCAGGGATGGGCGAGCATGCCCTGAAGTGTACTTCAGCTGTGTTTTTCTTTGCAGATATACCTGGGCACGAGCAGACGCGCGAGGGCGCGCGAATGTCAGTCCGGCCGTGACGGCGCGTCGATCTTTGTTTAGAGTGGCAAGGAACGCATCGGACATTCGTCTGTTGTCTGTGGTCATTTGACAGCTGACGCGGCTTGCCACTCTGGCACAACTCCGAGCGCTAGTGTGCAACCACGTGAAAACCGAGAGGCAGGCAAGACGAATCTGTCTGCATCGCGTGATCAATCTACGTGTTCGGTGGAGTGCCTATTGTGTGTGGTGCCATTAAATTAACCTGTGTGTGATTCCGATTATATTTCGTTGATTCAATGTAATGTTTTAATTGATTCTCCTCGCCCGCCTACCCACATAACATACAATGGACTCGGCCGCTGATGATGAAGGCACCCCCGTGCCTTTATAATAATTTGAAAAACAATATTCTTTCAAAAACATTTTCCTAGAATATTTTGGTTTTGGTTCATGAAAACTTGATACTACAATGCATGATCTTCAACTGGTATTCACAAAAATACCGGCACTTGCTTCGTTACAAGTATGACTCTTTCCCACTCCATTTTTCTGAGTGCTCAAAAGCCTCCCATATCAATTTCATTTAGATATTCACGCTGTATTGCGCTTTTGCTCCAAATTGATTTTTAGCTTCACAATGGAGCAATCACCGAACAAAATATTAAAAAGATCTCTCGGACATAACTGAATACTTAAATAAATAATAATAAATATATAAATAAATAGTGGACAACGTCACATACATTGCTCCGATCCCTTAGTAAATAGCTTATGCACTTGTGTTAAGGAAATCAGGAACAACGAAGGCACCACAACACCCAGACCCGACACAATGTAGAAAACTTATTTTTCTACATTGCCCCGACCGGGGATCGAACCCGGCACGCTAAACACTCAACCACAGAGGTCGTCAGTATACACTCGTCACTTATACATGCTTTATTTTATGAAAAATTCACTCACTAACATTATATTATATCGAAGCACAAACTTACGAAGCGGTATGATTCCACGTTTCTGATACGTACTGAAAGGTCATCTACAACTTGGGCGCCTTTAAATTAAGAGTGCATAGGCATTTCCTAGGCAAGCGCGATCCACCTTAGACTGTATCATCACTTTCCATCAGGTGTGATCACAGTCAAGCGGTAGCCTTTACAAGGTGTGGGTGAATTTGTATAGTGTGCCCGCAGCTTCAACAACACATTAAGGGCGATATGGGTACAAATTCAAATTTTATTTAGTTTTTCGCTCATAGTGGGCTAATTATACATCGAAGGCTAATGGCAATGAGTTTTGCGGGCACAACATTAATGCATCTACATGTTTTTAATAAAAACTCTGCTCAACAATACTCATTTACTTCATATTGGTACCCGATATCTCGAAATCTGAGAAACTGCAAAAAATTATCTTTCGGGAACCAATATGAGATGAGTGGGAACTTTCGAGCAAAGTTTCTATTAAAAACATGTAAGTAGATGCATAAAGAGTAGGCCCGCAAAATGCATTGCCATAAATCTACAATGTGTAGTTAGTGTAATAGTTGCGAAATTTCGCGGGCTGGTAGGGCTGGTAGGGTATTGTGATATCGTCAAACCTCATAATATCATTTTCATGATTCCCAGTTAATTGATATTGTACCAGCTGTTTTTAGGGATATCACTTAAAATTTATGGTACATTTTTGAACTCCCTATAGTTCCCTCAGGATACGAGCTACACTTCTTGTGATATTTTTTCATGCATCTATACATCGTCTACTTTAGGCTTTTGGCTAATTAGGACATGTAATCTTCACGTTGTATAGTTAAAAAAAGGTTCAGTATCATACTGGAACGCTAAAACGCCTGTCAGTTGATGAAATACCGAAGATTATTACGGATTTCTCCATAAGATTCGTCGCGCCACCTCGGGGCGTCTTCATCAACGCGTTTAAGCTGTCTGAGAATATTATATTGAGCCAAATTATACGACTCGTTGTTAGGAAGATGTCTTGACCATTGATATACAACTTGGAAGATGCGATGTGGCTCGGCCCTTCAATCAGCGATGCCTAATTCTGTAGATATACAAAGTTGGGTATTTTGTAGCGAAACAAAACGGAGCAAAATCGCTTAAATAAAAAAAACGTTGAGGATTTTGAGTTAACTTACTTATTAGCTTGAAAGTCAAAGTACATAAAAAATAAAAAGTGACCTATATCAAAATTTCAACCAAATAGGTTAAAGCAGGTTAGGTGAAGAAGTATCAAATATAAATTCAAACAATTATTTATTAAAATGTTACAATAAAACTTATTATTAGCTTATTCTAATTACTATACAAATCTTGCCCGCGTGGAATGGTGCCAAGAATACTGGCTGCATTTCCGCGTTGAACAGCTAGGCTGATACGTTGCGCAAAAAATGAGCCAGCCCTTCTCCAGTTGAGGCTATTAACCGCGGGGAAAGCTCTCGAAGGAATTTTTTGGCACTATGACTCCATGGCCCTAGGGTCTCCACGGCAAACGGGACAATTATGTAACTCTCTAATAGAGAGGCATACTTGCGACGCATACCGGATTCAGCAGTCTCAGCTGCGGCTCCCGGCTTTGATTCTGTCTCCCTGATATGAATCGAAGCCAATGTGTCAACGCATTCAAACATTTTCCTTTATGATATTAATATGTTCTGTTATAGTGATTATCTCAGAGTTTAAAATTTGATGATGTATGCCTTATTGCATTAGCGAGCATATTAAACCATTTGTTTTGAATGTGTATTTTCGTCACTGAACTATTGCGCCAATAATAAAATATAATCGATGGTAAAGTTTGCAAATAGCATTAGCGGATACAGACTTATTCTAGGGCCACTACCAAAGATATAAAAAGTCAAAATAGGCCCATCCGAACATTTTACGTATACGTTCTTCATACAAGAAAATGTAGCGCCTTCTGTCGAAACTCCTGCAAAATATATGTTTATTTTTTTAAATTTTTTTATCTATGTGTCTGTGGTCACCTTGCCTGCAATATTATTATTAATTCAAAAAAAAAGAAATAGATCTTCACCTATCTACCTATACTGACTACTGCCGGGGGGGTGCAAAATAGTCATTCTTGCTCCCTTAAACTGGCGACATTTTTTCGCGCTGTTCGCCCTGTCCTTAGTATACAAGTCTGTGGCCACTACGAAAATAATTTTAATAAAGAAATTTACTTAAATCTTAGAAAGCACATAGTCAACTTGAGATAAATCGTTTTCATCACGTCTGGGCCTTAATTGGAGGAGATATTTAAAAGTGAATAGATTTTTTTATCGAATCAGAATAATATCTTTGTTTTTTATATCAATGGAAATAACGCGTAATTTAGTACCGATTTCATAAAAGAGGAGTGTTATTAGGTGGTAGTTTGAGTGGTAATGGTATAGTATGGCTTCTGGTCGGCCATTTTGTTTTGGTTTTTTTTTTTACTATAATGAGTGTAATTTAAGATGCGCTTTATCCTGTTATGGATCGTTTCAAATTGGTATCGATGATTTGATAATAAGTCACAGGGGCTACTAAAATATTTTATAGTGCCTCGGGGAGCACGGTAAATGCCTAGACTACCTCATGAGTCATGGTACAGTGGTAACCAACCAGTGGTTGTGAAATCGAATTACAAGGTCATGGGTTTATTACCCGGATTTGCCCTAAATACAGTGCGACAAGGCTATCTTAGCGCGTGGCCAAAATCGGTACTAACGCCGCTATCTTGTGATACTGTTTGATAGTTCGCTCTATCGGTATATCGCTTTGTATGCTATGTTGTTTTTGCTTACTTTTAATTATTTTTAACTAAAATTGAAGTAAAATTGAGGATATTATATTTTCTGGATGCCTTTGTTCTATAACAGCGCCCTCCTGTCAATGCCATTCAAGTGCCAAGAGAGCCTTGTCGGACTGTTCTTGTATATTGACACTTATTTACCGGACATCATATACTAATGTTATAACGACAAAAGTTTGTATGTGTGTCAGTATGTATGTTTGTTACACCTTTACGCGACAAGTACTAAACCGATTAGGCCAAAGACTTGATTAGGCTGACGACGTCGGAAGTCGTGGGTTCGATTCCCACTGGACTGGTCAATGTTTGTGTGATGAGCAATGAATGTTTTCCAGTGTCTGGGTGTTTTCTATATATTGTACTAGCTAACCTGACAGACGTTGTTTTGCCATTACGGATATAAAAATAGAGATTTAAGTTATTTTATCTTTTAAGTAAGATCGATTGAAATTGGTGAAGTAGTTTAGGAGTGGATCGCGGACAAACATCGTGACGCGTAATTTATATAAGTATATTAAGATTTATGTTAATACAATATGTATGTATATTTATCAGTTATCTAGTACCCATTATACAAGCTATCGCTATCTCCGGGGTTAGAGTCCATTGTGTGTAATTTTCATTCCTAAGAATTACAATTTTTATCTTATTACACTGGAAACTTTTTATCGAAAAATTTAAAGTCTGGTATCAAACCCAGCACTTTCTACTTACTCGTGAATGCCACAGTACTTATTTCCAATTGTAACAGTGCGATTTTGCTTTCACAACAAAAATAACTTTTAGGACAGTCTACTATCTACAAAGACTTTCAAAGCATCTTATTAACCGACTTCAAAAAAAGAAAGAGGTTCTGTATTCGACCCGTATGTATGTATGTATGTATGTATGTGTGTGTATGTATGTATGTATGTTTGTCCGCGATTATTTCACGTTTGGCTGAACCGATTTTGATGCGGTTTTCAGGAAAGTATTTGTTACATTCTAGAGAAGGTTTTAGTATATTAACCGACTTAAAAAAATAAGAGGTTCTTAGTTTGATCGACATATTTGTATTTAAGTTTGTTCGCGATTATCTCGAGTTCGGCAAAACGGATTTAGATGATTCTTTTTTTGTTAGATAGGCCATACATCACAGGTAGACTCGTTTTAATTTCGTCGAGATTTAATGAATATCTTCGGAGATGGAGAGCGGAACTCCTCAACGGAAAATAGTAAATCGCTTGCGATCGGTATAATAGTGTACAGTGTAGATTTTATCGGACTTCAAAAGAGAAGGAGATTCTCAAGTTGACTGAAATATATGTTTTAATTGACCGACGTCAAAAAAAGAGGTTCTCTGTTTAATCCCTATATCGGTATTTAGGATTTTCCGTGATTATTGTACATGCATTTTATTGTGATAGTCCGTTTTAAATTTGGTTAAAACGTGGCAACTAGATCATAAAAGCTAGAGTCTTTAAAAACTTTTTTGCACTAAAAAGGGTAAAATAAATTATTTTTTAAAAAAATTGAACCGACTTCAAAACCACAAATAGGCACTCAAAAGCGAAAAATAAATTAATATAATTATTATAACCGCTACTACCCACTCATCTATTTTGAAGTCGGTGCCAGTGAAGCTTAGATACTACTACTACATACTATGGATGTATAGTTTTGCACTATTATAAAGATTTACTTATCTATTTGAATTGGCTGGCACCGACTTCAAAATAGATGAGTGGGTAGTAGCGGTTATAATAATTATATTAATTTATTTTTCGCTTTTGAGTGCCTATTTGTGGTTTTGGAGTCGGTTCAATTTTTTTAAAAAATAATTTATTTTGTTACTTTCACTGTTAAAAACAAAATTATCTTCCTGTTATCCGGCGGACCGACGCGAATCCATTATAAATTGAATTTTAATGACGGCGGAAGGAGAGAAAAGAAAAAACCTGACTTTTCAATTACATCGCGCCAGGTAGAGCCATTATTTGAATTAATACTTCCTTACAAAAGGCAATTTTTAGAGTTCCGTACACAAAGAGTAAAACGAGACCCTATTACTAAGACTTAGCTGTCCGTCCGTCCGTTCACCCGTCCCTCCCTAAGAGCGCGAAATCGACTCGCACTTGACCAATTTTTAGGGTTCCGTACATAATCCGCAAAACGGGACCCTATTAACCCTATTACTACGACTCTGCTGTCCGTTTGCGTGTCCGTCTGTCACCAGGCTGTAAGTATCTTATAAACTGTGATAATCTAATCCCTAACTAATCTAACTAGCCCTAACTAATCATTCATCTTCAGTTAGTCCAAGAGAAACTTAAATTCTAGATTTGCGAGGATTTTCGTTGATTTTCTTTATGACTGGATTTTCGTCGCGCAAAAAATCCATTTTCTTTTGCCTAGCCCCCTGCGCAGTAGGTACTTATAACCCTACGAAAAGAAACTTTGTTTTAATAGCTTTCTTGCATTTACCACACATAAAAAACGTCTACTTTTCGAGAAAATAGGTATATTTAAAATGCTTTCCAAAAAACCAACTTCAAATGTCACTACAAAGAGTGAAATAATTTTTATTTAAATTTTAGGTACCTACACCAATTCGAAGTCGGGCAATGTTTCATACAATCCCTTATAGTCCTTCTTACTTACCTACTTACTTGATGTGCGAAGAAATGACGAAGTCATAGACAATCGCCCGACTTCGAATTGGTGTAGGTACCTAAAATTTAAATAAAAATTATTTCACTCTTTGTAGTGACATTTGAAGTTGGTTTTTTGGAAAGCATTTCCCATTTTTATTTTATACTTTTTTAGTGGAAAACAATAAAATGCACAAGGCGTTGTACAAATACCCAAATCGCTTGAGGTGTGTTCATAAAATCTGAAGAGATACCTCAAATTCACCAAGATCCCATCATCAGACCCTGACTTGATGACTTTAGTCATCAAATCAGTATCTCCTAGCAAATGCACCAGTAACTATAAAAAATACCCAACTCGCTTCAAGTATACTAGCAAAATTTGAAGAGTTCCCTCGATTTCACCAAGATCCCATCATCAGACCCTGACTTGATGACTTTAATCATCAAATCAGTATCTGCTAGCATATGCACCAGTAACTATAAAAAATACCCAACTCGCTTTAAGTATACTAGCAAAATTTGAAGAGTTCCCTCGATTTCACCAAGATCCCATGATCAGATCCTGACCTGATGACCATAGGACAACTTGGAAAATATTACTCTTTCTAATAATATTCAAATTGTTTCATGTGTCCATATAAAATTTGAAGAGTTCCCTCGATTTCTCCAGGATCCCATCATCAGATCCTGACCTGATTAAAATGGGACCATCTGGAAACAAAACCCTCTTAAACAAAAAAAGAATTTTTCAAATCGGTCCACGCGTCTACGAGTAATCGGTGAACATACATAGATAAAAAAAAAAAAGATTCCGACGAATTGAGAACCTCCTCCTTTTTTTGAAGTCGGTTAAAAAGAAATTTCATATTGTCCACTTTTATGCAGGGTTGTATAAAAAACGCCAAATATCTCTCGGTATGTATTTTTTTACATTAATACTAACAACTTTTGTTCTTCGATTGTTTTTACTCGATATTTTAAGAAATATCAAATTATATTCAATATTTTACAGAGATACTCTACTTGTTCCTACTCTGTAATGTAACATCGACAAGTAGCAATTGCGCGGCGCGGCAAGTAGGAATTCGCGACCCAAAACCGCAACAGTGTAATGTCACTTTACAGACCTATAAGGCCGATAGGATAGGATAAGGAAGATAGGTCGATCCGAACATTTTACGTAAACCTTCTTCATACAAGCAAACAGTAGCGTCATCTGTCGAAATACCCGCCGCCGCCGCTGACCGAACTACCGCGTGGCCTTATACTGTTGGTACTAATGACACCCGTAAACTGGCGACATTTTTTCGCGCTGTTCGCCCTGTCTTTAGTATACAAGTCTGTGTCTATAACATTTTTTTGTATGAAATAAATTAATAGTTTTGAAAAGTCATAGAACAAAAGTTGTTAATGTAAATAACTTAATGTAAACAACAACTTACGGGCCGATAGCGATTTGGTATATATTTTTTATATAACCCTCTATAACGTAACATACGTATCTATACGCATTTAATTTGCTACTGAGAATAGATACGTTATTACTTTTTGTGCGTAACCCTTCCGAAATATCAGTAATCCAATATTAACAGCGCGCGAGGTCTCCTGCGCGGTTCAATGCTTCGTGTTTGCGCGTCTCTGAGTGGGTAAATATTTGATCCCACTTCTGATATTATTAGAAAACCTCACAGTCCTTTAACATTTTCGTTTGGCCTTATTAGTTAGTTATCTATCTATCGTAGTTTCACAGATAAAGAAGTAGAATAAACGATAAAACTACATAACCGAATTTGTTGAAGTTTGGCATGGAAATAGATTATACATGTACTAGCAGATACCCGCGGCTTCGCACGCGTAAATTTTAGTTTTAACTATTCTACGGGAACCATCCATTTTCCGGAATAAAAAGTACCCTTTGTGTTAATTTACATGAAACCTATCTTCATTTCAACTTTAAATAAAAAAAATTCGGTAGTTGTGCGTGAAGGAATAAATTTTCTCCCGCATGAATCTGTTTTTCCCTAATATCACGAAAACAATGGATTTTCCCGAGAAAAAAGTAGTTGATTCTAGGATATAATCTATCTCCATTTCAAATTTCAGCCCAATCAGTTCAGAAGTGACGGCACAATGGAGTATTTCTCCCGCATGAATATCTGCTATTTAACTATTTTCTTAGAAACCACGGATTTTCCCGGGATAAAAATTTGCCTATGTGTTAATCCAGGATAAAACCTATCCCCTTTTTGAATTTCAGTCATATCCGTTCAGTAATTACAGCGTGAAGTAGTATTTTTCCCGCGTGCATATCTGTTTTTAAGTTTTCCCGCGGAAACCATGGATTTTCCCGGGATAAAAAGTAGCCTTCGTATTAGTCCAGGATATTATCTATCGCTATTCCAAATTTCAGCCAAATCAGTATTCAGTAATTACGGCATGAAGGAATATTTTTCCCGCGTGGATGTCTGTTTTTCACTATTATCATAGAAACCATGAAATTTTCCGGGATGAAAAGTAGCCTATATATTAATCCAGGATAAAATCTATCTCCATGCCAAATTTCAGCCAAATCTGTTCAGTAGTTACGACGTGAAGTAGTATTTCTTCAGGTTGAATATCTGTTTTTCACTATTCCCGAAGGAACCATGGTTTTTTCCGGGATAAAAAGTACCCTATTTATTAACCCAGGATATAATTTACCTCCATTCCAAATTTGAGCCAAATCGGTACAGTAGTTGCGGCGTAAAGACGTATTTTAACTTGATAAAATCCAAACTTCGGAACCCCGTTTCACCCCTTTAGAGGGTGAATTTTGAAAAATCCTTTCTTAGTGCACCCCTAGGCCTCACAAGGAACATGTGTGCCAAATTTGGAGTCTCTAGACCCAGCGGTTTGGGCTGTGCGTTGATATGTCAGTCAGTCAGTCAGTCAGTCAGTCAGTCAGTTTCTTCTTTTATATATATAGAATATCTGGGTGACCGAGCTTCGCTCGGTAGTTTAAGGTGTTGCGGCCCTACCAGCCCGCGAAATTCAAATTTTATTTAGTTTTTCGCAAATCTTAGACAAACTACACATTGAAGATTTATGACTATGCATTTTGCGGGCCTACTTTTAATGCATCTACATGTTTTTAATAGAAACTTTGCTCGAAAGTTCCTACTCATCTCATATTGGTTCCCGAAAGATAATTTTTTGCAGTTTCAAAGATTTCGAGCTATCGGGAACCAATATGAAGTAAATGAGTATTGTTGAGCAGAGTTTTTGTTAAAAACATGTAGATGCATAAACGTTGTGCCCGCAAAACACATTGCCATTAGCCTTGAATGTATAATTAGCCCACTATGAGCGAAAAACTAAATAAAATTTGAATTTTCGCGCCCAGATGGTACCCATCGCCCTTAACTACTGGCTAATAGATGGCAGCTGCAGGAGTGCTTCGCCCGGTAGTTTAACTACTGGCTAATAGATGGCAGCAGAAATCATATTTTATTATTTTTTTTGGTAAATTCGACATTTTATAGAAATGAATCCTAGCTAGATCGATTTATCGCCCCCAAAACCCCCTGTATACTAAATTTCATGAAAATCGTTGGAGCCGTTGCCGAGATCCAGATTATATAGAAATATATATACAAGAATTGCTCGTTTAAAGGTATAGGATTACACCTATGACATGATACACATATTAGCTACTTTTTAACCAGGAAAATCGATTGCTCCCGCGGGATTCTTACCTACTAACTGTAAACTGGTGACATACGAAGTTTTTTTTTTACACTTTACAAGGTTGTACTTGACTGCGATCTCACCTGATGAAGCAGTCGAAGATGTTAATGTACTAACTTGAAAGAGGTAAGTGAAGTCACCCCACCGGTGTCTACACAGCATCGCACCGAAACGCTAAATCACTTGGCGGTACGTTTTTGCTGGTAGGGTGGTAACTAGCCACGGCCGAAGTCTCCCACCAGAGCAGACCTCTGGCAATTTAGAAATAAAATCCCAAAGTGGCCCGTGGCGAGAATCGAACCCGCGACCTCCCACTCGAAACCGAGCGCGCGTCCCCTGCACCATGGAGGTCGTCAAAAGTAGAAACGTGGACACTCCCTGTAGGCCTTGTCCATAAATTAAAAGTCGTTCAGCGCACTATAGAAAGGGCTATGGGAGGGAGGGTGTTTCTGTGAGGGGTACCGCAACGAGGACATTCATAGGAGAACCAAAATAACCAACGTAGCAGACCAAATTTTCCAGCGGAAGTTGTAGGGAGCAGTCCATATCTGTCGCAGTATTGATGGCCATTGTGGCAGAAGTGTTATTCTGGAGTGGAGACCGCGTACCGCTGCCCGCTGGACCAATGACCTGGAAAAGGTTACTGATAGCAGGTGGATGAGGAAGGCGGAGGACCGTGTGTGGTGGCGCGCTCTCGGAAAGGCCTATGTCTAACAGTGCACCTCTTAAGATTGATAATGTAAAAGTAAGTAAGAAAATTGTCGCTCAAATCTCAATTAATTGCTTTTAATTGACGTTTGCACTGAGAGATTTTTTCAATTTGGCGAAAGAGACTCGAGACTTAACTCTGTCTACAGGAATTAATTGTGTAACTTGTTCTCAGTACTTAAGTTTCACTTTCTAAGTGCTATTTAATAACTATAATTTGAACAAATTAAATTTGTCGTACAATCTCAAAGGAGACCGTATGTTGTCGCGATCGATTGCCCCTTTCAATAGTCGCAAAGTCGAATAATGGTGCAATTACGCTGCAATCGACGACGTATTGATGTTACGCTGCGAGAGCAGGAATGCTGCTCAAACGTTCCTCCATTTTATCGTGCTTTTAATAAAATTACCAGTCAGTTCATGCTAGCAACTGTTACATAGACTAATATATTATAGAGACTTGAGTAGTTTAAATTTTCTTAGCTACGAATTACGATATGCCTAGCTAAAAATAGAAGAAGGTTGTGGAAACAACCTTTTATTTAGTTTCACCTGTGTCAATGTTTGCTTTTTGTTTGTTTGTTTGTTTGTTTGTTTGTTCGGTTTTTGTTTTTTCTTTGTATTGAAAGTTTGGAAGCTAAATTCGCCCCCTCCTTCTAGTTATCGATTGATCTGTACCTATGCATGTGTAGTTCTGCGTTAGTTTATTTCTTTTTATATATTATGCAGAAGTTGACTATCCATTTTTTTACAATACAAATAAACTGTAGAAGTAATATTAATATTAGATTTTTTCATACATTCAATTACCCTGGTTCTTGAATTAAAGGCTAAAGCATAGAGCAGATGATATTCCCTGAAAATCTGTTACATTACAGCAGTTTCAGAGAAAATATTATATAAGCGAACTTATTTGTGGCATTAAACTTTCCGGTGTCAATGATATAAAAAACAAAGACACCTTATCGCGTCATTTGTGATAGAATGTGCGGTATGATGAGCTTACTCTTCTTTTGTTTTTATATTTATAAAACATTTATTGTTATAATTATAAAAAAGCAATTTTTACTAAGTATTTTTCATTATTATTAAAATTGTTATTTTTAATTGAAAATTACTTGAACGTAAAATAAAAGATTTTGATATATGTGAAAATATTTAATTCTAGAGAGTACTACCACGAACAGTCTGTGGTTTTGTATGCATTAAATTTGGGACATGTTTTGTGTCGATGACCATTTCTCTACATAGCAAAAATTTGTCCATGTTTCACTACTCGTTATCGTGTGTCTGTTATAAAGTTTGTTGAAGCAAAACATTCTTAACAGCAAGCGTATCTAGGATTTTCCTATATCTTTATACGGCTTACGAGTAAATATTCCGAAAATGCAGTGCGAGGTTGTCGACTACCCGTATTTTGCAAATTAATTTAAAACAGTTTTACATAGATGAGAGAGCTTGTATATAATAACGTAAGGGGATTTTGTACTTTGATTCATTAACAGGTCGTTTTAGGACCGGTTAATGCACGTAGCTTTTTGGCAGTTGCCTTATTTACAAACTAAAAGGCAAAAGATAGTGCTTTCGCCAAAGGTTTAAATCGCTAGATGGGCCCTAAACCTCCAAAACGTCCACGTTTTTGTCTTGTGTGACACGATGTCACTCTCTTTGACACAAGTGAAACTATAGCATGTTGAGAGCACTCACTCAACATATTTGTGGACGTTTTTGATGTGCGCAATGTAGGCTTAGGGCCCATCTAGCGATTTAAATCTTTGGCTTTCGCAATATATTAGAGAATAGAGAGCTCTTGACATAAAAATCGATGTATTATACCTATGTGTTGAACACCATAATACGAATATGGGTTCTAGCATTTTGTAAATATTGTTTTAACCCCCGGCGCTAAAACGACGAGATTGTCTAAGTTTGACGTGTCTGTGTATGTCTGTGGTATTGTAACTCCGGAAAAAGTAACCGATTTTGATTTTGTATTAATTTTGTGTTTAGACAGATGAAAAGGTCGGGAGAGTTCTTAGCTATGAAAGTCGGCCCAAGATGGTCGTCGCCACAAAATGGCGGAGTTCTTAGCTATGAAAGTCGGCCCAAGATGGTCGTCACCACAAAATGGCGGATTTTTTTTTAATTAAGTTGATAAAATATGCAATTGATTTTTTATCAAGTAAATCAGAAATCCAATATTTCAAAATTAATATATCTGTCTCATAAATCATATCAAAAAAGCTATTAATAAAATAAAATTAGTGATGAGACAGTGATCGTTATAAACCTAATTGATCCTAGGAATTTTCATTATGGATTGAGCGATTCCTAATAGCGTTGTGGTCACCCAGCCTAGCTCGACGAGAAATGGTCGCAGCAAATTGCTTCTCGACCGATTTCCCTGGAAATTGTCAGCTGAACTGACATTTAATATATTTGAAGATACTTATAATTTTTTTATAATTTTTATTTATTAGGCAAAAAGACCCATATACATTTGTCATTACAAATTTCACTTAAAGTATCTACATAATTATAAAACTATAAACTTACAGCTAACTGAAATGGTTAATAAACCTATTTCAGATGTCATAAGTCAAAAGTCACAGGTTTGTTACATTTCTATTTCCGGTTTCTGTCCTGGTGAACAGACAGCCAATAGTCAAGGATTGGATTGGGCATGCTGTTGCAAACGACTCTGAGTATTGCATTGCTAGAGCCCCGCAGCCGTTCCCAAAAGGACGCTACGCGAGCTCTAACTATGCAATAGAAGTCAGGCACCCTCGATTCGGCAAACATTGTGGATGCACTGCAATACCGTGGGTAGCCCATAAGTATTCGGAATGCATCATTCTGCTGACTGTAAGATGCTGATGATGTGCATTTTTGCCACTAGATGTGCTACTGCAATTCGCAATGATTTGATGTACAATTGCAACCAGACGACATGAAATAATAGTTTTTCTTAATACATTTTCTCAAAAAGTAGACTGCCATGCGTGGTTAGAATGCGGAAAGTTATTCTTTTACGCACAAGTTCTTTAGTTTTTCTCGTGCTCATTGCACACATTCGTTGTGTTGCACATTCTATATTGATGAAAGAGGTATTCGATCAAAATGTTTTCTGTACGAATTGTTTATATGAAATGACTTTTTAACAGCGTAAATACCTAATTTTAATACTCACATATACTGTAAAATTAATTTATTTTCAATGATTTTCTTTGGTCGTGTTATTTTTTGCAAATGTATAGATATTTTATAGCATTTATTTTTTTATTTTTGTGCAATGCACAATGCACATGTGGATTCGCCATTTCCATATTCCTCTTGTCTCTATTGTTGACCCGCGCCTTCGTGCAAAAATGACATATTTTCACCACTTGTATCGTAAATGTGTACTGTATTTGTATTTGAAATGTGTACTGTATTTCATAATAATTTCATAATATGCTTTAATTACTAATTGGCTTCAGAGAATTCAAAATTTAATATTGTGATACAATTATTTATCTTTTTCTTTATTAATTTACATTCTTTTTTTTAATGCTTTATTACAGGTAAATGAGCACCAGCTAATTTTATGCAAAGATTTAAATCGCTAGATGAGCCCTAAGCCTCCAAAAACGTCCACGTTTTTGTCTTGTTTGTGGGTGTCACTCTCTCTGTCACTAGTGAAACTATAACATTATGAGAGCACTCACTCAACATGTTTGTGGACGTTTTTGATGCGCGCAATGTAGGCTTAGGGCCCATCTTGCGATTTCAATCTTTGGTTTTATGGAAAAACAAAAGAGTTTTTGTCTACCAATTGAATTATCTCGAATAATTTTATAACCCTTCAAAATGTTTATGTCGAAAAACAAATATTTTCTTAGGATTATTCGTAATTTACGCTGTGTTCGCGATATTAAAATTTGCACAGAGCACTTTCTGCAGAGACTGATGATTTATTTAGAGCAGTCTCAACTATTTAGTCGAGGTGGACTTGATATTTAATTGTGAATCTCCGTTTGCTGTACTCAATTGTGACTTTAAAGTTTAAATTAGTCTATGCAAATTACTGGTATATAATTTCTCTGTTAAATTTCGTTTGCGAATTTCCAATTTGATAATTGGCAATATCTACTTTAATTTGATAAAAATGATTACTTTATTATAAACTGAAAAAATTGAAAATCCAACGAAGATTTCCAAAGTTACAGGTATTTTAATTTTGGAGTCGGAGAGCCTTTCTATTTTTTAGTATTTGTTTTTATAACAGAAATAATCTGTGCCAAATTTCAAGTATTTAACTATCACGGTTCAAGCATGGCGACAGACAGACGAACGGACAGCGAAGTCTTTGTAATAGGGTCCGTTTTTACCCTTTGATTTGATGAGAGACGTTAATTTTTAAAGCCGAAAGTTTGCACGAGTGTCCCATACAAAACTTTTTACATGGAATTTCGAATGGAGATAAATGAATGGCTATTTTTTAGTCCACAAAAATTCAGGACTCTATACGGGTTCAGTAAAAAACAAAATTCGCGTGCTCAGCAGCAAGTTGACAATAAAAACATCCAAAAGTCCATAATAAAAGAACATTGAACGAACAATACGTTTAGAAATCGAGTGAACTGATTCGAATGGGAATCGACCGCTTTGTATTCGAGACACGACCTGTGACGTCACAAATATTTACAACGCATCAACAAGCAGAACATTCTATCTACACTAAATACTAATATTTACTAATTTAAGCTAAAGAGTTTGCGCGTAAGTTTGAACACACAAATCACAGAGGGGTTAGTAGTTTAGTACAGGTTTTGTACGAATTTCGAGTTGATTTGCATCCTATGATATTAAAATCAAGATAAGCCCATCCGAACATTTTACGTAAACCTTCTTCATACAAGAAAATGTAGAGCCATGTGTCGAAACTCCTGCGAAATACTGCGTAGGCTTACAGGTTACTACTGACGCCGGAGGGGGTTTTTGCTCCCATAAACTGGCGACATTTATTCGCGCGGTCCGCCGGATCTATAGTATAGGTGTCTTTGCTCGCATCGCACAAACAAATCGAATTCCATCATACGTTTACATCCAGCGCTACAGTTCCCTTTTATTTTCGCCGGAACTCTCCATGTATGAGTCCGACTCGCACTTGCCCGGTTTTCAGTCGGTTAGCTATAGAACATAGAAGCTATACCTACATAGGTCATAAAGGGGACCCTGAATCCAGCGGTGCGTCACAATTTTGCGGTTGTGGCAATAATTTACATTCTAATTCCCTAATGAATGGGCCACACCTGGCGTTTTATTGGTCAAACGCGGCTTTGGAGCGGAAAGTAATGGAATTATTCCCATTCTAAGTAACTTACTGTATTTTGAATCAATCTAGTATACAGGTTAATCTGTAATGTATACAATTCTCGTGCCAATTTTTGTTACTTTTCCGAAACTGTTCGGCCTGTTATGGAATTTTCAGCTATGTTCAGGTTTTTTGTAAGCCGGAGGTTTAAAAAAAATCACTCTACGGATAGGACTAACAAGACTGCATGGTGTCGGGGTAAGGCAGTTCGGTTCTATGACTATTTGAACCTAAGTCAATCCAATTCGATTTTGTAACTATACGGGTTCCATACGGGACTATTTCCACCTAAGTTAGTCGAAGTTACGTCAAAAATATATTGAAGGTCTTTTTTCTTAACACATTTCCTAAGGCCGTTTAGGAATTGTATAAATATCCTAGGAAATGTGTAAAATAGTTTTTTTTTGTACAAATTTCCGGCAGATTTTAGGATTTCTATACATTTCCTGATTTCACACATTTCCGGTGACATATATAAGTATGCATGTGTGTTACTCCTTCAGGCCGCAACTGCAGAACCGATTTGGCTGAAATTTATAGTGAACATAGATGCTACCCTGATTTAAAGTATAGGCTACCTTTTTTAACGAAAAAAATTATGGTTCCCAGGGGATTTGTGAAAACACGAATTTCACGCAAAGTTAGTCACATCCTGTCCTCTTTTGTTAAGTACCCAACAACGACCAAAACCTTACGTAAGTGCCTAGTATAATATTATCCTTCAAAATCTAAATTGCCCAAATCCACAAATTAAAGACTAAGTAATATCAGAAGATTAGTTTCAAGAAAAAGCAAAGTTCCTCAATCGAAAGCTACATTTTCCTTAATGAATCAATGTTTTTACTCTGTGGCTGTTTCTACAGTGATTGATTGATATTACTAGGTACTTATCTATAGAGGGAGTCAATACGGGATTTCGATGGGACGATGCTTTACAAACATCTTGCATAACTATGTGACCAGTTGGTCTAAACTTTTACTGGGTAGTTACATTGAAATCTGCATTTTGCTATATAAATTTTTACCCGACTGCAAGAAGGGTTATGTTTTTCGCGCGTATCTTGTATGTATGCATGTAAATTTCTTTATGACCACGTATCTTCCAAACGGCTGGATGGATTTTGACGTTAATGGTATCGTTAGATTCGTCTCATTAACCCAAGTGTTCTTAGATAGGTTTTTGAAAATAAAAACCAAAATGGCGGATTTTCGGCCTAAAATTGACAGTCATTTACAAAATATTTATAACCAAACCTATCGAGTGGGGTATCAAAATGAAGGGAATTACAAGGAGATTACAAAAATATATATAAGTCATATGTTTCGAATTAATTTGGAATTATAAACAGTCGATCAATGCGTTCAAAATGGTAATATTTGTAGTTTTTGATAGCGTTAATCTTGTATTGACCAAATGTGTGTCGTACTTTATATTGTGCATTTTTACTTGGTATATCATAGCATAAATCGAAAACATAATTTAATATAATCATTAAACAATTATTTAACATCTATAATTTCGCTACTCGCGCTAGATGGCGCTGTGTGTACTTCAAGACGCGCTCCACTTTGTCGAACGATGTTTTTCCCGAACGATCCGCTTAAAGCGACGTGAGTTAGATACGCCTGAGCCCTAAACGTACACAAACTACACCTATGAAATGTTACTGGTCAGCTTATATATTTCCGGGATAAAATCCAGGTTTGCGTTTGACGACACTGTTTACAACTTTTACTTCTTCCAAGTGACTGACTGACTTGAACCGACATAATATAATATATAACCAAATATACCCACTTTACGTCTTTGACATTGTGTAGATAAAAGTGCTTAGGTTTCGCTCGTAAAGTGTGGCAACTAAAAAGCCTGAAATAAAATAAATAATTAAAAAAATCAAAAAACCCGACTGCAAAAATGTCAACTAAAATGCAATAACTTAAAAGACTGAAACAAGGCGGACAACGAAAACAAAATTATAATAAACTTAAAACGATGCAATTTTTACTTCATTTTAACAAACAACATTATGAGCTGAAAAATTTAGTTAAATTTTCGCATTCAATTTAAAAATAAAGCAGGCGGGACCTATTAATTTTCTCTATGTTAATTTATAATTTGCGAAAATAGGTCCCGCCTGCTTTATTTTTAAATTGAATGCGAAAATTTAACTAAAGCTTTCAGCTCATAATGTTGTTTGTTAAAATGAAGTAAAAATTGCATCGTTTTAAGTTTATTATAATTTTGTTTTCGTTGTCCGCCTTGTTTCAGTCTTTTAAGTTATTGCATTTTAGTTGACATTTTTGCAGTCGGGTTTTTTGATTTTTTTAATTATTTATTTTATAGTATTAAAATTTTCTTGGCCAGAATATGCTTTTAATATCAGAGAAATAATTCGATAGGTACTTGAATCTAAGACGCTTGTAATTTATCTTTACACTCTTCGATTTGATGTGCATCTGTGCTTAGATACAAACTTATGGTTACGACGATGCCCAACTTTCATACAAACTTTTATCAAATTTTACACTCGTGAATAAATGAATATTTTAGTAGATACTTAGTGAGTCTCATAAAATTAAAATTATAAAGTATCAGAACACTGATACTGACACTACTTTCTGTATTTCATTTTTAATTCAAAAAAATAAAAAGGATATAGAAGAATGCGCGGAGGTCCCGTGAATAGCGATTTATTTAGCGATAATTTTCATAAATTTTTGAATTACGTTTCATTTCTATCTATTTAGCGTATCGCAAAATGCCATTTTTTGGCTAGAGGTGATGGTGTTGTATATTTCGTGAAATACGCATTTTTCAAACGGGCAAGTGGTCAGAGAGATATCTACTCTCACACGTGTATATGATTGGAAGAGCTGATTAGTTCTGTTTCTTTGGCATACCCACTTCTGTTTGTTTTAATTAATTAAGGATGTCAGCTGTTAATTTTTAGCGAGAATTGATGAATTTTGCTACATAGGTTAAAATTAGGAAAATAGGGTAAAGGTTTTTTTTGACCTTACTATACAACTTACAAAACTCCAAACTGTAAGGTATTTTCTTTCTGGAAAGTCACCAATCTAAAAAGACTTTCGTTTTGTTCTTCGTATTTTTTTGATAATAAACAAAAGGGATTCTATTGTTCCAAAATTGTGTGACGTACACAAAGGCACCGGAATCCGTAACAAATACCTTCACTTGTCTAAATTGCCGGAATTTTGTTTCCGGACGTCCGGAGGTTGTAGTCCGGAATCAAATACTCTTGGAAGAGCTTTTGCTTTTATTACTTTGTAATGTTATATATTATGTATCTTCGAGTAGATGTGGATTTATCGTTAAATAGATTTGTACCCTCGTAAAGTAGATTGTAAGGTTACTACTTTGTGAAGGTTTCGTGGTTAGAGACGATATTAGGTTGAGAAAAATGACTTACAAACATGCAAGGTTTTTTGATCGGTATTTGGGTCGGGTATCAGTGATATAAGATTGTATACCTATGAGTTCCAAACTGGCAAATTTAAAAGAAGAGTATTGTAGATAGCTCTAAACACACAATTTCATCCTCAAGATTTTCCTCGCTTTTAAAAGAAAAATGAAAAAAAAAAATTCAGTGAAAGTTTAATATCCTCACCTTTAAAAAACGATAATACAAAGAGGTGCCATAAACTCCGAAACTCGATTTAGTTACGAGTATGTGGTTAGATAAAATTTTATCGCAATTTCAATTCAGCTCTAACAAAGCTGGATTTTCCTTGAAAAGTAACATACATGGTAACTTTATATAGGCACCTACAAATTATGTGTGTTATTTTTGAGATATTCTGTCAAAATTTCATGCATGCAGAGGTGTCGTCCTGAGCATTCAGGCTTTTGGCCCGAACAAAATAACAGGAGGGAATTTTATCCTCTCCTAAATTCTATATTAGGGAAATTAGTTGAATACCACACTGGCGACCTTTTGTCTAACTGACTTCTGAATATCGGTGACCTGCATGTATTGTGACATTATGCCGGTGACCTGCATGCATTATGACATTATACCATATTTAATGTTCTAAAAAGGTGTTTGAAGCTCGTCAACCCGCACTTGGCCAATTCTATGGCCAATTCGGAGAAGAGACCAGGAAAACTTAAGTACTTAAATTGCACCTACTTGTAACTTAGTTGTAACTTATCTTATTTATCAGTTTTATCAATGACCAAATAAACATTAGTAATAAAGCAGTAATTTTTCATCTATTCACATATCATGAAACTACAATAAATATGGCATATTATTAAGATTTAATTTAAATTTTTAATACAGTAAGTTCTTTTCTTTATAAAGATTAACTCCTGGAAAGAATTAATTTTCAGCTAGATCATGTTACAATAATATGAAACTGCAGGTAAAATATGAAAACAAATACAAGTAAAACATAAAAACCATAATAAGAATTCACATATTATAACTAGTTGATCCTGCAAACCATGTTTTGCCATATACATTATATGGAATAAAGAGTGCGTCCTCAGACCTACCGAATATATTATGCGAAAAAATTCATAGTCTTTTCGGAGGAGCTTTGCCATCTGAACACTGTGAGAAATTTTATAAATGAGAACAGATTTTGTTGTACGACATTTCGATAGTGAGACTTTAACCTAAACAGTAACTCACCATAAAGGAAAATTACCAAAGAAAAGTTGGCCTCAGCCATTCAAGATCCTACAAAGACTCCTTTTCAATCTTTTACTTTTAGAATACTTTTGTACCTACTTAAATACTTACCGGCTTTACAGCAGAAGCCTGGGACTGAATATAAATATATATTTATATTGAATGGAGCACACCACGGGTGTGCCCACGAAATTCAAATTTTTCGTGGTTTTTCGCGATTTTTAAGCTAATAAGACATAATAGGCTTATGGCCGTCAAATTGCGATAATCCCAATATCTTCTTCACGTGTTTATATAAAAATCTCTGCTCGAAAGTGTCGATTTAAAGAAATTAGTCCGAGATTTGCAAGTTACTCACATAAAACTCGATACTCGGACTAATTTCCTAGGATAGACATTTTTATGCAAAGATTTTGATATAATCATGTAAAGATGATACTGCCACTCTCGCAAATTGATTGCCATAAGCCTATCATGTCTAATTAGCGTACAAATTGCAAAAAACCCCGAAAATTTTGAATTTCGCGGGCAGACCCGTTGATTTCACGTTAATACGAGTATATAGGGTCATATAAAAAATACCAAAAATCTCTCGGCCTGTAGTAGTTTACATTAAAACTAGCAACTTTTCTTCTACGACTTTTCAAAATTCAGTATTAATTTATTTCATACAAATAATTATTATAGGTACTATCCACGTGTTTTTAATTACGCAAAAAACTTTTTTACTGTAATCCCCTCCACCCCCTCAAGCACGAAAGCAAAGTAATTCTTCACACACCACACTTTTAGCGCACGTTTCGTCCCGACATTGGGATTGGGACATCCTCAGTAGATGTTGACTTTACAACGCGAGATTGTACGTGGGTAGAAAGATCCAGTTTGCAGCGATATTTTGTGTTCACTGTAATAAAGCAAAATTACAATATTATTAATTGAAATTAAAACCAACCAATTCTCATAATCAATTGACTTTGAAAGCGGTACCTTGTAATTTAATATGGATTCTAAATGAAATTTCTTAGTATTACATGAATTGATTGATTTATAGATATTTTAGTAGGTACTAAATTAAAAGTCAATGAATGTAAAATTTCTAGGAATTTGAGCTGTAAAGACTCCCCTCAAGAGGCTTTATTGTCTGAGATTCCTTTGTACTTCAATAAAATTTTGCCTGAAGCAATAGCAAATTAACTACTTAGGTATACGACTAATAAAGAAGATATTAGAAAAGATTTCAATACAAATGTTTTGTACACCCTACAAGTCAATACATTGTTTGTACAAAATAATATCATACTATATAACTTTGGATGGGGTAATTTCCACAGACCTAGGAAATAATGTAGACAGACCAAAGCTAATCTTTGGTCTGTCTACATTATTTCCTAGGTCTGTCTACATTATTTCCTATTAAATATTAGCATTAGCATATCGATTTGTTTTTAATCTGTAAAGTGGCGAATAAGATGGCATCACCTAGGGGTAGTAACATTTGGACAACAAATCTTGGCGCTCAACATGGCGCCGCATGACACGCAAGGCAGTGAGATGACAATATTGAGTGGGAAATCATATGAAAGGGCGTTACTTGTGTATTCTAAAACCGATTTTTATTATTATTATACTTTTTTTGATAATAAGAATAAACCGCCAAAACTTTGTTTTTGGTAGGTTTGCGGTTCGCCAACAAAAGTACCTACACGTAAATTATATTCGTAAATTCATTAACAAAAATGATTCTTTCATTGTTTTACTTCTTTTATAGTAGGTATGGAACCCTCGGTGCGCGAGTCCGACTCGCACTTGGTCAGTTTTTTTAAATGTCTGACGTAAATACGATGACCTTCTTAAACATTTCACTCCACGAAACGAAGCCAAAGTGTTACGTCACTAGCCCCCCCCCTGAAATCCTTATTGTCACAACTCATTCAAGCAGTTACCATTTATATCATAAAAGCAATGTAATTTTAAAGAGCTTAATGTAAGTAACTTCTCATTCCTTTGTAGAGCGTGCCGTCGTGTGATATCGTATTTGAATAATTTAATTTCGCACCTGGAGCCTTCTAGAGTGTTTTAGTTGATACTGCAAAGTAGACTAACTTCCAGGACAGTGTGACCTAGTAAAAAGTTGAGGCGATTAGGGTAACCTAGTAACGGAAAGTTTATGTTGAATTTAAATGTCCGTCTTGCCCTTTTCCTCAAAAACAAGTTTAAGTATTATTATTATTAATTGATACTAAGCTATATACGTCTATAACGAAAATCAGCTATTCAGGGAAAATTTTAACACCTTAGAAAATCTCAGAACAACTCTTTATTAACAACAGTAGATAAAAATAGTAAAGACCTTAAACCTTCTTCATACAAGTAAACAGTTAACCTTCTTCATACAAGTAAACAGTAGCGTCATCTGACAAAATAATAGTAGTTGTCCAATTACAATGAAATAACTTTTGGATTTATTCCCTTTTTTATAATTTTTTTTGTAATTCGTGTAATTTTCGATCATGTTGTGGTGTTATTCGGGTTCATATAGTAATAATCTATGCTCCTGGCCATATTTGGTTCCGAAATACTTTTGTTAAACGAAAATGTAAACGAATTTCAGTTTTGCTTATTTTTATGTCAAAGAGGACATGTTTTCTACTTATATGTTTTGTAATAAAAACAACACTATCTCACGTCGCATTAGTTCAGGAGCACAGTTTTTATTGTCCAGCTAAAGAAAAACACCAGTTAATAAAGAAAGTTACAAGTTTTCATTCATAATTTTTGGTATTACGGAACTCGACCAAAGTTATAAAAATTTAGATCAAAACTGATTATTGTTTCGTTTTAAAGAAGTATTTCCGAACCAAATAACGCCAGGAGCATAGATAATTACTATATTATGAATCCGAATAACACCACAACATGATCGAAATATACACGAATTAAGTACAAGTGATTTAGTGTTTTGCATTAATGGAGACATCGTAGTTCACAGGCCCCTTAATAGAAGAATTGAGATGAAGTCCCGGAAGAAACACCGAGAAGCTTAGCAATAATACTCGTAGTAATAAAACGTTAAATGCAATACAATTTTAGATACATTTAACTGCAAATTTAATCCTTGCAACGCGGCTGCTAACTGCATATTAAAATGGATACCGCGGGGTCGTAGCCAGTTACCAGCTAGTGTGCTGTACGGTAATGGAGGTGTTATTAAAAACAATTTCACCCCGAAATGGTTGTGCTATGAAATTAACCCACTTTTCGCATTGTACTGTGTAGTATCTTAGTAAAACTACAGATACGTACAGATACTTACAAAAGATGTTTTCTTTTCTACGCGGCTTGAGTTACCTATTACATATATTCAGAATTAACTTTTTTTTAGTTTTGAGTTGTAACCCTTTTCATTATTTTTTTTTTAATTTTGTGACCGACAAGGAAAGGTTAATATTTTGTATATTTATTCGTTAGTTAAATCTATCATTGAATAAATAAATTAATTAAATTGTGTATGATTATTAAAGGACATGGCCGAAACTTGTATGGAGCTAAAAAAATCATTGCTATTAAAAATAGTTAGGCGCATTTTGTTGAAAGTTGTTATGCTGATATTATCTCTCTCGCATGTTTTCAGATCATGAAAATTAAACGATTGTAAAGACATAAATATATAAGCTTTAATATGACGTACTGTTTGTCAATGGTCATGATTTTTTTTTTCCGAGGGCGGAATCCGGCCGTCATTTTATAATATGATTATATTATCAAATTTTATACTATTAGGTTCGAATATGGTATCCCATCCCTAAGGTAAGGTAAGGCGATAAAGGGTGAGGTAAAATAAAGCTGGAAGCGGGTTTTACAGACCATTCAACAACTAGTATCTAGGTATACTTAGATCGTTTCATCTAAAAATGAATGCCCCGTCATTTCTATACGCTTATAAGTTGAAAGAATAATATAGCGGAGGTCCGTTCATTTTTAAATTAGACGATCTTCTTGATAACATCGCCATCATTCAACCGTAAAAAGAGTAAATACCTCTGTAGTTTCCCTTTCAAGTTTCCCTGCCGGTTCTAAATGTTATCTGCAAGTAATCAACGTTTTATTGGCCGCCTCAAAAGGCTATAAAGTTCGGAGCGATTGTGAATGGCCTCCCTTATCGACTGCTACATCATTCGTAGAACGCTGAATCACGATAGAGTTTTGCTACGGACCTATTTAAGTTTATTAGAAACACTTTGGGTACTTTTGAAAGAGTAATATTTTCCAAGTTGCCCTATGGTCATCAGGTCAGGATCTGATCATGGGATCTTGGTGAAATCGAGGGAACTGTTCAAATTTAATATGGACACTTGAAACAATTTGGGTATTATTTGAAAGAGTAATATTTTCCAAGTTGCCCTATGGTCATCAGGTCAGGATCTGATCATGGGATCTTGGTGAAATCGAGGGAACTCTTCAAATTTTGCTGGTAAACTTGAAGCGACTTGGGTATATTTTTTATAGTTACTGGTGCATTTGCTAGCAGATACTGATTTAAAGACTAAAGTCATCAAGTCAGGATCTGATGATGGGATCTTGGTGAATATGAGGGAAATTTTCAGATTTTATAAAGACACCTTATGCGATTTGGGTATTTTTGCCTTGCCTTGTGCATTTTGTTGCTTTCCACTAAAAAGTAAAAATAAAAATGGGAAATGCTATCCAAAAAACCAACTTCAAATGCCACTACAAAGAGTGAAATAATTTTTAATGTACACCAATTCGAATTCGGGCAATGTTTCGTACAATCACTAACAACCATATTCTTAGTCGTTTCCTTCAACATCCCTCCACTCAAACTCAATCGAGGAAGCCTCAAAACTCCCTCAGTGTCAACCTCGAAATCGGTAAGTATTCTTAATTGGCCTTCAAATCTGTTTTGTCCTCCACTCGAGTGAGGTAAACTCTGTCAAGTCAAGTCGAGTGGAGGTGTGCCGTCACACGTGACGTCATTGTTTTGAGGTAATTTATCGATACTATTATTAATATTATTATTCAATTCGATTCGCTTCGAGTAAACGGAACCATAAACGGAACGGATTTCTCCGTACATTTACAGTCAGCCTCCCGAGTGGAAACATTGTGAACTAAGCTTTCGACGGATGTCCGTTTGGGGAGCTGACTGTAGAGGAATCCGTTCTGTTTATTCGAAGCGAGTCGACTCGAAAGTTGTACAAAAACCCGTACTAAACCTTCTGTTGTAAATAAAATATCTCACTCGAATACGTTCATGTGTTAAATTACCCAAAACCTTGTTAAATGAGCCGAGACCTTTTCCTAAGGGCTGCGTAGTAAACAATGTTTGGTGTTTATTCGCACGAAGTAGGTATGGCGTGTGCGGTCACTCAGACGTCTTGCGGCATCTCCGATACCAATAGATACAAATAGTCAAGATACCCATCCGAACATTTTACGTAAACGTTCTTCATACAAGAAAATCTGTCGAAACTCCTGCGAAATACATGTTTCCATTTTATATTTTGTTTTATCAATGTGTCTGTGCCACAGACACATTGATAAAAGTCTGTGGTCACCTTGCCTGCAATATTATTATTAATCAAAAAAAAAAATAGGTCTTTACCTATCTACCTATACTGACTACTGACGGGGGAGGGTGCAAAATAGTCTTTCTTGCTCCCTTAAACTGGAACAATTTTTCGCGCTGTTCGCCCTGTCTTTAGTATACAAGTCTGCCGATACCATAGATGTTTATTTCATACCATTTTTTTATAGCAAGGAATGGCATTTTACTTGTTGTAAGACTCTTCTTGCGGAGAGTTTTCCGTGTAAGTACCACCGCAGTTTCAGTAATAATTCTACTATGAAGCAGTGTTGTATTACTATGTTTCAGTTTTTTGAATTTTGGAGTGAGAAGATATCCACTCTAAAAATTCAAATGCTTGTGGACCTTTTGATTTTTCTGTCGGATATGAATTTTACTTACAATGCACATCATTATTTCTAACGTACGTTAAACAAGAATTAAGTAAAATATTGTAGAATAATATATAATCAGTCGTAGTATTTATTCGGTTGACGTGACACACCAAACTTTCAGTTGTCGTTGAGATGTGTCGTTTGCTAGAATGCAGCATGTTTAGCCGAAGTAATCGTCAATCGAAAGGTACGAGTACGACGCTACGCAGATCACGTCAGCAATTCAGTACAAGTGTAACTTAAAATCATTACGAGTGTATTGAACGGAGCGCAGTACTTTCGGCAGGTGTGTCGCTACACTTACCATCTGACAAAACTGCTTTTATGTACAGCCGTTTAAGCTCTTTGTTAACTTAGTGTCCATTTTCCTCACACGGTCTTTTATTTCCGACTTTAACCATACCCCATCAATCAAATTCCCCATGACCGGTCAGATTTGAAGACCCTTCTCAACTTTTTCGCATTTTTTCCTTTTGACGTGGTACCCGCATTTGCATATAAATGTTCTACGTAGGAAATGATTTTGGCGTGTTTCTAGCGTTCCGTACCACAAAGAGAAAAAAAAAACAACCAAGTGTGAGCCAGTCTTGCGCACCGAGGGTTCCGTAATACAGAAAAGGTAAAGCGATATGAGTAATTCTTCTTAACGAACCGCAAAACTAGTCAAACGAACATCAAAAATATACGAGAATAACACATCCAATCGACAAATAGATCACGTGACCTATCGATGGCAACTCAACTGTCATTCTCATACATTTAGTCCGTTCCACAAATGTACCAAAAGCAATAATGTAAAGGAGTAATGCATATTACTGTGTTTTAGTTTGAAAAGCACTGTAGCCTTTAAAAGTTCTCTTCAATATTTAATGTCTCATCAGTAAGGTGACGCATTATTTATTACTTGTATAGGACATTTTATATGCAGGCACATTTATTTAAAAAATTGACGTGATGTTGTTCGTATAAAAAAATTTATAAAATAAAAATAAATAAATGTTTTTCAATATTATTATATCAATGAGCTACTTTTTCTCCCGAAAAATCATGGTGTTAGCGAGATCGGCGAAAGACCGAATTCATGCGGACGGAGTCGTGGGAAATAATATTTGTATTTTTCGATACAAGTTCAGAAAGTATGTCATTTGGCGCGGGTCAACAGCAGACACGAGTGGAAATGACAATTCCGCACGTGTATTGAACGAGGTTTTTAAATATGTTTTTTAAAAGCAATATTTTTATACATTTGGGAAAACAACAACAATTTATATCATATTGGTATTTTCGGAGAAGTAGCAAAAAATCATTTATCCAAAAAAATGCTGTAAAATACGCTGCAAAAAAAATCATTTCATAAAAAATGTACAGAAAACATTTTGGTTAAGAATTTCCTAGATAGATTTGCATTTGGATGTTAAACGCAGGAGGTAAAAAAAAAGCACTAGTGCGGAAAAATATTTTTCGCACACTAAACATACATTTTTTCTTTTACAAAGAGAGGGGAAAAATCCTCATTGACGCTGTGCCGCACTCTTACCGACTAAAAAACCCCTCCTGGCTCCTAGCAGTGATGTACCCGCCATTACGCCTATACCACCACTGCCGCTTGTCTTTTATAGGCTTTCCTTTCATCTACCTCCTTTATCTTTATAATTTCCTCCATGAAATTTTGCACGTTATGCCAATTTTTCCTGCTTCGTATCATGAGGGATACAACAATTTCCCACCAAAACGTCTGCAGTTAGTTCTCTTGCGAACTCTAAACATACATGGAAAAATGAACTTTTTGAGCTCGAAATGTAGCAAAAAAGCCACTTATTTATATTACAGACGTGCAATACAATTACGGCTGACAAATGAAGTTGGCAAACGTGTCGAAAGCACTGGAGCTTGCAGTTACTAGTGAATGCGGAACGCCTGAAATGCTGCGACGAAATGTGGGCGGTGGTACAAGTTTTAAGCTATTGTATAGCTTCTATCGCGGGCCTTGAGCGTGGAGACCGAATTCAGAAATTTCGTAAAGCTTTCGGTACCAAGGTACCATAGATGCAGGTGAGCGCACCTTCATAAACTTTTTAGTTTTTAGTTATGCCATCTATCGATAAATAGAAGAACTTTTAATGACTTTTTGAAATATTACGCTTGTCTCTTTTGACTTATCACGATTTGTAGAACTAAAGAGATAGATGGCAAAACTTAAAATAGCTTAAAATGCTATGCAAAGATGGCAAAACTGAAAATAGCTTAAAATGCTATGCAATAGCTTTACCGCGGCAGTCTCCGAGTGCCACACGACTTTTTTTTTTTGAGAAAAATAATATCAACTGTGATAGACAGAAAGGTGGATGCATAAAGATGCACCATAAGGCGTCCATTTCTTGGTACAGCACCCTTGAAACTTGTCTCAGGTCTGGTCTGGTGGGAGGCTTCGGCCGTGGCTAGTTACCACCCTACCAGCAAAGACGTGCCGCCAAGCGATGTAGCGTTCTGGTGCGATGCTGTGTACCAACCGTTGGGGTGAGTTTACTTAGCCCTTCCCAGTTAGTACGATAACATCTTCGGCTGCATCATCACTTACCATCAGTTTATATCGCAGTCAAGTACTAACTTGTAAAGTGTAAAACAAAATTAAATCGCTTCCGCCTGTGTGGTGTCCCTCAATTGTAGTGCACGTCACGTTTTCCACTAGACTCGCTGTCAGGAAACAAAAAAGAGAGTTGTCGTCTAGACTTAAAGCCGCTACACGCAGTGTTCATGCAGTGCTGGTACCTAGCTCGTGCCAACTAAGTAATAAGTAGCCTCGGTAAGGTGAATTTACATCCGATAAAATTACATCCGACAAAAATGCCGTCCGACAGAAATAAATATATATAAGGACATTACATACATCGCAACCTAGCCCCAAAGTAAGCGATAGCTCGGTGTTATGATAACTGATAAATATACATACATATTAATATACATAAATTTAATATATTGAAAAAATCCAGACACTGAAAAACAAGCATGCTCATCTCACTAATTTTTCTAGTAGTGGGAATCGAATCCACGACCTCCGACGCCGACGCTAGTTACCACCCAACCAGTAAAAACGCACCACAAAACGATTTTAGGTTCCAGCGCGATGCTGCGTATAAACTGTACTCTGTGCGCACTCCCTCCAATTATAAAAACTTCGGCCTTTTCCGTCAGACAAAATTCAGAGCGCCCAATGAAATACAACATTTTACATTATACTTGGTTATTTGTACTTATAATAATTGACATGTTCGTTGGATATATGATCGCATAACACCTTTGTATGTTTAAAGATCTTATATTTGTGTAACTTTTATTTTGAATTACTCGGAACTTTCAGAAGAATTCATTCTTCTGAAAGTTCCGAGTAAAACAGAACGATATCAACAGTCCAAACACCGTCAATTCGCCCATAAAAACAATGCCCTCCATCCCAACTCATACATTATCCACTTAAAAAAAAGTGTATTTCGCTGTTCGTAGCTTTTATGGAAAAATAACTATGTGCCTACTTATTTTATCGCTAAAAGCTCTTCCTGTGACGCCTACTTATCAATTACTTAACTTTATATAGTAAGAAACATAGGCTATTGTAAAAGGAATCGCTATCTTTAATTAGATAAATTATTCTTTATTTAATGTTATAATAGATTTACTGTATTCAACCTGGTGGTCTAATATAAAGAGATACCTCAAGCTAGCCTAATTGCCTAAACAGACAACCCAAGACCATTGGCGCAAAAATGTGAGGAGACCCGACCCCAAATAACAGGAACAGGGAAAGACGAAGAAGAATATAATAGATTTACTGTAAAACTGTAAGTCATGAGTGTGTGAAATGATCTAGAGCCGAGTTTCTTGTCTGTTCTCATCGGCGCAAAACTGTTTCCCGAATTTGGCGGTAGAGTCTAGCATAAGATATCATGCAAGACGTGCCTCTAAGTTGGACCTACGAGTATAAATAAGAAGAATTTTTTTCATTTTCATTTTGACATGACGTACCATTTTGTTAAATAATTCAACCACTATAGTCCATTGAAAAGTTACAATTTAAGCACCGAATATTGCATTTGTTAGACGCAATTTTATTTTTGGGACATGTTTGGGAGGTCGATAGAAGCTTAATCTCAAGTTTGTGGGGTCGCCACTATGATGTTTCTTATCAGTGGCGTAAAGGCGTATTTTCCCTCACATATAACCAACTAACCAAACAAGCAACCAACCAACCAGCCAACAAGCCAACTAGCAAGTCAGGTTTTAGGCTCCACCTTCGATTATAATGTAATATCTGGGTGACCGAGCTTTGCTCGGTAGTATATCTACCCACCAATAGATGGCAGCATTGGTCATATTTATTTTTGGTAAAATTTGACATTTTCTTAAAATAAATCCTAGCTAGATCGATTTATCGCCCCCGAAACCCCCTGTATACTAAATTTCATGAAAATCGTTCGAGCTGTTTCCGAGATTCGGAATATATAGAAATATAGAATTGCTCATTAAAGGTATAGGATACCTACCACACAACCCACAGCTATATTATCCAAGTTTCTAACGATTATCTGCTACCCACCCGTAGCGACCCTGCCGTCTGCGTTGGAGGTCGTGGGTTCGATCCCCACAACTGGAAAAATATTTGTGTTTTGAGCATGAATGTTTTCTGGTGTCTGGATATTTTCCAACATACTATATTTATGTATATTTATCAGTTATCTAGTACCTACAATTCAAGCCATCGTTCACTTTGGAAATTGCGATATATTTAATGTCCTGATATAATATTATTTAGTTACCCCGAACTTACGTAAATAGGAAAAGTATATTTGTGAGACGTTAGTAATATTTGTACAAATACATGACAAAAGGAGTAGAAATATGACGCTCTCAGCATTTATTCGCGTAAGTGCCTTTTACTCGCATTTTCCTGTCCCCGAGCCCTATCGATCACGGCAGGTTCCGGACGAGTAGGGCGACCCTTTGGGACTGTTTTCGTCTTGATATGTCACTTGTAACGCTGGATTCGCATGAGGAAAATGTGTTTAATACCACGAAATACAATACGTAACTCTGGAATTTTACTTTAACAAGATTATGCTTACAATCATTTTCGTTTGCAATTTAACGTAGATTACTTTCGTCCGTGATACTTTTGCGCTAAATTGCATAGTTTTTGAAAATTAAGAAAAACTGAACTTCTCAAAAACCTGACACCGTCGGGGTGTAACTTTTTACCAAACAATATGTGCACTGTATAGAACAATCTGACATTGCAATAATACTTTCACTCTCAGTGTCCGGGTTTAGGTCTAATTTCTAATTGCACCGTACTAAATATAATAGTACCTAACGGTTCGAAAGGTTCACTCCACAAGATGATTTAAAGAAATAGCGACCCTAGCGCTGACACAAAAAAGTGCAATCCAGTTCGCAACAGCGCCTGGCTCCGCCACCTCTATGCGCCTAAAGTTGTGCTCACTCTCTATCGCGTAACTTTATCTCTCACGACGTACTAAGGCTGCCTCGTGTAATCGAGCGCACGCAGCGCGTGAAATAGACCGTACAACCGTAGAGATTTATCGATGGCATATTCACACCGTTCACAAAAGTTTAGTATACGATAGAAGTACACTTTGCGCGGTTTTTTGCCCATATTTCGGCCACTGACCATCCACGTTTCACCTAAAACTATACAGCTCCTCGAGTTAGTACTAACAGTCGATAGAAAAAAAACCCGAATTCGATAGGTTGTTTGTAAGTTGAGTTATCGCTCCGACTTACTTGCTTGCTTGCTTACTTGTCGACAGACTCATGTTTTTGAGGTTTTCTCGTGACTGAAAGCACCAATTTTGATGTGGATTTCGCCAGTGGACGTGAAATTCCAAGCACAAACTGCTATCAGCGATACTTATGTGTCTAGCGATTAACCCTGGTCTGCCAGGTCAAAAACACTATTTTTGAAATTTAACCAAAAGCAATACATTCACTCCGGAACGGTTTGAATATGAAAAGTTAGTCTAGTTTAGCATAAATTACTGATTTCAAACTCCCCATACTTAAGCATGCCAATAAACAATCGGTCGTCGAAAAATCGCTAAGGAAATAGAAAAAAAACCGGCCAAGTGCGAGCCGGCCTCGCGTTCCAAGGGTTCCATACTATAAAATGAATTAAAACACTTTAGTTCACTTTTGTTGGCGAACTGCAAACCTAACTTTGTTTTTGGCGGTTTATTGTTATTATCAAATAAAGTATAATAGTATAAGAGAGTTGATTTTATTTTCCCTGTAAAATATACGTTTATTCCTATTGATCATAATTATTACAGATTTTTCGATTGGTAAACTTCGAGATAAGGGGGAAAGGTATTTTTTTGTCAGTTTGCTCAATAAATTAAAAACTATCGGACAAAAAAATAAATAAAATATGGTTTTAGAATACACAATTAACGCCCTTTCATATGGTATATTCAATATTGTTATCTCATTTTGAAATTTCGAAATATTTTCGGTTTTCCCCCCTTTTTAAATAAAAATAAAAAATATTTTCAATTTTTTATGATTGCAATGACGGCGCGCCGCAATTACCTACAACTATTCCAAATTTCAGGTCGATAACTTTAATAGTTACTGAAATAATCGAGAGTGACAGACGGACGGACGGACGGAAAAAGTCTCACCATAAGGTTTCCATTTTTACCATTTTGGTATGGAACCCTAATAGCCGTTTCAGCTGCGCTAAGCCGCGATATATCTACGCGGCGGATCGACACTCGCTCGCTAGCGATACATCTTGTCGCGTCTGTGTATCTTTTCATTAATCTAGATGAGTGAATATGCTCTTGTATTTTTTGTGCGGATTGAGGATTTATTGATAGACATTATGTGCCTGGCTGATGGGGCACATGGGTTTGCTACACAGCATCATACAGGAACTCTAAACCAATTGTCGGGACGTCTTTGCCGGTACCACAAAATATAATAATAGTAGGTATACCTAACGGTACGAAAGGTTCACTCCGCAAGATGATTTAAAGAAATAGCGTTCCTAGTCGCTGACACAATAAAGTGCAATTCAGTTCGCAACAGCGCCTGGCTCCGCCTCCGCTATGCACCTAAAGTTGGGCTCTCTTTCCATTGCTTTACTTTATCTCTTTCGACGTACTAGGGCTACCTCGTAATCGGACGCACGCAACACGTGAAAAAGACCGTACAGGAACAAACGCGTGCAACCTAGCCGGCGCGCGGCAGCCGTCTTAAATCGGTCCGTCTTAATGGCTACTTGTAGTGGTACGTTGGCATAGAGCCGCGCCCGAAATCTTTCTTCATTACAAACGAATAGATTAGTAAAAGATAGGTACTTATATTAATTTTATCTGATCGCTAAATTGGTCACGTGACTTCCGCGCAGACCACTGTCACTCCCATATATTTTTTAAATTTTCTTTCATTAGAGTGATTGTCGGTTTTTTTGACGATCGCAAATCTACAGAGTCATATAAAAAATACCAAATCGCTCCCAGCCTGTAGTTGTCTACCTTTTACTTCTTTGATAGTATGGAACCCTCGGTGCGCGAGTCCGATTCGCACTTGACCTGTTTTTAGGGTTACATACCAAAATGGTGAAAATCGAACACTTATGGTGAGACTTTTTCCGTCCGTCCGTCTGTCACAAGCGATTATTTCAGTAACTATATCGACCTGAAATTTGGAATAGTTATAGAAAATAGTGACGCGACGTCATAGCAATCGTAAAAATTTGAATGAGATTAAAATATTGAGTGGGGTATCATAAGAAAGGGCGTTACTTGTGTAGTCTAAAACAATTTTTATTTTTTTTATGTTCGATAGTTTTTGATTTATTGGGCAAACTGTCAAAAAAATTCCGCCCCCCCTTATCTCCGAAGTTATCGAACCAAATCTGAAATAATAACCAAAAAATCTGAAATAATTGTAATCAATAGGCATTAACGTATATTGTACAGGAAAAATAAAATCAACTTTCTTACTAGTATACTTTTTTCCTTAATAACAATTAACTGCCGAAAACAAAGTTAGGTTTGCGGTTCGCCAACAAAAGTACCTACTTGTAAATCTTGTAAATTATACTCATAAATTCAGTGAACGAAAGTGATTCATTTACCGTTTTACTTCTTTTATAGTATGGAACCCTCGGTGCGCGAGTCTAACTCGCACTTGACCGGTTTTTTTAGAATAACAAAGTTCAGATTGTTTTAATCGATTCAGCCTCAAGCTAATAAGCAAGACAATAAACCGCTATCGTATTATTTTTGCGAGCAATTTGCGCACACAATATTTAATACATCCCTCGAGGGGTATGAAATAAAGCAATAAATTAAGCATAATATATAAGATCCGAGTATAGAGAAGATATTTTTACTTTTATTTTATCGTTCCCAACTGTTAGTATATTTGTATAAAGTCTTGGTAAACTAGACATAATTCACTCGAATTATATCAGCTAGTAATTTAAACTTAATAAAAAGTATAAGTCAGCTACTCATTCTATAAAACGTTACCTTTTAATTTAAACTTTTTAAAAGAAGCATTTTCATTTTATAGCTACAGTACGAATAAATTGAATTTGAAATTCCCAATACAAATGAAAGTTTCCAAACAGACGCGCTCCAGAATTAATTAAATGAAGGTTTACGAATTCGAATTGATAATACCTACTTTTAATTTAGAATCTCTTATATTTAAAAATCTGGTATCATAGTATTATTCTGGTATAGTAGTATAAAAAGGGTCCTCCGAAATGGCTTGACCAATTTTTATGAAATTTTGTCTGTAGTCTGACAATAAGTAAGTAATAGTTAAAAGAGAATTAATTTATATGAAAAAAACAACGTTTGTCAGGCCTGCTAGTATTGATATATAAAAAACAGAAATAATACACACAAATTAGGGAATTAATACACTTTACATAGCATTATACATACCTGTACACTTTTGATGGGAATGTTCGTCTAAATAATAATAATTTGTCAATATTGTTATGCGTGTGTAACAAAAACCCTGTTGGCCCTTTTGGTTACCGATACATAATCATGTAGGTGTACCATTAATGAACATCTTATTTAAAAAATCATGTACTGGTTCATGTTATGGCTCATAGTCAAAATAGCTAAATAAATAGACACACAAAGGCGTGTGGCACTCGGAGACTGCCGCGGTAAAGCTATTGCATAGAATTTAAAGTTATTTTTAGTTTTGCCATCAATCGAAAAGTAGAACTCTTGGTACCAGGTGCAATTTCACAAACTTTTTAGTTTTTAGTTTGCCATCTATCAAAAAATAGCAGAACTTTTTAATGTTGTTGAGTTGAACTCCACGAAAAAGTTGTGGAGTTGAGCTCCTTGCTTTCATGCTAGCCTAGTACCAAAAGCTCTACTTTAGGAGTGGCAGATTATTTTCGTTACGGTTTTTCTGGATTCGGTCCACCCGTCAAGGCCCGCGATAGAAGCTATGCAATAGCTCAAAAAATGTTTCACACATCTGATAGTACCTCCAAATTAAAAGGGGCGACGCGGCGCGGCGCCTTTGAGACAGTCAAAGCGTGCCGCCGCGCCGTCTACTATTCTTTGTATTCACAAAGTGCCGCCTGCCGAGTGAGCTCGCCAGTGCCAGTAAGCTCGCGCCAGTGCCAGTAAGCTCGCGCATTTTACTTTCTAACGGTCGCTCTGTTTCTTGTCGCCCTAGAGTTTGCAGGGGTCAGAAATCATTTTCATTTTACAAATTATAATGATTTAATATTAAATTTGAATATTTTAATTCATTACTATTTCCAAATGGGTTGATTTTTTATGTTTGAATATCGATTCTACTTACGCAGCTCACAGGAACCACAGGGTTTTTGTTACATAGTGTATTTTCTGTTTTTACAGGATTCCGTAACAAAAGGTTAAAACTACCGAGATAGTTCAAATTAGATGATGTATTTCTACTGCCGCATACTACAAAATAGAATAAAATACTGTATATAGAAGAAAACGTGATTTTTTAGTTTTATAGATAACGGTAATGAACCCGTTGTGCGCGAGTCCAACTCGCACTTGGCCTTTATTTGTCTTATTTAAATATCCACAAACGCACATTGCTTGGATGTTTAGAAGTGCTTGCCTGAGGCTCGGATCCCGCCCCCGAATATGTGGTCGCAGTTTTGACCTATCACTGCTTAGCTTGCAAAATATTGCAACTTTACCCGTAATAAATGCCCCGGAAAAGGTTTCATACAACATTTATCACACACCGAATCGCTTATTCCGTTTACAGCATCACTACACCAAATTCCCTCGTCACTAACACTGATATACTAAACTCAGGACATGCAGTTGGTAAATGGTAATAAGTAACTCAGTTTGGTCATCGAATAATGATCGAATACTAAAAAATCTTGAATGTGATATATCCCAAAAATTGGTCCAAGCGTCTGGTGACCCGAGAGCTGGCGATTATTTAGCTCAATGGCTAAGTTTAGCCATACAAAGAGGTAATAGCGTCTTGGTCACCACTATGCCCATTAATGATCAGTTGGACGGTGTATAAAATATTATCGCACCAAAAGCATTCTGTAAAAAAAGCCAAGTCTCGATGGAGCTGCTTGTTTATCTCTAAACAGTAATGAAATCTAGACAAAGTCGTGCCAAGTCTTAGGTTGCACGCAACTACGCAAAAAGACTAAAACGGAATAAAAATGGGAAATGCTTTCCAAAAAACCAACTTCAAATTCCACAACAAAGAGTGAAATAATTTTTATTAAAATTTTAGGTACCTACACCAATTCGAAGTCGGGCAATGTTTCATACAATCCCTAATAGTACTTCTTACTTACTTGATGTGCGAAGAAATGACGAAGTCATAGACAATCGCCCGACTTCGAATTGGTGTAGGTACCTAAAATTTAAATAAAAATTATTTCACTCTTTGTTGTGGAATTTGAAGTTGGTTTTTTGGAAAGCATTTCCCATTTTTATTTTATACTTTTTAGTGGAAAACAATAAAATGCACAAGGTGTTGTAAAAGTATCCAAATTGCTTGAGGTGTGTTCATAAAATCTGAAGAGATACCTCAAATTCATCAAGATCCCATCATCAGACCCTGACTTGATGACTTTAGTCATCAAATCAGTATCTGCTAGCAAATGCACCAGTAACTATAAAAAATACCCAACTCACTTCAAGTATACTAGCAAAATTTGAAGAGTTCACTCGATTTCACCAAGATCCCATCATCAGACCCTGACTTGATGACTTTAGTCATCAAATCCGTATCTGCTAGCATATGCACCAGTAACTATAAAAAATACCCAACTCGCTTTAAAGTATACTAGCAAAATTTGAAGAGTTCTCTCGATTTCACCAAGATCCCATGATCAGATCCTGACCTGACGACCATAGAACAACTTGGAAAATATTACTCTTTCTAATAATACTCAAATAGTTTCATGTGTCCATATAAAATTTGAAGAGTTTCCTCGATTTCTCCAGGATCCCATCATCAGATCCTGACTTGATAAAAATGGGACCATCTGGAAACAAAACCCTCTTAAACAAAAAAAGAATTTTTCAAATCGGTCCACGCGTCTTCGAGTAATCGGTGAACATACATAGAAAAAAAAAAAAAAAAGATTCCGACGAATTGAGAACCTCCTCCTTTTTTTGAAGTCGGTTAAAAACGTATTTTAGGACATATAAGAATAGATGCCCTCAATGGAGGACACACTCGCCAAGTGAAGCGACCCAAAACACATCCGCTTAAAGTTACCAAAACTGATCGCAGATATAACCAGAGGAAAAAAAGTCTTAGGTTCCTTACTTTACACCATTATAACCTTGTGCAGGCTTGTAGAACTATGTCCAAAGCTAAAGTTACACATTAAAAATCTCTATATCTTTGGAGGGTTATTTATATCAGTGATTATACGTCAGATCTTGACAAGTATATCCTCAAGGGAAGGTTTCTTCACATATTTTTACAACGTTTTCACAGTTCACACCTGCGTTCGGTTTTTGCAAGTGAGGAAAAAGGTTATAATATGATAGGGAAAGAAATTATTCACTTTCCGCATTTTTTTCTATCGTTTATCTATGAATTATGATATTTCTTATACTTCCGTGGAAAACCCTCATTTTTACAAGCTTTTATATTTATGTCGCGATGTTTGTTTATATGTTTGTCTTAAATTGTGTCTTGTAATCAAATCTCTCAAGTTAAGAGGATTTATTGAATTTATTTTTGTCTTTCTCACTCTCACGGATACGTTGGTGCGTGGGACATGCACTGTCGCGGAAAAATATAACAGAAAAATGACCTTTTTACTCAAAAACTAAGCCAGTTATCAAAAACCAGGCCAGTTATCAAAAATCTGTTTGTAATCGTTTCCGGATATTGTTATTACATTAAATCAAAAATTACAATATGTAATTTCAGATAAAATACCATTTGTAGTTTCAGATAAAATTAGAAAGGAGGAAGTACTCAATTCGTCGGAATCTTTTTTTTTTTTTACTCAATACAATATCATAGAAATGAATGGCGCAGTGGTTTGGGCGCGTGCCTGTTAAAATCGTTCAAACCTCACTATGCTATCGTACTTTTTTCTGTTTTTTTTTTTTACTAATTTTTTATTTTATTTATAACTATTTATTTTTTAAAGTGATTATATAATTAAATGTTCTGTGAAAATTTGAAGGCAAAAACAAGCAAAATGATTAAGCCAAGCTGATTTGATGATGGAACAGGAAGGTGGCCAGAGGAACTTGGTAGATAAATGAAACAACCCCATCGGCCATCGAGTTTGAAAACATATTATTATGAATTTTAATACATATCTGTTACTGTTTTCGTTCCACTAAGAATTATTATTTAAGTCTTGCTAAAGTTCATAAGTTCATAACAGATCTATATCAGATGAAAACTCGTCCGAACTTGCATCCAGATCAGTTCACTGGGGTGTCTAGTGTTTCTAAAACTTGCTAGAAGTTGCTCGAAGTTTGATAACAGTTCAGTTAACTGACTTTAGTTAAAGAGAATAGCTGGAGCGAAATCTATACACATGATATTAATTTACGGTAATATAAAGGAGCCTTTCAAACCGAAACAGCATTTAACAATTTAGTGTGATAGACGGACGGACGGAGAAAGTCTCACCATAAAGGTTCCGTTTTGGTGGAAATCGGGGTTTGCCCGGTCAATGCGTATATCTAATATTTACGTTGCCTAAGGGACACTTTTTATACTTACACGAGTTTTCACTAAAACTTGTCGGGTTTTTTTTCACAGTACAATAGTAAGCTAACTAAAGGCATAACCAGACTAATCTTTATATGAAATACTATAGTTGTTGCGAGCGACTTCGCCCGCATTTATTTTGGTTTTTACATATTCCGATATATTGAATCTACCTATCTTTTAAGATAGATATATTATGATGTCGCGGACATTTTTAGGACTTTTGAAGTAAAACAAATATATCATACATGATTTTTGAGTAACTTTTAACAGTGTACGCAGAACGGAAGCTCCGCAATTTTTTCCAGTTTTTGATGTTTAGTTTTTTTTTTTCATTGATGTTCCGCTCCTATTGGTCATAACGTGATGTTATGGAGCCTATAGCCTTCCTTGATAAATGGACTATAAACACAAAAAATCTTTTTCGATTCGGACCAGTAGTTCTTCAGATAAGCGTGTACAAACAAACAAATTCTTCAGCTTTATAATATTAGTATAGACTATAGATAAATACCTACTGAGCTCAATCCTAAGGGCGCCTTCAAATTAGCCGCAAAATGAAGCGCGGCGGAAGCGCATCTGCAGCGCTGCAGCCGCGCTACTTTGTAAATCTATGTAAATAAACAACGCGCGTCTGCAGCGCTGCAGCCATGCTACTTTGTAAATCTATGTAAATAAACAAAGCGCATCTGCAGCGCTGCAGCCACGCTACTTAGTAAATCTATGTAAATAAATAAAGCGCATCTGCAGCGCTGCAGCCACGCTACTTTGTAAATCTATGTAAATAGGTAAACAACGCGCGTCTGCAGCGCTGCAGCCACGCTACTTTGTAAATCTATGTAAATAAATAACGCGCGTCTGCAGCGCTGCAGCCACGCTACTTTGTAAATCTATGTAAATAAATAACGCGCGTCTGCAGCGCTGCAGCCACGCTACTTTGTAAATCTATGTAAATAAATAACGCGCGTCTGCAGCGCTGCAGCCACGCTACTTTGTAAATCTATGTAAATAAATAACGCGCGTCTGCAGCGCTGCAGCCACGCTACTTTGTAAATCTATGTAAATAAATAACGCGCGTCTGCAGCGCTGCAGCCACGCTACTTTGTAAATCTATGTAAATAAATAACGCGCGTCTGCAGCGCTGCAGCCACGCTACTTTGTAAATCTTTGTAAATAAATAACGCGCTGCCACCGCACGTCAGTTCATCGATCGACTAGTGCTGCGCGCATGTATTTTTTTGTACAAATCGAGCAGTTTTTTTCGCCAGAGTCCATCGTGAAACTATGTACAACACTACAATTCTCAAACCTAGCGATAGCAGCGCGGCGGAAGCGCGGCTGCAGACTCGCTTCACTATAAGGCTATTTTGAAGGCGCCTTAAGATGGCGTCTGGACGACGGATCTGCAATCTTAGACTATAATTTCAAGCACGGACATAATCCGCATTTGAGATCCCAGCTTATGCGTGACCTGCAAGCAAACTATCATTAGATACAACCTCTTCTTCGCACTACCAGCCACTTGAAACTCAATACAAACAATAGGATTTCACTACCTAAACTTCTACTAGAGCACCGGCACCATCCGCGTACCATTTTTATATGTGTGACGGGTCTGATTGCAAGAGAAAAACTTATTCATCGTTATCGTCATCGCTAGCGAATTCTGCCTCGCGATGGGTTGACGCAAATCGGGAACCCAATCTGCCCCTAGATTGTCTTAAATAAACGAAGCCAATCGCGGGGCAGCATTCGCTCGCGTTTACGATACCGATGAATACGTTTTTCTTAGACAATCTAGGGGCTGTATGAGAGTGGTCGTATAGGGTTGAGCAAAGTCAAGCTATATATGTAGCCACGACGCGAGCGATAGCACAGTGACAGGAGACAGCCCTTGACATACTAAGTATTTTTTCGCGTTTTTGCAAGAAATGTGCATGAAAGCAAAATCTTGTCTAAATACAAAATTTTATAATTTTTTTACACTATAAAAGTTTGTACTTGACTGCGATCTCACTTCATGGTAAGTGATGAGGCAGCAGAAGATGCTACTCTACTAACTTGGAAGGGGTAAGTAAACTCGCCCCAAGTTTCTACACAGCATCGCACCGGAATGCTAAATCTCTTGGCAGTGCGTCTTCGCTGGTAAGGTGGTAACTAGCCTGAACCAATTTTAAAATTTTAAAATTCGAAAGTGGCCCGTAGCGGGAATCGAACCCGCGATCTCCCACTCTAATCCGAGTGCGGGCCATAGCACCAGGGAGACAAGTTCATTACAGACATTTTTGAGATATATAATTATGTATACATGAATTATTCTTTTAAAAAATAGATAAAGATAGTAATTAAACTAACGAACATTTTTCTCATTTAAAACCGCCTCAACTCTGAACTGCACAGTAGAAACCTTTCACAGAAGCATTCCACTTTAGTTTAAAAGTTTCATCATTAACACATTTTACTAATTACTGTACATACAGTATACCATTGCAGTATACGCAAAAGATGACATTTACTGTAAATAAGATTACACACAGTTACCGAGCTGGATTTCAAATTTCATCCTTCTAGGTCATCCGATGTAGTTTAGATTTCTGTACTATATGTATGAATTTTAACGACTTTTTGACCTTCATATCTTTATAACCGTTTGAGCTAGCTTCATGAAATTTGGGCTTCTATATGTTCTTATGGATATAATTAAACACACGTAGTTTTATGTGTTTACGTTAAAGAGGTTTTGAGTTATAGAAGGGTCAAAAGTGGCACCAAGTGGTTCGTGTAATATTACACTCGGCGCTGGCTAGCCAGTTCCTTTGCTTGAACTTGGCTTGAGACGCTGCCGCGTGTCTAGATGCTAAAAATATAATCTCCTTTAAGGGTTCCGTGAAATATAACATCGTCACCTTCAATGAGGTGAGATAGTTGCCAAGCGTAAGCCTGTACTGAATAAAAAAAAAGTAAAACGGGACCCTATTACTAAGACTCCGCTGTTCGTCAGTCTGGCTGCCCGTCTGTCACCAGGCTCTATCTCATGAATCACGATAGTTAGACGGTTGAAATTTTCACAGATGATGTAATCTACTTATTTCTGTTGCCGCTATAACGAAAAATACTTAAAAAGAATAAAATAATTTTTAATATCTTTTTTATCATAAATATTAAAATGCCAAACTTGATTTTAATTGGATCAAATTGACCAATTTTTCATATTTTTATTTGTACTGAATTCTAGTTTCAAAATAAATTTCAAAAATCGGTAGTTTATTTCAGGCAACTACCTAATTATTGAAACATAACTTTTAATAATGTGAATAATTCTTTCTGCCAAGGCTGTTTAATCGTAACTAGAGCAGACTCGATATTAACTCTAGAGTTCACTGATGCATGACTCTCAGAAGACACCATCTGTCATTAATGAATTGCAATCTAAAAGCTTTCCACTTTAAAATCTGGATTTTAATAGTATTTTTTAATAGTTTTTAGTAGGGAATAGTAAAAGTTAAAGACGTACAGATAAAGTTGCACCATAAGGGGCCCATTTTTACCATTTTGGTACGTGGGATATATTATTTATGTTGAGGGTACTTTAAATTATAAGTTAAACTAATTGTCCAATGTCGCCATACAATTCGGATCGGACAATACATTACAATCCCTAAAAATGATATCCAAAAATGGCAGCTACAAAACAAAAAAAAAAGAATTTTCCTTATACATCATAATATCAAATGCAATCCGGTAGAGTGACGATAAATTATAATATGTCAACCAATGATTCATAAAAGATGAGCTATTCAACTTTGTTTTTAGGAAAATATTCAATTAATCAAATATGTAACAACATTGAATTAATTTTTCAGGATATTTTTGTAACTCTGCGCCTTTTATGAAATCCTAAAGAAGCCTGATTTGGAGATTATTATATCCGGGAATCCAGCAGAGTAAAACTGGAAAAAAGAGGATCCAGTATACCAATTCTCAGAGGAGTACGACAAGGAGATCCTCTTTCGCCTAAACTGTTTATAGCGGTGCTACAACTTATCTTCGAGAATCTACACTGGCTAACGCATGGAATCAGAGTAAATGGGAAGAGACTAACCCACCTACGATTCGCTGACGACATTGTCCTTTTCGCCGAAACCGGTGATAAACTAGAGGAAATGATAAATACTCTAAGAGAAGAAAGCGAAAAAGTCGGGCTCATAATGAACCAAGATAAAACCAAGCTAATGACAAACGGCAAAACTAAAAACATCAGCTTATATGGCAAGCCATTAGAATACGTTAACAGTTATATTTATCTTGGCAAACAAGTATCATTCAGTAATAAAAATGAAGAGGAAGAAATAGAACGACGAGTGAACATAGGGTGGAAAAGATACTGGAGCCTAAAAGAAATCCTAAAAGGCACTTTTCCATTACACCTGAAGAAGACTATAATGGACACATGCATGCTACCAACTCTAACCTACGGCTGTCAAACATGGACATACAACACAAAAATAAAAACAAAACTAGCAAACTGTCAGAAAGCGATGGAAAGAAGTATATTGAAAATAAGAAAAATTCAAAAGATAAGAAGCACAGGCATAAGAGCAAAAACCAACCTAATAGATGTGCTTCACCATGCGCGTACACAAAAGTGGCGATGGGCAGGACATCTAGCAAGATACACAGACAATAGATGGACGATAGAAACAACTATCTGGGAGGGACCTATGGGAAAAAGAAAAAGAGGGCACCCAAGGAACAGATGGATTGACGAAATAATTTCAGTAGCAGGAACAAACTGGAGGAGAAAAGCACAAAACAGAAAAACATGGAGTAAGCTAGAGGAGGCCTATACCCTGAGTGGGGTTCCAATAATATAGTTAATGTAATCCTAATTACTCAAATAGTTGTTAGATAAATTAATGTTATTTAAGATTTATTGGAAATAAAGAGGCTTATTATTATTATTCTTTACATTTATCAATATATCATATTTTTTACATTTTTAAATATTTCATTATGAAACTTAAAAAAAAAAAAAAAAAAAAAAAAAAAAAAAAAAAACATTTAAAAATATAAAAAATAGCGGTCCACCGGCTTCGGGAACAGGGTCCAAGCAACCGGCGGTCAGGGCCCCAGAGAGAGGAACCTCCTGACGATGCGAGCCGTGTCCAGGAGTACAGCCTTCTGGATCTGGCCCTTGACCCAGCTACCCAACGAGAGCCTCGAAAGATGTTGGTCGAGGCTCTTGGCTATAAGACCATTAGCGGTAATGACTATCGGTACAATGATTGCTGAGTCTATATTCCACATAGCGACAACCTCGTGCGCCAAGTCGAGATACTTGGTGAGTTTCTCTTTCTCAGCTTTCACGAGGTTCTCGTCATGCGGAACAGCAACATCAACAATCATTGCACGACGCTCTGATCGATCTATCACCACTATGTCAGGCTTATTGGCTACAATAGTCCTGTCTGTAATGATAGACCGATCCCAGTATAGTGTGATATGACCATTTTCAAGAACTGGGTCGGGCACATACTTGTAGTACGGTACCTCCGATTCCACAAGATTGTATTTCAAGGCAAGTTGCTGGTGGATAATCCTGGCCACTTGGTTATGTCTGTGTAAGTATTCGCCGTTAGCTAGATGAGAACAACCAGAAACAATGTGACGGATAGTTTCTCCAGGACGGCGACATGCCCGACATATGTCTACCGTTCCATCCTTCACAATGTATTTTCTGTAATTGTTCGTCATCATGACCTCGTCCATAATTGCACAAACAAACCCTTCGGTTTCCCCAAAGAGGTCACCAAAGCGCAGCCAGGCCACGGACGCTTCAAAGTCAACATCAGGCCCGTGGAGGACCCGATAAAAGCGTCCGTGAAGCTCCTTACCTTGCCATACAACCCTGCGGTCATTGGTACTGAGCACCACAGGTATGCGCCAGTTCTCGTTAGCCAAGGAGAGCGGCGTCAGACCCCTGTCCACTGCGACCACATCGCGGTGCATCTCCGTCTCGGCGTGGAGAAAGTACTCCCTGAGACTGCACACCTCGCGGTTGTGGAGGGTTTTGGCATTCAAAAGGCCTCTCCCCCCACACTTCCGCGGAATGTACAGCCTCATCACCGAGGAGCGCGGGTGATGCATCCGATATGCGGTCAGCAGCGCACGAACTTGTCTGTCCAGGGCGTCAAGCTCAGTCTGAGTCCACCTGATTATGCCGAAGGAATACATTAAGACCGGCATGACCCAACCGTTGAAGGCGCGCACCTTATTGCCGCCCGACAAAAGGCTTTTCAGTACTTTCCTCAGACGGCCAAGGAAACGCTCCCTCACCGACTGCCTCATGTCGGCCTCTCTGATACCTAACGCCTCCGCCATGCCCAGGTATTTGTAGGTTTCAGTTGAGGAGAGCGATCTGAGGTATATGGAATCCGAGAGCTCAACCCCCTCAGATTCCACAATCCTCCCTCGCTTTACATGCATAACCGCACATTTGTCCACACCAAATTCCATCCTAATGGAATCACTAAAGGCTTTAGTTACCTTTAGTAACTCTAGTAGATGTGATTTGTTGGGGGCAATGAGTTTTAGGTCATCCATGTAAAGGAGGTGTGATATAACCTGACCACCTCTCCTCAACCGGTAACCTAGCCCTGAATTCTCCAAGAGAGTACTCAGAGGATTCAGAGCCAGGCAAAACCACAAAGGACTCAGACTATCGCCCTGGAATATGCCTCGCTCAATCCTTATAGGCTCCGCGCTCCCCAGGTTCCGGCGACATCCTGGATAGTGAAGGACCGTCCTCCACTGTCCCATACACGTCTGTAGGAAGGCGCGTAGTACTGTGTTTATTTTGTACAGTTCCAGCACCTTCATGAGCCATGTATGGGGCACAGAGTCGTAGGCCTTCTTATAGTCTATCCAACATGTCGACAGATCCCTTCGGGAGCGCCGAACCAACTGACAAATGGCCATATCAATGAGGAGAAGCTCCTTAGTACCACGGGAGCCATTCCTACATCCATTCTGAGAAATAGACATGATGGATTTTCTATTGATATGATCGTTAATTTTTGTTCTCAGAATGGATGTAAGAAGTTATTATTATTATTATTATTATATCCGGGAATTTTGATACAATTGTAAAAATCTCTCCTAGCCCTAACAAAGTAACAAGCTTAAGGGCGATGGGTACCATCCGGGCGCGAAAATTCAAATTTTATTTAGTTTTTCGCTCATAGTGTGCTAATTATACATCGAAGGCTAATGTCAATGTATTTTGCGGGCACAAAGTTTATGCATCTACATGTTTTTAACAAAAACTCTGCTCAACAATACTCATTTACTTCATATTGGTTCCCGATAGCTCGAAATCTGGAAAACTGCAAAAAATTATCTTTCGGGAACCAATATGAGATGAGTGGGAACTTTCGAGCAAAGTTTCTATTAAAAACGTGTAGATGCATAAAAAGTAGGCCCGCAAAATGCATTGCCATAAATCTACAATGTGTAGTTAGCGTAATATTTGCGAAAAACTAAATAAAATTTGAATTTCGCGGGCTGGTAGGGCCGCAACACCTTAATACACTAGAGTATTTTAACTCGTAAGATCATCAAAGAATGCTTTGTACAAACCGGTACCTAACGAACATGAGTGTGGTAATGTAAATTGAAACACGCATGTTTAAATACGTCATTTATTTACAAGTAATATATATTGTAATCTAATTTAAAAAATAATAAATATAAAAAGGAAATTTTATCGCGTCAAAGTATTCCTCCGAATCGGTGTCAACTGGAAAAGTGCCAGAAGGCTGGCAGCATTGCCACGTTGGATGGCAATGCTTATCCTCTGACCTAAGAAAAGGCCAGCCCTCTGGTCACGAGAGGAGTCGATTAAACGCTTTGATAGTTCTCTGAAGAAGAAGCGAGTACTCGGACCCCACGGACCCAGCGTGTCGACCCCAAACGGCTCAAATACGTAGATTTAATATCCTTAATTATTATTCTAAACCCGGTAAAATAAGACCCACTGTACAGCCAAGCGTTAAGAAAAATATCATAAAGTTAAGTACTAAAAATCCCTCGCACGTTAGAAAGTGTTCGCAAATCATATGAAATTTCACTTACAAAATTGCTCAGAGATGTAAAATTGCGCTCTCAAATAGTAGAATTTCAATATGTTTTCCCGACAGAGCTATAAAGTATCAACATGGAGACACATTACATAGCGATTGGTTCGAAGAATTTGTGCTTGTAGAATGTAGAATCTTATCTTACCTTTAAACGAGCAATTCTTGTAAGTATATAATTATATAATATATTATTTATTTCTATAAACAAGCAATTCTTGTATATATATTTCTATATAATCTGGATCTCGGAAACGGCTCTAACGATTTTCATGAAATTTAGTATACAGGGGGTTTTGGGGGCGATAAATCGATCTAGCTAGGATTCATTTTTAGAAAATGTCGAATTTACCAAAAAAAAAATTGGTTGCCTGTAAAGTCGGTATACGGGCGAAAGTTTTACGTGACAACGACCTTAGGCGGGCTAACCATGCCCGAGTGGAAGGGACGCGTGCCTCTCACTCGCTCTTATTGTGAGCGCATAATGTGAGCGGAGCGTAACGCAGTTTCTTGAAGTGTCACCCGGCAAACCAATTTATAAGACGTTGTCACGTCAAAAAATAAAAATTTGACTACTGCTGCCATCTATTGGCCACCGAGCGAAGCTCGGTCACCAAGATATTATAATATTATGTTGAATAGGAACATTTTATGACACGGCAAAGGAAAACATAATATAACTGTACGCCTGGTAGTTCATGATTTTCTATACTAATAATAATTATATTATGAAGAGTTTGTTTGTTCTACAACGATCTCAGAAACTACATCTATTCACATAACGTTTTCAAACACTGAGTGATGTGAATTAAGAAATAAAATAGAAATTGGTCGAGTGCGAAACGGGCTCGCGCACTGAGGGTTCCGTACCATCAAGAGTATATTTCATATTTCCCATTATTTTCAGTATTAAATTAACTAAAACACTTCTGCCCTCTAAATCAACAAATGAGCACAAAACAGAAGTCATCACGGGCATATTCACACCGTTCACAAAAGTTTACTACGATAGAAGTACACTACCAAATCCAAATCGGTTTACACGCCTTCGAGTAATCGGTGAACATACATAAAAAAAAAGATGCCGACGACTTGAGAACCTTCTCCTTTTTTTGAAATCGGTTAAAAAAACTGTAAAATATACGTTCATAAATATTGATCATAATTATTTCAGATTTTTGGAACGATAAACTTCGGAGATAAGGGGGCGGGAACGGTATTTTTTTTGACAGTTTGCCCAATAAATCAAAAAATATCGGTCACAAAAATAAATAGGTAAAAATACGGTTTTAGAATAGAACATATAAGTAACGCCCTTTCTTAAGATACCTCACTCAATATTATTATCTCATTTTGAAATTACAACAATCCGGTTTACCCCCCTTTTTAAAAAAAAGTAAAAATGATTTTCAAATTTTTATGAATGCAATGGCGTTGGGTCACTATTACCTAAATCTCAAGTCGATTGTTAATAAACTAATCGAGTGTGACGGACGGACGGACGGACGGAGAAAGTCTTACCATAATGGTTGCATTTTTACCGTTTTGCTATAGAACCCTAAAAACCCTATGATAAGTGTAGTAGGTGTCTAATTATACTTATCCGCAAGCACATTTCCGCTCATCGTTTTCTAAGTGAGCTGATGAAACCACCGCGTGTGATTTATGGTAAGCGACTCACGTCCCAGAGTGTACGGGTTCGTGTTAAGGCGAACTCAACAGGTTACAGGTCTGCCCGCGAAATTCAAAATTTTCATGGTTTTTTGCAATTTGTGCGCTAATTACACATAATAGGCTTATGGCAGTCATTTTGCGAGAATGGCAACTACTTCTTTACATGTTTATATCAAAATTTTTGCATAAAAATTTCTATCCTAAGAAATTATTCCGAGTAAAGAGTTTTAAGTGAGCAAATCTGGGATTAATTTCTTTAACTCGATACTTTCAAGCAGAGATTTCAATATAAATACGTGAAAATGATCTTGGGATTATCGCAATTTAACTGCCAAAAGCCTATTACGTCTTATCAGCTTAAAAATCGCGAAAAATCACAAAAAATTGAATTTCGCGAGCACACCCGTGGTGTGCTCCTTAAGGGCGCGCCCTTTGATTAATGAGGCGGCGTCGCTTCACGCGCGAACACCTAACAACATTTAGTAGGTAGATACTCTACAAGAAAAAAAGTTAGACTACCTGCGGGCCTAGACAAAGTGACTTGTCGTTAAGCGTTGACGACGGTAGAAAAACATATGAAAGCAGAATCGACTCTATGCGTAGCGTTTTTCACTGACTGCTGCTACTGCTGTCGCTTGTCACGCTAAAGTTACCTACAACGTCTGCTATCAATGTCACCCCACGCCAGCATTACCCCATAACAATATACCATATGACACAATGCTGTGAAAATAACTAAAATACACCAGTCTAGCAGTCTGAATATCGGTCAGCTGCCGTATCTTTTTAACCGCGTATGCAGCAGAACTAAGTCTGTTCGACAGATTAGTTATATGAGGGCCCCATTGAAGTTTGGTATCCAACGTTATTCCTAGGAATATGGTTGCATCTACTAGTTCCAGTTCCTCATTGTTAAGTAGTACAGTCGTTTTGATCTGTTTAACATCAGGTAGAGTAAATTTAATGCACTTGGTCTTTTTGGATGCAATAAAGTGTTTCTTCTTCTTCTTCTTCTTCTTCTTCTGTTTGACGACTACCTATTTGTTAAATCATTATGAGAACGAATCGGGACGATTCGTTTGTACCACACTGCAGCGGGCCTATAGACAAAGTTGTTTGTAGTTAAACGTTGACGACAGTAGAAAAACCACGTGACCATCAGTACAAAACAAATGAAAGCAGAATCTACTCTATGCTTAGCGTTGTGTACCTACTGCTGCTGGTGCCGCTTGTCACGCGCAGTACGCTAAAGTTATCTACAAGTCTGCGAGAACGCCAGCGAGCGTTCAAATTGTCGTACTCGATTTTCAAAAGCAGCGCGTTTTCCTCTATTGGGTCACGTGGTTTGTCCATACATTTTTATGTACTGTCGTCAACGCTTAACGACAAGTCACTTTGTCTAACCCCGCAGGCCTCGTACGAGAACCGTTGTAACGATACGCTTAGTATACGAATACGCTTATTGGTGTGCGAAGGGGCTAAATGTTTTAATCACTTCGATTCAAATCAAATCAAATCAAAATGTCTTTATTTCACATAGGCCTAACATACAGGCTCTTGCGAACGTCGGTATGACATTTCTTGCATAATAATGGTGATAACTGCAAATATAAATAAAATAAAATTTCCATTTTATTTATACTCGCCATTCATTTCCCCCACAACCCTGTGAATGTGCACTTGTGATACGGCTTTTCTCAATTATTTAAACGCCATATTGAATTGTGTGCCGAAATGAATCAGTTTTCGGTTTTCGGCGACCACAATTTATCATGGGGCTGCAAACTGATAGATTACCCTTTTACCCGACTGTGGCATACGGATGGGTATTGTGAATAGACGTTATACACAGGATCCGGTAGACCACGCGAAAAAAAATAATGTTTTCATCTCACCCGCTCGGAAAAGCGTTTTTTAATGCCCGAAATGCGGGCGGAAAATGCTATTATATTCCCTAGGCCGCCAAAGCATTTTCATTTTTCCCGAGGGAGACAAAGTAGTATGAAAATCCCTTCCGGCCCTTGGGCCGAAAAGCATTTCCAACGTCAAACTCGAATTACGTGTCATGTCAATGTCAAAGCTGAAGACTTCTTTTTTTTCTAATAACACATACGTTCAGTAAAAAAGTTCGACCTTAGAGTTTGTATAGGTACATTAGTTTTTTTATTTTTACTTTTTCTTAGAATATCAATAAATATTTACTCCTATTTAGTTTTATTAATTATAAAAGAAATCTAATTAAATCCATGATTTTTCCTCGTCGTTTATGTAATTATTGTTAAAATATTTATAAAATTTTATATTATCTTTGGTTCTCAGAAATTCCTATTTCAGAATGCATTCAAAAAAAAAAGTAAAAAAAAAGTTTCTCAATTTTTTTTTCTGGTCTAGTGATAGTTGTCTATGTTTCCATCGTGATGAAATGAAAATACCTAATATTTTTATTACTTTATTCATTATTTTTTTGTTTTAACTTTGAAATAAGGTGAGTGATGATTTAAGGTGGTTTCAGTAAGTGAAATTATTCAGATTTACCAAAAACAACATTTAACATAAATCGCAATGCCGATCTAAAGTGTTCTTCTGGTGATTTTCCTCGCTGTGGTGAGATGAAAAATTTTGTGTTATGGACGGGCGCAAATTTTTTTGGGTCTCGTGTCTTTGAATGCCTCGCTATGCTCAGGATTCAAATTTGACACTCGGCCCAAAAACCCACTTTGCGCCCTTGCATAACAAATAACTATTTTTTTTGACACCAACAGTGTCACTTGTAAGCCGAAGTTCAAAGAGGCCGCCCGCGAGTTGAAAGTGCGGCAACAAATACTTTGTCTAAGTAGTTGCCTACTCAAGCCGTCGCTACACAATTTTTCACGCACACTAGCATCCACGCACCATACAAAGGAGAATGCCGATTCTTGTATGAAAATTGGGCTATACCTTGCGTCTTAACCAAATCTTCGGTAAAACTTAGAAATATTCTCAATATTATGTTAAAAAAAGATTAGTAAGATATTAACAGGGAAATTGTAATAATCTGATTTTCTAAGTGGTTAATTTTCTAAGTTTTATAAGTGGCATGGCGGCTCCACATGTTTCGAAACGTTTAATTACTTTTTTTATTATACTTTTGACCCCTTTTCACATTTCAATAAGTACTAACACACACTAACATAAGTATAATATGCAATATTAAAATTTGAAAGATTCTTCTTGCATACGTGCTTGAGACGCAGAGTGACGCAAATCTAGCCCATTTCCAGGCATTCTCCTTTCAAATTGACACACTTACAAGAAAAAGTTGCCACACTCACGGAGCTGTTGTTGCTTGGTAGGGCTCTATACATATAGTCGGAGCGCGAGTGACGAGTTGACGACCTATTATAAATCTGTGCCGAAATCAGTATTACCTATGAACCGTGATCTACGCTTAAGATTAGTCCGCACGTGAAAAAAAAGCCGCTGGTGTCAAAACAAACATTTTTGACACCAGGAAGCTGTCGACATTTTGCCACGCGGTCCGACGGGTCCTGAGTATATTGTCTATTTCCTCGTCACAATAAAGCGAATGTTTAAAACCAAACTATTTTAAATGGCATAAGTAACATGTCGTTTTACTGGGTCGTAGAAGTATCTACAGTTCCCGGGTTTTTTACACTATTAATACTACTATAAGTTTGTACTTAACTGCGATCTCACCTGATGGTAAGTGAAGATGCAGCCGAAGATGTTAACGTACTAACTTGGAATGGGTAAGTAAAGTCACCCCAACGGTTTCTACACAGCAACGCTAAATCGCTTGGCATTACGTTTTTGCTGGTAGGGTGGTAACTGCCACGGCCGAAGCCTCCCACCAGACCAGACCTGAGCCAATTTAGAAATTATAAAATTCCAAAGTGGGCCATGGCAGGAATCGAACCGCGACCTCCCACTCTAATTCGAGCGCGCGTCCCCTGCGCCAGGGAGGTCGTCAAAAAAGAAATAAGGTAAAAATTCATTTTATTATGTAATCCAATCCACCTTTCTCTAATATTTCCCACAAAAAGGGGTAAAATTCATTAACTGAACAAAATACGTTTACTTTTTACTATACGATGTTTCCATTAATAAAGCAGTAAAACATAATATTACTGTTTACCTCCCAAACTGGTTGTTTTCAAACAATCTCCTCTTTTGTAACAAAATTTTGTGTTTTATCTGTGTGATTGAATCGACATTATGTTTTATTTTGTTCAATTTTGGCGCTTACCTAATTGTTAAATATTATAATTTAATACATTTTTAGGCTCCGCTATGAAACCGGATTTTTAATTTATCAAAACTGTAAAATGGCGCTAATGTATGCGACCGACAGCGGTATGTGCTGTCAAGGTGCTGAAATATACGACGCGCAACGCCATATTTGAGAATTTTTAGCTTCAACATACGTGACATCTTTCCCGTCCTCTTAGCGTAGCGTATTTCGTCATTGAGAGCAATAGGTAGGTTGAGATTTGAGAACTGTCCGAAACATAACAATAAGAACATAATATTCAGGCGTGTAAAATATCGATAATCATCTATATCAGCTTAATATACTCTAAATACAGTCCGACAAGGCTCTCTTGGCACTTGACGGAGGGCGCTTTTGCAAAACAAAGGCAGCCATAAAATAAAATCATCTCAATTTTACTTCAATTTTAGTTTAAAATAGTTAATAGAAAGCAAAAACAACATATCATACAATAGTGATATACTGACAAAGTGAACTATCAAACAGTAGCATAAGATAGCGGCGTTAGTTCAGACTTTGGCCACGCGCCAAAATAGCCTTGTCGTACTGTACGAGTAGCATAGTTTCCCTAGGAGACGCCATCTTAATCGCCAAAAACAAATGAAAAACAGTCACGCAAATTTTGTAGTTATGCCGTATCTGTATATATTATAAATCAATGCTATGGAGATCAGTGACCACAGTCAAACTATTCAAACTTCGTCCATTTAACCACAATTCATTCGCAAGTGTCAAAGTGGAAGAAACAAAATCGGAAGGGATGAAACAACTTGGAACAAAGCCTGAAGTCATTTATCAGCCGTAACAATATCTGTCGAAACAATGAGAGTCTTTGTTTTATTGTTTGAACAGGAATTAATTCGTTTCGCAGGAATCGTTTAAAGTTATTAGAAGGATCTTTTTATGTTGTTCATACCGCCTCCTGATGTAAACATTAATTGATGCTTAGCGGAAAATATTTCGAACCTCTTGATTTCCTTTTTTAGATTTACCTGGTAATAAATTCTCGTCCCAATTTTTTAACCGACTTCAAAAAAAGGAGGAGGTTCTCAATTCGTCGGAATCTTTTTTTTTTTTTTTATGTATGTTCACCGATGGGATCTTGGTAAAATCGACATACTGATTTGATGACTGAAGTTATCAAGTCAGGGTCTGATGATGGGATCTTGGTGAAATTGAGGGATCTCTTCAGATATTTTAAACACATCTCAAGCGATTTGGGCATTTTTTTCAATGCCCTGTGCACTTGTTGTTTTCCACTAAAAAGTAAAAAATAAAATGGAAAATTCTTTCCAAAAAACCGACTTCAAATGCCACTACAAAGAATGAAATAATTTTTCAATGTAGGTACACCAATTCGAAGTCGGGCAATTCGTACAATCATATAGGTAGCCCTTCGTATTAATCGCCCGACTTCGAATTGGTGTACCTACATTGAAAAATTATTTCATTCTTTGTAGTGGCATTTGAAGTCGGTTTTTTGGAAAGAATTTTCCATTTTATTATTTACGTAATTTGGGTCATATTTAAAGAAAAATAAGGTGGCGTTAACCTTTTTTACAAGCTTATAATTACGTAACTTGCAATGTATAAGTGGTTAGGTTGGAACTGGGTGCAATTTTGAAGCAGATACCTATCTATTACCGAAACTGGGTGCAAATTGGAAACAGATATCAATAACCGATTGTGACGAAATTTTGTATACCTACACGTTTAGTTTAGAGAGTCTTTACAATTTCGCATTGTGAAGTCGACATCTCCTGAGGATGTCCCGGTGTTGGGATGAAAAGTGCGTTGAAGAAAGTGTTGGAAAATTGTGTGTCGTGTTTCATGTTCGTTGTACCATACATAATCTTTTCAAGTAAGTAGTGGATTATAGCAAAACAAATTAGTCTCATTTACTACTTATTGTTACTTATTGTGGATTTCCGCAGAATAACGCTTGCTTCCATTCAATAAACATAAACCAGTTACAAAATATATAATAGGTATACCTTATGGTTTGGTAACTTCAATCTACATGTCCATCGTTCTGTAGCGATCCATTCCACAAATAGAAATAGAAATATTGAAATGCAATCTCGTTTCAGAGTTCCGCAACTCGGCATATTCAGCGGCTTCTATTCACTGCCGTGGAAATAGGACTCTACGAATAGTTCCCTTTAAGCATTCTTAGTGAAGTCAATCGAAAACTATGCTATTTAAAGTATAATGCGCAATTTACATACTTTAACGGAACTCTAATGAGTAAATATCTATTTCACAACTAGCCACCCCTTAGTAATAGGGTGCTGTGTTTTAGGTACTCTTTGGTTACCCTAAAAAACCGTTTACGGCCTTAAGAGGATCAAGACTTTCTTCATACAAACGTAAAACGATGATTACTACATTGTTTTGAATGTTAGACTCAAAGCTAAGCATTAAATAGTTTTGTCTTGTTATTATATAGGTTGAATGGTACATAAATAATTGAAAAAATAAATAAGGATTTTAAAGTTACGAGCCTCGAAATATTCATATTTTAATATCAAAGACTTCTGTGTAGTACAGTACATAGAAGTCTTTGTTTAACCTTAGACCGTAAATCAATAAGATTAGGACTAAGAAAATAGTGCAAAACCATATCGCTAGTCGAGCACCACTTCGGTCGAGCGTGTGCGTCCCCTTAAGGGCGATGGGTACTATCCGGGCGCGAAAATTCAAATTTTATTTAGTTTTTCGCTCATAGTGGGCTAATTATACATTGAAGGCTAATGACAATTAGTTTTGCGGGCACAACATTTATGCATCTACATGTTTTTAATAAAAACTCTGCTCAACAATACTCATTTAGTTAGTAGTTCCCGATAGCTCGAAATCTGGGAAACAGCAAAAAATTATATTTCGGGAACCAATATGAGATGAGTGGGAACTTTCGAGCAAAGTTTCTATTAAAAACATGTAGATGCATAAAATGTAGGCCCGCAAAATGCATTGCCATTAATCTACAATGTGAAGTTAGTCTAATATTATGATATTTGTTGTATGCAATTAATAAAATAAATGTAGGAAATCAATTAATTTCGTTAAAATATTTGACTTTTACAGCATTCACGCTCCCTCGCTAGTTGGTAGTGCAGTTGTGAAAAATTCAAATGCAAATGGAAATTGGGAAATCGCCACGCGGACGTCAGTGCAGTGGAATATATAATCGGCCAAGTGCGACTTTTATTCGCATAGTCGGGGTTCTGTATTACAGTCAGACTTTAATAGACTTTTGTAGTGACAACTTTTTTAAGCTCTTGAAAGAATAAATTTTATGATATGATTGATAATTATAAGGTAAATAAATTGAGTCTAGACATCCAACGGATAGGTGTTTGGCCGTGTACCGGATACCGGATATTCGGCCTGATCACCGGCTGAATATCCGGTATCCGGCCGCTGAATATTCGGCTGGCCAAACGATACCTACATTTTAGCTTGGCGGGGGGCGCGTCGTGCAGGTTTCAACCTGTTACGTACCTATTGATGTTTGCGTGGACCGTTTTCTGTGCAAGAAACAAGTTTTATTAGGTCAGTGACCAGTGTACGGGAACTAATGATTGATAATTTGGTGTTGTTTTCTTGTATACTAACCATTTTGCTAAATTAAATACCAAACAGAATCACTATTCGGTATGCCGGATAGTGCGCAACTATCCGGTATTCGGCAGGATAATAAAATAATAGCCGGATAGGCCGGATACCGGATACCAACCGGATATCCGTTGCATAACTTATTGACATAATATACACTGGACAAGAGGGACCACGCGAAAAAATGTCAGCAGTGTATCAGTGCCAAAAATGCTTGTTTTATCACCAGCAGTAAGATCACGCTGTAGAATTTTGCCAGATGGCGCTAATATTTGCGTATTTATGTTCAGAGTCCGATGAATCACAATGTGTCGATACATTCGAAATACCAAATAATCTTATTTTGTAATTCGTGCATATGCTCCTGGCCATAGTCGGTACGAAAATACTTCTCTAAATCGAAATATTTCATACTGCAGAATATATTTAATGAAATTAATCGTTGTACATTATTAGTCTGGCTAACACTCGTAAGTGAAAATGATTTTTATGATATTTTTTCTGTGGATTCAGTGATGGTTTGAAAGTACAGGACAACTTCACAATAAACAAATTTTCATGAGCCTTAGATTAGAGGCAATTATTATTATGATGAAAAATACGGCGTGTAAATTAAATAAAAGTTCGAAAAATTACGGAACCCTAAAGAGGTCAACGAAAGCCGCTTTTTGGATCACCCGCTCCGTGTTTATCTATTTATTTATTTATTTACCCTGTAGCATCGGAAACGGAATTAACTTTTTAATCTATAGCATGAAAATGGACAGTTGTATAAAACAGGAAAAGTGGCCATTGAAAAGGCAAAGCTACATAATATCGGTTATACCTGTTACTTAGTTGTTCCACTCTGCTTTGCTTGGGTTATCTCGAGGGAATTCCAAAGACTTATTCTTTATCCCCGTTATTTCTATTGCCAAGAAACCTGACCATCATCAGCTCTCTAGCAATTAAAGTTTGTGCTATGCTGTGATGAGTAGGTTATCCATGTTTACGGGGTTTCATACGTCAGAAGGAAAAACTTATACAAAAAAAAACAAGTTGTAGGTACTTCTCTATAAAATCTGTATGATAAGAGAAATTCATTGAAAACAAAGTAACTTTTGTATGCAAAATTAAATTTTGGACATGAAACCAAATAACTAGTGCCAATGGTTGTTTAAAAACACTATTTTATCTACCTTGAATATTTTGATTTTAGTTCATGAGAAATCTTGATACCACCTTTCTTTCAGAGAAATCAATTGAGTAGCTTTGGCATGAATTAATAAACGTACAATCTCTCGCCTTTCTAATACGAGTGTGATTTCCAAAATATACATTCGCTGCATAGTTGCGATAGAAGCTCTTAGGTAAGTAATTTCCAAGCAAACAATCCACTGCAAGCGTACCCCATCTAACATTTCACAGATTTACGACGCCACTCCAGTTTAGTGTGGTTAGCGTTTTCAACTGACGTGCATTATGTACATACACGTTTGTATAATATACAGATCTTATTTAGAACTGTGTACAGTATATTACCGGCAATCTGTATAATTCAAGCAATAAAGTGTCAACAATTTTAATTCATTCCTGTATTCAATATTAACATGAATACTTATTAGGTATTTACGCCAAGTGTTAGCCATTCAGACACTAAAGTTGAGAGAAAAAATAAAAAATTTCAACATTTTTCATTACGATATCTCACGCTAGCAACACTGTGTCTGTAGTTCCATTAGCGTTCTAGTGCTCGGCCGTTCAACACAACATTATTAAACTCGTATAAAAAAAGTGAGTGATTATAAGTATTTCTTGCGGAAATCAAAGTATTCGAAAAGAAATATTAAAAATTATCGGATTCATCGTCAAAACGAATTGTGAAATCTACGGAATTGTTATTATTGGTTCAGAAAATCCATATTGCTCCAGTGTTGGGTACACCTCTTAGAGGGTGTTACGTTCACAGCAGTATACATTGAGGGTAGTTGGAAGGACTATCGCCTTTGTTTTAATTACTGCAAGAGGAGCTAGATCAAGATGCATTCTTCAGTGATGGGTACACTTCATTTAGAGGGTGTGACCTTCACGACAACATACATTGAGGGTAGTTGGTAGGTGAAAAACCTGAGGACTATCGCCTTTGTATTAATGATTGCAAAAAATAATTGCAAAGCATCTATGTTGAGGACACTGCATAAGAGGATGTGATCATCACGACGACATACATGAGGGTGAGTTAATAAGATTATCGTCTCTATATTAATAATTGCAAAAAAGTCAATCAACATGATATATTCTGCAGTCTATGCTTCAGTGTTGGGTACACTTCATTAGAGAGTGTGACCTTCACGACAATATATATTGAGGATGGTTATTGGGACAACGCTTATGGATTAATCATTCCCAAAAATGACAAGATTATCTTGTAAGCAACTACCAAAATAGCAAATTGGTGCTTAAACTTCCCCATACCATGTTGAAAACACCGGTTGACGGTTCTCGTCCGATCACCGAAATTAAGCAACATCGGGCGCAGTTAATACTTGGATGGGTGACCACCTGGGAACACCGCGTGATGCTGTTATTTTTATCACCAACTGTATTGGAATGATATAAAGGATCAAAACGATTACCTTTAGAAACTATTTCGATATACCCTCATATCAATATTTTCTTTTAGTGTCTGCTAATTTAAATGAACCAAGACTACTTTACTAGACCATGTCTGAAAAGTACCCGCAATTAAAATGCACTATTTACAATTATTTTAGTCTTCCACACGAATCGTTTCTTGTTGTGGTCATTATTTATAGATACATCAATAAAAAGTCCATTGATAACGTCTTACGGAATCAACTAGTAATACTACTCAACATTTGAAATGTACGAGTGTGACACAAAATATAATATTCTAATAACTTCTGTGTACCTATATTATATCTTTTATCAATAATATGAAATACAGTTAATCAAGATCCAATATTAACTGGCACTGGAGGAATATCTGAGCAATCCACCTGTCGGTCCATGGTGGACCCACGGGCCAAATCGCAGGACAGCACTCGTCTCTTGCGACGACTTTTCTCGAAGATTTACCGAGGACAGAAGAGTCTTAATTTCCCCACAAGAACAGCACCAGGAGCAAAACAGCCTTGCAAGTACTTATCGATGTCCTCTTTTGACATTTCCGTCGACCTGTCATGTCAGGCGCCGCGCGGCCGCCGATCGGAGTGCTGGCGGAGTGCTGCGCTGTTTCGAACCTCGTGCCGGCTCGCGCATGTTCGCCTATAATCGGGTCGGGGTAAAAAGGCACACCTACTTACTCGTATGTTTGCCGCTTATAGAATAACCACATTCATAAAATATTCGAGCCTGATGATATTATTTTATCGTGCTTAAATATGAGTGAAAAATATATTGTTTTCTCTCCTTATGTTCTCAAAACTATAAACAGAATTTAATGTGTAATTTTTATTTTTCTCTTCTTTAGTTCGCATGTAGTGCAATGACACTAGGTATCTAGGTACTATCCTAGTTTCTTTCATCATAATTTACTTTTATACAAAAGGTTTTATATTATGAAGATTTATAAACTATTGAACCACTAACATTACAATTAATTTTCATGCTTAAGTAATTAAAAATGAAAATGATGATCTTTATTAATTTTTCACATGGGCTTGATTTACAGGCTTTTATGAAAGCTTGAATCTGAAAAGCGGGTTTGCACTGAGAAGGTCGGGCAAAAAACTCGGCTATTATATTCTGTTCACATACAATTGAATATGAGACAACCTATTCGATAACATACTTAATTTTTTTTTTGTTATTCCATTACAAATACATGTATTTAATACAACCATTCTTTCATCGTAACTCGATGTGTTAGATATTACATCAAATTTATCAATGCTTTAACTGAGTTAGGATGCATGCTTTTAAAAGAATGCAATATTTTTGAATATCAAAGTTATTTATAGTTTCTATAATTGACTATTTGTTAAATTTCTTAAATGAATAATAAATATGGAAAAAGTAGAAAACAATATGTCGATGATATGTTTATTTAAATGTATTTTTAGGTATCCTTGTACCTATATCTACAGGAATATCGGTATCCATACCTAGGAATAACGTTACGCAATGGAAATTAATATATTTAAAGACCAAATTAATTTTTGCGAGATCAAATATTTTTATTTTCAGGCTATCGCGCCGCTAATTATTAACTAATGGTTATCTATGCATCAAAAATGTTAAAGGATTTGGAAATTACCAATAGATATATAAGATCATAGAATCATTAAATACTTCATTGGATTTATGATAATATGAACAATCATGGTTCATAATTTTGGCTTGCATGTATCATAATATTTTTTTTTTGTTCTTTTAGAGTTGATACATAGCCCACATTTTATTTTTTCTGTATTTAATCATTATTAAATAAGTCTAATATTTTGTTTAACTTTCATGCCGATGGATGACGCCGCTGCAAGGATTTAGCTCTCGATGATGACTGACCAAGGTCAAATGATAATTGAAAATTGGGTCATCACTGCTTCACTAGGAACTTTAATACCAGTACAGTAGTACTTCAGCTGTGGTATGTAATTAACTGATTATTATTAAACGAAGATTAGAGACTTTTATCTTCTGTGATGACAGTGGAATTATTGGGTAAGTGACAAAAATTTTTTTTTCATCGTCGCAACAAGTCAACAAAGCATTAATCGCGAACAATCGCGAATAACATTTCGACATGTCTACCTATTTACATGTTACATTTGCTCGTTGATTTTTGCGATTATCAACTTGGAAAAATCAGATCACATTTTTCAACTAAATTAAAAAATGGTCTTGATGCAGAAACTGAAGAACAGAAGTATTGTCTAATATTTGTATTCCAATTGTATATGTGTTTTTTTTTTGTTTACAACTAACCAGTACAACAGCGATAGTAGTGTTGGGGTGACTGTTAAAATAACAATTAATGATAATAAACAACATTATAATAACATGAATAAGAATAACAATTATGCCTTCAGTTAAAATTTTAATATTATGTGAAATGAGAAACTCAACACGGTTTTACATACTATAATATTGTATAAGATGTTTACTGTCTGACAATATTAGAAAACATGCTTTTTTTAAGACTATCTTAAGTTTCTATTGTTATCACTTTATTAGAACTCAGGAATAAACAGTAGATACAGTTACTTCATCAGCCTTTGTCTCAGAATCAACTTTAAAATAGGCTTATAAGATGATTTCTCTATGGCCTTTTTTAATATCTCTTGAGAATATTCTTACTTCACCCTATTCAGTTAAAAATATATAATTTAAGGTCACTTTAAATCTTAATGACCTTATTAAAGCTGTACCTACACAAAAACCCAAATAACAATATTATTATGGAAATTAAATAAAAATATCATTGTTAACTCCTTTAAAAGAAATAACTCTAAAGAGCTATGAATAAAATTAAAGGACACTTTACGAAAATACTAATGCCTACAGTCAAGATGAACAAAAATTTACGAACTAGTTCTCTGCAACCCATAGATTTATTAATCTTATATATTAATAAATTGATCTTATTTTTTTTTTCTCTCCAAAAATATGTCTCGGTAATATTTATTCTACTCAAGTTTATAAAAATATATTCGTGATCAATTTACTGTTTAAAATATATATTTCATGGTTGCATATTAACAACCCAATTTATTACGATTAATCAAGTGTTGCATTTAAAAGTTTTAACTGATACAAATATTTTGTTGAAAGAGGTTTAAAACCTCTTTTAATCGTCAAGACTACATACGAGCAGTACTGCTAGAATATAGTCTTAATATACCCTCGGTATTCGCACATATAAAAATATGTTTTTGTACATATATTATTATTAATATATTATACTAATAATATTGATTTACTATAGCTAACTATTATAGTTTTAATATTTCTACAAAATTATGCCATTAATTATTAATTTGCTTTGAATATCAACTTAAGTTGTTATTTTTATTTTTTTGCTCAATATTAAGCGATTATGCTTATTATTCTATTAATTTAAAAGCATTTCTTATTTACAAATGTCATGGCTCTAAACATCTACCTAATAAGTATTCATGTTAATATTGAATACAGGAATGAATTAAAATTGATGATTAAACGAACTTACCTTAAGTGAAGTTCTATCATAATTTTATGAATTCCTGTATGAAGATATTAACACCCTCCCGCCCCTGTTTTGTGAAAAAACCCATGTATGAATTTGTAAATAAAAAATGTACATATTATAATAATAATAAATATTTATTGAAGGCAACATAACCCATATATGTATATATTATTATATTTACATATATAATATTGTGTGGTTATGTATAATATTGTGTAGTTATGTATATATTAGGTATATGATACATATTTGGGTGCTCTGTAGTGCTCCTACCAAGACGAGCTTATCGAAGCACAAAGGCACTCTTATCAAGACACGCGGCAGCGTGTCAAGCCAAGTTCAAGCAAAGGAACTGGCTAGCCAGCGCCAAGAGTAAGTTTACACGAACCACTTGGTGCCGCTTTTGACCCTTCTATAACTCAAAACCTATTTAACGTAAACACATAAAACTTCGTGTGTTTAATTATATCCATAAGATCATATAGAAGCCCAATTTTCATGAAGCTAGCTCAAACGGTTATAAAGATATGAAGGTCAAAAAGTCGTTAAAATTCATACTGACTGACATATAGTACAAAAACCTAACCTACTTCCAGATGACCTAGAAGGATGAAATTTGGAATCCAGCTCGGTAACTGTGTGTAAGCGTAGGAAAAAATCGAAAAATAAAGAAAAGTCAAAAAATAAGGGGTGTTCCCATACAAACTGACATATAGTACCTAAATCTAACCTATACTTCCAGATGACCTAGAAAGATGAAATTTGAAATCCAGCTTGGTAAGTGTGTGTAAGCGAAGGAAAAAATTAGAAAATAAAAAAAAGTCAAAAAATAAGGGGTGTCCCCATACAAACTAACATATAGTACAAAAACCTAACCTACTTCCAGATGACCTGGAAGGATGAAATTTGGAATCCAGCTCGGTAACTGTGTGTAAGCGCAGGAAAAAATCAAAAAATAAAGAAAAGTCAAAAAATAAGGGGTGTTCCCATACAAACTGAAATATAGTACCTAAATCTAACCTATACTTCCAGATGACCTAGAAAGATGAAATTTGAAATCCAGCTTGGTAAGTATGTGTAAGCGTAGGAAAAAATCAGAAAATAAAGAAAAGTCAAAAAATAAGGGGTGTTCCCATACAAACTAACATATAGTACAAAAACCTAACCTACTTCCAGATGACCTGGAAGGATGAAATTTGGAACCCAGCTCGGTAACTGTGTATAAGCGTAGGAAAAAATCAAAAAATAAAGAAAAGTCAAAAAATAAGGGGTGTTCCCATACAAACTGAAATATAGTACCTAAATCTAACCTATACTTCCAGATGACCTAGAAAGATGAAATTTGAAATCCAGCTTGGTAAGTGTGTGTAAGCGTGGGAAAAAATCAGAAAATAAAAAAAAGTCTAAAAATAAGGGGTGTCCCCATACAAAAAAACATATAGTACAAAAACCTAACCTACTTCCAGATGACCTGGAAGGATGAAATTTGGAATCCAGCTCGGTAACTGTGTGTAAGCGTAGGAAAAAATCAAAAAATAAAGAAAAGTCAAAAAATAAGGGGTGTTCCCATACAAACTGAAATATAGTACCTAAATCTAACCTATACCTACTTCCAGATGACCTAGAAAGATGAAATTTGAAATCCAGCTTGGTAAGTGTGTGTTAGCGTAGGAAAAAATTAGAAAATTAAAAAAAGTCAAAAAATAAGGGGTGTCCCCATACAAACTGACATATAGTACCTAAATCTAACCTACTTCCAGATGACCTAGAAAGATGAAATTTGAAATCTAGCTTGGTAATTGTGTGTAAGCGTAGTAAAAAATCAGAAAATTAAAAAAAGTCAAAAAATAAGGGGTGACCCCATACAAACTGACATATAGTACCTAAACCTAACCTACTTCCAGATGACCTAGAAGGATGAAATTTGGAATCCAGCTCGTTAATTGTGTGTAAACGTAGGAAAAAATCAAAAAATAAAATAAGTCAAAAAATAAGTGGTGTTCTCATACAAAGCGACATATAGTACCTAAATCTAACCTACTTCCAGATGACCTAGAAGGATAAAATTTGGAATCCAGCTCGGTAATTGTGTGTGAGCGTAGGAAAAAAATCAAAAAATAAAAAAGTCAAAAAATAAAAAAATAAGCGGTGTCCTCATACAAAAAACTTGTAATACGCGCTAAACAACCAGGTTCTTCGTGCCTAAACCAATAATAGTATAAAAGTGAAGTACATATATATATATATGAGATTCAATGAATAAATAAATACTTTATACAACCCGTTCGCTATAAGATTGCCGCTGTCAACTGTCACGCGTTTTGCGTTGTCTCAGCCACTCAGTTCTAGTTCCAGTGAGAAAACGCTATACTGACATCATTTGACAGCAGCAAACTTATGTTGTACTAGCTGACCCGGCGAACTTCTTTCCGTCTAACAGTCGATTCTTTAATTTGGACATTGCAAAATTAGGTATTTTATTTTATTTTCTATAGATTTTTTCTAAAATAAAATAAACGTAGCCTAAGTTACTCCTTATTACATCAGCTACCTGCTAATAAAAGTCACGTCAAAGTCGGTCCAGCCATTTGAGAGATTAGCCGGAACAAACAGACAGAGAGACAGACAGGCAAAAATTGTAAAAAATGTTATTTTGTTGTATTTACCGTATTCATATACATGTAGTAAAAAACGTATCTGCATGGTAGATATCAAATCAAACCAAAAATCTTAATATCTTAATATATATAAATCTCGTGTCACAATGTTTGTCCTCAATGGACTCCTAAACCACTTAACCGATTTTAATAAAATTCGACCACCATGTGCAGTTCGATCCAACTTGAGAGATAGGATAGTTTAAATCTCAATTTATCTATTTTTTACTACCCCTAAGGGCAAAACAACGTTTGCCAGGTCAGCTAGTAATTTTAATTTTAATATTATAAAGAGGTAGCGTAACGATATTTGTGAGTTTGTGACGTTGTAAGGGGTAATCTCTGGATCTACTGAACCGATTTTCAAAATTCTTTTTTAAAAAATAAGAAATAATATTTTAAGGTATAAATTTGTTACTTCGAACTCTTTGTACCTTAAAAGAAAGTCCAATGTGTATGTAGGTATACCAAGATCAAGGCAATAGCGATGTATTTTTGTTACCGATATAACATTTATGTATGATTGACTAATTTAAGAATTGAACTCGCTCGCGCCTTGCACTTGTACGCGAGGACTAGCGTGTTACAAATATGCGCGCGCACCCGATACCTACGCGAAGTTGCGAACGAAGTAAAGTATGCTCTTAGCGGCGCTCATTTGCTTTGCGCCAGCATCGTCGTTATGCCCGGTTGTTTAGCGGAAACCCTCCTATAAGATTGCGTTGTTCGACGAGTTTTGAGAGTCAATTAATATTACTTGGGTAAAGTTGTTTGTTTCAAAACCTCATTTGTTTCTTTATCCACAAATCACAAGGACTTAGTCTGGACAGCGCTCTTCTGGACATAGGCACTTCGATATTTAGCAGAGGACAGGCCTACGTTGCGCTCTCCAGGGTTAAAACCCTAGACGGAGTACACCTTATTAATCTAGACCCTAGTCAAATTAAGGCACAAGATAGTTCTATAATAGAATACTAGCTGACCTGGCAAACGTTGTTTTGCCCTTAAGGATATAAAAAAATAGATAAATTGAGATTTAAGCTATCCTATCTTTTAAGTTAGAGCAAACTGCACCCTGTGTGCGAATTTTATTAAAATTGGTTAAGTGGTTTAGGAGTCCATTGAGGACAAACATTGTGACACGAGATTTATATATAATAGAATATAACCGCCTGAGATCCCTATATCGCCCGGACTTAGCTAATTTAAGCATAAACAGGAAGCGTACTAAAAAGGTAGCAGATAATGAATGGGCAATGCGCACTATTATCTCTAACATTCAAGAGAGAGAAGAAAATAGTATAAAAAAGAAAATCACGCAGCAGAAACGCAAGAAAAAGCTTTAAACTCAGTACCTGCCAAGTCTTCTTTACAAAAAGTAATGATATCCCACCAAAAACATAAATGTAAAAAAAGGAGAGCCAAGTTCAATAGAAAAATTATGCTTGGCTGTCGGCTTCGCCGCAAAAAGAATGGAGATCTAAATGAGTGCCAAGTTCTATGTAAAATCGAAATTTGTATTTATAGGAACAAAAAAACAATATGAACAATTATTAAACTCTATTTTTTTGCTTTATTGAATACCTATAACAATTGCTGTTATTCAAAAATGTTAGATCTTAAAGTAGGTTAGATTTGACTTGGCGAGTTTTTATCGGAATTAAAATGTTGTATAACTTTATAAAATGACTGATGTAATGAAAACTGGCCAAGTCAAATCTAACCTACTTTAAGATCTAACATTTTTGAATAACAGCAATTGTTATAGGTATTCAATAAAGCAAAAAAATAGAGTTTAATAATTGTTCATATTGTTTTTTTGTTCCTATAAATACAAATTTCGATTTTACATAGAACTTGGCACTCATTTAGATCTCCATTCTTTTTGCGGCGAAGCCGACAGCCAAGCATAATTTTTCTATTGAACTTGGCTCTCCTTTTTTTACATTTATGTTTTTGGTGGGATAATAGTTACTCTGAACTAAATGAAACTACAGACACAGTGTTGCTAGCGTGAGATATCGTAATGAAAAATGTTGAAATTTTTTATTTTTTCTCTCAACTTTAGTGTCTGAATGGCTATCACTTGGCGTAAATACCTAATAAGTATTCATGTTAATATCTTCATACAGGAATTCATAAAATTATGATAGAACTTCACTTAAGGTAAGTTCGTTTAATCATCAATTATGAACAATATTGTCCATTTCATACTTGACCTACGGACATTCAATTTCTAGGGATTGTATAAAATACCCGCTGCTTTACGAGCAATGTGTAAGTAAATAGATGTTGTTTTTAAAATAGACTAATTTAGGATGAAATAGTTCCGTACACATTTAAATATATATATTAGGGATTGTATTCTTTATAAAAGTAAAGGAGAATTTAGATGCAGTTGCTAAACCGAACGACAGAAATGCAATTTAGAGTTCCGGTGCGATACTGTGTAGATAGAAGTTATATCCCTTCGAAGTTATTACTAACCTATAACCTGTCAGTTCTAACTTGTACTCGAATACAGAAAAGGTATAAAAGCTAATGTTATAAAAGGAGGTTAATACAAAAAGCCTTTCTAAATATTAGCATAGAACAAGATTTTAATCTTTAACTTATATGTCATTCAAGCACGCAATTGTAAGGGAACGGAAGTGACTAATGCCTTTATAGAGGGCGCCGTGGTACATGACGTGTGCGCTTCCGGTCTAGAAAACTGAACTTAGGTTTCATGACATTAAGACCGTGTGTGATGGATTAAGACAATCGTCTAGCTGTAAGTTTTCATACAAAAAGCGATACCGTTTTCCTACCCTTTAATATTATAGTCCGATATACTTTTTTCGATAATAACAATAAACCGGCAAAAACAAAGTTATGTTTGCGGTTTGCCAACAAAAGTACCTACATGTAAATTATACCCGTAAATTCATGAACCAAAGTGATTCTTTTAATCTTTAACTTCTTTTATGGTATGGAACCCTCGGTGCGCGAGTCCGACTCGCACTTGGCTGGTTTTTTTTATTTATTTTTATGCCTGATAGTTTTTGATTTATTGCGCAAACTGTCGAAAAAAATACCGTTTCCCCCTTATCTCCGAAGTTTACCAATAGAAAAATCTGAAATAATTATGATCAATAGAAGTTAGCGTATATTTGACAGGAAAAATAAAATCAACTCGCTGACTAATATTTTTTTAATTTAACTACACTAAAATACAAAAAAAAATATATAAAAAAAAATATATAATATATCAGGGTGTTACACACATCGCAATCTAGCCCCAAAGTAAGGGTTAGCTTGTGTTATGGATACTAGAAATAAAACGCACGAGCGGCCCTACCAGCCCGCGAAATTCAAATTTTATTTACTTTTTCGCAAATATTACACTTACTACACATTATAGATTTATGGCAATGCATTTTGCGGGCCTACTTCTTATGCATCTACATGTTTTTAATAGAAACTTTGCTCGAAAGTTCCCACTTCATGTTGGTTTCCGAAAGATAATTGTTTGCAGTTTCCCAGATTTCGAGTTATTGGAAACCAATATGAAGTAAATGAGTATTTTTGAGTAGAGTTTTTATTAAAAACATGTAGATGCATAAATGTTGTGCCCGCAAAACTCATTTCCATTAGCCTTTGATGTATAATTACCCCACTATGAACGAAAAACTAAATTAAACTTGAATTTTCGCGCCCGGATGGTACCTATCGCCCTTAATTACATCTAACTCAGATCTAAATCAAAGAACGCAAGTTTTAAGCCCCATTGACAATACAATTGGGTATTTGACTCCAATTTTTTTATTACTTTATTATAAAGTAGAATTAAAATAATGACGTGCACTGAAAGAACTAATTAAATCGATCAAATAACAAAAAAGTTATAAGCATTTAAAGATTTGTGATTAGACAGAGATAGCAACATGAAATTGTGACGTCACACCTTACCAATGCCATAGTAGCTTCGTGCGGCTTCATACAAATTTTCGTTTTGCGAGAAAGGGATAGAAGATCCCCCCACTCCAAAGTTTAAACGCCTGTAACTTTGTAAATCTTCGTTGGATTTTAATATTGCTTTCACTGCACGTTATTACTTTTATCCTAGTTTATAATAAAGTAATATTTTTTATCAAATTCAAAAGTAGTGTAAGACCCAATTATGTGCAAGACAAATAGCAGCAATCAATGGAACGAGGTGTAAATGTGTGCGATACATTGCCGCGTCAATTGGTGTGTAATTGAGCCATTACACGACAAATTGGTTGAGTGAATTGGGTACACGCTCCAAGCAAATAATAGGCCATTTCTGGAGCTGTTGAGCATGTTTTGTTGTTTATAGGTAAACTGAGAGAGTTGGATTTAAAGCTCAGTAAATTATGACAGTTAAAATATTTTGGGACAGACTATATCAATAGCTATTTAATGTTGTTGGGTCTATCTAAGAGCCTCTAGTCTATATAGTTAGCTATTATATAGAACAAGCTAGCGGCGTGCATTTCGGTTTTTCACTAATCCCGTGGAAACTTTCAATTTTTCCGGGATCAAAAGTAGCCCATCCATCGTTGGTGACGAGTTTCCATAACTCCCACGGGATTTGTTCCCCTGGGCTTAGTTGCTACTAAATTTTGACTTGAACCAAAAAGGTTCTAGTAACATAATTTTACTTAACTCTCTCATGAAACTTTGATATTTTTTTTTACGCTATACAAATTAGTACTTGACTGCGATCTCACCTGATGGTAAGTGATGATGCAGTCGAAGATGTTAGCGTACTAACTTGGGGAAGGGGTAAGTTAAGTCACCCCAACGGTTTCTACACAGCATCGTACCGGAACGCTAAATCGCTTGGCGGTACGTCTTTGCTGCTAGGGTGCAGGTAACTAGCCACGGCTCCCACCTCCCACCAGACCAGACCTGAGCCAATTTAGAAATTATAAAATTCCAAAGTGGCCCGTGGCGGGAATCGAACCCGCGACCTCCCACTCGAATCCGAGCGTGCGTCCCCTGCGCCACGGAGGTCGTCAAAATTCGATCGGTCGATATCGAATTCTATTAAGACTTTGACAAATGATTTGACACTTGGCTGATACTTACCTACCGTCTCTCTAGCTATCATTATAGAAGTTAAGATATTAGTAACTCAACACAGTAGAGAGAAAAGATTTCGGTCTATATTTCTGTTGTCTATACAGTAGCGTCACCGAATACAATATTAATAAGAAGCATAATGTACAATTACTGACTACTGAGTAGGTAATCAGTAACTTTTGAATCGAGTTGGCATATTAGTGGTCTGAGGAGTCTATCGAATGTATGGTCAATGGACTATGGATGGATGTATGGAATAATTGATGATAAATTAATATCTCGCAACCTGGTAATAATTTCCCCTAACAAATGAGTAACGTAATGATTGATTAATTTTATCGTTTTATGATCACTTTCACCTATTGGTGAGTAATTTAGAGTGTAGTCTGTGATCCGTCAATATATTGCTATACAATTAGGTATAAGTATATGATATACATAAAAAGACTATAATTAATACAAAATTAAAAAAAATACAAATGATTTATTTCATATAGGCCCAACTAACAGACACTTATGAATAGTCAAGAAATGGTTATACTTACTTTATCGACTTCAAACTATATTTACGAGGGTTCCAACGCACCCTGAACTGAGCAGAAGTCTACAAAAAGCTCAGTCGGTGGTTTTTGTTAGGTATAGTTACTACTTAATTCAGAAAATAAATTAGTACTATTTTCCATACCCCTAAATGGCAAAACAACATTTGCCCGGTCAGGTGCTTAACATTAAAAATTTGCTACAAACTTTATTCGAAACTCTTTACAATCAACCATGGAACAAAAAGGTAAGTTTCAAATCCAGCCCAATCGTAAAGTTTTAAATAATGTGAATATAACATGGCATGTTTGATTGAGCTTGTTCCAACATGTTCCGTTGCGGTTATCCCCAAGTTGGCAGACATTGACGTATCGGGACGATTGCGTGCGAGGGATGAAAGGATATAAAAGGGGGAAAACAGGGGGTGAAAGGGGGTGAGAGGGAGATTTTGCGGAATTAAACAGGGACATGCGGTGTGATTAATATGGAAAGGATCGGGGAGCTGTTTATTACTTTTCCGATAAGTTTAATGATACAAGTTGGAAAAATTTCGGACAAAATGACATTATATTTTCAAAAAGTTCGAAAATGGAAGTTGATATTTCTAAGGCTTAGAAAATTTCAGTCAAATCGTAGTTGTTGTGGCCCACAACTACTGAACCGATTTGTTTCAGCACTATCATTTCAATATTTATGCCGTGGAGAAGTAAGTCGCCAAACTGGGCCCCTGTAGTCCAGTTTTGCGAGGTTTTATAATTGTAGTTTGTGCTTGGATTCCTTTTGACATAAATAAATTAAAATAAACTAGGTATATAACATGCACAAACATCTACAAAGCTTGATTTTAGAATAAAGTTGTAAAAGAAAAGTAAAAAGTATACAATAACAATTCCGTTGCACAGACATTTATTTTTAGGTACGAGCAAACCAATATATTCGGCAAACAAGTTGTGTGGAGAGATATGCAGTTACTTTGTACTCTGTGACACATTGAACTACCGTGGAAATTCTGAATTCCTGTTCTATTTACTTATTATTGGAACCAGGAACATATATAGACAGGATAGATGAAAGTTTTGTAGGCAGTATTTTCTCCTAATAATCGGGATTGATTGGATGGAATTCGTATCAACACCTTTGCGTGCTCTGACGTGCTCCCGGGATTTGAACCCATAACTACCTGAGTATCACAGCTATCTTAATAATAAGATCACCCCGCTCCCCCTCCCCCCCTTCCCCCCTAGTTTTTCTCACTCTCACGAATATGTTGGTGAGTGTGACATACATTCACGACAGAATATGTAACTGGTACCCATCCGGTTGAATATGCAAGAAGTACCATACCAACTCACAAATAAAAGCTCACTTTGATTGGTTTTTTCTTCCCTTTTGAACCGTTATGATTGTAGCGATATTCATCAAAATGTCCGAACATAATCCCGTGTTCCCGGCACACATATTCCCGATACGTCTAACTGACAGGGTCCTTGGTTGCGTACCGCTGTAGCTTGTAAAGGTTTTTTTTACACTATACAAGTTAGTACTTGACTGCGATCTCACGTGATGGTAAATGATGATGCAGCCGAAGATGTTAAAGAAACTAACTTGGAAGGGGTACGTAAAGTCACCCCAACGGTTTCTACACAGCATCGCACCGGAACGCTCAATCGCTTGGCGTCTTTGCTGGTAGGATGGTAACTAGCCACGGCCGAAGCCTCCCACCAGACCAGACCAGGGGCCTTATTCTGTATCGTTCACTTAGTTAGTTAGTAACCCTAACTGGGTTATTAACTAAGAAAACGAAGGCAAAAATCCTATTTTTGCACAAATTACCAACCTAGGTCGGCATGGTATCATATCAGAATACCATGCTAGTTGCTATCATGTACAAAAAGAATACAAAAATAGGATTTTTGACTCCGTTTTCTTAGTTAACCCAGTTTGGGTTACTAACTAACTAAGTGAACGATACAGAATCAGCACACAGGAGGATTCTTAATCAGGAAGTAGGTAATAATCACATTGATTAATAATTCACTGTATTAATTAATGAACAGTATGTACTGACAGGTAAGCTTCGACGCTTGTGCTATAGGTAATGCACATGAACTTGTAAAAATGGCGGACGCAACATTATGGCTATACTGCAACCGGTAAGACTTAGCTGCCCGCTGTAATAAGATCGAAAAACAGGGGTTTGATAGCGTAAGAAAAACGTATTCATCGTAATCGGTAACAAATTCTGTCTTCCGATTGGCTGACGTAAATCAATCAGCGGGCAGAACGATAACCTGCTTCCATTTAAGATTACGATAACGATGAATACGTTTATCTTACACAATCTAGGGGAAGGACAGCGCCAAGGACGATGCGACGGAGAGCAAAATAGGCAGGCTTCTCCCATCTTATTGTGAAGAACGAGATGTCTCATGTCACAACCACATACAAGAAACGCAAAAATAGCGTGTCGAAAAATGTAAATTTTAGTCAATACTATAGCGGCGGGTGGCTCAAAATCCCACACTTGTAGGTTTGTACTGTCAGAAAATGATGAATTATTGTTATATTGATCAAGCGCCGTCGAGAATAATCTAACTATTCCGCTCGATGCAAAGCTGTTTTCCGAATAAGCCGAAAGTTAGTACTCTATACTAACTTTTATAAGACCCTGTGCAATTGGGGCATATGTAAGAAAAATCAATGTACGTATGCTAACTCGTACATAATATTATTATAACGATACAATAGTAATAATTTCTCTGGTTTAATATTATGAATGAGTCGCGAGAGTTTCATATTATTCATGGGTATTGCGTCCACCATTTTTCACACGTTAATGGTAATTAAGTATTAATAAATTAACCCGCTTTGGGAAAATGCAAGTATTGTTAATTATGTTCAGTAAGTACCTACCTACCTCGGCTCAAACCCTTTTTATACCCACATTGCCTCAGTGGTGAGCATGTCCGACTGCAGATCACGAGGTCCTGGGTTCGATTCCCGGGTCAGGCCAATACAATTAGTATCGGATGTTTATATCAGGATTCTTAGTAGCCCGAAGTTGGGAAATTCACTGTGTCATCCCCGTGCCTAGAAGAGCACGTTAAGCTGATTGCCCATGCACCTGATATCTCTCCGCTCGTATAGCTGTCGACCCATTGGATTATGAGAGAAAGGGAATAGAGAGTGCACCTGTGCTTGAGCATACACTTCTGCACTTAATAATATGTCGTCTCTTGGAAAATCTAGATGTTACATTTTCTTTTCTTTAAGAAACTTTGTAAACGTGGGGTATTTACTGTCCATCCTTATCCAAAAATCTTCGTGAACATTCATTACATACGAATCAAAGTAGTTCATAAATCAATGAAATCGCCCGGAAAACAATTCGGAAATGCTTTCCGGCGCTTTGTAACACGTGCCGTGGGTTCCGGACTCCGGTGCGATTTCCGGAATTTTTACGGAATTTTCCTTTCCTTTGTTGTGTCTGCTGTTAGGAATAAGCTTCGTAATTTTCAGTTTAAAACGTGGGTTTCAGCTGCTTTTAAACTCGTACTTCTCTGTGGGGTTAGTACGGGTTTTTGTACGAATTTCGAATCGACTCGCCTCGTACAAACGAATCGAGTTCCTCCAAACAATTACAGTAGATGACGACCTCCCTAACGTAGGGGACGCACGCTCGGATTCGAGTGGGAGGCCGCGGGTTCGATCCCCGCCACGGGGCCCCACTTTGGAATTTTATAATTTCAGAATTGGCTCAGGTCTGGTCTGGTGGGAGGCTTCGGCCGTGGCTAGTTACCACCCTACGAGCAAAGACGTGCCGCCAAGCGATTTAGCGTTCCGGTGCGACGCTGTGTAGAAACCGTTGGGGTGACTTAACTTACCCCTTCTAAGTTAGTATGTTAACATCTTCGGCTGCATCACCACTTACCATCAAGTGAGATCGCAGTTAAGTACTAACTTGTATAGTGTAAAAAAACAGTCAACGCCAGCTATTGAAAGTTACCGACATGCGGCTGTCAATAGATGGCGCTGGCTGTAAATGTATGAAGGCATTCGATTCGTTTGTACGATGCGACTTGACCCGAAATTTGTACAAAATCGTGTACTAACCCCTCTATATGGAAAAACTCAATCTTCCTACAACAAGTTATTTACTTACTAGTTACTACGCTTAAGACTCTGCTGACCCACGATGTCTCCATTCATACAAATCACCACATCATTTGTAATTCGTGCAAATTTCGATCATGTTGTGGTGTTATTCGGATTCATATAGTAATAATCTATGCTCCTGGCCGTATTTGGTTCGGGAATACTTCTTTAAAACGAAATAATAATCGATAACTTTGGTCGAGTTCCGTAATACCAAAAATTATGAATGAAAACTTGTAACTTTTTTTATTAACTGGTGTTTTTCTGTAGCTGGACAATAAAAACTGTGCTCCTGAATTAATGCGACGTGATATAGGGTTGTTTTTATTACAAAAAAAATAAGCAGAAAACATGTCCTCTTTGACATAAAAACAAGCAAAACTAAATTCATTTACAATTTCGTTTAACAAAGACATTTAGGAACCAGATATGGCCAGGAGCATAGATAATTACTATACGAACCCTAATAACACCACAAAATGATCGAAATTTGCACGAATTACAAATGATTTTGGTATTACGAATGTATGGGAGACACCGTGGGTCAGCGGACTCTTTATAATATTGAAATATATATATTTCTCGTGCCAATTATTATTAGCAAACTCCTCAGAAATGGCTCAACCGATTGTTATGAAATTTTCTTTGTATGTTTAGTAGCTCTGAGAGTAGGTCTTAAGCTATTTCTTATGCCCATAATGGCAAAAAAACGTTTGCCCGGTCAGTGATTTATTTGCAATTCTAATTGTAATGAATTGTACTTTAATGGTGAATTTTAATATGTAATAGTCTGTAGAAATTATATTGCTTTATGCTTATGAGTGTTAATCCAAAGAAATAATTTCGTGTATATTTAGTAAAGAATATTTAATTAATACCTATAGATCTAGAACGTGACTGCCTGAAGCCAAGTATCTGTTACTATATCACATAACAGATTTGCTTTATCTGCACCGAACGTGCCTTAAAACGGAATCTAGCATATTCAGTTTAAGTTCGTAATAGAAAGAATATTTGTTATATTCCAGTTTGCTGAAAAATAGGAGCAAACTGACTGAAAAATTGTTACAGGAATTGGTGAAAGCCACAGACTTGTATACTAAAGACAGGGCGAACAGCGCGAAAAAATGTCACCAGTTTAAGGGAGCAAGAATATTTTGCACCCCCCAGTAGTAGTATTATAGTATTATTATAGTATAGGTAGATAGGTAAACACCTATTTCTTTTTTTTGAATTAATAATAATATTGCAGACAAGGTGACCACAGACACATTGATAAAAAAAAATATAAAAAAATAAACATGTACTTCGCAGGAGTTTAGACAGATGTCGCTACATTTTCTTGTATGAAGAACGTTTACTTAAAATGTTCGGATGGGCGTATCTTGACTATTTTTATCTATTGTGAAAGCTAAAAAATTGAGTACAAGAAATAGACATAATATACCCGGGGATAGGGCATGAAAAAAATATGTCGAAAATGCTAGTTTTGCCACCAGCAGTCAGGCCACGCTGTAGTTCACTCACCTTAATAGAATTTTGACTTATTAGACGTACGAGTAGATTACTGTTTGCTTGTACGAAAAAGGTTTACGTAAATCGTTCGGATGTCTACTTATATCCTGAGGTTTCTTATCGGTGTTACAAGATCAAAGGCTTAAAATAAACTAACATCCCTTTTTTTCTATCATTTATTTTTATTACAATTTAATAATATTTTTAACAATGTCCCTAAAAATTAATAAAAAAAAAACACGTTTAAAAATATTAAAAAAATTGAGTCCACCACTGGTCGCGGATCCTTAACGGCCCAAGCTACCGGTGGTCAGGGTTCAAGAGTGAGGAACCTCCTCACAATGCGTGCCGTTTCCAGGACCACTGCTTTCTGTATACGGCCCTTGATCCAACAATTGAGCGAAAGCTTCTTAAGATGTTGGTCGAAGTTTTTCGCTATAAGACCGTTAACTGAAACGACTATCGGAACAATAATCGTCGAGTTCACACTCCACATGGCGGTAATCTCATGAGCAAGGTCTTAGTACTTTGATAATTTTTCCATCCCTTATAATATTAATACGTGATTTCAAGAGTTATAAAAATACTGGTTTCCTTTCTCTCTTCATCTCTTTCTAAAAGTGAGAAGTGAATTTAGATTTTTATGTTAAAAGAAGAAAGAAAGATATTTTAATTTCTTACTACGCCACTCATTACAACGTACATTACCTAAGTATTTGAACGATTTTAAGTGTATTATGTTGCATAAATATTACAAAGGCTCTGGGTTTAAAAATTTGTTGTTCCAAAAGCCTTTATGTAGAACGTGTGGCATAAATCAACACAAAGCCGGCGAAAATACAAACTGCTAGGAATTCTGTGTGAACGGGTTTCTGTTCATATCGCTTTATTATGTACGCGCGTACACCCGAAACCTGGTGCGTGAAATATTTTTGGTTATATAATACTCTTTGAAATGGAGTTGTTATTTTTACTCTGTGAATAGCTCGAAAAGTAAACCTTCAAGCATTTTATACACCACAATCATAGACTTATAAATCTATGGACGACGGATGTATTGCAAAATTAACGAAAAAAGTGTCCCGAGAAACCCTATATAAACGAGGGTACATGAGTATTTTTATAAACAAACTAAAACATTGTAATTTATGTAATGTCTTAAACCATTACTATACAGCCTAATTTTCAAACACGAGACTGAAGTGCGATTGTATGTCTTTTCGCATTTTGTATGTCATTCTGTTCGGACACTTTTTGTTCTTTACGAGAGGGAGAGCGAGAGGGAGAGCGAGAGGGAGAGGGAGAGGGAGGGGGAGAGGGGGAGAGGGAGAAAGGAGAGGGAGAGCGAGAGGGAAACGAAATAGAACTTAAAGTTTGTGTGGTGGTAGTGACCACGACCTGTGCCACTGGGTCGAAATATCGACAATTTTCAATCGTAGGTACTAGTAATAAATAAAGCTTGGTTTGATTCAGCTTGATACAGGGTAACATCCATGTTCATTATCTTTTTAACCGACTTCAAAAAAAGGAGGAGGTTCTCAATTCGTTTTTTCGTTTCGTCAATTTTGTTTTCTATGTATGTTCACCGATTACTCGAAGACGCGTGGACCGATTTGAAAAATTCTTTTTTTGTTTAAAAGGGTATAGTTTCCAAATGGTCTCATTTTAATCAGGTCAGGATCTCATGATGGGATCCTGGAGAAATGGAGGGAACTCTTCAAATTTTATATGGACACTTGACACTATTTGGGTATTATTTGATCTCTTCAGATTTTATGAACACACCTCAAGCGATTTGGGTATTTTTACAACGCCTTGTGCATTTTATTGTTTTCCACTAAAAAGTAAAAAATAAAAATGGGAAATGCTTTCCAAAAAACCAACTTCAAATGCCACTACAAAGAGTGAAATAATTTTTAATGTAGGTACCTACACCAATTCGAAGTCGGGCGATTGTCTATGACTTCGTCATTTCTTCGCACATCAAGTAAGTAAGAAGGACTATTACGGATTGTATGAAACATTGCCCGACTTCGAATTGGTGTAGGTACCTACATTAAAAATTATTTCACTCTTTGTAGTGGCATTTGAACTTGGTTTTTTGGAAAGCATTTCCCATTTTCTCAGTCAAATCGAAATCCCTAAATTTTAAAGTCTCTACAGTTCCAAAGGACCCATGAATTCCAAAATGTGCCAAACAATATATTCCAGTTACGCGTAAGAGCAATTCCCCCTAATGCAATGTATGTAGTGACGCCACAAATCTCCCCAAATTGTTGGATTTATTCGCTACCAGAGACTCTCTGGAGATGACAAACATCGTTTCAGAATTCTGATGTATTGAAATATCCAGTTCTGAACTACCAAAACACAAGAGGTTTATCTCACTTGTAATTACAAAAGCAAAAGTTTGTGAGTGTATAAGTTTGTTACTCCTTCACACCGCAACTGCAACCGATTTAGATACACTTTGGAACGGATAAAGACCATACCCTGAATTTACACATAGGCTACTTTTAATCCCGAAAAATCTATGGGTTTGATAAAAATATTCGCTACCAGAGACTCTCTGGGGATGACAAATATCGTTTCAGAATTCTGATGTATTGAAATATCCAGTTCTGAACTACCTAGACACAAGAGGTTTATCTCACTAGTATACTACAAAAGCAAGTTTGTGAGTGTATAAGTTTGTTACTCCTTCACACCGCAACTGCAACCGATTTAGATACACTTTGGAACGAATAAAGACCATACCCTGAATTTACACATAGGCTACTTTTAATCCCGAAAAATCTATGGGTTTGATAAAAATATTCGCTACCAGAGACTCTCTGGGGATGACAAATATCGTTTCAGAATTCTGATGTATTGAAATATCCAGTTCTGAACTACCTAGACACAAGAGGTTTATCTCACTAGTATACTACAAAAGCAAGTTTGTGAGTGTATAAGTTTGTTACTCCTTCACACCGCAACTACTCAACCGATTTAGATACACTTTGGAATGGATAAAGACCATACCCTGAATTTACACATAGGCTACTTTTAATCCCGAAAAATCTATGGGTTTGATAAAAATATTCGCTACCAGAGACTCTCTGGGGATTACAAATATCGTTTCAGAATTCTGATGTATTGAAATATCCAGTTCTGAACTACCAAGACACAAGAGGTTTATCTCACTAGTATACTACAAAAGCAAGTTTGTGAGTGTATGAGTTTGTTACTCCTTCACACCGCAACTACTCAACCGATTTAGATACACTTTGGAATGGATAAAGACCATACCCTGAATTTACACATAGGCTACTTTTAATCTCGAAAAATCTATGGGTTTGATAAAAATATTCGCTACCAGAGACTCTCTGGGGATGACAAACATCGTTTCAGAATTCTGATGTATTGAAATATCCAGTTCTGTTGAAATATCCAGTTCTGAACTACCAAGACACAAGAGGTTTATCTCACTAGTATACTACAAAAGCAAGTTTGTGAGTGTATGAGTTTGTTACTCCTTCACACCGCAACTACTCAACCGATTTAGATACACTTTGGAATGGATAAAGACCATACCCTGAATTTACACATAGGCTACTTTTAATCCCGAAAAATCTATGGGTTTGATAAAAATATTCGCTACCAGAGACTCTCTGGGGATGACAAATATCGTTTCAGAATTCTGATGTATTGAAATATCCAGTTCTGAACTACCAAGACACAAGAGGTTTATCTCACTAGTATACTACAAAAGCAAGTTTGTGAGTGTATGAGTTTGTTACTCCTTCACACCGCAACTACTCAACCGATTTAGATACACTTTGGAATGAATAAAGACCATACCCTGAATTTACACATAGGCTACTTTTAATCCCGAAAAATCTATGGGTTTGATAAAAATATTCGCTACCAGAGACTCTCTGGGGATGACATTAACATCGTTTCAGAATTCTGATGTATTGAAATATCCAGTTCTGTTGAAATATCCAGTTCTGAACTACCAAGACACAAGAGGTTTATCTCACTAGTATACTACAAAAGCAAGTTTGTGAGTGTATGAGTTTGTTACTCCTTCACACCGCAACTACTCAACCGATTTAGATACACTTTGGAATGGATAAAGACCATACCCTGAATTTACACATAGGCTACTTTTAATCCCGAAAAATCTATGGGTTTGATAAAAATATTCGCTACCAGAGACTCTCTGGGGATGACAAATATCGTTTCAGAATTCTGATGTATTGAAATATCCAGTTCTGAACTACCAAGACACAAGAGGTTTATCTCACTAGTATACTACAAAAGCAAGTTTGTGAGTGTATGAGTTTGTTACTCCTTCACACCGCAACTACTCAACCGATTTAGATACACTTTGGAATGGATAAAGACCATACCCTGAATTTACACATAGGCTACTTTTAATCCCGAAAAATCTATGGGTTTGATAAAATTATTCGCTACCAGAGACTCTCTGGGGATGACAAACATCGTTTCAGAATTCTGATGTATTGAAATATCCAGTTCTGTTGAAATATCCAGTTCTGAACTACCAAGACACAAGAGGTTTATCTCACTAGTATACTACAAAAGCAAGTTTGTGAGTGTATGAGTTTGTTACTCCTTCACACCGCAACTACTCAACCGATTTAGATACACTTTGGAATGGATAAAGACCATACCCTGAATTTACACATAGGCTACTTTTAATCCCGAAAAATCTATGGGTTTGATAAAAATATTCGCTACCAGAGACTCTCTGGGGATGACAAATATCGTTTCAGAATTCTGATGTATTGAAATATCCAGTTCTGAACTACCAAGACACAAGAGGTTTATCTCACTAGTATACTACAAAAGCAAGTTTGTGAGTGTATAAGTTTGTATCTCCTTCACACCGCAACTACTCAACCGATTTAGATACACTTTGGAATGGATAAAGACCATACCCTGAATTTACACATAGGCTACTTTTTATCCTAAAAAATAAAAAACGTAGGAATAATAAAAAAAACAAAATTCTCGCGGACGGCGCCATGGTCGTCCGCTAGTTGTTGGAATTATGATTTTTCCTTTGTTATTTCTAGCGGGCGATTTACGTAACGTTTTCACACACTAAGGAAAGTAAATCAACAAATAAAATAAAAAATTAACACTGAAAAATTACCTTAACGTCCATTGCTTTAGAGTGTAAAATTAAATGGAGTTCACATAGGAAATCAATTTCTCAACCTCATCGTGCAACGTTCATTTAATTTTACGATTCTAGACAATATTGTTTGTGGTTTGAACTACGTTTAATTTTACGCTCCATATCAATAGTTGTAAAAATAATTTTTAGTGTTCCCAAATGTTTTGATTTCAATATCGGCTGTTTATATACTCGTAAATTGCCTAACTAGTACTTTTAAATGCTTGAATTCTTCCTCTACTATGCATGCAAATCAAGCCAGTCTACCAACTTGTGATATCTTAAGTTCTCAAAGAAATTGGTCACGTATGTAGTTTCTTTATTAGGCTCATGACCTTTAACCTTTTTTCGTTATCGTATAAAAGGGAAGTTTTAATTTAAAATTCTTTTTTTTTTCGACACTCCATTTGAATATAGATTGCAGATTGTTAATTAAGATTGGTATTGTGGAATTAGCAAGACGGCTAGGGATTAAATGTAGTGGCGGTTTTTGAATAAACAATTAAATACATTATGGCCTGTTTTAACCGACTTTAAGAAGAAGGCGGTTCCGAATTCGTCAGAATATTTATTTTTTATACCTATAGAAAAACTAGCTGACCTGGCAAACGTTGTTTTGCCCTTAGGGGTAATAAAAAATAGATAAATTGAGATTTAAACTATCCTATCTCTCAAGTTGGATCGAACTGCACATGGTGTGCGAATTTTATTAAAATCGGTTAAGTGGTTTAGGAGTCCATTGAGGACAAACATTGTGACACGAGATTTATATATATTAAGAATATGACGATAGGTACGTCTCAGGACTTAGCATTGGGATGCTTTGCGACGCACGGCAATGCGTTCTTCATCCTGACACATTAGTTGTTAAACAGTCTTCTGTGATTTTGCTTATACAGCAGGAAATACGTCGGAATGACAGCTTTTGCACAAAATAATAAGCTGAGTTTTTTGAAGGCTCTTCTTAGTGCCAAGCGATTATTGTCATGCATGGAAGACGAATTCCACTTTATTATCATACGTAAGATAGATCTAAATACCTACATAAAGGAAGAAACTTACTGACGCACAGACCAAATTGCTGGGTCTATAGAAACTCCAATTGGGCACACAGGTTCTTTATGAGATTTAAAAGTGCAATAACAAAAAATATTTTTAAAAATTCGCCCAATAAGGGGCTAAAACGTGGGTTCAAAAGTTTGTATTTTACCAAGTTTTAATATTCCTTTACCCCGCAACTCCTGAACCGATTTGGCTGAAATTTGGAGTGCAGCTATAGATTTTAACTCGGATTAACACCAAATACATTTTATCCCGAAAAAAATCCATGGTTCTAGTGGGATTAGTTAAAAATCGAAATTCACGTGTTAGAAAATAGTGAAAACTAAAATTGACGCAGACGAAACCGCGGGCATCTGTTAGTATGGGTAAAACTGCAAACTTCTCGTAAAAAAGCCGCTAAGATACAGGACTAGTACTTAGGCTAGTAAAAGATAGAAAATTTTTAGTTTTCAGACGCTCACATTATAGATAGATAGATAGAAAATACACCATTACAAAAAGAAAGAAAAAACAAATAAAATAACCAGAAAAACAAATGTACAATATGGCGGCCTTATCGCTACACAGCGATCTATACCTACCATAATTGTATGGGGAAACCGATTCAAATATAAAATCCGACAACTTTTACTTATCCCCTGTATGAGAAAAATTTGAAATATTTTCCTCAAATTGCCAGCCATGTATGGGGCTTTTGGAAAAATACGAGTTTGAACAATATAAGTGTGAGCGAAAAGCTCTGTGCGCGGCGTTAGATCGCGGCATATTGGCAATTAGATGCGGATTACCTTTGAAGGCATCACACGTTTCATTAGGGATTTAGACGGGTACCCTACACACCCACATACATGTAAATGAGTAGCTTTAAATAGAAGTATTTTAAATAATATCATGGGTGTGCGTTTTGTGGGAGTTGGCAAAATCTACACAAATTAGTGAGGCAATCTCCGCATAAAATAGTGAAATCAAAGATTTAAAACGCTAGATGGGCCCTAAGCCTACATTGCGCACATCAAAAACGTCGACAAATATGTTGAGTGAGTGCTCTCAACATGCTATAGTTTCACTTGTGTCAAAGGGAGTGACAACGTGTCACACAAGACAAAAACGTGGACGTTTTTGGAAGTTTAGGGCCCATCTAGCGATTTACTTAAATATTTGAGTGAAATAGATAATTTTCCCGATTAAAAAAAAGCTGCATATTATTGAATTATCAAACCTCAAAAAAAGAGCGGAGAATATTGAATAGAAACAGGAATATTGAATAGAAACAGGTCAAACAGGCGTTATTTTGCGGATATCCATAATTAGCAGGATATATTATGTTTTGCTATACTTAATCCGCTACTTGAAATGCGATCTCTAAGAAATCATAGAGATCACCTTCTCTACGATTTCGCATTGTAAAGTCAACAACTCCTTATGATATCCCGGTGTCGGGACGAAACGTGCATCGAAGAAATTAGTGTGTGGTGTTTTAGGCGGGTGGTGTTCCTGCAATTGAACCATATACAGATTATTTTCAAGTAGAGGATTATGGCAAAACAAATTAATCTTTCTTACTAATAGCGGAGAAATGTTAGTAGGGTTTTGATGTCCAAATGGCGTGGCGGTAGCGAACCTGCCATCTGCGTCGAAGATCGTGGGTTCGATTCCCGCTACTGGACTAAATGTTTGTGTGATAAGCATGAATATTTTCTAGTGTCTGGGTGTTTTTCAATTTTTTATATTTATGTACATTAATATGTATGTATATTTATCAATCATCTAGTACCTAAAACACAAGCTAACGCTTACTTTGGGGCTAGGTTGTCCTTATATATATTAATATATATAAGGACAACTTTATATATATTTATATATATCCTTCGAGAGCTTTCCCCGCGGTTAAAAGCCGGTGACAGAAGGGCTGGCTCATTTTTTGCGCAACGTATCAGCCTAGCTGTTCAACACGGAAATGCAGCCAGTATTCTTGGCACCATTCCACGTGGGCAAGATTTGTATAGTAATTAGAATAAGCTAATAATAAGTTTTATTGTCACATTTTAATAAAAAAAAAATTTATATACATATTTATTTAATTGATTAATTTTTATTTTTAAAGACACTCGAATGTTTTTTGGATTTTTAAGCCATTTTTCATATAAACGCCTTAAAAGTCCTCGCCGCAGCATTCGGTAGAGGGAACGTAAGAGTATGAACAGCCTCGGTAAAGGAGCGATTCCAACCACACGCCGCGCAGATTGGCAATTAGATGCGGATTACCTTTGACAGTTTCACACGTTTCATCACTGACTGCCGGATTTAGATACAGGCTCCATTTATTCCTATCCTATAAATTTATATATGCATCAAAATTTCACTCGCGGTGGGACTCGAACCAACGTCCCCCAGCTATCGCGGCTGGGAGCTCATCCAACTGAGCTACGCGAGACTGTCTCACCACGACGAAATTCGGATGCATATTGTTTTACGTTCTTAGGCAGAACTAAATAAATTTTTAATTTTATAGGAATAATTTCCTAAGTGTGTAAAAACACTATAATATAAAATATAAGTAGTAGGTTCCATTTATGTTTCGTTAGAACCCTTACATCATTCCGAGTAACATAGGCTATACTTTTTTTGGAAAAACTCGTTTCACTACAGCGCAGTTGTGTTTTTTAATTGTTAAATTATTTACTTGTTTCGATTTTTATTTTTGTTCAATAAATCACGTGTAAAAGTTAGCTATAAAAACTAAATTCATTAAATAGATTAGAATTTTAAGCTTCTGTAGTCCTACTAAAAACCAGTATACCCACGCGACAAGTACGAGTATCTCACACAGAAACGCCTCTAAATTGAGAATCATATATAGGGAAAATTCTCAAATATTCAGTACTAGCTTTTGCCCGCGGCTTCGCCCGCGTGAATTTCGGGGTTTTACAAATCCCGTGGGAGTCATGGATTTTCTGGAATAAAAAACAGCATATGTGTTAACCTAACTTCAGAAACACGATTGGATAAAAATTTCTCGCCAAAAAGTTCTATAAAAGTTCTCTTATATATAACTTCTATAATAAATAATTTTCGCTTTTGAAAAATACCCTAACATTTTTGAAATATCAAAGTATTGCCCTCAAAATCCCTGCAACAGTCAGGAGAGATATACGAGGATGAGAAACGTCAGAAAAACATACGCGCCGTATCACGAGTGAGGGGGTATTCTCGTAAAGTTTTCACACACTGAGTGTTGTGAATCAGGCAACTGGGGAATTAAACACAGCTTTCTTCTTTAAAAATACTCGTAATATTTATTCATCTGCCTTAAATAATATAATAATTAATTATGCCTTAAATAATAATAAAGATTTTATATATTATTATCCTGATTTTAATTATACACCAATTTTATAAAAATTTTAATACCCTTTTACTTTTTACTCGTGTCAAGCCGTGTAATCACTCCCTCCGCCAATAATTTATAATCAAGTAGTCTTTAATTATTCTTAAAACACATTATTGGCGATTATTAAAAATATGAATGACTTAATTAATTTAAACATTCGCAAATAAGAACGACGGTAAACTATTTTAGCTGTCATGTCTAATAAAACCTAACACAGCAATTCTTGGTCAATCAAAAGTTCATCTGTTCTAGTGCGAACAAAATTAACCATCAACACCCAATCAGAAATTGACAGCCGTGAAAAATTCCGATCCAAATTGGCACGAAAAAGTGCCAATCGTTCAACGCAATTAAATAAATAATTAAAAAAATCAAAAAACCCGACTGCAAAAATGTCAACTAAAATGCAATAACTTAAAAGACTGAAACAAGGCGGACAACGAAAACAAAATTATAATAAACTTAAAACGATGCAATTTTTACTTCATTTTAACAAACAACATTATGAGCTGAATGCTTTAGTTAAATTTTCGCATTCAATTTAAAAATAAAGCAGGCGGGACCTATTAATTTTCTCTATGTTAATTTAATGTTAATTTGCGAAAATAGGTCCCGCCTTCTATATTTTTAAATTGAATGCGAAAATTTAACTAAAGCATTCAGCTCATAATGTTGTTTGTTAAAATGAAGTAAAAATTGCATCGTTTTAAGTTTATTATAATTTTGTTTTCGTTGTCCGCCTTGTTTCAGTCTTTTAAGTTATTGCATTTTAGTTGACATTTTTGCAGTCGGGTTTTTTGATTTTTTTAATTATTTATTTTATTTCAGGCTTTTTAGTTGCCACACTTTACGAGCGAAACCTAAGCACTTTTATCTACACAATGTCAAAGACGTAAAGTGGGTATATTTGGTTATATATTATATTATGTCGGTTCAAGTCAGTCAGTCACTAATTGGAAGAAGTAAAAGTTGTAAACAGTGTCGTCAAACGCAAACCTGGATTTTATCCCGGAAATATATAAGCTGACCAGTAACATTTCATAGGTGTAGTTTGTGTACGTTTAGGGCTCAGGCGTATCTAATCGTTAGGGAAAAACTGAGATTACAAATAGAAATAGAAAAAATCTTTATTTCACATAGGCCTAACTTACAGGCACTTATGAAAGGTCATTTATATTATTTAATATAAAACGATATGGTGATAACTATTATTCGACTTAAAACTAAGTTTACCCTCGGTTCCAACGCGCCCTGCACTGAGAAGAAGCTTACAACAAACTCAGCCGGGTTTTCTTTTATTTGTTTTCACCATTTTACATAGGTAATCTCTTAAAAATTAATTGAGCTAATAAAATAGCAGTAAAAATGCACAATATAAAGTACGACACACATTTGTTCAATACAAGATTAACGCTATCAAAAACTACAAATATTACCATTTTGAACGCATTGATCGACTGTATTTTTGTAATCTCCTTGTAATTCCCTTCATTTTGGTACCCCACTCGATAGGTTTGGTTATAAATATTTTGTAAATGACTGACAATTTTAGGCCCAAAATCCGCCATTTTGCTTTTTATTTTCAAAAACCTATCTAAGAACACTTGGGTTAATGAGACGAATCTAACGATACCATTAACGTCAAAATCCATCCAGCCGTTTGGAAGATACGTGGTCATAAAGAAATTTACATGCATACATACAAGATACGCGCGAAAAACATAACCCTTCTTGCAGTCGGGTAAAAACGGATTTCAGGAGAACCGAGTTTGGTTATGACTTTGCATGTTTAACGGTGCTGAGATCGTGAATACCCCTGTTAGGCTTCGTCAGGCCAGGTCCACTTATCACGTGATCTGGAAAATACAAGAAGGCGTCTCGACGTACTAATTCCAGATGGCCGCCACGCGCCGAATACTTTCCTCGTGTTAGTTCGGGTACGGTCTATTTCACGCGCTGCGTGCGGCCGGTGACGAAGTAGCCCTAGTACGTCAAATGCGATAAAGTTACGCGATAGATAGAGAAGTTTTTTTTGGGGCGTGGCTAGGCGCTATTTCGAACTGCAGTGCGAATTGCACTTGGCCAGCGTGGTAGGCTATAGCCAAACCACAATCAGTCTGAGAGGAGACCCGTCCCCAGCAGTGGGACACAAAAAGGGATTGAGAGAGCAGAGAACAGCATTTTCACGCGTCACGCGTTTCATCGACGCGTTGCATCGTTGGCGTAAGGAAATTTCTTTAAAAATTCTTTGCTCCCGTCCCCACGTTCCCATAAAGACTCCAAAAGCCCTCTTGATTCTCGATTTATTCCGACTCACTGCAGCAGCCTTAAGACATAACTAGGTTTTGCCCGCGGCCCCGCCCGCGTGAAACTCGTTTATAACAAATACTGAGGCAGACGTTAATTTCCCTTTCCCGTTCCCGCTCACTCTTCCAACTTACTTTCAAAGAAGTTTGCTGCAATCTATTTATTTATTAATGACAGAAAATTAAAATTATAAACAAACACAGAAAGGATATCTACAAGGACATCTTATCGCTACATAATATTATGATCTAACTTAATATCTGTATGTATCCTATGGATTTCTCTAGAAAATTAAGGTTCTTAAAAATTCAATTGATAACTCCTTGATAAAAATATACTCCCCTCTTACTTGAATCGGAACTCAGTCCACTGCGCATGCCGCAACTACTGAAACGATTTTGCTGAAATTTAGAATGAAGGTAGATTATATCCTAGATTAATACATGGGCTTTTTATCCTGGAGAAATTCGCGGGATTTGTAATAAACCGAAATTCACAAGGATTTACTTTATTGTTATAGTGCTTCACACACTAGGTATAATTATAAATGAAAAGTGTATCAAAATTAACGCTGCCAACGGGATTCGAACCCGTGACCACCACCTGTCGCGAGTGGACGCTCTTCCAACTGAGCTATGGTAGCGAATCCCGTTGGCAGCGTTAATTTTGATACACTTTTCATTCACAAGGATTACTTATCATATGAAAAGAATTAAAATAAAACATTATGTGAGTTGAAAATGAAATTCGCGACGCATTCCTACTTAACTCATATCACGCAAGCCAAGTGGGAAATCGCTGAAAGTAACGGTGATGCTAGGCGTTCCATTCCAATCACGCGTCTGGTACGGTATAGGTACAGTAGGGCTAGTACGGGTTTCGTACGAATTTCGAGTCGACTCGCATCACACAAACGAATTGCCTCCATACATTTACAGCCAGCGCCATCTATGGACGGCGACATGCAGCTGTCAATAGATGGCGTTATGGAGTAATTCGATTCGTTTGTGTAATGTGAGTTGACTAGAAATTCGTTTGAAACTCGTACTAACCCCTCTGTACCTTGTAGCTTTTAGTTTAATTAAAAGAAAAAGAATTAAAATAAAACATTACTATGTGAGTAGAAAATGAAATTCGAGACGCATTCCTACTGAACTCATATCACGCAAGCCAAGTGGGAAATCGCTGAAAGTAACGGTGATGCTAGGCGTTCCATTCCAATCACGCGTCTGGTACGGTATAGGTACAGTAGGGCTAGTACAGATTTTGTACGAATTTCGAGTCGACTCGCATCGCACATAAACGAATCGAATGCCTCCATACATTTACAGCCAGCGCCATCTATGGACATGCTGTCGCTTACATGCTGTTGTAGCGGTCTTCGATAGCTGACGATAGATGGCGTCACCAGCGCAATAGCACACGCTGACAGAGCATTCGACGAGCGTTCTATAAATACAACTTCTGACGTCACACGCTTGGATCGCAATTCGCAAGCGGTGTGCAAGCGGTCCCCAGGCCTGGAGGGAAATTTCCCTATTGCCCTCTGCACCGCTAAACTGTCAATAGATGGCGTTGGCTGTAAATGTATGGAGTAATTCGATTCGTTTGTGCGATGTGGGTGCACTCGAAATTCGTTTAAAACTCGTACTAACCCCTCTGTACCTTGTAGCTTTTAGTGTAATTGTAGACTTGCAGCTTTTACTGTAATAAAGCAGCTACAGAAATTGTGGAATCTGGGGACACGGTAGTGTCCCCGCCAAGACGAGCCAAGCGAAGCGCGAGGGCACTACCTATCTTTTCTCGAAGTGTTTCGCCGTATTTTTAAACCCTTATAACTTAGGCCTGAATTATTTCAGATAATCAAAATTCTCGGAAAATGATGTCGCCAGTGAACTTATTAAACCTATAAAGTTTCTATTTTATAGGTCTTATACTTAAGATTTTATTGACGTCTAAAAAACCCAAATTTCGTCACTGACTGACTGACTGACTGACTGACTCACTGATGATCATCAAAATTCCTAGGTACTTCCTGAAGACCTAGAAAGCTGAAATTTGGTATATAAGCTAGTATTAGCACTCAACCAACAAAAAAATTCCAAAAGTTGGAAATTTAACCCCCCAACCCCTAAAATAGGGGATGGAAGTTTGTATGAAATTACCGCAAATATTGATGCTAGAGGTCTCAAAATTGATATAGGGACTCTTTGTAATAAACAATTAAATACGTGTTTCAGGATTTTTAGTTAATCACCCCACATCCATAAAATTAGGGGGTTGGAAGTTCGTATGGAGTTTCCCATAAGTATATAGGTATAATAAAAACTTAATTTCTGAAATTCGGTATATAAGCTAGTATTAGCACACAACTAACAAAAAAATTCCAAAAGTTGGAAATTTAACCCCCCAACCCCTTAAAATAGGGGATGGAAGTTTGAATGAAATTACCGCAAATATTGATGCTAGAGGTCTCAAAATTGATATAGGGACTCTTTGTAATAAAAAATTAAATACGTGTTCTAGGATTTTTAGTTAATCACCCCACATCCATAAAATTAGGGGGTTGGAAGTTGGGGTTTCCCATAAGTATATAGGTATAATAAAAACTTAATTTCATGTTAGATATCTGCTAGTAATGCTAGTAAACATATGGAAAACACGTAAATTTTTCCACTGATTCCAGTGCCCAAGCGGCCAAGCGTCCAAGTGCCCAGTGCCACGTGCCCAGTAATATTACACGTTTCAAGCCCAAGTTCCAAGCATTTCATGTTTAACGAGCCGAGTTTCACTGCACGTCGAGTGACCATGATCCAGTGCTCAGTGACAAAAACCCACATTGAGCCGAGTGCCCAGTGCCCAGCGTGAGCTGTCGAACGTGCCAAGCGTCAAATCTGATTTTGAATAGCGTTATATAGCGCTCAAATACCTGCTTAGTGCCCAAACGCACGCATTTAATTTAATCCGATGCTTAAAAGTGGGTTAAAATCACGTTCAAAAATTTCGTTACATACCTACCTACGTAGAACTACAAGAAACAAGTAGGCAGGAAATAAGTTCTCTCATTTAAATGGCAGACTGCACTCGGACAAAACTTAAAAGTATCGTCTAGTGACGACCCTGTGGAAACGCACGTGTGGATTGTTAAAAAAAAACGTCAAGTGACTTAGCGCTAGCGAGTAGGTATTTTCAAAAATTTTTCGTTTAATGCTGGATGAGAGGCTGAGTACCGTGCTACTGCATCTGGGTTAAGCTGTGAATAAGAAACTGAGTAATGTGCTGTCGTGACCACGATCCATGTAACTGGGTCGAAATATCGGCACATAAAATCATCGTGTTATATCGTGGTATGTACCCGTTCTAAACACAACAATATGTTTTCTAACCACGAAATAAGTCTTAAATCATTAAATCATGAGTAATGTGCAACTGCCTCTTGGTTAACCTGCAAATAAGAAGCCGAGTAACGTGCAACTGCCTCACGGTTAATCCGTGGATGAGAAGCCAAGAAACGTGCCAAGCGTCAAATCTGGATTTTAACAGCGCTATAGCACTCAAGTGCATAATTTCCAAACGCATGCGACAAGCCCAAATTACATAAATACATGCCCCGTCCATAAAGCCCAGCCCTACTTTTGATTGCCCAGTGCCTAGAGTGAGCCGTCGAGAGTTCCAAGCGTCAAATCTAAATTTTAACATCGTCAAAATAACGCACACTGCAAGACTAAATTCCACGCATGTCACGTCAGCAGAGGCGAGCGCCGCGTGTTCATTGCCCAAAGCCCAGTGCCCTTTATCAATAGTTGAACTTCAATAGCACCCCAGACCAAACTAAAAAAGATAAACGAGAAGATAGGTAGTGTGGGCTATAAAAAAGGCACCTTTGATGCGCAAGAAATATAATACATATTATACAAATAAGGAAAAAAATAAACTAGGTGAACCAAGGAGAGTTCCCTCATTTAAATGATAGAGGGGGGGGATACTAGATTCGGACAAATATCCACCTTGCAATGATATTCAAGAAATACACCAAAGAAAAGGAAATTAACCAAATAAAAAATATAGTCGTAAACAACTTACAAAAAGAAGTGAAATCCCAGCAATAACATTTTCATGTAAAATGTTGCCAAGACGAGAACATGTGGCTCACACTTTCAAAAAGTTATCAGATCTCATGGAGAGCAAGACTTCTAACTCTACACGCCCTAACTCTATAAATCCTAACTTTATAAACTCTACACTTTAGTCAAAATATATTATGTCTTGGCTGTTTCGTTACTGTCACATGGGTGTAAAGTAAAAATATTATTCACTGACTTTGTACTTTTCTGATATACAATACCTAGTTTCTGTATTAACGATTATTTATTAGATAGGTATTGAGTCCCCTCAGAAACCGCACTTAGGTTTTACTAACTGCATTGGTTTTAAATACTTCATCACACTTTGCAAAAGTGTGTTCCTTTGCTTTAGAGGATATTTTTAATAAATGGAAGTTTTTTCCCATAACAATGGTGATACCATTTAATTTTAATGTGAAATTTCTTGAATTTTGCATGGTCCATTATGCCACTTGCAAAACTCTATTAAAAAAGTACTGAACAGTGAATAAATTCTTCACTTTACGCCCATGTGACGGTACCGAAACAGCCAGACATAATATATTTTGACTAAAGTGTAGAGTTTATAAAGTTAGGATTTATAGAGTTAGGGCGTGTAGAGTTAGAAGTCTTGCTCTCCATGAGATCTGATAACTTTTTGAAAGTGTGAGCCACATGTTCTCGTCTTGGCAACATTTTACATGAAAATGTTTTTGCTGGGATTGGGTATTACGCTAGTTTTGAATTTGATAAGAATTATTAATTTACCAGCCGACCCTTCAAACGTTGTTTTTCAGATATTAAGGGTTCCATACCAAAATGCTTAAAATGGGACCCTTATGGTGAGACTTTCTCCGTCCATCCGTTCGTTCGTCCGTCTGTCCGTCCGTCCGTCTGTCACACTCGATTATTTCAGTAACTATTACAGCTATCGACCTGGAATAGTTGTAAGAAATAGCGGCGCGCCGTCATTGCAATCATAAAAAATTGAAAATCTTTTTTTGTTTTATTTAAAAAGGGGGGAAAGCCGGGTCGTTAAAATTTCAAAATGAGATAAAAATATTGAGTTGGGTATCATATGAAAGGGCGTAATTTGTGTATTCTAAAACCAATTTTTATTTATTTTTGTCTGATTTTTTTTGATTTATTGGGCAAACTGTCGAAAAAAATACCGTTCCCCCCCTAATTCATGGACAAAAGTGATTCTTTCAATGTTTTACTTCTTCTGCAGTATGGGACCCTCGGTGCGCGAGTCCGACTCGCACTTGGCCGGTTTTTTTTATTGGTAAACTTCGGAGATGAATTCAACAGTTTGCTCAAAAAAATCAAAAATTATCAGTCATAAAAATTAATAAAAAACAACAAGAAACGCCCTTTCATAAAATACCTCACTCAATAGTGTTATCTCATTTAGAAATTTCAACGACCTCACTTTTTAAATAAAAATAAAATTGATTTTAATTTTTTTATATCATCATTATCTACAACTATATTCAACAACTATTTCAAATTTCATGTCGATATCTTTAATAGTTACTGAAATATAGGGTCTGGCACACAGATATAGAGACAGACAGACGGACAAAAACTGATCTTTAAATAAGGATTCCGATTTTTTTCATTTGAGGTAAATACGGGTCAATTTTCGAATTATGTCAAAGTCATTTAGGGCTTCGCTTAAAAATATTGCTTCGATATTATTATTTTATTTCTGTCTAGTTACTTTTACAGCACCTGGACAGGACTGTAAAAACACCGGTAAAAGTAACTAGGATGTAATTATTTAAGATCATTCAGAAAAATAATAAACTCACTTTCAACAGTTTATAGAACCCGTTAGAAAGGTTGAGCGGAACAGATGCGAACTAAATGTAGGAATAATGCTCAACTGGCATCGATTTTACATTATTCGTTGCGAAGCCGAAGAAACACGTGTAGCCAAGCACTCCGGAGCTTTTGCTGGGAGATTTTCAAACGATTCTTCGGATTTATAACGCTTTTATACTTAAGTTTTAGAATACTTACGGCTGTAATCAAAGATTTCAATCGCTAGATGAGCCCGAAGCCTCCAAAAATGTCCACGTTTTTGTCTTGTGTGCGACACACACAGCGACATAAGAAATGGTGATATTTTATATTCATTCCTGTATTTCTATAATAACAAGAATACTAATTAGGTATTCACGCCAAGTGATAGCCATTCAGACACTAAAGTTGAGAGAAAAAATAAAAATTTCAAAATTTTTCATTCCGATATCTCACGCTAGCAACACTGTGTCTGTCCTTCCATTAGCGTTCTAGTGCTCGGCCGTTCAACACAACATTATTAAACTCGTATAAAAAAAAAAAAAGTGAGTGATTATAAGTATTTCTTGCGGAAATCAAAGTATCCGAAAAGAAATATTCAAAATTATCGGATTCATCGTCAAAACGAATTGTGAAATCTACGGAATTGTTATTATTGGTTCAGAAAGTCCATATTGCTCCAGTGTTGGGTACACCTCTTAGAGGGTGTTACGTTCACAGCAGTATACATTGAGGGTAGTTGGAAGGACTATCGCCTTTGTTTTAATTACTGCAAGAGGAGCTAATCAAGATGCATTCTTCAGTGATGGGTACACTTCATTTAGAGGGTGTGACCTTCACGACAACATACATTGAGGGTAGTTGGTAGGTGAAAAACCTGAGGACTATCGCCTTTGTATTAATAATTGCAAAAAATAATTGCAAAGCATCTATGTTGAGGACACTGCATAAGAGGATGTGATCATCACGACGACATACATGAGGGTGAGTTAATAAGATTATCGTCTCTATATTAATAATTGCAAAAAAGTCAATCAACATAATATATTCTGCAGTCTATGCTTCAGTGTTGGGTACACTTCATTAGAGAGTGTGACCTTCACGACAATATACATTGAGGATGGTTATTGGGACAACGCCTATGGATTAATCATTCCCAAAAATGACAAGATTATCTTGTAACCAAAATAGCAAATTGGTGCTTAAACGCCCCCATACCATGTTGAAAACACCGGTTGACGGTTCTCGTCCGATCACCGAAGTTAAGCAACATCGGGCGCAGTTAATACTTGGATGGGTGACCACCTGGGAACACCGCGCGATGCTTTTTTTTTTTTATCACCAACTGTATTGGAATGATATAAAGGATCAAAACGATTACCTTTAGAAACTATTTCGATATACCCTCATATCAATATTTTCTTTTACTGTCTGCTAATTTAAATGAACCAAGATTACTTTACTAGACCAGTTCTGAAAAGTACCCGCAATCAAATGCACTATTTACAATTATTTTAGTCTTCCACACGAATCGTTTCTTGTTGTGGTCATTATTTATAGATACATCAATAAAAAGTCCATTGACAACGTCTTACAAAATCAACTAGTAATACTACTCAAAATTTGAAATGTACGAGTGAGACACAAAAATTTTATTTGATAATATAATATTCTAATAACTTCTGTGTATATTATGTCTTTTATCAATAATATGAAATACAGTTAATCAAGATCCAATATTAACTGGCACTGGAGGAATATCTGAGCAATCCACCTGTCGGTCCATGGTGGACCCACGGGCCAAATCGCAGGACAGCACTCGTCTCTAGCGACGACTTTTCTCGAAGATTTACCCAGGACAGAAGAGTCTTAATTTCCCCACAAGAACAGCACCAGGAGCAAAACAGCCTTGCAAGTACTTATCGATGTCCTCTTTTGACATTTCTGTCGACCTGTCATGTCAGGCGCCGCGCGGCCGCCGATCGGAGTGCTGGCGGAGTGCTGGCGGAGTGCTGCGCTGTTTCGAACCTCGTGCGGACTCGCGCATGTTCGCCTATAGTTGGTTCGGGATAAGAAGGCACACCTACTTACTCGTACGTTTGCCGCTTATAGAATAACCACTTTCATAAAATATTCGAGCCTGATGATATTATTTTATCGTGCTTAAATATGAGTTAAAAATATATTTTTTTCTCTCTTTATGTTCTCAAAACTATGAACAGAATTTAATGTGTAATTTTTTTTTCTCTTCTTTAGTTCGCATGTAGTGCAATGACACTAGGTATCTAGGTATCTAGGTACTATCCTAGTTTCTTTCATCATAATTTACTTTTATACAAAAAGGTTTTATATTATGAGGATTTATAAACTATTGAACCAGTAACATTACAATTAATTTTCATGTTTAAGTAATTAAAAATGGAAATGATGATCTTTATTAATTTCACATGGACTTGATTTACAGGCTTTTATGAAAGCTTGAATCTGAAAAGCGGGTTGCACTGAGAAGGTCGGGCAAAAAACTCGGCTATTATATTCTGTTCACATACAATTGAATATGAGACAACCTATTCGATAACATACTTAATTTTTTTTTGTTATTCCATTACAAATACATGTATTTAATACAACCATTCTTTCATCGTAACTCGATGTGTTAGATATTACATCAAATTTATCAATGCTTTAACTGAGTTATGATGCATGCTTTTAAAAGAATGCAATATTTTTGAATATCAAAGTTATTTTTAGTTTCTATAATTGACTATTTCTTAAATTTCTTAAATGAATAATAAATATGGAAAAAGTAGAAAACAATCGATGATATGTTTATTTAAATTTATTTTTAGGTATCCTTGTACCTATATCTACAGGAATATCGGTATCCATACCTAGGAATAACGTTACGCAATGGAAATTAATATATTTAAAGACCAAATTAATTTTTGCGAGATCAAATATTTTTATTTTCAGGCTATCACGCCGCTAATTATTAAATAATGGTTATCTATGCATCAAAAATGTTAAAGGATTTGGAAATTACCAATAGATATATAAGATCATAGAATCATTAAATACTTCATTGGATTTATGATAATATGAACAATGATGGTTCATAATTTTGGCTTGCATGTATCATAATATTTTTTTTTTGTTCTTTTAGAGTTGATACATAGCCTACATTTTATATTTTCTGTATTTAATCATTATTAAATAAATCTAATATTTTGTTTAACTTTCATGCCGATGGATGACGCCGCTGCAAGGATTTAGCTCTCGATGATGACTGACCAAGGTCAAATGATAATTGAAAATTGGTTCATCACTGCGTCACTAGGAACTTGAATACCAGTACAGTAGTACTTCAACAGTCAGCTGTGGTATGTAATTACCTGATTATTATTAAACGAAGATTATAGACTTTTATCTTCTGTGATGACATTGGAATTATTGGGTAAGTGACAAAAAAAAAAAAAAAATTTTTTTTTTTCATCGTCGCAACAAGTCAACAAAGCATTAATCGCGAACAATCGCGAATAACATTTCGACATGTCTACCTATTGACATGTTACATTTGCTCGTTGTTTTTTGCGATTATCAACTTGGAAAAATCAGATCACATTTTTTAACTGAAAGACTGCTAAATTGAAAAATGGTCTTGATGCAGAAATTCAAGAATTTTAAAAGTATTGTCTAATATTTGTATTCCAATCGTATATGTGTTTTTTTTTTGTTTACAACTAACCAGTACAACAGCGATATTAGTGTTGGGGTGACTGTTAAAATAACAATTAATGATATTAAACAACATTATTATAACACATGAATAAGAATAACAATTATGCCTTCAGTTAAAATTTTAATATTATGTGAAATGAGAAACTCAACACGGTTTTACATACTATAATATTGTAAAAGATGTTTAATGTCTGACAATATTAGAAAACATGCTTTTTTCAGACTATTTTAAGTTTCTATTGTTATCACTTTATTAGAACTCAGGAATAAACAGTAGATACAGTTACTTCATCAGCCTTTGTCTCAGAATCAACTTTAAAATAGGCTTATAAGATGATTTCTTTATGGCTTTTTTTAAAATCTCTTGAGAATATTCTTACTTCACCCTATTCAGTTAAAAATATAATTTAAGGTCACTTTAAATCTTAATGACCTTATTAAAGCTGTACCTACACCAAAACCCAAATAACAATATTATTATGCAAATTAAATAAAAATATCATTGTTAACTCCTTTAAAAGAAATAACTCTAAAGAGCTATGAATAAAAGTAAAGGACACTTTACGAAAATACTAATGCCTACAGTCAAGATGAACAAAAATTTACGAACTAGTTCTCTGCAACCCATAGATTTATTAATCTTTTATATTAATAAATTGATTTTATTTTTTTTCGGTCCAAAAATATGTCTCGGTAATATTTATTCTACTCAAGTTTATAAAATATATTCGTGATCAATTTACTGTTTAAATATATATTTCATGGTTGCATATTAACAGCCCAATTTATTACGATTAATCAAGAGTTTTAACTGATACAAATATTTTAAAGCTTGTTGAAAGAGGTTTAAAACCTCTTTTAATCGTCAAGACTACATACAAGCAGTACTGCTAGATAGTCTTAATATACCCTCGGTATTCGCACATATAAAAATATATGTATTTGTACATATATTATTATTAATATATTATACTAATAATATTGATTTACTATAGCTAACTATAGTACAGTTTTAGTATTTCTACAAAATTATGCCATTATTTATTAATTTGCTTTGAATATCAACTTAAGTTGTTATTTTTATTTTTTTGGTCAATGTTAAGCGATTATGCTTATTATTCTATCATGGCTCTAAACATCTACCTAATTAGTATTCTTGTTATTATAGAAATACAGGAATGAATATAAAATTGATGATTAAACGAACTTACCTTAAGTGAAGTTCTATCATAATTTTATGAATTCCTGTATGAAGATAATAACACCCTCCCGCCCCTGTTTTGTGGAAAAACCCATGTATGAATTTGTAAATAAAAAATGTACATATTATAATAAATATTTATTGAAGACTATATAACCCATTTATATATATATTATTATATTTACATATATAATATTGTGTGGTTATGTATAATATTGTGTAGTTATGTATATATTATATGATACATATTTGGGTGCTCTGTAGTGCTCCTACCAAGACGAGCTTATCGAAGCACAAAGGCACTCTTATAATAATTACTCTGAACTAAATGAAAGGACAGACACAGTGTTGCTAGCGTGAGATATCGGAATGAAAAATTTTGAAATTTTTATTTTTTCTCTCAACTTTAGTGTCTGAATGGCTATCACTTGGCGTGAATACCTAATTAGTATTCTTGTTATTATCTTCATACAGGAATTCATAAAATTATGATAGAACTTCACTTAAGGTAAGTTCGTTTAATCATCAATTATAGCGAGGTCTCATTTACTTTTAAACGAAATTTGCACTTACGTTCTCTGTCACACAATCGTCAACTGATGGCGGCACCACACTTCGTTATTTGTTATTCGTTATTCGCCTTATTCGGCCAAGTTCGGGCGGTTCATTCGTTTATATTTGCTTTATTTGCACGAATAACGCATAAGCGCGAATAACAAATATGCGTATCCGTCCTCTTGTCGGTTTTTAGCAAACTTCAAAGAACACGTATTGGCAATATTTGGCACATAGCACCAAGCGTGGTTAGCATGTTTGTTATTTGCTCACATAAACACATATTTGGACAAATACAGCGTAGCCGCATAACGAATAACAAATAACGAAGTCTGGTTCCGGCAGAAAGGCAGCGTACTGAGAGCACTCACTCAGCATGTTTGTGGACGTTTTTCGATTTGCGCAATTTAGGCTTAGGGCTCATCTTGCGATTTAAATCTTTGGCTGTAATAAGTCATCATGAAGTTGGTGGATTCTAGAATAAAATTTTCACTGTTCGCGAATTTATTTGGAGGATTTTAAAGTTGTATCCTTTAAGTATCCTTTATGATTTTTTAAGGTTTTTGATATGGCCTTTGATTACCGCCTGGTGACAGACGGAGGGACGGATGTACGGACGGACAGCGAAGTCTTTGTAATAGGATCCCGTTTATACTCTTCGGGTGCGGAACCCTAAAATTGTATGAGTGTGACAGGCACGATAAGTCACATGATCAATTTTGTTACGCATTATATCACACCCAATTTAAATTTTGTCCCATAACGCTTTTTAGCCCCTAAAAAGGAACCCTATTACTGAGACTTCGCTGTCCGTCTGTCACCAGGCTGTATCTCTGGAACCGTGATAGCTACAGACTTGAGATTTTCACATATGATGTATTTTTGTTGGCGCTGTAACAACAAATACTGAAAAGTAGAATAAAATGAATATTTAAGGGGGCTTCCATAGATCAAACGTGATATTTTCGCTTGTTTTTGCTCGATATTGATAACGGTAACAGGTAGACTAATAATATACTCTTGATGGTACGGAACCCTCAGTGCGCAAGCCCGACTCGCACTTGGCCAATTTTATGAATACCTATCGTAGATCAAAGGTATCAAAGTAATGTAATTTTCCCCGACTTGCCGAATAAATAACATTTTTTGGTAATATAACAACCATTTCAGAATTTCGAAAGCTCTGCGATATTTTGTTAACCTCCAAATAAAGTTAGGCCTAAGTAAATTTATTTAGCGGTCCCGCGGTAAGTGATGTATTTTCATCTATTTACGTGTCGGTGAGTATATTTACTGAAAAACATTTTTTTTACACTATTCAAGTTAGTACTTGACTGCGATCTCACCTGATGGTAAGTGATGATGCAGCCGAAGATGTTAACGTACTAACTTGGAAGGGGTAAGTAAAGTCCCCCACTGGTTTCTACACAGCATCGCACCGGAACGCTAAATCGCTTGGCGGCACGTCTTTGCTGGTAAGGTGGTAACTAGCCACGGTCGAAGCCTCCCACCAGACCCAGACCTGAGCCAATTTAAAAATTATAAAATTCCAAAGTGGGCCACGTCGCGGGAATTGGACTCGCGACCTCCCACTCGAATGCGAGCGCGCGTCCCCTGCGCCAGGGAGGTCGTCAAAACTTAGTACTGGACACAGACTTGTATACTAAAGACAGGGCGAACAGCGCGAAAAAATGTCGTCAGTTTAAGGGAGCAATAATGACTATTTTGCACCCCTCCCGGCAGTAGTCAGTATAGGTAAATAGGTAAAGACCTATTTCTTTTTTTTTTTGAATTAATAATAATATTGCAGGGAAGGTGATCACAGACACATAGATTAAAAAAAAAATAAAAAAAAAAACATGTATTTCGCAGGAGTTTAGACAGATGTCGCTACATTTTCTTGTATGAAGAACGTTTACTTAAAATGTTCGGATGGGCCTATCTATCTTGACTATTTTTATCTATTGTACTGGAATTGTGTTGAAGAAGCGGGATAAAGAGAGTGATTAGATTCGTGGACTTACGTCACTCTTCTTTAACCCCCCACGCGATACCCTCCGAAAAAAAAATTGTTTCAAAAAAAATGTTTTTAAGAGTCAAGTAAAGCCAAGCCAATAACATCCAAGTAAAGCCATTAAAAAGCTTTTACAAATTTCCCTTAAATACGCAAACGCCATAATTATCAAACACCACCACAATTAAGGCGGCACCGCCCTTTTCATATTAATGCGTTTCAAAAGTGTGAACGACGTAAAACGAAACGTTACAAAGTCGAAGTGTCGGCAAGCTAATTAAGCTTGATTAAAAGCAATGACACTCGTTTCCAGCGCTTGACGGACCTTCAGCATTAGTTATGGGTAAAGGAAAATGCCTGAAAATGGGCTATATTTGCGTCACTCTGCGTCTGAAGCACGTATGCATGAATAATCTCCTTTCAAATTTTAATTTCGCATATATTTATTTTAGTGAAATGTGAACAGGGGTTTAAAAGTTTTATAAAAAAAAGTAATTACACGTTTCGAAACATAATATGTGGAACCGCCAAGCCACTTATAAAACTTAGAAAATTAACCATTTAGAAAATCAGATTATTAGAAATCCCTGTTAATATCTCACTAATCTTTTATTACATAATATTGAGAATATTTCTAATGTTTCTAATGTTTTTTAAAAATTCTTATTAAAAGAAAAGTCCTCATCGATACTTGTTACTCGTACAAGTTAATCTCTTAATTGTTCCAAAAAAGGTTTTTAAAGCCATTGAGTGGTTCGTTTGGCCCGCAGCCATTTCTGTCCTTTAGTTTGATGGACAGGGACTTATCTACATATTCGGGTCGACAGTCGACTGTCTTGGCGAGCCTCCAACGGATTATAATGTTCCCTTTTTGTTAAGATTTATGTTATACGTTTCGAATAAAAATCTATACTATAAAAAATATTAATTTATAAGTACCAGGTTTTACTTATTTACTAGTTTTTTTTAATCGGTATTTTTAGGGTTCCGTAATAACTATTAAAGATATCGACATGGAATTTGGAATAGTCGTAGGTGATATTTGCTCACCGTAACTGCAATCATAAAAAATTGAAAATCGTTTTTATTTTAATTTAAAAAGGGGGGAAAACCGTGTCGTCGAAATTTCAAAATGAGATAACAATATTGAGTGGGGTATCATATGAAAGGGCGTTACTTGTGTGTTCTAAAACCGATTTTTATGTATTTTTATGATTTTTGATTTATTGGGCAAACTGTCGAAAAATTACCCGTTCTGTGGGTTAAATTGTCACAAATCCTTACTTGGCGACTCTACACTACTATTATAAATCTATCATATTATTCATATCAAAATTATGAAGAGTTTGTTGGTTTTTTTGACCCACCAGGCCATATAGACATATTCGTAATTCCGTATAGACCTGTGAAAACTTTTAGTTACAAGATAATATTTTTTCCAAAATTTACTTTTAAGAGTCAAGATGGAGTAGGTAAGTAGTTTTAAGTTATAATTATTATTAAACTACAACTTAGGTTACCAGGCCGAATACCTTCGGGTTATATTTAACCTAAATTTGCAGTACAGTGCCAACCAATAAGTGATTTGCCAACAAGAGGGAAATTAAATATTGAATGGAAGCAGGCGTTATTTTGCGGAAATCCATAATTAGCAGGACTGATTAATTTGTTTTGCCAGATAGTGTAGATCGTGCGTACTCTACGATTTCGCATTGTGAAGTCAACATCTCCTGAGGATGTCCCGGTGTCGGGACGAAACGTGCGTCGAAGAAAGTGATAGAAAATTGTGTGTGGTGTTTCATGTGGATGGTGTTCCTGCATATTGCACCATACAGAATCCTTTCAAGTAGCGGATAATAGCAAAACAAATTAATCAGTCCTGCTAAGAGGGAAATTAGTCTCCATAAAATCTGTCAAAAAAGTCATAAAACAAAAATGAGTAGAAAAATAATTATAAAAGTCAGAATAAAGTAAATTTTTTAAGAATAAGGCATAATTAAATAATCAATATTCTGTATGAACATACTTTTTAATTGGGCATAATATAAGGCAGGGAATTTTTCTCTTTTCTCTCTTTCTCGAATTATTTCCGTGAATTAAGAGTCCTGTTAACTACGATGTCTCCAAACAGTCGAAATACCAAATCATTTCTATAAATTTAAATATGCATCAAAATTTCACTCGCGGTGGGACTCGAACCCACGTCCCCTAGCTATCGCGGCTAGGAGCTCTTCCTCTGAGCTACGCGAGACTGTCTCACCACGACGAAATTCGGATGCATATTGTTTTTCGTTCTTAGGCAGAACTATTAATTCAATAAATTCAAGTAATTTGTAATTCGTGCATATTTCGATCATGTTGTGGTGTTATTCGGATTCATATAGGTAGTAATAATCTATGCTCCTGGCCATATTTAGTTCGGAAAAGGTCACATGATCGAAATATGCACGAATTGCAAATGATTTTGGTATTACGAATGTATGGGAGACATCGTGGGTAACCGCATTCTTAATGGCTACTTGTAGCGGGCTTGATCACGTGGTTGATTATTACCCGTCTTATACATTTCAGCAAAGACCCTGTATTCTCTGTTCCACTCCTGTTTGCTGTACTTAAGAGTCAACTGACCCACGGTGTCTCCCATACAAACGTAATACCAAAATCATTTGTAAGTAATTCGTGCAATTTTCGATCATGTTGTGGTGTTATTCGGGTTCATATAGTAATAATCTATGCTCCTTGCCATATTTGGTTCCGAAATACAGTTGTTAAACGAAATTGTAAACGAATTTAGTTTTGCTTATTTTTATGTCAAAGAGGACATGTTTTCTGCTTATTTGTTTTGTAATAAAAACAACACTATCTCACGTCGCATTAGTTCAGGAGCACAGTTTTTATCGTCCAGCTAAAGAAAAACACACGTTAATAAAGAAAGTTACAAGTTTTCATTCATAATTTTTGGTATTACGGAACTCGACCAAAGTTATAAGAATTTTGATCAAAATTGATTATTATTTAGTTTTAAAGAAGTATTTCCGAACCAAATATGGCCAGGAGCATAGATTATTACTATATGAATCCGAATAACACCACAACACGATCGAAATATACACGAATTACAAATGATTTAGTATTTTGCATTAATGCAGACATCGTAGTTCACAGGCCTCTTAATGACACCGAGGCTCCAGACTTCAGAGCATTTCTGAGTGTAATTAGTGCGCAGAAGCAATTCCAGTAATGGTCTCAAATTAGGACGGTAACGCTCTTTTTCTGGAAGACAGAATGATTGCTGTACTAAGATTTAAATCGCTAGATGAGCCCTAAACCTCCAAAAACGTCCACGTTTTTGTCTTGTGTGACACGTTGTCACTCTCTTTGACGCAAGTGAAACTATAGCATGTTGAGAGCACTCACTCGACATGTTTGTGGACGTTTTTGATGTGCGCAATGTAGGCTTAGGGCCGATCTAGCGATTTAAATCTTTGTTGCTGTATTTAGAATTATTCTCACGTAAAAAAATCGCATTATCTGTGTGAGTCATTTACAAGTGTAGGACAGATTAATTTGTTTTGCTATCATCCGCTACTTGAAAGGATTCTGTATGGTGCAATATGCAGGAACACTACCCACATGAAACACCACACACAATTTTCTAACACTTTCCTCGACGCACGTTTCGTCCCGACACCGGGACATCCTCAGGAGATGTTGACTTCACAATGCGAAATCGTGTCTCTACGATTAGTCTATGTGGGTAGTTTTCCTGCATATTGCACCATACAGAATCCTTTCAAGTAGCGGATTATAGCAAAACAAATTGATCTGTCGTACTAATTATGGATTTTCGCAAAATAACGCCTGCTTCCATTCAATATTTGCAAGTGTATATCTGACATCTCAATAAAGTATCTGACCTCGCTAATGGATTGAATATGAATTACAGTTTAGCAAAAAAAAAATGGTCAAGTGCGAGTCGGGCTCGCGCACTGAGGGTTCCGTACCATCACGAGTATATTCCCTTTCTCTATAGTATTAAAGTAAACTAAACACCCCTGCCCACTAAATCAAAACCAAGCATAAAAATCACGTTTATTGTATGGGAGTCCCCCTTAATTTTTTATTTTAATTCAACTATTTATTTGTATAGTAAGTACATCTATACTAATATTATAAAGAGGTAGCGTAACGATGTTTGTGAGTTTGTGACGTTGTAAGGGGTAATCTCTGGATCTACTGAACCGATTTTCAAAATTCTTTCACCAAAAGGAAGCTACGTTATTGTGGAGTGTCATAGGCTATGAAAATTTCCTAAATTAATTACCCATCTTTACTTAAACTTGAATAATGTAATCCAAGTCGTAAAAAAATTGCTTTCATCGCGTACGCTGCGGAAACTATTGCGCGCCGCCCGTTGCGTGGCGATACGTAAGTACCTACGAGTAAGTATAAGTGGATAATACCCACACGGGTATTACGCGGGACAAACGGGCCTGGACAAAAATATTTCTAACGCGGAACGGAGTCCGCGGGCACTGCTAGTAGCTAAATATTCTGAGAAAATTTGAAGCGTCTATCTGTTACCGTTATCAATATTGGGCAAAAACAAGCAAAAACATCACGTTTGTTGTATGGGAGCCCCCCTTAAATATTTTATTTTACTTTTCAGTACTTGTTGTTATAGCGGCAACAGAAATGCATCATCTGTGAAAATTCCAACTGCCTAGCTATCACGGTTCATGAGAAATAGCCTGCTGAAAGACGGACGGACAGGGGAGTTTTAGTAATAGGGTTCCAAGTGTTTTACAAACACTTTCGGTCTCGTCGTTTGATCCCGTGGGTATCGTCAACCATATATACTTGTTGCATTAAAACCACTTAAATTTTATCTAACAGATAATTAAATACGCTCAATTAATTAAAATGATCGTCTGCTTGTAACGGGTTGCTAAAGTGTTATTAAAATGGTAATTTTCGACCCTTCTCGTTATTCTGTGCTTTGCTCGGGCGATGGAAAATTTATTAATTAATTTTGAATGATAGTATGTTTTAGTTCAGTTTTTATGCCAGACGCTTTTTGACTAATGGAATTGAAAATTATTTTTATTTAAAATGAGGGGAGAATCGGGAGGTCAAATTTTTATAATGAAATAACTGTTCCGTGTAGGGTAATAAAAGGAATAAATAAATGTAATTAAAGGAATGCAGGGTAATAAATATCTTGTAATAACACTCCTAACTACTCCTAACTAAATCAGGATAAAAGTGATCGATAGAAGTCATGTATATTTTACAAGAAAAAGTTTTTTTTTATTATGGATAGGCTTGCGCTTGACTACAATCATATCTGATGAACAGAAATGATGAGGTCTAGGATGGAGCGCGCTTGCCTAGAAAATGCCTATTCACTCTTCTCTTGAAGGCACTCAGGTTGTACTTGGCTGGGAACACAGAAGCTGGAAGGGTGTCCACACCTTAGCGGTACGTATCAGAAACGTGGAAGAAAATCGTTTCGTTCGAAATACTTTGAATAATAGCCTTTTTAGGTTTCTGTGCGTCAAAAGAAACAAACGGAACCCTTATAAGATATACTTTGTTGCCCGTATATCTGTTTGTCTGCCAAAATCGGCCAAGACAGACAGACAGACGGACAACAAAGTAATTTTTTAAGAGTTCTGGTTTTTTTTTCATTGAAGTGCGGAACGCTAAAAATTTAATTTTTTTTATTAGTTTTTAAAAAGGGGGATCCTTCTCGTTTTACTTTTTCTTTAAAACGTACAGATTTTGTTTTGCAATTCGATAGAACAATGATTCTTACTGTTTTGTTTCTTCTGCAGTTGTGCAGAACCCGACTCGTACTTGGCCGGTTTTATACCCGTTAAACACCCCACCAGACGGCCTGATTAAGTTCAAAATTAATAAAATAATAAAACATGAACGCGTATGTTTCACAACGCCCATTCTTATTTCTTATCAAAAGAAAAAGGATTTCGCATCTCATTATTCTATTCCGGTACATTTAACTTAAACATTTCTTTTATTTTCCGTGTTATCACCCGGAAAGGGCGTTATCAGGATATATGACCGCATTACAGCTCGCGCTTTCAGCGGCCCGCCGGCCGATTGTGATTCGACGATCGGAATCGTTGGGATAGGGCTAGCATAAGAATGCCAAACCTAATCGTACGCAACGGTAGCACCGCATTTTACGGACCGTAGTATTCTTTGTGTATAAAATCATACAAGTACGTCCACTGATCCGCATCTTACGGATCGCACATCGGCAATTCCGACACGGTTGCTCCGAGGGGCAACTTTTGCCGATTACGTCATACGGAATGCCGATCCGACCGATTTTGTATACAAAGAATACTGCAACCAAAGAAGACCGGCAATCCGATTGCTGGTACTTACCTTCGCGCGGCAATCCGATTGCTGGTACTTACCTTCGCGCGGCAATCCGATTGCTGGTACTTACCTTCGGCAATCCGATTGCTGCCGACACAGTGGACGCTGTATGAAAAATAATGCGAACGATGCGATGCGTCCGATGCCTACATGTGGACGCTTGGCATAAAGCTTCAGCAGGGGTAGACAATGTAACATAAGCGTTAAGCGTTGACGACTGTAGAAAAACCAAGTGACCACCAGAACAAAACTTATGAAAGCAAAATATACTCTATGCGCTGCGTTGTTGACTGGCTGCTGCTACTGCTGTCGCTTGTCACGCTAAAGTTATCTACAAGTCTGCGAGAACGCCAGGAATCGTTCAAATTGTCGTACTCGATTTTCAAAAACAGCGTGTTTTCCTCCATTCGGTCACGTGGTTTGTCCATACATTTGTATTTTGACTTGACGACCTCCGTGGTTGAGTGGTTAGGTTATCCGTCCACCTCTGAGGTTCCGGGTTCGATCCCCGGTCGGGGCAATGTAGAAAAATAAGTTATCTACATTGTCTCGGGTCTGGGTGTTGTGGTACCTTCGTTGTTTCTGATTTCCTTAACACAAGTGCATAAGCTACTTACTAAGGGATCGGAGCAATGTATGTGATGTTGTCCACTATAATATTTATTTATTTATTTATCTACTGTCGTGAACGCTAAACGACTGTTACTTTGTCTAGCCCCGTAGTTACTTTCGCGTCTTGCGGCTCGTCTCGTGGCTCGTCTCGGAGCTCGGGATGCGAGTGTAAATCCAGCTTAAGAATTCGATAGGTCACAAAGTTTTCGGTTACTCACCGCGAATAGATTGTATACCGAAACTGAATTGAGATTTGGATAGAAAATTCAACTTTTATGTACATACTTTGATTATAGTGGCAGGTACTTCCGTGGTGGTAATTAAAAGTGAATTTTGACGAATTTTAACTAAAAAGTAAGATCAGACTTTCTCAGTGAATTTTACCAGTTTAAAAAGTTAAAAATCTACCGCTAGATTTGGAAATTAAGGTTTGTACCAAGCAGAACTGTCAAGAAACTCGGCATATGTTCGCGCGTTTAATGAATTTTTCCAACTTCCATCGTATCGGAAATATTTGTTTCACCAACTCTATCTTAGTTTTCCTTATTTTCATCCCGATTCCGACTGTAACACAAAATAGCGCCTTATTAAAAGAATTTACATTAAAAAAACATATTATGGTAATGTCCGTATGTAGGTCTTTTTTTTTTTTTTTTTGTCGTGGGGAATCCTCATGGATACCCAGTCGCCCGGGGGAGCGGCTGGGTTATGCCGGACTCTTACCGGCTAAACCCCACGGTGTTTCCTCCTCGCACCGTATGACGGGAACACGGGAACGCTTGCGCAAACCTCCGCGAACCCGCCAGTGCCCGGCCGCTTGCGCAGCCCCTCCACGAGGTGGAGCATGGAGCTCCCCTCCAACAGCAAGGCCCGCCAGAAACACCTAAGCCGGCCTTACCTCCTCGGCGCCCATCCGTAAGGCGATGGACCCCCTCGGGACCGCCACCCAGGGGCCGTGGGCACGGGTAAGCCGATACCTGCGAAGCTTGCTCCTGCACTTCGCAGGCATCGACCTCCCATACCCCGCGGCGGATCTGATCTTTGGCTCCGCCGCAAACCACCAAACGGCCGCAGAGGACAGGGAGAACGGCAACGACACACCGACACTCCTCTTCCCCTGCGGCCCCGCCGCCGACGCATCTAACGGTGCGCCACCGTTTGGTCGCGGGAGATAGGGCGAGCGGCAACGACACACCGACACGCCTCTCCTCCCGCGACCCCTCCTGTCTGCAGGAGACAGAAAACTCTGTCCCCCGCACCCCTCTTGGACGCATCCAGAGCGGGCCCATCTCCAGGCCCACTCCGAGCGTCCCCTCCTGGATTCCTTTTGGCTTCACCGTGGGGCCCAACCACGGCTACTGAGCCCCCCCATCGCGACAAGATTGGAATCCATCGGGGGGGTCCGTATGTAGGTCTCCCTATTTGTCGGATTTGACCTTTTACCCTTATGACGAATAAATTTGAGTACCTAAATTATTACAGTCTAAAGATTAATATTTTCTCCGTGTCTTACGAAAAAAATGTTTACCCGTAAAGCAATTTCGAGGCTGTTCTTTTGAGGAAAAAGATCAACACAAACAAAAAAAATCATCTGTCAAAAACTGACTCATTTTCATAAAATTTCCCTTGTCTCGGGAGAATTATTATATTTAGCGCCCCTAACAAGAATATCCACTCCATTTAAAATGTCACTTTGAATATTTAACCAGCTGTTCCTGAGAACTACGCACTTCAGAAGTCAGTATCAATAAATGTTACGAGATAAATAAGAAGCTAATAAATAAAACAACATGAAAAGATATTACGAAATAATATTGAAGGGTAGGTAAATTATAAGTAAGGAATTGCCCTGTAAAAAATTAAATAAAAAAAACATAGTTATTTTTCCCTAATGTATGAAAAATAAATGTGCCTATTCTATTTTTCCCTACATTAAGCAAAACTGCTTATGCTTATGGAATCGAACTTGAGACCTTACTCTTAAATCTAGCAGAAAACAAACTACGCTTTTGATGTCATCATTTTGCACAAATTAAGATCTCAATTTATTTGCAATTTTTTATTGAAAATGTTCCAATAAAATTTATGCCTTTTCTGTACAAGTCTTACCCGTGTACTAATACTGGCTGCTTTTTCCTGAATAGCTTGACTGATTCGTACCCAAAAATTGAGCTTGCCATCTCACCAGATAAGCAAATTACTGAATCAAGTCTCCATGCCAATATCTGCAATATACTGTATAGTTTTAAAGTTAACGGCCTTTCACCCATGCCTCGTAGATTACGTAAATCCGTCAATCCTGCGCCAGAAAAGATAAATCTCTTCTATTCACCGCACTAAGATATCGGAAGATTAATGAAAACAATATTCGTATTGGCATGATGTATCGCCGGTAAACAACTGTCTATGCCCGATATTCCGGGCTTCTGGGGCGTAATAAATATCAGCTTAGATATTCCAGCTCTAGAATAAGTGAATAAAGGAATTAACTAGTATTTGTGTAGGAATCTTAATCTGAAACTTATCTATTTAAACTAGCAATGCTTGTATAATATGTTACCGGAAATGTATACATATCCTATGAAATCTATAGAAATCCTAAAATCGGCCGGAAATGTGTGCAAAAAAATCTATTTTACACATTTCCTGGGATACAATTTCTAAACGGCATTATGAAATGTGTTAAGAAAAACGAACGTCAATAGATTTTTGATGTAACTTAGACAAACTTGGGTTGAAATAGTCCCGTATAGGACCCGTAAAATTACAAAATCGAATTGGATTGACTTAGGTCGAAATAGTAATAGAACCTAACTGCCTAACCTCAACTCTATACAGTCTTGTTAGTCCTACCACTAGTGTATTTTTAAGCCGGAGGCTCGGAGGGAGTGCAGCCCCGCCCGCCGTAGTAAAGCACATAGGCACCCAGGCGAGCCGGAGCGACCGAGGCTGCAGAGGTTCGTTGATGATATTAAGGTTTGTTGATGTCACAGTTAGGGTTGCTACTTGCTACATTTTATTAAATGAAAAAAAAAAAAAAAATCTCAATTTTTTTTTTATTAAAATGTTACAATAAAACGTATTTTAAGCTTATTCTAATAACAATACAAATCTTACCCGCGTGGAATGGTGCCAAGAATACTGGCTGCATTTCCGCATTGAACGGCTAGGTTGATACGTTGCGCAAAAAATGAGCCAGCCCTTCTGTCACCAGTTGAGGCTATTAACCGCGGGGAAAGCTCTCGAAGGAATTTTTTGGCACTATGACTCCATGGCCCCAGGGTCTCCACGGCAAACGGGACAAATATGTAACTCTCTAAATTAAATAACATGTTTTGTATTGAAAATTAAATTATTGCGGCTTCTTATCACGTTAAAGTGTTTCTAAATGTGGGTCTATACGCTAGGCGAATCGAGCACGAACGGAGCCTTTTCGGCTTCGTCGTTGTAAGTCAATCGAGGCTTGTAAGTTGGTCCACACTAGACGAATTGTGACCTTGATGTTAAAAAGTTAAGCTGCGGGCACACTATGCGAATTACCCCACACCTTGTATATCTAACAATTTTGCAAAGATATATAGTGAATTTCAAGGGCCAAAAAAAATGGTCTTTACCGGCCTTGACTGGTACCTACAGAAAATTCCGATGAAAGGTATTTTGCATTTGACATAATTATTTTGGACGTCACAAAACCGGGCACGGATCGGCGCACTTTAATTTGTCCGCTTTGACTTGCTTTGACGTTGCACGAAAAATGAGCGCCAGAGGAAACTACGGACGCGTGTTTTATGCTGAGGCTTTATGACACTGATTAAAAGTCAAAAAGATTGGTCCACTATGGGGTCCAAGAATTTCATGATCCAAGAATGAAGGTCATGGCCAAGAAGCCGCCCTCGACTTCATAAGTGCGGCAAAAAATACTTTTCATCTCACCTCAATTCAATTTAACTATTTATTTCTATAGTAAGTATATATGTATAAGACATTGAGGATCTCCAAAAACAAACAACAAATTGTTTCTCTGAAATAACAAAGATTTGTTTTATTTAACAAATATTTACAATTATCAAGTTATTATCAAGTTACGACAATTACACTTCTATCTCACCTGAAATAACAAAGAAACGACATTTAAAGTTCACTATTTATCGAGTCCTCAATCACATTCTTTCTATAAGTTTTTATAACGATAAAATGCACAAAACATTCTGAGCGTCACACGCCATTTTAAATCATAGACACAGATCAATATCATAATGTACGCGACAGACAGCTGATACGCGAAGCGCGGCAAATTCAAATGAATGAAATGTCACTCATTTCATTACATATGTATATTCTGTGAAAATTTGAAGCATCTACCTGTCACCATTATCAATATCGAGAAAAAACAAGCAAAAAAATACGTTATACGTTTGTTGTATGGGAGCCCCCTTAAATATTTATTTTATTCTATTTTTAGTATTTTTTGTTAGAGGGGCAACAGAAAGACATCATCTGTGAAAATTTCAAGTCTGTAGCTATCACGATTCGAGAGATACAGCCTGGTGACAGACGGACGGACAGAAGGACGGACGGACAGAGAAGTTTCAGTAATAGGGTTCCTTTTTTACCCTTCGGGTATGGAGCCCTAAAAATATCGGTCACCTAGATATTAGTATTTATAGGCATAGTGTTACTAAAATGTTTTACTATAATAAAATGGTTCATTTTGAAAATCCGTATGAGCAGATAAGCGATATTTGCAATAACAAAGACTATTGGCTATTCAGTAGACAAAAGATCTAGTTTATAGACTACAGGTACGAGGCAACAATAGCCTAAGCACAGTTTCATACAAACCGCAGTTGTTATATATTGTATCGACAGCATTGCGGTGCCCAGTGCTCAGATAACTTGGGGAATAATCCAATTATATCTGGGTGACCGAGTTTTGCTCGGTAGTATTACAGCTACTCACCAATAGATGGCAGCTGGAGTCATATTTTTTTTTATTTACCTTTACTGTAATAGTTTTACTTTTCGTCAATAGATGACAGGCTGAGTTATACTTTTTTTTTTGTAAAAAAGTAGGAAAATCTTTTCAAAAAACCGTATTCAATTGCCACTAATAAGAGTGAAATAATTTTTAACGTACCTACAGCAATTCCGAAGAATTAAAAATTAGAAATAAGGAACATTTGAACCAACTTTTAGGAAAACTTTCAACTTTATAGACACACACACACACACAAAAAAAGCGCACGGCGGTTTTCGCGGGACGCGTATTGCTTTAATAAATAACCAAACTCAATGCAAATGAATTTTATATGAAAATCCATTTTGGTCGAGTTAATTGCTTCCCGCTATTTATATACGATCTCGACTTTGAAATCGTTTTAATTGGAATTTTCATTTAGCAAAAAAAAAATTATTGTTATGTAGGAACATTCCTCATTTGATCACTCAGAATATATCCGAGCATAGCTCTCTCCATCGCCCGCTGAGTGACTCTGAGCCTTCTTATGAGGCCCATAGTAAACGATCATGTCTCGGATCCGTATGTGATCACTGCCAACACGCACTGTTCGTAGACCTTAGTCTTTAGCCACTTGCGGAGATCCGTAGACGAACCAGAGTCACCGACATAGCTCAACGCATCGCGAAGCTGAAGTGGCAATGGGCGGGGCACTTAGCTCGAAGAACCGACGGACGTTGGAGACCCAAGGTGCTGGAATGGCGACCCGCACGGGAGAGCGTAGTGTTGGCAGAGCACCGACCAGATGGTCTGACGACATTATAAATGTCGCGAGAAGGCGCTAGATACAAGTAGCGCAGGACCGTGCGGGCTGGAAATCATTGCAAAAGACTTTTGTCCATCTGAGGACGTACGTGAGAAACGAAAAAAAACCGGCCAAGTGCGAGTCGGACTCGCGCACCGAGGGTTCCATACCATAAAAGAAGTTAAACATTAAAAGAATCACTTTGGTTCATGAATTTACGATTATATTTCATACATTTTATTCTTCATATAATAAACACAATCAGGTATACTTTCATTGTACTGGCAATTTCGCACTTTTATTTATTTTGTTTTTTAAAACTGACCACCCTGATGGACACGCGGTCCCCAGCCTACCTCCGCGCCATGCTTCATTCTTTTATTGTGCGCGGCAATGAGCACTCGACTACAAAAACACGTCTCGTTTTTGTTAATTTAGGTTCAAAGTAAAAAAAAATTAAGTGTTCAGTGTTAAAACTTGCTTAATTTTCTATACTGATAATGCTTAGACGCTAGTAAAATTTATTATTATAACAAAAATAAAATCAAATCAAATCATATAATTGTGCATTCATCTTCGTCAGACTCCGAGGAAAGAGGGTAAGTGAAAATTAACCTTTTTCCCAGATATCACATCAACTCAAATATCAATGCTGACGAAAGTGTGTCCAAAAATTGAAATCCTAAGGCATCTCTAAGCTAACTTGGAGGGTATCACATTGAGGTTATCACGAAAGTATAGCATGATGCGCGAAATAGTCCAGGCATCTCTAAGCTAGCTTGGAGGGTACCACGTTGAGGGTACCACGAAAGCATAGCATGATGCGCCAATGCTCCTGGAGGTTGACTGCGGGTCAACACGAAGGATTTTAAAAAAAACCTCAAGGGACTTTGCGGATACCAACGTGGGACGATGTCGGTGTGGCGCTGTTCTCGGCTTCACTACAAGTGGCTCCGCATGACCTCCCGGACTTTGATCCCGAATTGCTATCGGCGCTCAGTCACAAGAACTATATTAATGGTTAGTCCCGACAGTTATAAAATTCTAGCCGACCTTCATTGCAAAGAATCAAATAGTTTATTTGATATACTTGCCTGGCTTATGAATAGCCAGTTAAATGTTATAGCCTTTTATCAGTGATAACTATTTCACGACTTAAAAACTAATTCCACGAGGGTACCAACGCGTCGAACTTTTCTAACTATGTACCTACAACAATAATGTTTAGATTTTGTGGTGGAAAATAATTTTACTTACTTTCGAAAATTAATGTTCAGATTGTGTAATGGGATGATAATTTAACTGTTAGCTCAACAATATTATGTATAATGTACCATTAGTCTGAAAGTTTCATTGAAGTGAATTGTTAAATTCTTTCTGAAACTAATAAAAATCTTAAACCACAACGCGTCCTGAACTGAGAAGAAGCTTAAGTATTGACAAATGACATTTTGTTTCGACAAATGACAAGTAATTAAAGTTCACGAACGGGACCAGATGTTTTTTCGGAGAAATAGTTTCGGGCATTATACTAGTTTCAATGGTTACTGATCGTCAGGTGTTGTAAATAAAGAAACCAGCAGGGCGCGGCGGGCGACTTTGCTATCGACACCCACCGCTGGGACAGCGCAATCTCGTTTCTCGAGAAACTAGCTGGCCCCCTCTCGTTACGGCTCGGCCAGCAGGGGGCGTGACACACTTGAGTATTGGCGATCAGCCGCGAGGAAGATGCGACGTGACAGCAAGTTTCCAGCATCAGCCACAACAAGGACCAGGTTCATCGACGACGCTAGACATTAAGGTACCTATATGCCAGTTGTCTTCAACATTTTGAAGTTTATTGGTTACATATCACTGACAAGGAATCCGTCACGATCTATAACATGATCTAGAATTTCGGGAGTTATAATAAGTGAAGACTATTTTTTGACTTTCACTAGGTGTACAAATGTACGTACATTCAATAAAATATTTTAATGAATTGAACAAATTAAGGAACTAGCTCCAAAAAATTATTATTACATAATACCATTTTAAAAATCGTACACTAACACAGTGTACCGCCTTACACGTTCACAACAAAGAAAAAGCGACAAATGTCTTTGACAATCGACATTTCTTTTTTGGGTGAGATAATGTGGGAGTGAGTCACTGCATGTTCGATTATAGTTAAGATGTGTCTAACCTCAAAATCTTACGTGGTAAAAGATACATTCTAAATTTAAAGGCGTTGAATGAATTTGTAGTTCAAAATCTTTTGAAATTGATAGTTCATAGAACAGCTTACAAGCGAATACCTAAAAAGGGTTTTATGCCTATGAACTGAAGAATCTTATTTTAAAGTACCGATTCATCCTTGGTAAAATACATAAAGAAGTTGTGACTCATCTCAGATACTTACCGCGGTTTTTTCATGAAGATTTGTTAGGTGTTAGAGTGTTAAAGTTATTTACTACCCTCAAAACATGCTCAGTTTCCTGGTTTTATTTTAATTTCTGACGATATGGCAGTATCGTTACCCAACCGCAAACTATGACGTGAATTATGTAACAATTCAAATTCTGTAAAGAATTTTATGCGCTTAACTCGTTGTATCATCTAAGAGTTAAGCTTAATTCCGATTATTATTCCGATAAAAGTCCTAAAGTCCACTTCTCCAGCTATTAGGTATGGATGGGGTTACACAGAACGTCTGTAGAAACAAAAAATGTAGTCCGTAAGAAAAATTAGACTTTAGACGCAGCTGTTCGTCCATCATCGGTTATCCTATTAGATGGCCAGTGGTTACAAAACATTTTTTAAGTCATCTAACTCCCTTAAACCTAAAAGGTTGAACTAGTGATTCACACGATTTCCCGGTCTAGATGAAGACTAATTCTTTTCATTAGAGGGATTTTTGTTTTTGTAATAATTAACGTTAAGATGAATCGAAATACCTCTTTACAGAGTTGATGGCCATATTTTTCGATACATCTATTTTGATACACATGATTTACATCAGTTGCATAGAGGATATCAAATATCCTCATTTAAACGATTGGGTTAATTGTTTCTTATATGGAAATTAAAGATAATCAAAAGCTGACCAAGAGTTACATCCAGTTAATGGGATTAAGCTATCGCGGTAAAATTATATACTTCAAAGTTATTCAAAGAGTTCAATCCAGTTATTGAATTTATCGCTTCTTGCAATAATGCGAAATGTAATCAATACGAACCCAGACGTCTTAGAAACAGACGCATTCTGAACATTTTGGAACACCAAGTTTACCTTTGCTCTTCTATACATTCTTCTAGAGGAAGAATGCTTAAAAATACTATTATAGACAATGCTTTAGACATACATCGTCTAAGGACCTTTACAACTTTGGATTTTCTTCTTTTACATAAGGTGTCAAAAGACTTACTTCTTATAGTACATTTATTGATGATAAATAAATAAATATGGTCTTTCCCTAGAGAACCACAATTCATAGGAATTACTGGAGGAAGTTCTCTGAAGGCATTAAAAAAAAAAAGGACATTTTGTTGGAATTTTTAATAATTTATATGTTTCAAAAATTTTGTGTTATTTACAAAGTTTTGTGGCAATACTGCTTTAATAACGACTGAGATCCGTACAATCCGTACCTACATTATAAGTCAACCTCGTAATTTCCAACAGAACAACTTGTTAACGACGTAGCATATGGTACGATTACTTGTTATCATTCGGCATTGAGTTTAATTTCTGCTGATGATTTTGGGTCAAATAAAAAATATATATATATATATATATTATATTGCGAAAATGAATAGATAAATTAACATCAAACACCACATAGTAGCACACAATATAGTATGCTAACACATTGCTCAATGGGCCTTAATAAGAGTTTATTCATTCCGTAACTTTGCTTTGCTGATCTTGTAACTTTTTTAGCTCTAGGCAGTAGACACAGCACAGAATGAGAACATTAGCATTAGTTAAAGTTAGTATTATTGTTTTTATATAATTCAAGGGAATTATTGAGTTTATACAACGCCAGCTACTACTCAGGGCGAACCAGTTTTAATTATACCATAATTAAAACTGAAGAGAAAGTATAAAAATTTGCCACAGCTTTGAAAAACAAATCGATATGTCGTTTACAAAATCTTAGACCAAGATATATAATAGACAACCTCCTGATAATGTTGAAGCGACCTCATAAGGTCGCCTGCAGGCAGACCACCGTGAGAACGTGTCTGCCGAGGAATATAATCTCTCACGAGAGAGGTCTGCGTTTCAGTGCACTCAGCAACACTTCCTCGGCGAGCACGTAGTTTGTTGCTTGAACTCATCAGAAAAGCAGTCTGCTGGTAACAACCATTACGGACGTTACCTAAGTTTTATAACCTCTTATTGAGCGATGATGCTTCTGTCGCAATAGCTCTTTTGCTCTCTAATCATTAATCATTATAATCTATCTAAATATAAATTAAACCTATTTATAATGTGACTGGGTTATTGATCCAGGAATTGAACGAAAAGATTGTGTTAATTAAATACTTCTGTGGTATAAAGAGGACCTATTTCCTATTATAATAGGAAACAATTTACTATCTGTTAATGTCCATAATTTAACAAAAATTTTCATCTCTAAACATCTACCTGATTGTGTTTATTATATGAAGAATAAAATGTATGAAATATAATTGATGATTAAACGAACTTACCTGTAAGTGAAGTTCTATCACAATTATGTGAATACATTTTATTCGAATATAATAATATAAGGTCCCTCCCATACCCAAAACCCATGAGTATAATACGAAAATTTTGTTAAATATTCTCTAAAGAATGAAGCATGGCGCGGAGGTAGGCTGGGGACCGCGTGTCCATCAGGGTGGTCAGTTTTAAAAAACAAAATAAATAAAAGTGCGAAATTGCCAGTACAATGAAAGTATACCTGATTGTGTTTATTATATTCGAATAAAATGTATTCACATAATTGTGATAGAACTTCACTTACAGGTAAGTTCGTTTAATCATCAAGTATAATTTACATGTAAAAACTTTTGTTGGCAAACCGCAAACATAACTTTGTTTTTGCCGGTTTATTGTTATTATCAAAAAAGTATAATAGTTAGAGAATTGATTTTATTTTTCCTGTAAAATATACGTTTACCTCTATTGATCATAATTATTTCAGATTTTTCGATTGGTAAACTTCGGAGATAAGGGGGGGGAACGGTATTTTTTCGACAGTTTGCCCAATAACTCAAAAACTATCAGGCATAAAAATAAATTAAAATTGGTTTTAGAATACACAAGTAACACCCTTTCATATGATACCCCACTCAATATTGTTATCTCATTTTGAAATTTCCATGACCAGGTTTTCCCCCTTTTTATTAAATAAAAATAAAAGAGATTTTAATTTTTTTATGATTGCAATGGCGGCGCGCCGCAATTACTTACAACTATTCCAAAGTTCAGGTCGATAGCTTTGATAGTTACTGAAATAATCGAGTGTGACAGATGGACGGACGGACGGAGAAAGTCTCACCATAAGAGTTTCATTTTTACCATTTTGGTATGGAACACTAAAAACGAAATAGGTACATGAAAAGAATTATATTATTTAGGTTTTATAATAACAGTGTCTACTTACTTCTCTTAAATCAATTTGATATTATACATGTGAAATCTATTTGAACTAGTACGACTATCTCCTAACCACGACTATTCAAAGTGCAAAAAAGTTTTCGATTAAAAAGCAAAAACCTCCTTCATGCATTGGATGTTGTATGTAGGAGAAAAACAAATAGCGCGTATGAAGAAAAGAATAGCTTTCCGCACGAAAAACACACATGGAAAATTCAACTTTTTAAGCAAACTTATTAAAAAAAATATGATTTATTTGCGGGTAAAACCTACTCTGCGCTAGTTGTCGCAGAAAATCTACATCTAATAATGTTAAAATCTACATGTTTGGTGTATAAACCTACATGTTTGGTGTATGTCAATGTTTGTATACATTTTTAATTTTTAATCTATGACTTAAAACTATAAAAAATTCCCCATTAATGTTCAATTAGTGTAAATTCAACGCTACCATGTCATTCACTCATTTGAATGTACGAAGTAAATTAGAACTAAACGCTCCCAGTATTTCGCTCAAAGCTTAATTCGATTAGGCACTCAGAAATGCACTACGCACTAACACTATAAGCGGACCTCGCAAATGCCCCTATTGAATCGGCAATAAATTAATAATAAGGTGCGCCAAACTGTGTAGTGTAATTAATAGGATAGTGTATATTTGTGTAGAACATGAAACTGTATAAAAATATGTTGACTTGTATGAATTTAATAACAATAAATTGACTATTGACTATAATAAAATATGTAATTGATTTTAATACATTTGCTCAATAAGTAGACTTTGGTGTTGAGCGTGCGGAAAGTTATTCATTTCCGCACTAGAATTTTTTGTTTGTTTCCTGAATTACAATATCCAAATGAATGAAAGAGGTTTTTAACCGTAAAATATATAGGTAAGGTCCAATTGCGTCAACCTGGGTTAGTGTGTTAACTCAGAGTTAACCCGCTTAACCCAGAGTAAGTGGTCAAAATTGTCCAATGAGAGACGTTGACTCTAGCCTCTAGGGTTAAAAATGTAAGTATTTAGCCTCCGTTTCGCGCAAGTGGACCTTAGAATGATATTTAAATGTTTTGAATCTCAGCGCCACACAAAGGTTCAGCTGCAAGCCGTTATGTAACAAATGCATTCATCGCACGTAGCACAAGCTGTGTCGGATTTATTGAGTTGGAACCACCTACGTGCTTGAACTTTCACCTACTCGTAAGTTATGCCTCCCTGGTACTTCTTGGCTAGTTAAATAACAAATGATGAGATGAGCACGATGCACCTGGCACCTTGTCGGTTGCACTGCAATGCAATGACATCTATGCACTGCAATGCGTTCGTAATTATGAGACCTCAGATGTAATTGAACTGGCTACTAATGGCTTACATCATAATAATATACCTACCTACTCGTATCTCAACTACTAAATTTAAGAGTCCGCTTACCCACGATATATCCCATACATTCGTAATACCAAAATCATTTGTAATTCGTGCAAATTTCGATCATGTTGCGGTGTTATTCGGGTTCATATAGTAATAATCTATGCTCCTGGCCATATCTGGTTCCGAAGTACTTTTTTTAAACGAAATTGTAAACGAATTTAGTTTTGCTTATTTTTATGTCAAAGAGGACATGTTTTCTGCTTATTTTTTTTGTAATAAAAACAACACTATCTCACGTCGCATTAGTGCAGGAGCACAGTTTTTACTGTCCAGCTAAAGAAAAACACCAGTTAATAAAGAAAGTTACAAGTTTTCATTAATAATTTTTTGTATTACGGAACTCGACCAAAGTTATGAAAATTTTGATCAAAATTGATTATTATTTCATTTTAAAGAAGTATATCCGAACCAAATATGGCCAGGAGCATAGATTGTACTGTATAAATCCGAATAATACCACAATATGATCGAAATATGCACGAATAACAAATGATTTGGTATTTTGAATGAATGGAGACGTCGTGGATCACAGGTATCTTAAATATATATTCTTTCCTTTGAAAATTTAATTTATGGTACCTACCTTCACACAAATTTTCTTTGTGTGTTCATTTTCCGCGCGCCCAATTCACACAAGGGGGAGGTGGAATTAATTTTCTTCCCATGCAGGTTGATGTATATTGTATACTCCGGCCTCATTAGCCAGGCGGTGCTCGGGCGGCTCTCTAAATAAATGCTCTCCGTATTCTGTGAGTTAAATTACCCGTGAAGAGGTTCAGTACGCTCATCGGACAGAGTAGATTCATCACAGAGTAATATACTTCTATATAATCTGAATCTCGGAAACGGCTCGAACGATTTTCATGAAATTTAGTATACAGGAGGCTTTGGGGGCGATAAATCGATCTAGCTAGGAATCATTTTTTGAAAATATCGTATTTGCCGGAAAAAAATATATCTCTGCCATCTATTGGCGAAAAGTAAAACTATTACAGTAAAGGCAAGTAAAAAAAAAATATGACTATTGCTGCCATCTATTGGTGAGTAGCTGTAATACTACCAAGCTAATCTCGGTCACCCAGATATTCACTAGTTACCTGATATACTCTGTTTACGCAATCCTAAGTTATCGAATTTCACAACCTAGGGGAGGAATTCACGTAATGTTTTTCACACACTGAGTGATGTGAAGTATTCTTTCTCATCGATTACCTTTTATTCAATTCAATTCATCTTTATTAGCCAATATGGGTAGAATACATAGATTTTACATAATAATACTTAGCTCACGTTCAAATCCAGCCTTATGGCATGCAAAGAGAGGTAGGTCCTCAGACTGCCATATTGATGAGAAAGAACACTTTTTACTTTGTCAATATGCATACCTAAATCACACTCAACAGGAAAAAACTGTGAATCTTAGTAAGGGCGCTTACAGGGCACTGTGGACTCAATCGACACATGTATAACCTGAAGCTAACGGATACAGACATGCGCAGACTCTGCAATGAGGCGGCGGAAACGCCACTGCACATAATCTGCTCCTGCCCAGCTCTGATGCATAAACGTAGCATCATTCTGGGGAAGCACATACTAAACTCTAATGATGCTAAACTTCTTTCAGCCAAGAAGCTGCTGCTGTTCCTGGCGGCAAATAGTATTGGCTGGGAGCTATAATTGGCGGCGTCACAATAGATCGAGGACGGTCAAAGTGACAACCACAACTACCGCCGAATTGGAAGATACAAGATACCTTTTTTTTTATCGTGGGGAATTCTCATGAATACCCAGTTGCCCGGGGGAGCGGCTGGGTTATGCCGGACTCTTACCGGCTAAACCCCACGGTGTTTCCTCCTCGCACCGTATGACGGGAACACGGGAACGCTTGCGCAAACCTCCGCGAACCCGCCGGTGCCCGGCCGCTTGCGCAGCCCCTCCACGAGGTGGAGCATGGAGCTCCCCTCCAACAGCAAGGCCCGCCAGAAACACCTAAGCCGGCCTTACCTCCTTGGCGCCCATCCGTAAGGCGACGGACCCCCCCGGGACCGCCACCCAGGGGCCGTGGGCACGGGTAAGCCGATACCTGCGAAGCTTGCTCCTGCACTTCGCAGTCATCGACCTCCCATACCCCGCGGCGGTTTTGATCTTTGGCTCCGCTGCAAACCACCAAACGGCCGCAGAGGACAGGGAGAACGGCAACGACACACCGACACTCCTCTTCCCCTGCGGCCCCGCCGCCGACGCATCTAACGGTGCGCTACCGTTTGGTCGCGGGAGATAGGGCGAGCGGCAACGACACACCGACACGCCTCTCCTCCCGCGACCCCTCTTGGCTGCAGGAGACAGAAAACTCTGTCCCCCGCACCCCTCTTGGACGCATCCAGAGCGGGCCCATCTCCAGGCCCACTCCGAGCGTCCCCTCCTGGATTCCTTTTGGCTTCACCGTGGGGCCCAACCACGGCTACTGAGCCCCCCCATCGCGACAAGATTGGAATCCATCGGGGGGGAGATACAAGATACCTAAATAAACTAAAATAACTTGTTTTGTCATCATTAATTTCGTTTACCGCAAAAACGACACAGGTACTGTTTGCGCGGATAGGTAGCTCACAGCAAACACAATATATGATGGACTAGTAGGGCGCGTGGGAGCGCGGGCCACATGTGGCCCGCGGGCTGTCTTCTCTCCTATAAAAGAATCGCCGTCATCTCCATCGCCAATTGGAATCCGATTGGCAGTGGGCTAAAAGAATTACCTCGGAGCACGGTCATGGATTTAAAGATAGTTAAGAGCTGTTTGAATAAAAAAATACACTGAACCTCCGATGAGGTTCAGTGTATTTTTTATTGAAACAGCCCTTAACTATCTTTAAATCCATGACCGTGCTCCTCAATCATCATCCAAATGTAGACCATCATCTCTTCTCATAGTTTTCATAGTTTTTCATAGGCCTTGTTTATTGTAGCATTCAAATTTTCCATGGAAAAATAAATTCAATCACTTTGAATTTTTTTCATTCATCCCGTAGACCTTGAGATTCTAATCACGTCTTGCAAAGAAACCACTCTCTTATCTTTTATACTTTCCGAGATAGAAAAACAGGAAATTTGTATGGCGGCCATCTTGAATTCGCCATTTTGAATTTTTTTTCAGCTAACTGCCAATTGGATGACGTTTCGAGTTACATTTGGTCGAGCACCCCCCACCTATCTTCAATACCCTGGCTGTGCTCTTCACCCGTCTCCGAAATCCTTAATCATCAGCTCTCTCCATATTTTCCTCTAGTAAATCTCCGAAAAACCGCATCACAACCTTGCATAATTACCAACTGTTAGTCTCTTCAACATTCCCCATACATTTTCCATGGAAAAATATATTCCGCCATTTTGATTTAAATATATTCCGCCATTTTGATTTTTTTTTCTATCCATCAAATAGACCTTCGGGTCCTGATCACTTCTTGTCAAGAAACCATTCTTCCATCTTTTATACTTTCCGAGATATCGGCGAAATTCGTATGGCGGCCATTTTGAATCCGCCATTTTGAATTTTTTTTCAGCTCACTGGCAGTTGGATGACATTTCAAATGACATTTGGTCGAACACCCCCCACCTATCTGCAATACCCTTGGCTGTGCTCTTCACCCGTCTTCGAAATCCTCAATCATCAGCTCTCTCCGTATTTTTCCTCCGAATGAATTTTTCTCTTATATACGAAGTGATCATTAAAAAAAATTTTTTTCATACAAAATTGTTCAGGAGAGGTGATCAATGAGTCAGTCAGTGAATCAGCACGAGTAGCTATATATATATTAACTAGTAGGGCGCGTGGAGGCGCGGGCCACATGTGGCCCGCGTGTTGTCTTCCCGCCCATAAAGGTATCGCCGTCATATCCATCGCCCATTGAAATCCGATTGGCAGTGAGCTGAAAAAATTACCAAGGAGCACTGTCATGGTTTTAAAGATAGTTAAGGTCAGTTCGAACAAAAAATACGCTGAACCTCATCGGATGAGGTTCAGCGTATTTTTGTACGAACAGCCCTTAACTATCTTTAAAACCATGACCGTGCTCCTCAGTCATCATACAAATCCTAAATCACTGTCTCTTTTCATAGTATGTACATTTTCCATGTAAAAATAAATTCCGCCACAGTGAATTATTTTCCATGGATCCCGTAGAACTTGAGCTCCTGATCAGCTCTTGTTTGGAAACCTCTCTCTTATCTTTTTTACTTTCCGAGATAAAACAATACGAAATTTGTATGGCGGCCATCTTGAATCCGCCATTTTGTTTTTTTTTCAGCTCACTGCCAATTGCGTGAAGTTCCGAGTATTTTTTGTTTCAGCAGTCCCCACCTAACTATAATACCTTGTCCATGCTCCTTGACTGTCTTTAAAATCCTCAATCATCACCTCATTCCATATTTTTCTCTTGTAGTCTTCCAAAAACCGCATCAAAGCACTTCATGTTTTACAACTTGTGGTCTCTTCAATATTCCTCATACATTTTCTATGAAAAAAAAAATTCCGCCATTTTGGATTTTTTTTTCAATCCATCAAATAGACCTTTGGATCCTGATTAGTTCTTGTCAAGAAACCGTTTTTCCATCTTTTATACTTTCCGAGAAATCGACGAAATTCAAAAGGCGGCCATTTTAAATCCGCCATTTTGAATTTTTTTTCAGCTCACTGGCAGTTGGATGACATTTCAAATGACATTTGGTCGAGCACCCTCCACCTATCTCCAATACCTTTGGCTGTGCTCTTCATCCGTCTTCGAAATCCTCAATCATCAGCTCTCTCCGTATTTTTCCTCCGAATGAATTTTTCTCTTCTATACAAAATGGTAATTGAAAAAAAAATTTTTCATACAAAATTGTTCAGGAGAGGTGATCAATCAGTCAGTGAATCAGCACAAGCAGCTATATATATATTAACTAGCTTACCTTATCATCAAAATCGTCTATTAGTTTAGGTTGCCTTTGTGATTTTCGGGGAGGAGTTCCTGGCACTATGTATTTTATATGAACATATGAAAGTTGTATTGCATAGATCACATAATTAATTGCAAAGAAACATGAAAGCGCGTTACATGGGCGCTGCAGTGATTCGCCATATTAGAATTCTGTCCGGGGTTCACACGCAACACGAAAGTCGAACAGGTATTGGATGGTGATGCATCTTATGTCCTTTTCACACTAACTACATACACCTCAGGTTGGAGCGTCGCGAACACTACTATTCTAACAAAGTATACAAACCACTGTATATTTACCCTATAAACAAATACCCGATAAATATATTTTTGCTTATCTGTGATAACAAAGCTCTGTGTATAATTAATCTATACATCCATGTGTAGGTTTCTATATTTGGTAGTTTAGAGCTGTACCCAAATGTACTATAAACCCTTTGTAAAGGTTTTACGAGGCGTAAACACCATATTCTTGCATTTTATTCCCCAGTCATCATCATCAGTATTTAATTAGAGTATTACTAGCTTAGATGACCTCAAATAGTGAGAAAAGTGAGAAAGAGCATTTTTGTCACACTTGTTCGATTAAACAAAAATTAGTTGCTAGTTTGTTACCACCCGGCATAGCGTGTTCTCTCTTCTGATTGGTCTACGTACGTGTGATTCCATCTTTTTACACGACTGCCCAAAAAAAAGAGTGTAATGTTTTTGGGGGTTCTTGTATGTATGTGTGTGATGTTTCTTTATTCCACTATAACTTTTTAAGGGCTGAATAGATTTGAACATATGAGGTATCGTTAGAATCCTTACATCATTTCGAGTAACATAGGCTTTATTTTTTGGGAAAAGTCGTTGTAGTTTTAATTTTTAAATTATTTGCTTGTTTAACCTGTTTTACTCTGAATTTTCTCTTCCTTTTTATATGAATTTCTAGAGGGATGATTCACTTTCTTCCATAATTCGTTTCTCGATGAAAAATACGGTATGTCAGTCGGGGCCAAAAAATTCCTCTCTTACCAAGATAACCTCTCTCAACTAAATTAGGTCCCCCATTTCTATTTGATCAATTACTTGTATTCGTGGCTTATACTTAAATAATAAATATTTTGATCCACAAGGAGTAAGCAATTAAAAATATACATTATGAACCCCTGTAGACACCATTATTTTGTTGTTTGTACCCCTGTCCCCTATTTATTAAAACAACAGCGGCGGCAACAGTGAAGTAATTCGACGACAAATCACAAACTTCGCCTATTTAACTGACTTTACGGTTTACCGTATGAATGTTTTAGGGTAATGGGGCGTTGTTTGTTTTGTTTTTATTGAGCTCCGAAAAAGCCTAGTATTCTGGAAGTTAAAGGACTTAAGGGCGCTGGAGACTTAGGACAAATTAGCAGGTGGTTACTTTTCTGAGCCTTAAAAAATTATGAAGCCATTTTGACGAGCTAGGAAAAAATACAAACACCATATTTTAATTTTAATTAGCATTTTAAGGAAAAAGAAAGTCATATAAATGGCGTTCCGAGATCCATTAGGAATATCCCTACGGCCTACACTAAAAAAGCTCATATGGCTTTATTATTATCCTTGTAATTTAGATAGAAGAGTCCTTTTCGTAGCAAGAAAAGAAGCTGTTCATACGGGTTAGCGTACGAAGTTTGGGCAAAAATTGAGTTTTGGAAAAATCCAACGAAGGTATTGGAGATTCAAATATAAACGAAGATCGGACACCAGAGAGAGTTACCTTGTAAATACGGTCCAATTTGAATTTAGAGTGATCGCATATCGGCTTAGTAAGGTTAGCATTAGCTACCTGTCACAGTATATGAACCTGAGGTTGCATTCATCTGAATGTTTTACGCAAAGCAAATAATAGCGGCATTTGTTAAAAATCTTACAAACTGCCGCCTACAGCTACGGAGGCTATTGAGCGAACATCACAGTGACCTTACTGGTGCCAAAACAAATATTTTTGACACCAGTAAACTGGCGATATTTTGTTACGCAGTTCGCCGGGTAAGTATATGTCTTTTACCAGTTGAATGATTTACACCTTCATCTCCCAGCAATGGTTCTGTCAATATTATGGTAGTTGGTTTAGACTTCTTCCTTTAATCAGATTGTCGGATACCTACTTTGGCCTTTCCGAGAGTGTGCACTGTGCCACCACACACGGTCCTCCGCCTTCCTCATCCACCAGCCATCTTTTTCAGGTCGTCGGTCCAGCGGGCAGGAGGTCGTCCTACGCCGCGCTTACCGGTACGCGGTCTCCACTCCAGAACACGTCTACCCCAACGGCCGTCGGTTCTGCAACAGCTATAGCCCGCCCACTGCCACTTCAGCTTGCTAATCCGTTGCGCTATGTTGGTTACCTTGGCTCTCTTACGAATGTCCTCGTTGCAGATTCTTTCCTTCAGAGAAACACCCAGCATAGCCCTCTCCATAGCACGCTGAGCGACTTTGAACTTGTGGACAAGGCCTACTGTGAGCATGCTCTGTATAACTTTATGTAAACTAAATATCAATTGGTTATCTGTGAAGGAAACATGCATACCCGTCATTGTAATATTTTTAAATCATAAATATTTACATCTTGAATTCCAATCAACTTAGTACTAGATACTAGAAGGCGACTTAATTTTTGTACTCTTTTTTGCCAAACTATAGTGCGATTCCGAAAACCGAACTTCTGTGCTATTCTACAAAATGAAATAGCTGCCAGACAGCTGCCAACCCGAATATGGCATGTTTTGCATGCCATATTCGGGTATTACAACTGACAAATTCATAGATGTACGCTCGTCGCTGTTTTGCAGAATAGCACGGCTGATTAGGCACTGGTTTTTGTTCAGCTATAATAAAATCCAAGGCATATCTGAATATTTCTGTGCTGAAATGCTCATGAGAAATGTTGGCAATGTGTGGACAGCTTTAGCATCACAGGTACTATATGAGAGAGATTGTTTATTTAGGATTTGATTGGTGTTTGTATATCGTTAACAGACATAATATAGCCTGAATTTATGTTACTTATAGGAAAATCTCACTGGAGCGAACGTAATGCGGTACTAAAATAGTCGGCGCGATATCTCGCTGCCAGTGGTGCGATAATATCGGGAAAGAGTCTGACTGTTGCACTCTCGGTCGCACTAATGGACTTACGGTAAGCGTAAACACGTGAAAAACCGTTCAATCTTTTGATTAGACGATCTTTGAGTACATACAAAGACAGCTATAATATAGACCCGGCGGACCGCGCGAAAACATGTCGCCAGTTAATGGGAGCAAAACCCCCTCCGGCGTCAGTAGTAAGCTGTAAGCCTACGCAGTATTTCGCAGGAGTTTTGACACATGGCTCTACATTTTCTTGTATGAAGAAGGTTTACGTAAAATGTTCGGATGGGCTCATCTTGATGTTATTATCATAGAGTACTTACGTTTTTTTCCTACTCTAACGTTTAATTCAGAAGCACTTTAGTCCTGAAGGCTGCCGGCTGATCCAGTTCGAACTGGGTCGAACTAGTTGAGGGCTGAATTGTGGAGCGCACCACGCAGCACTTGTTTGACTCCACTTAATATTTATTCGCAAAGTTTGCGCAGCTCCGTGTATTTCCTCTACAACGACTTCTAATAGATAAACTATTATAATAAATCAGTGAATATACTACAGATTGTTATATTTTCTATGTGAAAACTCCTTTATGGTGTGAAAAAACCATTTAATTCGCGACACCGTTAACATAACCAGCCCCTTGATTTTGCAAAAATACTTATAGCAGCATCGAGCTACGAGCTTGCGTTAAGCTGGGCTTACATTACGAAATTAATGTCATAAAATTACTTTCACGACACTAGTTTCATCAACAGTTTCACGTGTAAACTTCAAGTTTTACTATTCATGCATTAATTTCATAACAGTAATTTAGTTTTGTGCCGTGCGCATTTTTTGGCAAAACTAATGTCATGCAACTAATTTCAAAACATTAACAGACGAAACTAGTGTCGCGAAAAAAGTTTTTATAGCTTTCAGGATCTTATTTGTTGCTTCTAGATGTTTCCTTGATATCCACTTTTGAATCCACATTTGTCTTTTCTTCCGGGAAAGCCTTTTCTTTATTTTGTACAAAACTATGTGTTTAACAACATTATGCATTGCGGAAATAAGCTTCGATGCCGATGGTGCCATGGTTACAGTGATACTGAAGGTTTCGCGATACTACGAAATCAGTTTCACAAGTACTACAACCAGTTTCACGAAATTAAATTTTTCATGCATGTCACTAATTTCGCAATGTAATTTCGGCTTTAGTTTAGCAGCCAAGGCGATAATTGCCGACACGGCTGCGTTGCTATGGTTTTTTTAACTGTAGATAATTTGCGCCCTTGCATAACAAATAACTATTTGCTATACGCTCCTTGAAATGATTCTGTTTGCGAAACAGATAGGACAGGATATGTAGAAGTCAACATATCCTGAGGATGTCCCGGTGTCGGGACGAAACGTGCGTCGAAGTGTGTACCTATTGAAAAATTGTGTGTGGTGTTTCATGTGGGCAGTGTTCCTGCATATTGTACCATACAGAATCTTTTCAAGTTGCGGATTATAACAAAACATGTATAATAATCTGTCCTGCTAGTTATGGATTTCCGCAAAATAACGTCTTCTTCCATTCAATAGCAGAGAGCAGGTATAAACATTGATTCATAAACTAAGGATTGTGGGTCAGCGATAAAAGTGTCCGAACCGAATGACATACAAAACGCGAAAAGACATACAATCGCACTTCAGTCTCGTGTTTGAAAATTAGGCTGTATAGTAATGGTTTAAGACATAGATTACAATGTTTTAGTTTGTTTATAAAAATACCCTCAAAAAAATAAAAGTACCCTCGTTTATAAAGGTTTTGTCGTGAATTTCGTATTACACCCATCGTCCAAAGATTATGATAAGCCTATGTATGGGTATATATGATAAATTTTATATATGGTATGGTATGGATATAGATGATAAATTTTATCATAAATGGGATAAGTGCCTATCAACATACTCTCTTAATTAATACGACACCATTTTAAATGCAAAATTATGAAAACAGTGGGAAAATAGTGGACCGGTGTTACACCTGAAGTTTTAATTACTCCCCAAGCGTCGGGTACTAGACTTCGCGAGAATTTTACTTTACCTACAGACTCCATGGCTTTGTTAGGATAATAATTACTAGCAGAGTTCCGGCGAAGTTTGAACCTTCTGTGTTTTCAACTAAGTCTTTAATATAAAATCTTCAATAATTTCCTATACTCCTAGCTCTTTATTATATCTTTATAATCCCTTGGTCAATGTCATATTAAGGCTACAATAATTGATGAATGCAAATATTGATTTATTACAAATTATCTATCGAGGACCACTATGACTTGAGTCGTAATTTTCGAGCAAAGTTTCTATTAGAAACATGTATTATGCCTGCAAAATTCATTGCTATAAACCTACAATGTGTAATTATTAGTCTAATATTTGCGAAAAACTGAATGAAATTTGAATTTCGCGGGCTGGTAGGGTCGAAACACCCTAAGATCTTCGTCATCCACCGTGATCTTAATAGCAAGCAATATGAATAAGGAAAGGTACATAATCTTTTGAGGTAGTGTGACTGTAAAAACCCTCCCTGGCGACCTCCCTGGCGCAGGGGACGCACGCTCGGATTCGAGTGGGCGGTCGCGGGTTCGATTCCCGCAATTATAAAATTCCAAAGTGGCCCACTTTGGAATTTTATAATTTCTAAATTGGCTCAGGTCTGGTCTGGTGGGAGGCTTCGGCCGTGGCTAGTTACCACCCTACCAGCAGAGACGTGCCGCCAAGCGATTTAGCGTTCCGGTGCGATGCTGTGTAGAAACCGTTGGGGTGAATTGACTAACCCCTTCCAAGATAGTACGTTAACATCTTCGGCTGCATCATCACTTACCATCAGGTGAGATCGCAGTCATGTACTAACTTGTATAGTGTAAAAAAAACCCTTAGAAATTTTCAAGGAAATTACTGCAGATTCGATGACAGAGGCAGCGGGGGCACCCTAATTAGCTTTGGCGCAACGCCAGGCGCTTTGTGACGAACTCCGCTGTGAATTGCGCGAATTGTAAACTACGCTGCGCCTGTTAGTTTTCATAATTCCGTTTATTCGGTGCTAACAGCGAGGCAATTCAGACGGTGGTAACAATATTTTCATCACTTGCTCGACAAGGCCTGTATCTCGAAAATAAACCCTTATAATAACCTACCGCTAAGGTGTGGAACACCCTTCCAGCTTCTGTGTTCCCAGCCAAGTACAACCTGAGTGCCTTCAAGAGAAGAGTGAATAGGCATTTTCTAGGCAAGCGCGCTCCATCCTAGACCTCATCATTATTGTTCATCAGATATGATTGTAGTCAAGCGCAAGCCTATCCATAATAATAAAAAAAAAAACGATAAAATATTATAATTAGTTTGAACGAGATCTCATAAGTAGTTTTTTTTTTGGTACTAACAAAAACAAAGTTGAGTTTGCGGTTGGTTAAGGAAAGTTTATTACTTTTTCTATTGTAGTAGGTACGGAACTCTCTGTGCGTAAGTTTGATTTACACTTGGCCGGTTTTTTGTGCGTGAGTAGTCTGAATTCATGGTAAATATATACCTTAAATTACTATTATAAATTTTTATTTAAATTTCATTCGAAAGTGACGTCGTGACGGGATTTGGAAAAACTGAAAACAAAGTTGAGTTTGCGGTTGGTTAAGGAAAGTGTATTACTTTTTCTATTGTAGTAGGTACGGAACTCTCTGTGCGTAAGTTTGATTTACACTTAGCCGGTTTTTTGTGCGTGAGTGGTCTGAATTCATGGTAAATATATACCTTAAATTACTATTATTAATTTTTATTTAAATTTCATTCGAAAGTGACGTCGTGACGGGATTTGGAAAAACTGAAAACAAAGTTGAGTTTGCGGTTGGTTAAGGAAAGTGTATTACTTTTTCTATTGTGTAGGTACGGAACTCTCTGTGCGTAAGTCTGATTTACACTTGGCCGGTTTTTTGTGCGTGAGTGGTCTGAATTCATGGTAAATATATACCTTAAATTACTATTATTAATTTTTATTTAAATTTCATTCGAAAGTGACGTCGTGACGGGATTTGGAAAAACTGAATTTTAGACGGACTGAGCCGCAGGCAAAAGCTAGTAATAATTTATTTATGCTATAAATTCATTACAATTATCATAATTTAAATTATTAATGATTTCAAATTTGTACAAACATTAAAATAATAATGTTTCGCAATTTATGTTTCATAACACGATACCGGGGATTGCCGCGAAATAATTATAATCGTGTTTTAAATTCTGATTGTATCGTTAATGTTTTAATGCAATTAACGAAGTGCACTGCAATGATGGAAATTAACGAGATTAATGCCGTAATTACAATGAAAAGCTGACAATTACTGTCGTTTTGCATACTGTGAAAATAGTTCATAACTATACATAGGTGGACGTCTAGTTTAAAACAGTTTGTTAGGGCTATGGACAGTATTTTTAAGGGTTACGTCCCTCAAAAAAAAAACGGAACCCTTATAAGATCACTTTGTTGTCCGTCTGTCTGACTGTATAGTACATATAGTATAGCTTTATGTAGTGAGTATCCCAATCAATATTGTTATTGAGCGGGCGGGGGTATCAAATGAAACCCCGGTTTTTAAATAAAAATAAAAAAAGATTTTCAATTTCTTTTAATTACCCACAACTATTCCAAATTTAAGGTCGATAGCTTTAATAGTTACTGGAATAATGGAGTTTGACAGACGGACGGACGGGTTGACGGAGAAAGTCTCACCATAAGTATGGAACCCTAATAAAAAGTGAAAACCAGCGCTGGGCATTGTTGCCAATGCCCAGCACAGCTGAGTTTGCGGCCTATTGTCCCTTGTTAGGTTTAGTTTAGTGTAACAATGTTATATAGTTAAGCGAATAATAATGTCTAGCAATACTTTGAATATCTTTAAAAAACGTACGTTTGATTTACTTATGGATAAATGTTATTACAATGTCAATGAATTTTTAAATGAAACTAATTTTTGACTATATAAATTTACAATTATTGACATTCTTAAATACTAATTTTTTGACTTTATAAATTATCTATCTACAATTATTGACATTCTGAATTACTAATTTCTTGACTTTATGAATTATGTATTTACAATAATTGCCATTCTGAATTATAATACTTAATTGACAATATTATGAAAAATGATAGTTACAAAAATGATAATAGCAAACTAATGACATTATTTACATTTTCTTCTTATATTCATACGCCATAAGGCAGAATGTACAAGGATATTGATTGTTATTGTGACCACCTAATGTACCTACATTCTGATGAATAAATGACATTTATTTATTATTATTTATTATTATAACCCGGTTACAATATCTGTGGACCTGGCTCGATGACGTCACATCGTGTCAGCGCTCTGATATGGTGCGCAAAACAATCAAGCTGGGGCGAGCGCGGGGAGGTGAAAGGAGAACGGGAAGGCGGTACGCATTCCAGCGAGGTCCACAGAAATTGTAACCGAGTTTGTAAGAAGTGACAATAAAGTTTTTTATAATTATTATTATTAAAAACCGCCTACGACCTTAAGCGAAGCAGTTTTAATGCAAATACGAGCATAATTATGTCACAATCGCGGCACGGCGGGTCATGGCACAGAGAATCGTATTTCTTGTATAATTGACATTATCACATCTCTGGGCGCCTCGGGTGTGTACTCCCAAGTCCCACGTTACCACGATAAATCCTGTCGCGGTCTCCTTAAATATGCTATGGTTTTGTATCTGTGATCAGAGAAATGGTGGCATGTGTAATGCAAATAGTACGTGTTTTACTGTTTAAGGAGCATGCCATGGGTGTGCCCGCGAAATTCAATTTTTTGTTGCTTTTCGCGATTTTGAAGCTAATAAGTTATAGTCTAAATTATGGCAATCAAATTGCGGGAATTCCAGTATCAATTATCATCTTCACGTGTTTATATAAAAATCCCGGTTTGAAAGTGTCGAATTAAAGAAATTATTCCGAGAATTGCGAGTTACTCACTTAAAATTCCATACTCGAACAAATTTCCTAGGATAGACATTTTTAGGCAAAGGTTTTGATATAAACATGTAAAGGTGATACTGCCATTCCCGAAAATTGACTGTCATAAGCCTATTAATATCTGGGTGACCGGCTTCGCTCGGTAGTTTAACTACTGGCTAATAGATGGCAGCAGAAGTCATATTTTTATTATTTTTTTGGTAAATTCGACATTTTCTAAAAATGAATCCTAGCTAGATCGATTTATCGCCCCCAAAACCCCCTGTATACTAAATTTCATGAAAATCGTTGGAGCCGTTTAGTTCATCGTTGGTTTTTAGAGCCGATCCAGATTATATAGAAATAAGTAAGAATTGCTCGTTTAAAGATATAGGATTATGTCTAATTAGCGTACAAATTTTAAATAGCCACGAAAATTTTGAATTTCGCGGGAAGACCCGTTGAATTCGCCTTAATATAAAGTTTTTTTATAACCTTGGTCTGTGGTTGCTACCACGGATATAAACCTGAGGATGAACCCACTGGTACACTTTACGTAAACTATCATTCAAGAAAATAGTAGCGCCATTCGACAATGTATCCGCTCTTGGGGCCGGTTTCCACCAAAGCGGAGCGGAGCGGAAAAATTACTACTATGTGTTCTAAATCATACAACAATCACATTAAACTAGTTTTATTAATCCACAACGATACACAATTCAAACAAATCTCCACAGTTTTTTTCAAATCCAATTATGTATCAACGTCCTCTTTTCGTCTTTTCTAAAAAGCACCTCCTTACGTCATTCTCCTGTCAACTTCAAAAACTTTACGTTCAGATTGTTATATTGCCGACAAAGGTCGTCTAGTTACACGGCAAATGCTATTTAGTACACAAATCAAGTAGGTACATCCTACTATCCTACTTCCTATCCTACTTAATATTATAAACGCGAAAGTTTGTAATAATGTGTGGATGTATGTTTGTTACTCTTTCACGAAAAAACTACTGAATGGATTTTGATGAAACTTTACAACAATATAGCTTACACATCAGAATAACACATAGGCTATTATTTATAAAGATATAGTGTGAATTATCCAAAATATATAACGATAAGTGTCACGTAAATAGGAAAAAACTGCAATCTGCGACCTTTCCTGACGTACGCCGCGAAAACCGTTGGAGTTACACGTATAATGTATGATGGAAATGTTTATCTTAAATAGTACTACAAAAAAGCCCGCGATAGCATATATCCAACTCTTATGTGTAAGCCATTATCGCCAAAATAGTGCACCCCGAGTGCCCGATAATAGGCGTTCCCGCGCTGCCGTGCCACTGCGGGCGGGACGGGGAAGCGGCATTTATGAGTGCGCGAAAAAAAATACTTACTACCATCATTCTTACAATTTTCCATCACCAGCATCATTTTTTGAAACCGCGGCGCGGCAATATAGCCTAAAGATAGATCAGAGCTCTGATGACATAACATCCCCTAAAAAGGATTTTTAAAAATCTCGAAATTCACGCGGGCGAAGCCGCGGGCAAAAGCTAGTTATTTATAAAAATTAACTTAAACAAATAATAAATCACAACATATGTGTGTATACTCATAAGACATTTAACTCATGCTTCATTAGTTCATTACCGGCTAAGTGAATGAATGAATGAGTTCGTCACTCAATTTGCAGAAGCGTTGGAATGAAGCGTTGATCCGATACACGATACAATGCATTGAGCGTAAATCAAATTCCAGTGACGCGCGAGAAATCTAATTAAGGAATTCGCAAATCGTGTTGCCGTTTGCTTGACTGCTAGCTCAAATAGTTGAGGGGTTCAACGTAAGTGGGACACGCACACCGAGGGTTCCATACTACCTCCGTTGACGACCTTCGTGGCGCAGGGGACGCACGCTCGGATTCGAGTGGGAGGTCGCGGGTTCGATTCCCGCCACGGGCCACTTTGGAATTTTATAATTTCTAAATTGACTCAGGTCTGGTCTGGTGGGAGGCTTTGGCCGTGGCTAGTTACCACCCTACCAGCAAAGACGTACCGCCAAGCGGTTTAGCGTTCCGGTACGATGCTGTGTAGAAACCGTTGGGGTGACATAACTTACCCATTCCAAGTTAGTACGCTAACACCTTAGACTGCATCATCACTTACCATCAGGTGAGATCGCAGTCAAGTACTAACTTGTATAGCGTAAAAAAAATACTACTAAAGAAGTAAATAATGTTTTACTCACTTTTGTTCATGAATTTACGAGGTATTTATTTCGACAGTGTGCTCAATAAATCAAAAACTATCGGGCACAAAAATAAATAAAAATCGGCTATCGGTTAAGCTTCGGTAGCTACTGAAATAATCGAGTGTGACAGACGGACGGACGGACAGCGAAGTCTCCGTAATAGGGTTCCTTTTTTACCCTTTGCGTACACAAAAAAAAACGTTTAAAAAGTTCACATGTAGATTCGTAAGTATCTACCTAAAAACGAATGAAAAATAAAACCTAAGCTCGGTTCGGTTTTGTAAAACAAAGCAGGAATTCGGGCCGGGCAAAGGTATTCTAATAAAACTAGGAGAGCATTTCTCCTAAGATCTCACACTTTATGTAACCAAATTCCCGCTTCCCGCTATCCAGCTTAGGTTTTATATGAGACGGAAGCACACTGCGCGCATTTTAAAATTCCTCACGTGCCTACGTATCTTGAGATGCGATAGAAATTTCTGTAAACTGGCACTAAAGATTGGTATAGATTGGTATACAAATAAAATGAAAATTAGAATCTATGTCTAATATGGAATTATTATACTAAGTTATTACTTTTTGTCAGGACATTACACAGTTTCTCTAGTCCGAAAGTTAGCTAAGTACTAGATAAGCGATGAGTACTAGATAACTCATAAATGTACATAATATTTAATACACATAAATATATTACGAGTATATTGAAAAAATTCAGACACTGGATTACTGAACTGGGAATCGAATCGAATCATGTACGGCAGTATCGCTACCGCTACGCCATTCGATCGTCTAGTTAAGCAACTGATTGATTACCATTGTATCTATCTATGTTTTAAAACAAAATTGGAAACACAATTATTTTTAAAGAACAGTTGCCGAGTTTCTTGCCCATTCTTCTCGACGCAAAACAAATTTTCGCACATGGCGGCAGAGTCTGACATTTCAGTGGCCGCGGCCTACGGGAAAGAATGAACATTTTGATTCACTCTGTAAACTAAGGTATTATTATTAAGGTGGTAGGTACCACCACCACCAGATTATTGTTAAACTTTAATACGGAAGTAACTAAAATTATGTAAACATGCATAAAGCATAGTTTTCCACATAAGAAGAAGCGTTAAAAACTCGTATCAAAGCAGCTGGGACCGCAAAGCTTGCAATATATCCTAGGAATCCGATATTGGATGGCCACTACTGCACAGAGACTGAAAGTCATGACATAGATAGATCGCGGTCTCGAATTTCTGGTTTAAGAAATTTATTGTCTCGTAAAAAGTATACAATACTCACTTAAACGAAACTTAAGGCTAATTAATATAATATTTAATGAATTTTATGCAAGTATGAGGTTTTATAACCGTACTAGCTGATCCTAGCGGCTCCGACCGCGTAAGTTTTGGTTTTTAGGGTTCCATACCAAAATGGTAAGAATGGAACCCTTATGGTGAGACTTTCTCCGTCCGTCCGTCCGTCCGTCCGTCTGTCATACTCGATTATTTCAGTAACTATTAAAGCTATCGACCTGAAATTTGGAATAGTTGTAGGTAATTGCGGCGCGACGTTATTGCAATCATAAAAAATTGAAAATCTTTTTTATTTTTATCTAAAAAGGGGGAAAAACCGGTGAGTAGGGTATCATATGAAAGTTATGTTTGCGGTTTGCCAACAAAAGTACCTACATGTAAATTATACTTGTAAATACATGAACCAAAGTGATTCTTTTAATGTTTAACTTCTTTTATGGTATGGAACCCTCGGTGCGGGAGTCCGACTCGTACTTGGCCGGTTTTTTTTAATAATTCGTGGGTTTTCCCGGGATTAATGTGTTCCTAAAAGTATATTCCATTTCATACGCCATAAAGACATTTCTTTTTTGATTCTTTCAATGTTTTACTTCTTTTATGGAATGGAACCCTCGGTGCGCAAGTCCGACTCGCACTTGGCCGGTTTTCATGAATTCCTTATACTTTATTGAACTTCGTTCGAAAGCGATGGGAAATAATATAGCTAGGACCTGCAAGATTGCTTCGAATTATGTTTTGGCTTAAATCTAGTAAAATATTATAAAATACGAAAATACAGAAAGTCGTTTTAGGTCATGAAAATTAATTCAAAACACTTAGGAAGTATTCCCGCATTATAGATTATCAAGTTGTTCAACTATTTCAAAATCGCAAGCCTCAAGAACAATGTTTAGCCAGCTTTGCAGCCATAATAAAGTTAAAAGCTACTACTAAAAAAGCTTAAAAAACAGAATGTTGACGCTTATCCAATTTTCATAGCAAATTTGCTAAGTTGCTATAAAAATATTATGTTGCGAAAATTTTATTAAAACTGAATTTTGCAGCCTGGGATTTTTGTTATCTTGTATAACGTCTAGCGAGAATTCCGAATTAATAGAAGGGAATTGACTTGATAAGCATTTGTACCGCGGGTTCAATGGTTTTATCCCATCACAAACACCGAGGTGTTGGTTAAAAAAAATTCAAAATTCAAAATATCTTTATTTCACATAGGCCTAATATACAGGCTCTTGTAATAGGTCAGTATGATATTTGTCACATTTGTATGGCGATAACTCCAAGTCGACATAAAACTAAGTTTACGAGGGTTCCAACGCGCCCTGCACTGAGAAGAAGCCCACAACAAACTCAGCCGGGTTTTGTTTTCTGTTATCACCACTTCACAAAGGCTCTTAGAAACTAATTGAGCTACTATAATTATAGCAGTTCATTCATTTCCTAGGATATTAAGCTTTATTAATGAGCTTTCGTTTTACAGCGACTTTGAACTTATTGAGGGATAAGTTTAATATTTCATTAGGGAGTTTGTTGTAAAAGCGTATCCCATTTCCTTTATGGTTACGGTAGCAGTGTCGTGAGTTCAATGGTTTTTACCCTTTTCAAAAATCCCCAACGCGCCTAATGAAGTTTTCACTTTAAAACTTTAACCCTTTCTCTATAATTGGACACAACAAAAAGAAAAGTAAAGCAAATAGCATAATTACATAACAGAGGCGCTTGGCACGGCGCCAGCTTGAATTCACTCACGTTATTGTAAGAAGCGCTGGAGAAATAATTACACTTCTCCAGGTATTCCGCAATTTTATTCTCTAGGGCAATTGACAACTACTCTAGACAGGGCGAACCGCGCGAAAAAATGTCGCCAGTTTATCGGTGTCATTAGTACCAACAGTATAAGGCCACGCGGTAGTTCGCTCAGTGGCTAGCGGCGGCGGGTATTTTGACAGTTTACTTGTATGAAAAAGGTTTACGTAACGGATGACCATATCTTGAGGTTAGTAATCAGTGTCTAGGGCAGAATAATATAATGTACTACGTTCGATGGCACTAACAAGAACCGGCCAAGTGCGAGTCAGGATCTGATGATGTAATACTGGAGAAATCGAGGGAAATTCTCGAATTTTATAAGAATACTTGAAATGGTTTAGGTATTGTTTGAAATAGTTTTATTTTCCATCTCGTATTTAAGTATTATTGTAATATTGTTTTTTAATTTTCATACTGGCACTGTATGAAATTGCCGACACATTAAAACAAAAATTACAGTTTCCGATAAAAATGAGAAAAGTAGAGCAAGTTTTGGTAGAACTTTCTATGGAGAAAATTTAATCCAGTCGTGTTTCGGCTTCGGAGCAAAAAGTCACAAAATATATGAACTTCAAATTTTAAAGTTATATTAATAGTTTTCAACCTGTAGTGTCACTAAAAATTGCCTAGATAACTCTTTTATGTAACTAAAAGACCAGCGATAAGTCACCCGTCCTGATGACGGATACAATGGACACACGGCCTCACGAGTAGCTACGAGTATAGCCGAACATTGTTATCAGTACACAGGATCATGGATTGATGCGAAAGGGGGTTCTTATCTGCGCCGTTCCGGCTTAGCCCGAGTGGGCATTAAGAGTTTAAGTCTGATCCGGCTTAGCCTTAATTAAACTTATTCTACGGAAACATTATTACCGGTACAGTATGTTCCAATTACACGCAAAACAGATTTAATTATTTTGCTATGATCTTGTAACTACCTTTTTTTTTTAATTTATTTAAGTCAAAAAATACAAGCATAAATTACATTTACAATAACTCGCCAAACTGGGCTACAAGTTTGTTGGCGAGAAGGCCCTCTTTTTTTACCGACTTCAAAAAAAGGAGGAGGTTCTTAATTCGTCGGAATCTTTATTACATGAATATTATGCGCCCTTATTACCTGAAAATAACCGCCCGCTCTCCTCAAGCAGGAAAGTCAAGCTACCAAACGAACAATACCACCACCACACATGCAAAACCATAATAGACATAATACGAGTATAATCAGGACCCGGCGGACTGCGCGAAACAATGTTAATTGGTGTCAAAATGTTTGTCTATAACACCAACAGCGTCAATTGTAGGCTGACCACATTATTGTCTATGAACCGCGGTCGATTTCCGCCATGTTGCGGCGCAGCAGTGGAAATTTCTCGTTCAGAGGGCCTAGACAAAGTGGCATTCTAATCGCGATTTTGTTATATTAGCGATATAGAATGCCAAAAATGTACGGGATTGACGTCAGTTAACGCTATGCCATAGCGTTATTTTGGACTTTTCTATTCGCAACATCGCTAATAGATTGTCACTTTGTATACAGACGCAGTTCCAATGGACTCATCCTCGAGTTCATATCGGTGAACCCCACACAAAACTCCTACACAACTCTCAACACACGTTTTGCCCCGACACCGGTAAATCCTCAGAAGATGTTAGCTTCACTATGCGAAGTTGTGTACTCTGACTTGACAGCAATTTAATTGTTACCTCAATAATGCACCATTTTGTAATAATTATTCTTAATGATTTAAGTACAAAATATCTGGATGACCGGTAGGTAGCTCGGTTTTGCTAATGGCCCATAGATGGCAGCAGGAGTCATATTTTTTTTTTAATAAATTCGACATTTTCTAAAAATGATTCCTAGCTAGATCGATTTATCGCCCCCAAAACCCCCTGTATACAAAATTTCATGAAAATCGTTTGAGCCGTTTCCGATATTCAGATTATATAGAAATGTATATAAATATATACCAGAATTGCTCGTTTAAAGGTATAGGATTAATATCACACTTACTAAAGCTCTATAGGCCATTTATAACCGTCACGACCGACGCCTTGAAACATTTTAATTATAACGACAGCAATCGTATTTCAGAACGCCCTTCCGGCGTTTTCACGACGACGCTTGGTGTCATGAAAATAAGCATTTTTGTAAATAATTAAAATAATTTCGGATTTCATGGTTTTCCTTTCATTTAATTTATCAAGTTTCTTAGAGAGATTTGATCCTTACATTTGATCTAAACGATCGAGGCAATAATAAAAGTAGGTTATATTTTTTACCGATTTTAGTCGGTTCTATTCCCGGGTGTGGCAAGCGAATTTTCGCAAATCTTTGAATGCAGTTTTAATTCTAGAGAAGATGACTTTTGGAGTAACTACCTAAGTTTTAACCAGTAGCCAGTTAATTTGGCCAGTTATTTAATTTTTACCAGTATCTATCCGCACACACCTACCTATGTATTATTTGTTTCACAATTCGCGTTCGTTCACGAACATTTTTCATATCTGAATTCTTTATTTTTCAGTTGAGCATAACTCAAAAAGTGGTAGAACGGTGAATTTTTTATTTTTCCATCAACACACGAGGAATTGTTCGAGTGGGGAAAAATTCACTGTTTTTATATCAATACGGACAATGCATGAAAATTTTTGTACAGCTTTATTCGGGATGTCTATATCCCTTATAGATTATGGATGAATGTATGAAAGAATTTACACAAAGGTTTTTTATACACTACAATTAGTATTTCGTTGCAATCTCACAATGTTAAGTGAAGATGCAGCTGAATATGTTATCGTTCTAAATCGATAACACACACACACAACACAGCATTGCACCGGATTGCTAAATCGCTTGGCGGCGCGTCTTTGCCGGGAACGTGGTAACCAGCTGCGGCCAAAGTCTCCCACCAAACCAGATCTAAACCAATTTCGAAATTATAGACCATTTTTTAAATTCCAAACTGACCCATTTCTGATGGGCAGAAATTATGTAGTCTAGGATGGAGCGTGCTTGCCTAGAAAATGCCTATTCACTCTTCTCTTGAAGGCACCCAGGTTATACTTGGCTGGGAACACGGAAGCTGGAAGGGTGCAGTTTCACACCTTAGCGGTTCGTATCAGAAACGTGGAAGAAAAACGTTTCGTGCGAGTACGCTGGACATCAACCACATAAGGATGCCACTTCTCTCGACGTCCTGCGATTCTTTGGTAAAGGTGAAGGAGGTACAAGATTGTGGAGTTCTTGAGCTCACTCTCCAAAATATATCCTGTCATGCTATTCTACAAAATGAAATAGCTGCCAGACAGCTGCCAACTCGAATATGGCATGCAAAATTGTACTCTATTACAACTTACAAATTCATAGATGCAGAGATGTATACGCTCGTCGCTGTTTTGCAGAATAGCACGGCTGTAAACAAGTAAATAAGCAATTTAAAAATTAAAAAAACACGACTGGTAAAACACTTTTTTCCAAAAAAATATAGCCGATTTTACTCGGAAGGATGTAAGGATTATAACGATACCCCATACGTCCAAATCTGTTCAGCCGTTCAGAAGTTATGGTTTAGAAGTTATACATGAACCCTAAAAAAACATTATACTCCTATTTTGGGTAGTCGTGTAAAAAACCGCTAAACAGGCAACACTACATCCCATGGAGGAAATCGAATCCGAGGTCACTTTAATACTGCAGACAAGGGATAAGGAAGTGTTTTGCGCAATTTTCACGTGATTACTCGAACAAAGCAGGGGCGAGACTGTTTGCCACTTTGTATGAAAATAACATAAAATAAAACCTAGATAAACTTTCGCAAAACAAGAGCAAGAAAAGAGTGCTAATTTGTTACTTGTTAATTAGGAGTTTCTTTTAACGAGTTTTCCAGGGATTTTGTACCACGTTTTTTCATTCATAATATTATTATCTTGCATCTTGCTATTTGCATTTAGCTGCTTCCTGCAGTAAGCGGATAGCAGTATTAAAGTTGAGCTTGAAAATTATTTTTTATTTAAAATGTAGTAACAGAAATAGCATTTTTACTTGGACATTATTTTTTAAAGATGAGGTCATGCGTCTGCCTCATAAGAGGTCCAGAGAAGGCCGAATACACTCGCGACGCTCTTTGAAGTATTAGTACCTAGTTATATCCATTTCTTAGCAAGGCGGTGGTCTATAACAGACGTGTTAAATCACGTCCGACGTGACGCTGTACGCGGCCTATGAATGCTACTATGGAAATGTCAGAAAAACAAACGCCGCGTCAGACGTGTCAGAGAGACCACACTAATACATTACCATAGTAAGCATTCGTAGGCCGCGTACAGCGTCACGCCGGACGCGACCTAACACGTTTACTATGAAAATGTACTAACATAGGGAAAACCCCCTAACACACATGGCCCAATCAACCTCGCGGTTATGGGGGCCGAATCGCGGGAGGGCGCCTGTTCGGTACTTGCTCTTGGCGTGTTCCCGGGGCGCCTTCTTGACTCCCTACAAATTGTTTCCACTCACTCCTTGTCCCTACGTGCTCACTCTCCCCATATGGAAATGTACTAGTGTGATCTCGTCGTTCGTGCGCCGCGTCCAGCGTGTCAGAGAGACCACACTAGTATATTTCCATAGTAAGCATATTCATAGGCCGCGTATAGCGTCACGCCGGACGCGACCTAACGCGTCTGTTGCAGACCACCGGCTACAACTTTCAAATACAGATATATGTTATTACAATTACAATGTTTCTACCTTTTTAGACATGTAAAAGTTACAAGAGATCCTTATACAGTAAGTAATCTTAATTGAATATAATTTTACCAATAATAAATAAAACAAATTGAATTAAAGTCATAATACAGAAAAAATTAAATTATTAAAAGAACCACTGAATGATGTCGCTAGATTACTTTAAACATTCTTTAAGTTTAAATTTCCATTAGATATTTGTTAAGTTTCCTTTTAAATATATTATTTAGCGTCAATTTTTCAAAATCCTTTAGTAACTCATTATAATTTTTTTACTGCGGTACAATAAGGACTTTTCATGAATGGACTGCAGTACAGTTTCGCTATACTTAAGTACATTGTTTTTTCGTGATATCTTATAGACCTATTCATATTAATTTCACAATTAAGTATTTTAGTATAAACATACAAACAGAAGAACAACAAAGTAACCCTGTAAGGGTTCCTGAATTTCTCCGTTTGAGGCACGGAACCCAAAAAACTATTATTATTTAGGAAAACACAGCCTTGTTTCAACAAAATTTCGTTTCATGGATTTAATAATACACAGAAACTATATAATATTGTTATCCGTCCCTACAAGGACCCATGGAAATGTTATTGAATGTTACGAGACCCTAAAAGGGATCCTTACAACATCCGGAGCAATAAAACCATATAAAACATTTTTCTTTTGATGCTGGAAGCGCAGGGAAATTTCTATTGCGTCAATATCGAATTCGGATAAATGACATGGCCGGATTCTGCCCTCGGCAAAAATATGCATGGCTATTGACAAACAGTACGTCATATTAAAGCTTATAATTATGTCTTTACATTCGTTTATTTTTTATGATCAGAAAACAGGCGAGAGACATAATATCGGCATAACAACTTGCAACAAAATGCGCCTAAATATTTTTAATAGCAATGATATAAAAAGACATTTTTATGCAAATATCAAAATCTTTGCATAAAAATGTCTTTACTAGGAAATTAATCCAAGTATCGAGTTTTAAGTAAGCCTATTATGTCTTATTAACTTAAAAATCGCGAAAAACCACAAAATTTTTGAATTTCGTGGGCACACCCGAGGCAATCCAAGATTGAGAAAACAGAAAAAAAACTTAGTAAGCCCAACAACTAACAAGTCTTGAACATTTTAGATTACAAGACGTCGCAGTCGAGTAAAAACTTAAAGAACGAGCATGATTCAAACCCCACTGCAATGTTTTTTCTTTATAGCAATTCATTATCGTCTCGTCGACGTTTTGAAGTCTCAGCTTAAAATTCAGAAATGCAAACAACATCTTCCTTCATTATACGCTGCGAGCAACACGACTGTCTTATGAACTGATGTTATACTGCAAAAGAAGCTGAAACAAACAACTTGTACAAAGTAACGAGTTGTCGAGTCTAACAAAGATTCCGACAAATAGAGAACCTCCTTCTTTCTTGAAGTCGGTTAATAATACAGTGAGATTTGGCTGTAAAATCTAGAATGTATTTTCAATTCGTACGTTGCACAAACTTTCTTAGTTCATTTTCAATGAATTTCGCGCATTTTTAACCGACTTCAAAAAAAGGAGGAGGTTCTCAATTCGTCGGAATCTTTTTTTTTTTTTGTTTTTTTTTTTTTTTTTTTTATCTATGTATGTTCACCGATTACTCGAAGACGCGTGGACCGATTTGAAAAATTCTTTTTTTGTTTAAGAGGGTTTTGTTTCTCCAGATGGTCCCATTTTAATCAGGTCAGGATCTGATGATGGGATCCTGGAGAAATCGAGGGAACTCTTCAAATTTTGTATGGACACATGAAACTATTTGAGTATTATTAGAAAGAGTAATATTTTCCAAGTTGTCCTATGGTCATCAAGTCAGGATCTGATCATGGGATCTTGGTGAAATCGAGGGAACTCTTCAAATTTTGCTAGTATACTTAAAGCGAGTTGGGTATTTTTTATAGTTACTGGTGCATATTCTACCAGATACTGATTTGATGACTAAAGTCATCAAGTCAGGGTCTGATGATGGGATCTTGGTGAAATCGAGGGAACTCTTCAAATTTTGCTAGTATACTTGAAGCGAGTTGGGTATTTTTTATAGTTACTGGTGCATTTGCTAGCAGATACTGATTTGATGACTAAAGTCATCAAGTCAGGGTCTGATGATGGGATCTTGGTGAATTTGAGGTATCTCTTCAGATTTTATGAACACACCTCAAGCAATTTGGGTATTTTACAACGCCTTGCATTGTTTTCCACTAAAAAGTATAAAATAAAAATGGGAAATGCTTTCCAAAAAACCAACTTCAAATGCCACTACAAAGAGTGAAATAATTTTTATTTAAATTTTAGGTACCTACACCAATTCGAAGTCGGGCGATTGTCTATGACTTCGTCATTTCTTCGCACATCAAGTAAGTAAGAAGGACTATTAGGGATTGTATGAAACATTGCCCGACTTCGAATTGGTGTAGGTACCTAAAATTTAAATAAAAATTATTTCACTCTTTGTAGTGGCATTTGAAGTTGGTTTTTTGGAAAGCATTTCCCATTTTTATTTACCGAAAATGATGAAACCTACACGAGTGGGCTGATTCAGTATCGTTCAGTTTCTAAGGCAAAAATCCTATATTTGTGATAGTTACTGAAATAAAGGGTTGTGACACACAGACAGACAGACAGACAGATAGACGGACAACAAAGTGATCTTATAAGGGTTCCGTTTTTTTCTTTAGAGGTACAGAATCCCAAAAATCATTAAAATTGGGATAAGCCGTTTCGTAGGAATTTTGTTACGAACACTGCGACACAAGAACCTTATATATTAGATATTTAATTACAATTCTAAAAAACTTTTTGACTATTGCTAAAAAAACTTTTTACAGCAAAATTAGTAACAAAGCAGCTAGTTGTAGAACGAATTATTGTTAACCACAGGTAATAAAGCGGTCCAATTTACAGCGCCGCTCGAAACGACCAAAAATGGTCACCAAATTGCTTCCAAGTTTTCACACCTGCTTTATGTTTAGAAAATTCCAATTTAAATTTGGTTTTTCGCAATTTGTTAGCTAATAAGACATGATAAGCTTAAGGCATTTTTAAATTGCGGGAATAGCAGTACATGTTCATTTTCTCCTAGTACTTATATAAAATTCTCGGGCCAACAACAACGTTTGCCGGGTCAGCTAGCATGTTTAGTATATAAATCCAGCTGACCTGTCAAACGTTGTTTTGCCATATAGGGGAAAATGGCTTACGACCTATTCCCAAACACATTCGGTAGGAATGCAGACAAAAAAATCGGTCTAGCCGTTTTGGAAGAGTTCGTTTACAAACACTATGACACGAGACTTTTATAGCTCTTTGCTTGACTTGACTATTTACAATTATTACAATTTTTTTAAATTTTATCGCCCTGCCCTTGCGTTCTATCTTTAAAACCAGCATAACATCGCAGGAGGTTCGCAGTAAATTTTCCATTTTGTGCTGGAATATTGCCTCTACACTGCAGCTCCAAACTAGACCGCACGCAATTACCGGCAACACCGTAGGTCTGTGCAAATCTTGTATATTCATAAGTGTACGGTCAGCAAGAAAGTCGTCTCGATAAACATTTTGCGAATTTCAGCTAAACTAACAGTTAATAGGCAAGAAAACCGAATTCTACTCTCATCAAACTACTGTTGAATACTTCCTTTCCAATTAAAAATGTTAGACAATGGTTTTCTCATGGATATCATTATCAGAACTGGACTAAATTGAAATGGGGTCCCATTTCAATTTAGTCCATTTCAATTTAGTCCAGTACACGGAAAGCAATAATACAATAAAAAAATCATTGCTATTAAAATTATTTAGGCGCATTTTGTTGCAAGTTGTTATGCTGATATTATGTCTCGCGCAAGTTTTTTGATCATAAAAATTAAACTATCGTAAAGACATAATTATAAGCTTTAATATGACGTACTGTTTGTCAATGGCCATGAATATTTTTTTCGAGGGCAGAATCCGGCCATGTCATTTTTGATTTATGCAAACGTTTTTCCGTTTATTCTGACGGTACATAATATTATACTGGCTTCCCCTACAATATGCCCGCTTGTGTGGCGTCCTCTAAAGATTGAAATCTGCGTTTACCACCAATTGATTTATCGTAATAAATAGTGATTATTATTATGTATATTGTACACAAATTGTTTTAGTTTCCATAATCTGGTTTGGCTTTACAATAATATACGTTAAATAATTAACAAAAAACCGACTTCAACTCTCATCAAATTCCTCTTCTGTCTTCACTCCTTTCCAATTAAAAAGAACATTGGCAGAAAATGCAAATAATGTTTAGCGTCTAGAAGTAACATTTATTACAAGATCATTCAAGTAAATAGCTGATTTTTTTCAAGGTATTGCCAGGTATTGTAAAGGACGGGTCAAAAAATAAAATATTTAAAGAAATTCAATTGATTACTATCATTAATCAATTAATCAATTAACAAAACTACTAATAAAAATCGGTCATTGAACAAAATTGGTAAATACATACGATAGAGTTTTTATTTCAATCAAAAGTGATTGAAATAAAAATTCAGCATACAAACGATAGAGTTTTTATTTCAATCACTTTTGATTGAAATAAAAACTCTATCGTTTGTATAACTCTATCGTATGTTTGCAAAGGCAAACATTGGACAATAAGAAAAAAAAAATACAAAAATGTCAAATGCTAATTAGACATTTTGACCTATGAATTTTGACATTCAAAAATTGCTTCATAAAATAGTTCTATTAAAAATAAGGCGATATAAATCTTTGAAAATAAGACTTAAAAATAGATAGAAGAAATATAAGTAAAATAAAATGCATAGCAGAAAAAAGAAGATAAAAAGGCACGATGTTGTATACGACAATTTGGAACGAGATTCCATACCCAAGAGAGGATATTACTCCGAACTAGTCTCTGATATGACTAAAGACGATGACTCCAAGCTGGTCTTTGCCAAGAAGAGAATGAAGCTTCTGTTACAGGTAAATCGGAACCCGCAATTGTTAAATAGCAAGATAATCCTCGTAGTAAACTTATGGCAGTTAAATTGCGGGAACCTCAGTCTCATATTTACTTACCAATACTAAAATTTTAATAAATTAGTTCGAGAATCGAGTTTGACGTGAAAGACTCACAAAATAGTAGACTTCGGGAATAATTTCCGAAACTGAAAACTTTTTAGCAAAAACTTTAAGTGAACATTAACATCATAACATTAGTAGCAACACTTGTGAAGATGATACTGCCATTCCCGCAATTTCACTGCCATAATTATGTTGCCTTAATATTATATTGTACACATATTATAATATAATGATTATTAGCTTACAAAATATTACGAACAGCCTTTTCATCGAACCCTAACTGCTTTCAGGCCAAAACTGACAAATTGGCTCCTATGCTAATGTCATTGCCGAGACCTCAAAGACCGAAGCTCCTCCTTCCTCTGGGCCGATGGACCACTTACAGCGAGGACGACAGTATAGTTAGTATATTATATTATGTTTATAGAATTAATATCTGAGTGTGTTGTGGTCGTCTCCATGGGGAACAAGTCCCCACGGGGTACGGGCCTCGAGGCTTGCCTCCTTACCCAGGCGTTGTGTCGCAGGGGAGCTGCGTTCCCCCGGTGTTGTACTTTTAGCCCCAGTAAGGGGCTAAGGCCGCGCTTACTTGGCTTGTGGCCTGATGGTATGGTGGGTCTGGTGGCCCCGACCGAGCTTTGTTCGGTATTTGCTCTATGTGCCAATAGATGGCAGTAGTGTACATCTTTGTATGCTTATGAACATAATATTGAGAAGTAGAATTTATCTGAATCCACATTTTAATAAATTTTTATTTTGATACAGCTATTCCCATCCGAAACATTTGTTCCGAAGCTACAGTTTATGAGCGTGGTCTTGCCCAAAGAGTTGCCTCGTCTTGTCAAAATAGAAAGGCTTCGACGAAAATTTTTAGCTTCAAACATAAAGGTAAGGTATTAATTTAGTTATTTTTTTAAATTATAAATCTTTTAAAATCTCTTCCGAGATAGTGATAACAATAAAAATTCCCGACGTGTTAGTTGTGCTTATAAGTATTTTGTGAGTCTAGAAAAATGCTGTAAAGAAGTCTATAATATGAAATAAATCATTTGAAATTTGAAAAACAAAATATTTAAACGAACAAGATCTGCAACGATTTGCAACATCTCCTATTATTTTAGTTCAAGATCCATAAGCATAGTAATAGTTCAAATTATAATAATAGTAGTGACCAAAGACTTCTATGTAGGTATCCCTGCAATCAACCATTCTAAGTCATGGTAGAGAAATAAGATCTCTTCCAAGTTAGTACGATTAAATCCTCGGCCGTGGCAGGTAGTTTTAAAAGTGAATTCCCTTCTAGATTCGACACCGTTATCCTACTGGCTGCACCAGTTTAACTGTAATTTGACTTGTAACTGACGACCTCCGTGGTTGAGTGGTTAGCGTGCCGGTTTTCAAGGCGCCGCCATCTCTGAGGTTCCGGGTTCGATTCCCGGTTGGGGCAATGTAGAAAAATAACTTTTCTACATTGTCTCGGGTCTGGGTGTTGTGGTACCTTCGTTGTTTCTGATTTCCATAACACAAGTGCATAAGCTACTTACTATGGGATCGGAGCAATGTATGTGATGTTGTACTCTATATAAACTCGCCGGCATATTTAGCGGAACATAAAAAAAAGGTTTGATATCAGTATCATATAAAGTTGCAAATATTTTCAAATTAAGAAAACAACTGAACATCACATTTTATGCAATTGTTTTAATTTTATTCAAATACACCTTATCTGGAGCAAACTTCGAGTATTTCTTCCTTCTGAGTTTGATTTAAAATTTCATTGAAATACTGTTTTTTGTTAGTTTTTTTTTAATCGCGTATCTTTCTGGAGTTGATGACTGAATTATGCCTGACTTATGTAACTGTTTTAACTAGGTCCTACTTAAAAATACCCTATACTTCCTTGATTCATCTAAATATTGATCTTTCTCAGGTTGGCACGTGATTTTCCAATGGTAGGACCCTTTTATACGTTGTGTTCATAGTAGTATCCCAAATCCTTTTAGAGCGTCAGAAGTCATGAGTCCACTAGTCCCGAAGCCATAATAATTTATCAAGTGATAAAAATAGGTCCTGGATCCGGCTATTGCCAAACCCAAGACCATAATTTAATAAGTGATAAAAATAGGACCAGACGCAATGTCTGATCCTTATAACATGGTTCTTGCTTCATAATTGTTTACTAAGTAGGCCCTACTAGCAGCCCGGCATACTTCGACTATAAGTCTCCATACACCTAGCACTGCGTTCGGTAAGCGTTCGAATAGACCCTACTAACAGCCCGGCGTACTTCGACTATAAGCCTCCATACACCTGGCACTGCGTTCGGTAAGCGTTCGATAGTGGCATCTTTATGAAAAAGATGATCCTGAGCCCCGCACTCGCCCAGAATGGTGAGCTCCCGCATCCGCCCAGAACCCGAAGGCGCCCCGAAGGGTGAGCTCTCCCCCATCTCTCATAAGAGGTAAGACTAGCCGCTTCAAGGTGGCGGTCCACCTATGTTCACATCCCCGGAGGGATATGAGATAAACAGCCTCATTAAGGTGGAGGTTACACCTATGTGATGTGATGATGGAGCACTCTATCAAGAGAGCCCCTAACGGTTGTACCGCCCCAGATTTTATGTGTTATTCTTATCCCGGTGAGGATAAGAGATCAGCACCTTAAGCGCGGTGTCACGCATACTAGAGACCAAGAGACACTCTGCAAACATCAAGGACTGACGGCGCAGCCTACCGTATTACTTATAGTGCAACAGCCAGCTGCGACACATCACTACACTCGACGTCATACAGATAGATACGCCACTTAGGACGCTTACCCGTATTATACCATATCGGTACGGGCATTCACTGTGTTAGCCATCAGTAGGATCTCACTAGACTCGACTGTACTTCATAATATTTATTATTCATAAGACACGCCATGACCATCAACATGACGCAAAGCCATCAGAAGTATTTATGTCATGCACCAATACCATCTCGGACTTAGGCGCACTCGGCAGCCCGCGTCCCTTCATATTATATCTTTGATAATGTCTTTCGCTCACACTTTACCTTTTAATGTGATTGCTCCGTGCATCATTATATTATATTATTATTATATTGTGAGACCCACATCGTAACTTATTCATATTATATTTCATGGATCATTGGTACTAGAGAGTCAGACTCAGGCAGAGCACCATTCAAATGCATGCTTGCCATTAAATATAAGATTTTTGGTACGACCGCTAAATGAGCTCAAAGTCCCATCGGTCGGCGCTGTGCAAGTTTATATAATGTTCCAGTGGAACATTATAAAATATTATCTCAGAACAATACTTCCTTCTACTTCAAGCCTCCACCTTCGCTCCACCTTATTAAGAGGACGCCCATATACATAAGCCGCCTCAGCGCACTGTCCACTCGAACATCGCTCTTTACGGCCTTGCGTGCGACCAACGCACTCTGTTTCATAACCAATGTAATATTATTACATGGCTTTACCACCTTAGTGAAGCGCTCTGCATCATCGGTCCGTATACCATAACTCAACTCTGACTTCGGACCTCAGCGCTCTGCGCTCCGCGCTCCGCGTCCCCTTATATTTGTCTCGCGGCTTTCTTGATCGACTGCAAGCACATGGTGAAAACCTTGCATCTCTATATCAAGAAATGGATTCTACCATGTGATTATACTTCGTTAACCTTATCGATTAAGCCTATTTCCATAGGTCATTATAGGTCATTAGAATTTCAATACACGAACCATCTTCGCTCCTTTCAATACACGAATAAGGGGGTATACTCTGACTTTGACTTAGTTTTATTATTACTCTTAGTATTGCTTCAGGCAACCGCCCTTGTTACTTAGACAGCCTGCAAAACTGTATATTTAAGCCGAAGACTCGTTTATTTAACTTTTGTATTCTCTCAAAGTCAAGAGCGGATATTTAAATAACATAGGAATAGGGTAGTTACACTTAGCCCCAACGGAGATTGCCATTGCACTCGAAATGCGAAGAAATGGTCAAACCTACAGAGTGATATCCAGAGATCTTCGTCGACCAGTTTCAACGATCCATCGCAAAATCCAACGGTTCAGGGAGACCGGTACTTATGTGAGAAGAGCAGGACAAGGCAGAAAAAGACGCACTTCGAGTAGGGATGATCGTTTCATTCGGCTTTGTGTACGTAGGAACCCCCGTTTGACGGCCGTTTTAGCCCGACATGAGTTAGAAGCAGTGCGGGGTGTAGCCGTAAGTGAGCGTACGGTACGAAGAAGGCTCGAAGAAGCTGGTTTGGGTTCATTTGTGCCCGCCAAGGCTCCAAGGCTCGAGGTAAATCATCGTAGAAACAGGTTAACTTTTGCTCAGGAACATCGACTTTGGAACGCGGACCAATGGAGTAAGGTATTGTTTAGTGATGAGTGCAGAATTCTCTTAAATCAAATTGACGGCAGGCAAATAATATACAGACGCAAAGGAGAACGATACATTCAGACAAATTTTGAAACTACAGTTGCATACGGTGGTGGATCAATAATGTTTTGGGCGGGCATTTGTTTGGGAGCTCGCACAGACTTGGTAGTGATTGACAGAGGGAGTCTGACTGCAGACCGCTATATCAGAGAAGTTTTAGAAGAAAATGTCGTACCGTTTGCCCCATATATCGGTGACGATTTTGTTTTTATGCAGGATAATGCTCTGCCGCATACCGCTCGGGTAACTCAAGCTTATCTTAATGATATGAATATCACTGTTATGGAGTGGCCGGCGAGATCACCGGATATGAACCCAATAGAACACGTTTGGGACTTGCTGAAAAGAAAAGTTAAGTCCAGAATTCCAGCTCCTGCCAACGTGGGAGAACTGCGAATCGCCGTAGTTGAGGAATGGCGGAGACTATCCCAGGAGACCATCGATAACATCATCCTCAGTATGCCTAGACGGGTAGAAACTTTAATAAGAGCACGTGGAGGAAATACGCGATATTAATCACCATTTTTCTAATTTAATTAATTGTAATTTTAATATTAAATTTCACTTTTCCAGGTTACATGAAAAGTTCAAAAATGTACCATTTTTCACAAATAGCCTTTACTCGCAAAATCTGTTCTTAATGTGATCTCATTTTAAGTAAAAACAAATGAAACTTTAAATAACAAAAGAAGTGTAGTAAGTAGATTTTAAAATAAAACCATATTTTTTTAATTATGGACCTTTTTTTATGTTCCGCTAAATATGCCGGCGAGTTTATTTATATTTACTGTTTATATTTATTTATTTATTTATTTATGACTGACTCTTATTAATCTGCTCTGCCAAATACTTCCACAATACTATGTTTTTTTACAACCCTGCAGAATCCATTATTTGATGATGGATATTGCATCTATAGTTTGACCGCTATAAACTTGGCCCTCCCATGGTCTGCGGGACGCGGGGCGGGTGTGCGATCGGCTATACACGATACGATGTAATGACTCGCATCTTGAGAATTTGCCTATGGTATTTTCTTAATTATGTATCATTATCCACGTCGCAAGATTAATATCATCGTGTGTAGCGTAATTCACGTCAGTCTCTGACAGCTGATTAGTAGAGTGCACTGATCCCTATTCTATGGATCCACAGTGAACCTAGCCTGAATTGTACAGAATATTTAATCCATAGAATATAAATCAGTGGTTGAGTAGCGCCCGCCCCGCGTCCCGCAAACCATGGGAGGGCCAAGTTTATAGCGGTTAAGCTATAATTATTGCATTGCCTTGATATAGAAAATGTTACGCGAGAGAGGGATCCAACCCTACGTACTGATTCCTCCTTCGGAGTACCCTCTCTCAGATGAAGAGTACTACAGCCTCTACAGTATCTTTCCCAAGATGGACCTGGAGCTGTTTGATAATACTGAATATGACTGCAGGTTATAAATTCATCATTATTTTTTCTCAAACTTGCTTGGAAATTTGAGCATTATTTTGCCAAATTCTTCGAGGTAAATCAAACTTGCTGTACCGGCCAATCAGCTACTGCCATAAATTGTATGAAAATCCTAAAATCTGTGGAAAATCCATATCTGTCCATATTTTACTTTTCTGTATTTGTTCTCCGCCTGACGGAGTGCAACATTTAATTTTTAAAATTCATATGTAAAAAAATTAATTAATTAACTTTGACTACAAATTCTTTCTCTTTGCTTGCTGCAACGGTTGGATATTAATTTTTAAAAATAAAGTTCAAAATGGCGGCCAATTTTTTTTATTTTGGCTAATTATTTGGCTTTTATTAATACCATGACATTAAGGATGTTAACATTTTAAATCTCAAATTATTGTATTATTAATTTACTTCATAATAACTGCTATAATAATATCATTATTGTTAATTTCTAAGATAAGTACATAAATATTCATACTTGGTAAAATGTAATCGGCTAGCATTAATTATATATTATACCATTTCACTGCAACGTACATTTTTATGAATAAATGAATGATTATTATTATTACTGTCTACAAAACGCAATTTACCGAAAAAAAACGGCCAAGTGCGAGTCGGACTCGTCCATGAAGGGTTCCGTAGCAGCGAGTAACACAATAATATTTCAGACTCATAGTTTTGTACCAGTATCCGTTCATTTAATATTTTCCAGGATCCCAGAAGAATGGCTCAGCTTGGGGTTAATCGAGGGCGAACAATACCCGTGTCCCGCATTAGCCTTCGTGCCCAAAATGGAGGGGAAGGCCACCAAGCCCCATTCGGACTTGCTGCAAATGCTGAACAGCTCCTATGAGGTTCGTCATCCATTGTATGTGTATCCATTGTTGTGTATAAGTAATTTGTTGAAAGTAGTTCATTGTATTTATTTATTTTGGCACCACCAACCGCGTACCTAACCAGTTTCAAATATTCCTTCACGTCATTGGTTGCCTGGTAGGAATCGCTATGTAGCGATAAGGCCGCCAAATTGTACTCCTAAGTTTGTTTGTATTTAATTAGAGAGTTTATCTATCTATCTATCTATCTATCTATCTATCTATCTATCTATCTATCTATCTATCTATTATCTATCTATCTATCTATCTATCTATCTATCTATCTATCTATCTATCTATCTATCTATCTATCTATCTATCTATCTATCTATCTATCTATCTATCTATCTATCTATCTATCTATCTATCTATCTATCTATCTATCTATCTATCTATCTATCTATCTATCTATCTATCTATCTATCTATCTATCTATCTATCTATCTATCTATCTATCTATCTATCTATCTATCTATCTATCTATCTATCTATCTATCTATCTATCTATCTATCTATCTATCTATCTATCTATCTATCTATCTATCTATCTATCTATCTATCTATCTATCTATCTATCTATCTATCTATCTATCTATCTATCTATCTATCTATCTATCTATCTATCTATCTATCTATCTATCTATCTATCTATCTATCTATCTATCTATCTATCTATCTATCTATCTATCTATCTATCTATCTATCTATCTATCTATCTATCTATCTATCTATCTATCTATCTATCTATCTATCTATCTATCTATCTATCTATCTATCTATCTATCTATCTATCTATCTATCTATCTATCTATCTATCTATCTATCTATCTATCTATCTATCTATCTATCTATCTATCTATCTATCTATCTATCTATCTATCTATCTATCTATCTATCTATCTATCTATCTATCTATCTATCTATCTATCTATCTATCTATCTATCTATCTATCTATCTATCTATCTATCTATCTATCTATCTATCTATCTATCTATCTATCTATCTATCTATCTATCTATCTATCTATCTATCTATCTATCTATCTATCTATCTATCTATCTATCTATCTATCTATCTATCTATCTATCTATCTCTATCTATCTATCTATCTATCTATCTATCTATCTATCTATCTATCTATCTATCTATCTATCTATCTATCTATCTATCTATCTATCTATCTATCTATCTATCTATCTATCTATCTATCTATCTATCTATCTATCTATCTATCTATCTATCTATCTATCTATCTATCTATCTATCTATCTATCTATCTATCTATCTATCTATCTATCTATCTATCTATGAATGTTTTACTACGTTTTACTTTGAGGGAGTTTATGATACATTTTGCTGAATATCTTAATCTAATCAAATCAAATTGTTATTTCCCATAGGCCTAACTTATAGGCACTTTTGAAATGCCAGACTCTAAAAAATAAAAAATAAAAACTCCAAAAAAATAATTATTTTATTGACTCCAAAAAAATAATTATTTTTTTTTCAGTGGACTAACGCAGCTGCATTCAGTTATGACAAAGTAACTGACAAATGGGATATAATGGCTTTAGATGGCTCCAAACGGCGTTTTACGTAAGATATAAAAAATATATATATACTGTCTCAGCAAACGTGATTTTGCCATATATAAGTGTATGGAAAATAGCTAATGACCTTTTCAGACCTACCGAATGTAGACAAAAAATATCATCAAAATCAGTCGAGCCGTTTCGGAGGAGTTTGGGAACAAAAATTATATGTTTTTTGTTAGCAAGCTCCACAGGGCGCAAGAATTTTAAATATTAGATAAAGAAAAGATTAGATGTAGTAGATCCACAACATACAAATTAAAAAGTTAACCCACTAAAAATATTCTGTAAAAATCTAGCCAAGTCTCGATGGACCTGCTTGTTTATCTCTAAACAGTTATGCAATCTAGACAAAGTTATGCTGAGTTTTAGGTTAGGTTACGGCAGTGTTTGCTTCGCGCTCGACTTGGCGGAGCACTGCCGTGCCCCCTGATAAAACTAAAACAGCGAACGTTAAATTGCTAGGAATATTTTTGTGGATCTACCTACCGTTTAATCTATTAGAAGTAAGATAAAAAAGAAATCAATAAGAAGCCGGGAATCGAACCGAATCGAACCTTTATGACAGAATATCTAATACTGCAGTGGAACCTATCCAGACCAACTCTATTATTAGAGACCTACCGCCAGTAAGATGCCACATCAGTGTTCTAATCACAGATTTGCACACTGATGCCAACGGAGACTTTGGGCACTTTGATTGGCCGCACGACCCACTCCGCATCAGTAGAAACGCAGCCTAAAATCAATCATCTATTTGTAGCATACCACGTATTCGGCTCATGTTCAAAGCGGATGACCCAGAAACTTTTGCTGAACGGGTGAAGTTCGCTGTCAATTTACGTAAAGAGGTGGAGAATAATGTCAGGTAGAAGTCCTTGTGGTTACTGATTATTATCATTTGTTTAGCGGTGAAACATGCGAGATGCGTGCCTGGCTGAGAATTGTGCATAATGTTCTGAAAGGTACCTACGATTATTGCCAAGCAGCATTTGAAACGTGGTTTAATGTTTTGGTGGTGGTTTAGTTTGTCACCCTAAGTCTCCTCATTCTGAGACCATAAGGGATTGATATAAATTATAATAAGAAAATAATATTACGCATACAATGAACAGACTAGACTGTCACACTTGTGTACATATTACGGCCAAATTTTGCTAAAATGGTTCAAATAAGTAGAGACAAGAAACTAGAAATGTTTTTCCAAAATTGTCTTTGGCTCACTTGTGCGAGGTGGGGGCGACTGAACTAGTGGAATCTGAATTCGTACAAACTAAAAAGTTAAACAGCTTCTTACCCTTCTCCATTTAGAAGGTAAACAGCATCGCACAAGAACGTGAAATAATTTGGTGTCACTTCTACCTGTAGGATGGAAATAAGCGTGTCCGTATACTTTTGAACCTACCAAATTACCAAATCTGAGAAGGTCATGAATCCCAAAATGGCCGAACTCATCGCAGAGTCTTCCGTTTGCCATTCCATAACCAACAATTGTCGTTCACAGGTTCTATTTGTACTTGGACTGTCTGATCCTTGACGGGTTGCCAAGGATGCCTCTTCATTTCATGCCAGAGATCCTGAAGATGGTGCTAATTCACCAGCAGGCTGTGGAAGTTGACCAAGATCACCTACAGAGTCTTAAGCAAGAGGTTTTTACTTTTTATACACCTATCTACTGAGTCTGCACATACTCGTAGAACTATGTGTGTGTGAGCCTTTAGACACACAGCTATTGTGTGAAGTGGCAGTTTAAAGTATGTTTGACTGCAGATGAAGTCCTGGTTTCGACGTCCAGGACGGGCCAATATTAACCTGGATTTTGGAATTGGTGGTGAACACCTGCTCCGAGAGCAATTTAAGTTGTCGGTCATACACCTAATATCTCTTGGTGCTTGTCAGAACTTTCGTTCCATCATTTATTTTTAGAGAGAGTGGAATATAGAGTGCACCAGGCAGCTACCTTAACACACATAAATACAGATGATCGACCATCGTGACCGAATCGGTCTGGAAGGATATTACCAATTAGCATTGATATAAAATGGAAAATTCTTTTCAAAAAAACCGACTTCAAATGCCACTACAAAGAGTGAAATAATTTTTCAATGTAGGTACACCAATTCGAAGTCGGGCGATTAATACGAAGGACTATGATTGTACGAATTGCCCGACTTCGAATTGGTGTACCTACATTGAAAAATTATTTCACTCTTTGTAGTGGCATTTGAAGTCGGTTTTTTTGAAAAGAATTTTCCATTTTATTTTTTACTTTTTAGTGGAAAACAACAAATGCACAGGGTATTGAAAAAAATGCCCAAATCGCTTAAAGTGTGCTTATAAAAGCTGAAGAGTTCCCTCAATTGTTCCGAGATCCTATCATCAGAACCTGACTTGATGACTATAGCCATTAAGTCTGCATCTGCAAGCAAATGCACTAGTAACTATAAAAAAATACCCAAATCGCTTCAAGTATATTAGCAAAATTTGAAGAGTTCCCTCGATTTCACCAAGATCCCATGATCAGATCCTGACCTGATGACCATAGGAAAACCTGAAAAATATTACTCTTTCAAACAGTACTCAAATCGTTACTAGTATCCATATAAAATTTGAAGAGTTCCCTCGACTTCTCCAGGATCCCATCATCAGATCCTGACCAAAAAAAAATGGGACCATCTGGGAAGTATACCCTTTCAAACAAAAAAAGAATTTTTCAAATCGGTTTACGCGTCTTCGAGTAATCGGTGAACATACATAAAAAAAAAAAAAAAAAAAAGATTCCGACGAATTGAGAACCTCCTCCTTTTTTTGAAGTCGGTTAAAAATATTGAAGCAGTTTTCCTCATGATATATTTTGTTTAAACAAGGCTGTGTTTTTTTCTAACTAACAATAGTTTTTTGGGTTCCGTGATCATGATATTTTCCTTCAACTGCACAGTAAATGGAATTTAATTGAGTTAACTAAAAGTTCACACTTCACCATTACAACGCGAATGTCTTAAATAGCACTGTAACAAATCTCCAGCTTTTTATAACTCTATAGCGGTGCCCGCGGACTCCGCGTTAGAAATTTTATTTTGCCGCGGCCGGCCCGTTTGTCCCGCGTAAAACGAGTACTTCAGCAGCACCGCACGTTTTTATTTTGCTAATATCTTTCAAGATATTTATTTAAACTGTATAGAGTAAAGGTGTAATAATTTTGAAAATCGGTTCAGTAGATCCAGAAATTACCCCTTGAACGTCACAAAGTCACAAACTCACAATCGTTACGTTACCTCTTTATAATCTTCTTAATATATATAAATCTCGTGTCACAATGTTTGTCCTCAATGGACTCCTAAACTACTGAACCGATTTAGTTCAAACTTCGTGAATATCTGTCATTTGGTCCAACTTAAAAGATAGAATAGTTTTTATCCCACGTGGACGAAGTCGCGGGCATCAGCTAGTGTTAGTATAGATTATTTTGAAACCAGGCAGAAACAAACCACATGAAGACTGAAGGCAAAATGAAAATCACCAACACGATTCTGAAGTATCCGACGCTATACAATTTTATCCACCCTCCCACGAAGGAGTATGTCCCTCCTGTACCAGATTATGGTAAGGTTTTATAACAATCTTTGTCCCTAGATTGGTCTTTTTACAGAGTCCGTCCATAGGCATCAAATTCTCATAATTGTATATCATCAGTTTCGATTTCAAGTATATTGAACAAACCAAGATGAATGGGAATGTAAGCTTATAACATACCCTCAACCCTGTATTAACTTATTTGATTCCCTACTTCTAAAAATAAGTCATTCCAGAATCTGAACGGTCTCTGGGTTATTTTTGTTAGAGCTGGGTCAATTTTCGCCATTCTCCTAGAATATAGTTGGTTATACTCTAATGACAAAATACGCTACATGTTATACCCAAGCAAGTAATTATTTTATCCTAAAAATTCAAAGTTATCGCGGACGGAACAAAGTTAGTAAGACAATATTTCATTGCCTGTGTGAGTCCTCAAAAATACTTATAGCATTGATGAAGTTTGCAATCTGGGCCTCAAGTCTACTATGACAATTACATCTCAATTGCTCCAATATTATTATAATTTACCGATTGGAGAACCCAAATGGAGATTTTGGTAGTTACTCCAGCGTCGTGACGGGGATCCATTGGATTTTCAATATTAGATGCTAAAAAAATCAGGTTTATGATGTATGCTGACTACTGAAATAACAAACTTCAAATAGCCTCTTTTTCACTTTAGCAACTAATATTTGTAATGCAATTGGTCCCCACGACGCTCGAGTAACTACCGATTTAGCATCTTGGGGTACTATTAGTCTGTCATTTAATGAAAGATGAATGACAAGTCAAGTTTGTTGCATTATAATTGGATCTCAGTTGGATTGCCAAAAAATGTTAAATAAGCAGACTAATGCTCGTTTTCACCAACACTTTAAGAAACGCTTAAGCCGATAGGTGACAGTTTTCACTTACAACAACAGTCACCTAAGGGCTTAGGCGTCTCCTAAACTGTTGGTGAAAACGAGCATTAGGGCCCTGGAGCACTTATCGGTCGACTCGCTTAGGCAATGATTGGTTAAAACTTAAATTGGCCGAGCCACGTAAGCACTGATTGGTTGTAATATTTGCGTCGGCTGTGCAGCGAAACCACCGATTGGCTGATACAGATGGTTGCGTTACTGTGAGTATCGGTTGGACGATGTACGATTGCATATTTTACAAGATCACTCCGCTATAGGTCGTCTGCCCTGCATAATGGACAACTTTGCCGGTCGCATGAAGCACAACCAGTGGTATTCCCTATATGTGCTGCCAGAATCCGTTTCGTGCATCCACATGGTTGTAGAGGAATGCCTAAAGGTAAACTCTGACGCAAGTCACACTCCACTTTTAAAATGACTACACATGATAGGGTCAATACCTATTGGTCTAGTCAGAAGGCTTAAAAACACTCTGCGGGCGATAGAGAGAGCAATGTGCGGAGCAATGTGCGGAGCTCATTTCTGATTTCATCACGTAGAGACGTGATGAAATCAGAAATGAGGTGATCCATAGACGAACCAGAGTCACCGACATAGCTCAACGTTAAACCTGAGGTGATAATTGCGGGGCACATACGTCGTAGAACCGACGACGGACGGGAATTCGCGGTGTTAGCAAACCTCTGACCAGATGCACTGACGACATTAGAGTCGCGTGAAGTCGCTGGATACAAGTAGTGCAGGACCGTGTCGGTTGGAAATCATTGCAGGAGACATTTGCTAAGCAGTGGACGACGGGCGTCCGTCGGTTAAACGAACGAACGGACGAATGAAAAAAAAATTACAAGGAGCAAGTGCCGAGTTCCTTGCCCATTCTTCTTGTTGCAATACAGCTTTCCGAACGTGGCGGTAGAGTCTGTCGTTATATAACTGCCTTAAAGTCAGGCGTATGTGAGAGAACAAACATTTTTAATTTTGATTATACAAATCATCAGGTGGAAGCAATGCTATTCTTCACAGCGAATTATGGAAGGAATGTCAGTCTTGCAGAGTTCGACGCTGCGCAGCAACATTGCACTTCTATGGTAACATCAATTTTGTACTACAAATCACTCAAGTATAAAATCCCTAGAACTTTTTATACTAGTTTTTAGTATTTGTTGTTATAGCGGCAACAGAAATACATCATCTGTGAAAATTTCAAGTCTGCCGGTATCACGGTTAGACAGATACAGCCTGATGACAAACGGACGGACGGACGGACGGATAGCGAAGTCTCTGTAATAGGGTTCCTTTTTTACCCATTGGGTACGGAACCCTAAAAATTTTAAAAATGTTTCAATATAATTAATATACATTTCGTATCTCCTCGTCACTGTTTTCGACCCGCGCCTTCGGTTTTAGTTAACAAACCTGGACTCGTAAAGAAATGACATTTTTCGCACTAGTATCAAAATGCACTATTTTGCAGATGCTGAAGTACCTGAACATCACTTGGTTGAATAATGTGGCGCATGCGATTCGAATGTGCTTCAGGGATGTTGGCAAAGGGTAATATTAGATCGTAATGCTTACACCAGACTAAAGTAGAGGAAGACCGAAGAATAGATGGATAATTTATTTTTTGTTAATTAAGTATAGTGCTTCACACACTAGGTATAATTATAAATTATAAGTGTATCAAAATTATCGCTGCCAACGGGATTCGAACCCGCAACCACCACCTGTCGCGAGTGGCCGCTCTACCGATTGAGCTATGGGAGCGACTACCGCTGAGACGATAATTTCGATACACATTGTTTTCCAGTCATAGGCATATTAGGGGCCATCTATTGGGAAACTACGGTTTCTCCAACTTCAAAGGCCCATATTTCGAATGGAGCGAACTTTGAACGATAGTTCTATTGTAGTTCAGTTGTAATTTAATTGATAGTATATTGACACTTGGCCCAAAAATCCAATTTGCACCCTTGCATAGCAAATAACTATTAATAAAACCATTACTTCTTCTTTTTATCTTTCCTTAGATGGTTTAACATATACGAAAAGAATTGGGAGTTCTTTGGCATCAGTAAACTTTGCAGATTTTTACAACTTGTGAGATTTAGAATGCAGGTGAGTAAATTTTTGTGTCATTCATACTTTATCTACATCAAAAAATGCAAGATCTCACTCAGAGTAGACAAGCAGCTTTGCCCTTATTTTGACTTGTCTATCCTATTTCCATAATTGCTTTTGGTGCTCTCATGGAACGAAATTAAATTAATTATTACAATGACAGTTTTCATAGATAAGTCACGTGCTAATACGTACCGTACCAAAACAATCGTAGAAATTGAATGTCTCTAGCTGACGCAGCAAACATTGCTTTGCCATATATATTTTTTTCTCTCTAAGGCCTATAAGAGAAAATACACAGAAAATTTCATTAAAATCAGTAAAAGTGGAGGATTACACTGGGACACGAGATTTTTATATGTTAGAAAGATATGCCTCTAGGCGAAGAAGACTTTCCCCCCTTAAAAATAAAAAAAAGGGCATAAAGATTATTAAAGATTCGCTTTTATTTATTACAGTACGCCTTGCGCTTCTCCATAGAGCAATCAATGGCGATGTTCGTAGCCCTCACGGAGACGCCCTGTCTATGCACTTACTGCTGTGAAGAGGACTACAAATGGGACTCATCAGATCTGATCAACTCACCTTTCCGCTCCCCCACTATCACCCTGTTCTACTTCTACCTGATGATGTCAAACGACGGGCCGTATTACACCACACACCCGGATCAGTTTGAGGTACCTGACAAAGATGCTCTAACTATGCTCATAGTGCAAATAGGACTAAAAATGGGACTCATCAGATCAGATCAACTCTCCTCTCCGCTCCCCTACTATCACCCTGTTTTATTTCTACCTGATGATGTCAAACGACGGGCCGTATTACACCACACACCCGGATCAGTTTGCGTACCTGACAAAAATGCTCCAACTATGCTCATAGTACGAATAGGACTACAAATGGGACTCATCAGATCTGATCAACTCGCCCTTCCGCTCCCCCACTATCACCCTATTTACGAGAATCACCACGCTGGCATTAAATGTCCCATCTATTACTTTTTTCGGGATTGATTTTTATTTGTTTCTGAATCACGCAATGGATAGATCATAATGGAAAAGGCTCTCTCCATAGTTGGCTACTGTTACTACAGTGTGAATGTGATCCTTCTTCTGAGGAGAGTTGGATATTAACCAATTAATGATTCTTCTCTATCTTTTATTCTGTAAACAGATAGTAATCCAGCGTCTTTTCCGTGAAATGCTGTACCGTTGCCACTTCATACCGCAAGTCCATCCAATGATTGTGACCGGCCTCGTCTTTGATAAGGAGTTGTTCCTTACATCCATTGGTACGATCCATTTCATTCAGTAAACGGACTTCTATCAATTTCCAATCAAGAAATCATCATCATCATCATCAGATTACAATAATATTTTCAGATGGTAGGATTTTATTGCGAAGTCAATTCGGGTAGGTATTCCGGACTACCGAAGTGTTAGACATTCTGCTAAAAAGTTTCTTTACTAGGTTTGAAAACGATATTAGATATATCCACATGCTCAAGCCACCAAGTGATAGAAGTTACGTACTGTTATATGAAATTGAAGCAGTAGTGAAGTAATAAAATGCAATTCTAGGTCTTATGGAACCGAATGTGGTGGAGTACAGAGAGAGGCTGTTGATGGCGTACAAAAAGTCTATCATACCACTCATTGCTTACATGCATGAGTACGATTGCTACAAAGACATTTTCGTGTTGGACATCGAAGCATACGTCGAGTGAGTCATAAACTTAAATTAAGAGTCCCATGAACTACAATGTCTCAAAACATTCGAAATACACTTTGGCTACAGACCTAGACTTCATTCGCGACATGGTCTAGGGTCGATTCCTTGGTACCATGGGGAGATTTTAAACAGAGTAGTAGTTCTTTTTTGTGAAATTGACTAACATAAAATTTTATGACATAAAATTTGATATTATTTTATAGAGCATTTCGTGAAGAGAAGCATTCAGCGTCAGAGACCCGCGAAGAGGTTCAGGCTCACTACGATGCCAAGCAGGACCTTATATGGCGTTTGCCGCAGTATATAAATATCGGACCATTTGCTATTAATGTCGACACGTTGAAGGTTACTTCTATATTACTATATATATAGCTGCTTGTGCTGATTCAACACTGACTCACTGACTCATTGATCACCTCTCCTGAACAATTTTGTATGAAAAAAATTTTTTTGAAGGACATTGTCGTATAGAGGGGAAAAATTCATGAGGAGGAAAAATACGGAGAGAGCTGATGATTGAGGATTTCGGAGACGGATGAAGAGCACGGGGAGGGTATTGGAGATAGATGGGGGGTGCTCGACCAAATGTCATTCGAAACGTCTTGCAATTGGCAGTGAGCTGAAAAAAAATTCAAAATGGCGGATTCAAAATGGCCGCCATTCGAATTTCGTCGATATCTCGGAAAGTATAAAAGATGGAAGAACGGTTTCTTGACAAGAGTTGATCAGGACCCAAAGGTCTATTCGATGGATAGAAAAAAAAATCCAATATGGCGGAATTTTTTTTTACCATAGAAAATGTATGGCGGATGTTGAAGAGGCTGAAAGTTGGACGGCAAATAGGGGGGAAGACGGCACGCGGGCCACATGTGGCCCGCGCCCTCACGCGACCTACTAGTTATTATATATAGAGTCGGACTCGCGCACCGAGGGTTATGGAACCCTCAGTGTGCGAGTCTGACTTGCACTTGGCCGATTTTATTCTATTATATTCTTCCGCAACACCGCCCCACGCACCGACGAACGTATTCGTAAAAGTGAGAAGGACGAAAATAAAATTAATGCAGACCTTAATTCAAGTGCTGCATTTTCAGCAAATGCTAGTAGCAAAGCGAACAGAAATAATGAAGGCACTGCTGACGATGTGGGCGGAGGAGGTCCGGATTGTGGTGGATGACGTCATCCAAGCTTACAAGAACATCATGAGGAAGCTCGGAGAGAAGCCCAACTCCATAGAACACGTATTCGAGATACGAGAGTGGATGGAGTCCATCGCCTTCGCTTTGAAGACGCAGGAGGATATTATGAAGAAAGTCAATACGGTAAGTTGAGGCGAATTAGGACTCTAACCATGATATTTCGATACGATACATGGAATGGAAATTGAATGAAAATTCCATGGAAATTGAATGGAAATTGAATTGAATTCTCGCTAAAATAATGTCACTTGATCAATTCGGCGATAATAATTCTCATACATGTCCATGTTTGGAAATTAATCCAAGTAACTACGTGTAACTTAAAAGTCCGTGATGACCGAACGGTTTGAAATAACCGGCGCATAATCATACTACCATATTTAACTATTACTTTAGCTGTTACTATCAATGAAGAAACTGGTTGTTAGTCATAAAAAGGAATATGTAAATAGAAAGCACAAACGGGTATTCTACGGAAACACAATATTTGGAAAAAAATTAAGATGTCTAAGTTTATAATAGTTTAGAAATCTTAACCTGAATAGATACCATTAATCCTATACCATACCAGACCATAATACTGTGCATATTATACAGATTGCCTCCAAGAGCGTACCAAAAATCATATTATTTCAGATAGTATAAAGTATAGATACTATCATATTTATTAACACCACTGATTACTAACCTCAGGATATGATCATCCGAATAATTTACGTAAACCTTTTTCATACAAGCAAACAGAAGCGCCAACTGTCAAAATTCTATAGGTGGCCGCCGAGCGAACTACAGCGTAGCTACTGTTGGTGTAGATGGTAGATGTCACTTATTAACACTAATATTATATCTCTCAGGATTACGAAGTCCTCGATGCATTTTACACTCCGCTTGAGAATGAAGATTTTAGAGCATTATGGGAAGCTATAGGATGGCCTTTGAACATCACAAAACAGGTAAGGGAGCATAGGTTGAAAAACACGCACAACGCATTTACGGGTTTCAGATGAGATGCGGTATGAGGTAAAGACCATTGATCTCGTTACTGTAATGAAACCGACACCTCAGCCTGTTACCGCAATTAACACCTCTGTATATGGTTTTTTAAGCTATTGCATAGCTTCTATCTCGGGCTTTGAGCGTGGAGACCGAATCCAGAAATTCCGTAACGAAAATAACCGGACACCCGTAAAGTAGAGCTTTTGGTACCAGGGTTCCAAAATGCAAATGCTTTGCATTTTGGTACCCTGAAATATCACGCTTGTCTCTTTAGTTCTACAAATCGCCTCTAGGTGGCATTGGTTGTATCGGCTGCATATTTCAAAAACCCATTAAAAGTTCTTTTCATCGATAGATGGCATAACTAAAAACTAAAAATAGTTTAAAATGCTATGCAATAGCTTTACCGCGGCAGTCTCCGAGTGCCACACGTCTTTTTTTTTCATTGTTTTCCGTGAGTTATAATGTTTCGGATGTTATAAGTATTTCTGACGCTGTTTTGTATCAGGTGGTGGTGACGACAGATTTCCTAGAAGAAGAGCAGGAGAAGTTCTGGAAGCTTCACCAGCAGGATGAACAAACTCTTTATGACAAGATCGATATGTTCACTGCGCAGTGTATGGCGCTTACTCTGCAATCTGACTTTGGAAGGGTAAGGATCTGACTCTGAATTTTTTTTATAATCATCGCGAGCAAACGAGCGGGTAAGTGGGTGTCTAAGCGATCACTACCGCTCATTGACATTTGCAGCACCAGAGGAACTGCAAATGCGTTGCCGGCTCTTAAGAAATTTGCATGTATACACATGACATAGTTTGCATGTATGTGGAAAGAAGGATCTGGCACACCGGGTGGTCGAGGATTGCCAGCCAAAAGTTATAAAAACATATTTGTAGGCAAAACATATTCTTACAAATTGTTCTTAAATTTTTTTGTAAGACGCATAGATTCCGAGATATCGCGAAAAAAGCGTTTTCACCCCTTTTTCCAAGATGGCGGCCGGGGACAAGGGTGGCGACCCCACAAATTTGAGGTTAAGCTTCTATTGACCCCCCAAACAAGTCCCAAAAATAAAATTGCGTCTTCGAACAAATGCAATATTAGGTGCTTAAATTGTAACATTTTGATGGACTATATTTAACATTTACAAGTTCTTCCATCATTGCATCTTTTGCTAGCCGCTGCAGTAATGTACTAAGTATATTCAGGTGCACGAGATAGCAAACGACATCAAGAAAGCCTGGAAAGCGATGAAGGATTCTCAAGATTGGGGGCGTGTACTGAACCAGCGGCAGAAGCTGTTCGGACAACCGGTGGTGCCGTTTGCGGACCTTAACAGACTAGTGAAAGAGTTTGAACCCTACAGGAACTTATGGGTTACTGCGTCTGGTATGTCATTTCTTATCAAAATATATTTGAAAAACAAAAATAGGCTTCTGAGGATGGAAGGAGCAAAATTAAGTTCTCATGGGAGTTTGCGCTTTCTCTCTTCTAATTGATCCGCGGTCGTCTCATTCATCTTATTTATTCTTTCCTTTTATTCACAATTTTCGAGTTAGTCTTTTAATAATGTCAAATTCTATAAAATATATTGTCGATCGTCAAAACATTGTAGAGTTCATTGACTTGTTTTTACACTGATACATAAGCTAATGTAAGGCTAAAAAATGTAATTGCTTTCATTTGCTTTTACGGGCAGCCTCCCAAATTTTGCTATTTTCGTCATCATCACTAATGTGTTTTAAGTTAAACTGTTTTTAATTGAAAGCTACAAAACTCTAACGGACCGATTGATAAACTACGTAACGAAATAGTCATCTATTTCGTTGGTCTAGTCATATAAACTAGCGAAAAATAAAGTTAACTTGGTCAATTAATATGTTAAACACTGATTTCCAGATTTTCTAAAATCTAAAGAAGTCTGGTTTGATAATCCGCTGATGTACGTGGACGCAGATTCGATAGAGCCCCTCATCAACGAATACTACAAGACCATTGTCAAATGCATCCGTACCTTTGCGGATCTGCCCAAAGTGCAATCCGTTGCTGTCACTATTCGAGTAAGTTAGAGTTTTACCAGTTCAGACTTTTCAATAAAAATATTTACTACAGTTAAACATTGTAGGTAGGAAATCCAATCAATTTTATCGATATTGTTAACTTAATGTCGTAATTTTCCAAATTTAATGAAATCACAACAATCTTTATGTAATGATGCAAAGGGTTATGTGATATTATGTTACCTTAGAAATAGAGCTATTAAAAAGAAACATTATAAGTTTTCCGGTCATAAATAATTAAATTAATGATATTAAAGCCACAAATCCTTTTGATTTCAAATTGATCACGACAAAATATCAAATTACAAAGAAAATTATAGAACAAATAAGGTTGTTATGGTGCGAGAAGTTTCTGGTATCTAACCCTGTATACATGAAAAGGTATTTTAAATTACGAAAAAAGTAAAATAAGTAAAAAATTGATGGTGGTAATGATTTTCAGGACGAAATAGACGAATTCAGACCTCTGATACCAGTAATACAAGCTGTAAGAAATCCAGGAATGAAAGAACGGCACTGGAACGAGTTTATGGAGAAAGCTGGTGAGTGTTGAAAAGTACTGCTTAACACATTCACTGCGTTACGGGAAGTATTTGGTTGTAATTGAGTTCTGCTCTGTGCGGCAGCTAGTTGTCCTTGTTTTGCACTCCGTGCGGGGGTGATTTTTTCAAGTATTCGTACAAATGAAAAAGAGACGCCTATATTGCCGGTGTCCTTGCTTGAAGTGTATTGAAATTTACGAATAAAAATGTACGGGAATTATTTTGTCGTAACGCACAGTGAGGTAATTATTTTACAATAGTGCGATACGGGAACTATTTGGCCGTATCTTAAACCCCGTACCGCACTGAACGTGCGCGCGCGCGGAGCTTCAGTTAGTCGTAGTGTTGTGCCCAGTTAATAAGTTTTTACAGAACGCAATATTTTATTCGTCACGCCTAAGTAGGTTAATTGTACATAAACAATGAAACGTTTACGTAAAAAACTTATTATGGGGAAAGGTGTAAAGACAGAAGGTAAAGAGGTTAGAAACATTTTTGTGCACAGTACTGGTTCCAGTTTACCGAATCCCAAACCATCTAGTACAAAAAAACCCAGTTCAATTTTTTTAAGTCCATCAACAGGAAGTGAATTTCGTATATTAGAAGAAGTAATAATTAATAAGAATAAAAAGACTGATCCTGATTCGTTATCCCTGGACAACATTTCTGTGAGTAATCTAGTACCAGCGCTCGAAACATCCCTAAATTCTGAAATGGAGTCTGAACTGTTGTCCACACCCCGAAGTAAGTTTTCAAGAAATGAGTTTTCACAGTTTAATACACCAACGTGTTCTACATCTAGAAATACCGATGGAAATATTATTTACGAACGATTTATACGAACTCTAAGGTCGAGCTTCATTACTGACCGTATGTGTTATTAAAAAAAAAAGTCTTCAGCTTTGACATTTGACATTAGCATGACACGTAATACGAGTTCGACTTTGGAAATGCTTTCCGGGCCTAGGGCCGGAAAGGATTTTCATACTACTTATTACTCCCTTGGGAAAAATGAAAATGCTGTGACGGCCTAGGGAATATAATATCATTTCCCGCCCGCATTTCGAGCATTAAAAGTCGCTTTTCCGAGCGGCTGAGATGAAAAATATTTTACTTATTACACACCATCCCTAGCAAGATGACTGTTGTATGCGCCACGACAAGTATTTTCCCGTAAAATCAACCATTTCCAAAAATATCTGTAACTTTTAAGATATTACTTAGAACCCCGTGCGACTGCAGCTGTGTATACACAAGGATGTAACCTATTGATTGGTACAACAAAAACAAACAGATGTGGACTTTCCATGTCTCTGTGGAGGTTTGAAGTCAGGACTACGTACGGGAAAATAGACGTCGTAACGCATATCAGGCATTCTTGATACGGGAAGTATCTGGCTTGTACAGCACTGGAAGCAAGTTTTAATGTAGCGCAGCCGCAGTGAATGTGTTAAACAATTTGAAGCAAAACTTTTAAAAAATGTAATGTATAAAGGTTCATCTGATGTAACTGATGTGTCAAAATAAATTTTATTCCGTATTAAACCTCCATAATCTGATGGAACGACAACTTAAACCTGACCGGTAAGAGATCAGGTGCAGGGCCACTTAACGTGCTCTCTAAGACATAGGAGTGAAACACAATTACTAAGGCTAGTACTAAGAAGTTCTGCCTGAGGACCTCAACGTTACGAAACTTAATTTAATCGCAGAGGGATATGCTCGTATAGCTCAGCGTGGGTGCTCTAACACCCAGCTACGAGAGCTGAAAGCTGCGGGTTCAAATCCCGCTGCGAGTGAAATTTTGATTCGTATTTGAATTTTTGTACTAAGAATTTTCTGATAGAATAACTTGACCCGAGGATTGAAACTATAGCTAGACCGCTATAAACTTGGCCTTCCCATGGTCTGCGGGACGCGGGGCGGGAGCTACTCAACCACTGATTTCTATGCTATGGAGTAAACATTCTATACAATTCACGCTAGGTTCACTGTGGATCCATAGAATAGGGATCAGTGCACTCAACTAATCAGCTGTCAGTGACTGACGTAAATTTACGTTACACACGATAATATTAATCTTGCGACGTGGATAATGATACATACTCAAGAAAATACCATAGGTGAATTCTTAAGATGCGAGTCATTACATCGTATCGTGTATAGCCAATCGCACACCCGCCCCGCGTCCCGCTGACCATGGGAGGGCCAAGTTTATAGCGGTCAAGCTATAGTACTTCGTGATCTGCAGTCGAACTTGGCTCTAGATCATTGAGTCAGTTCACAAAGTAGAACGAGTCACATAATCGTACTTGGGACCGTACCATGTGAAATGTGAAAATATTAAAACACTAGCAGCATTACTGCTTTAAGAAAAGGGAATACGGTCCCTGATCCCTTCCAACAATTCTACAGGCATAACGGTGACCATGAATGATAAGCAGACATTCGCGATGTGTCTAAAGCAAGGCGGAAAATATTAAAACTCACTGCAGCATTACTGCTTTGAGAAAAGGTGATACGCTCCCTGATCCCTTCTAACAATTCTACAGGCATAACGGTGACCATGAATGATAAGCAGACATTTGCGATGTGTCTGAAGCAAGGCGGAAAATATTTAAACTCACTGCAGCATTACTGCTTTGAGAAAAGGTAATACGGTCCCTGATCCCTTCCAACAATTCTACAGGCATAACGGTGACCATGAATGATAAGCAGACATTCGCGATGTGTCTGAAGCAAGGCGGAAAATATTAAAACTCACCGCAGCATTACTGCTTTGAGAAAAGGTGATACGGTCCCTGATCCCTTCTAACAATTCTACAGGCATAACGGTGACCATGAATGATAAGCAGACATTCGCGATGTGTCTGAAGCAAGGCGTGGCTCAGCACGCAGAGCTGATCGCTGAGATTGGAGAACTGGCCAGCAAGGAGTACGTCATCGAGCAATCTCTGGACAAGATGCTAAACGACTGGGCGAATAGGACGATGGAACTGACCCCTTATAAGAATACTGGTTTGTAGTTTTCGGAAATGTTTCGGTGTGAAAGCTGTGATTGTTTTCTTGCCCCACTACAGAGTAGGTCTCATTTTATAATGAGAAAGCTTTCGTCACTATTGCCAACCGCATTTTCATTTTCCCTAAATATCAAGAGAGTTGGATATAGCCAGCAAAACTACATCATCATCTCATTATCTAGTGTCATCTTCAAATAAAAGTTTGACGGTCAACATTCGAAAAGTCTCACTATCATACCAAGGTTAGCCTTGGAGAGAAAGTTTGCCGTAAATGGCTGGATGACGGGTCTAAGCTACACGCTATTGAAAGAGGCGGCAAAACTACATGTTAAATGAAACTTAACACGTTCACTGTCCCAAACAAAAAAAAATTTGAAGCCGCAAGCTCAACGGACTTTTTGCAAAATACTGTTGTTATGTTGTCAAAAGAAAACACAAGTAAATAAAAAAATAAAAAAAAACTGCTGGAAGTAGGTATTCTTGACTATATGATCGTCTTAGCAAGTCTCATGCAAATATTGTAAAAGTACCGGCGCGCCCTGTAAAAATATTATATTAGCCATAGAAACTGTATGCTTCCCCTGACACACATATGGCTCAGGAACGTATTAGTGTATAAAACACGCAAGTTTTTGAGCCATATGTGGTTCAGCGGACAGGAAACGTGTTAATAATTTAGTCCTCAAAATTACAAGCGCAATGACGTTCGTCGTAACATAATATTGAAATGTAAAGTCCTGAAATTTGTACTATCGATGAAGCTTGTTTAATCAAAGTATGAAAAATTAGTCTTAATTTGAGGAGCTGGAGAGAGGAGAAAGCTCAATTTTGGAGTTTAGCATCTGTGCAGAATATTATAGGTACAGTGCGACAAGGGTATCATGGCGCATGGCGAAAATCGGAAATAACGCCGCTATCTTGTGATACTGTTTGATAAAATTCGCCCTGTTGGGATATCGCTATTGTATGTTGTGTGTTGTTTTTGCTTAATATTAACTAAAATAAAACTAGAATTGAGGAGATTTTATTTTCTGGCTACCTTTGTTCTATAACATTGACAATGCCATTCAATTGCCAATAGAGCCTTATCGCACTGTACTCTAGGTCTACGTTCAACGAGTTACGAGACTTTTTAGTCTGTGACACTATTATTCTTAGTTTCTTTGGAGCCTGCTTTGTTCTATGATCGTATCTTGTCATATTCAGATCTTTACCTAAAATGCTAACATGCGCAGGACTATCTTAATAATCATACACATCATCTTATACATCATAGTACCACTGCCAGGCACAGTCTTTCCCAACTCCAGCAACTTGGGCGCCTTCTTCATTTCCAGCAATTTAGGCAAGCACGTTCCACCTTAGACTGAATCATCACTTTCCATTAGGTGTGATCACAGTCAAGCGCTACCCTATACTGTTAAAAAAACTGATGGAAGTCAGTTTCTTTAAAATAATTAGTTAGGAAAATCACTAACCCTCTTCAATCTTTGATTAGGGACCTTTATAATGAAGATATCTGACGACACTCTTCAGTTGCTCGACGAACACTTCCTCACCACGCAGCAGCTAGGCTTCAGCCCTTTCAAAGCCGCGTTCGAGCTGCGCATCCAAGAGTGGGACGACAAAATACGGCTGACGCAGAAGGTCGTTGAGGAGTGGATGGAATGTCAAAAGTATTACTATTTGCTTTCTTCTCTTTACGTTATTTTGTGCCTTCTGATTTAACTTCCTGTTAATGTGGGATGAGCTATCCTATGAAAATATGTTTTTCTATCTTTGTGTTTTTATGGTGCATAAATAATAAAATAAATACATAAATGTTTAGATAATCGATAAAGGGTCGTTAGGTTATCACTTTATAACCGAATTTTGGAAATTGCTTACCGTGAAAAGTAAGCGTTTAATCACCTTCACTTTGAAAGCCCGTACAGCCAACCTTAGTGACTAAAAACGATGCTCACATTTCCAATAGCTTACCTTCGGGATGTTATATATCTGACTAGTATCGTTTTTCAAAAGTTTCTGGCACATTCATATTAAAGAGGAAGTAAAATGTAAAACTATAGTTTCTACATACTATCTCGCGGAACTTATCAATTCAAATTATTTCCTTCATGTCGAAAACTAATCTGGTTTTACACAAGGGGGTAACTGAATGGCCCAATGTACCTACTTTGTGCTGATTTGTCGTCATGGTTCAATGGACATACCCTGCCCATGCAACTTTATAACTTTTAAACCATATACCCTATAACTTTTGAACCATGAATCAATTTCCTTTCAGGGAATGGATGTACTTAGAACCAATTTTCACATCCGAAGACATATCACGCCAGCTACCGATGGAAGCCAAGAAATACGCCACCATGGAGAGGATATGGAGAAGGATTATGTCTGCTGCACAAGCTTGTCCAAAGGTAAACAACTTTTGTGAAGGTTAACCTTATTGCTCTTATTTACGCCTTACCAATCAATCAGTATGTTTAAGTAAATCCAGTGTTGGTCAAAAAAGAGGAGGTAAAGCATCAGTTTGAGGAAGACTGGTGTCATCTATTGGGAAACACTGCAGTTGAATTCCGATTTCACATGTACACAATTTCAAATGGAACTAGAATCTGAGATGATCTGATAGAAGACACCTTGCTGTTTTTACTCATGTATATTTTTGTCATCGTGTTTTACACACTTTTTTCCTGCAAATTTATCTTAATATGCACATAAATTGAGACGTACTTCCGTCATTTGAAAATATAAAACTAAAGTACAGTCCGACAAGGCTCTCTTGGCAATTGAAGGAGGGCGCTGTTGCAAAACAAAGGGAGCCATAAAATAAAATCTCCTCAATTTTACTTCAATTTTAGTTTAAGACGAATGGTAAAGCAAAATGCGTTTTAGACGTCTTTTAGGCGATGTTTTTCAGCTAAATTACAGATTAGAGAACTACAGCAATTTTGTGTTATTATAAAGCGTATCTTGAAGTATCTTGTTGTGTCGATATTTTTGGTGATCTTTACTCACTAATCAGAAAATACAATTTAGAAAGTGCTATGACTTGCGTAAGATGAATATCTTAAGATGGTTTTTTTTTTGGTTTGGCTAATCCGTTTATCATGAATCTTTGCATACATGTTTCTTTATTTTGTATCTTGTTATTCAAAGTCCATTTGTGACAAACAGTATTGCAAAATAGAAGTTATATCATAAAAGCTCTTTGGTGCCTACTGTAAATCAAACTCCACTAATAAAGTATTTGCTCACAAAATTAATCAGGCGTTTAGTTACGCATGCAACGTTGCCAGTTCGGCGCAACTCATGCCGCGTTGCCGTTCCGCGCACAGGCATTTTGGCAGTGCGCGCGTGTGTTATGATTTGATATCACAGAGTATTTTTTGTACATTTTGACATTTTGGTACCGTTGTACTGTGTACATGTCGATTGTTGTGTGACTAGGGTTCGATTTCGAAAAAAAGTGAAAAATATATTATTTCTTCTTTTGGTGAGCTGTGCAAATGTGAAACAAGGTGAAAACTTAAAATTTTATGTAAATAAAGAAATATTGTGTTCATGATTTTACGAGTTAAATTTACATATAAGTACTTTTGTTGGCAAACCGCAAACCTAACTTTGTTTTCGGCAGATTATTGTTATTAGCAAAAAAAGTATAATAGTTAGACGGTTGAATTTATTTTTACTGTAAAATATACGTTAACTTCTATTGATCATATTTATTTCAGATTTTTCGAATGCTAAACTTCGGAGATAAGGGGGGGAACGGTATTTTTTTCGACAGTTTGCCCAATAAATCAAAAACTATCAGGCATAAAAATAAATAAAAATTGGTTTTAGGATATACAAGTAACGCCCTTTCATATGATACCCCACTCAATATTGTTATCTCATTTTGAAATTTCGGCGACCCGGTTTTCCCCCTTTTAAAAAAAAAATAAAAACAATTTTACGATTTCTATGACGGCGCGTCACTATATTATCTATAACTATTCTAAATTTCAGATCGATAGCTTGAATAGTTACTGAAATAATCGAGTGTGACAGACGGACGGACGGACGGAGAAAGTCTCACCATAAGGGTTCCATTTTTACCAAATTGGTATGGAACCCTAAAAACGAACATGTCAAGAAATCGAATTGCCTTACCCCGACACCATCGAATTGTCCTACCCCTAGAGTGTTTTTTTTAAACCGGAGGCGCGGAGGGAGTGCATCCCCCGGGCGAGCCGGAGCGGCCGAGGCTGGTCGCCGAAGGCGACCAGCACGCCGGGGCTGCGAGGTGAGTGTGGGTCATGGGTGCCTGTGCTTTGCTACGCAAGGGCGAAGAGGCTGCACTTCCCGCAGCGCCGGAGACGTCACAATTCCGAATTGGTCCCTATTTTAGAGCTATCTGTCAAAGTAATTATTTAAGTTATCATAATTAACCTCAAAATTTTTGAACTTTAAATATTTATTTCTCGAAAACTATTAAGATTCTACGGGTTTGGCTTGGGGGGATAGACCCCCCCCCCACTCCACCCTCCCCTTTACCTCCCTCCCACCCTCCCTCCGCTACGGGTCACCAACTAAAGACCACCCTGTTTTTTAATCAATGTTTTGTAATATTTGCTTTTTTGTATAAATATAACCTAGCTAGATATATTTATCGCCCCCGAAATCACCCCCAGTCCAAATTTCATGAAATCGTTTGAGCCGTATTCAAGATACATATAATACGGGACATACATGTTATAGGGGTTAAACGGGGATAAAATAACGGGGATAAAATAAAAATAAGGTAGGTATTCTATGTATATTTATTTACAATTCGAAAAAAAATGTAGGTATTCTCTTCGTTATTACTCTGTCTGCCCAACTCTGCGAGTCTGCGAAATAAATCGCTAAATGCGCCATCTAGCGGTAAGACAACCGAATGCAGTTGCACGCTACATTGAACTACTAATCAAAAATAGATGGCGGTAGCTCCGCGTCCAAACGCCCAAGGTCATTTGCTTGACCATTCGTCTTAACGTAGTTAACAGTAAGAAAAAACAACATAACATACAATAGTGAGATACTGACAGAGTGAACTGTCAAACAGTAGCACAAGATAGCGGCGTTATTTCAGACTTTGGCCACGCGCCAAAATAGCCTTGTCGTACTGTATCTAATATTTAGTTTCCTAAAACGGGAATGGGATTCATCAAACGGTCGTTTTGTCTAATACCGTCAACAATAATACCTTCGCTGTCCACAGATAATGATAATATGCCCGGACAGCAGACTCCTGGACAGCCTGGTGGAGGCCCGCCACCTCCTGGCGGTGGTGTCTCGTGGACTGAACGAGTACATGGAGCTGAAGCGACTCCGCTTCCCGAGGTTCTTCTTCCTCAGCGACGACGAGCTACTGGAGATCCTCTCGCAGTCGCGCAACCCGAAGGCCGTGCAGCCGCATCTTAGAAAATGCTTTGAGAATATTGCGAAGGTTATTAACATGCCTACGATCGTCATAGAAACCTATCGAAAGCTTATTCCATAATGGAACAAATTCAAGAAATGTATTCGAATAGCAGTTGTCTTCGGTAAATCACGTGATAAATTCTTCGATTCAATGGTGGTATGTATTTTTCAGGTGACTTTCGAGCCTGATATGAAGATAACTCAGATGCACTCAAGCGAGGGGGAGATCGTTGACCTCAAGTACAAATTCTATCCGTCCTCAAATGTGGAGCAATGGCTCTTACTTCTGGAAGATACTATGAGGCATACGAGTTAGTAAAACTGTTTCCTTTTTAACCGACTTCAAGGTTCTCAATTCGTCGGATAATGTATGTTCACCGATTACTCGAAGATCAGTAAACCGATTTGGAAAATTCTTTTTTTCGTTTGAAGGGATGGTCCCCAGATAGTCCCATGGTCATCAAGTCAAGATTTGAGGATGGGATCCTGGAGAAATCGAAGGAACTCTTCAAATTTTATATGGACACTTGAAGCGATTTGGGTGTTGTTTGAAAGAGTAATATTTTTCAAGTTGTCCTGTGATTATCATGTCAGGATTTGACCATGGGATCTCGGTGAAATCGAGGGAACTCTTCAAATTTTGCTAGTATACTTGAAGCGATTTGGGTATTTTTTATAGTTACTAGTGCATTTGCTTGCAGATGCTGTCTTAATGACTAAAGTATTCTAGACAGGTGCTGATGAAATCATTGCAGGAGGCCTTTGTCCAGCAGTGGTGGGCTGTTAGACACTGAAGTTTAATTTATTTTCCTCAGTTCGCCTAACACTAGTAGCAGCAATGGAGGAGATATACACAATGCGTCGCGACGTGTGGGTGCTTCGCTGGCCGGGGCAGGTGGTGATTGCTGGCTCGCAGACCGCCTGGACCGCGGGAGTGGAACACGCTATCAACGAGTACCAAATGGATGAGTTCTATGAAGAAAACTTGAAGCAGGTAAAAACTCAAAAGTCGAAAAACCTTCAATCATAATCTCCTCCAGACAGATTCTTGATAATACCCAAACCATTTTGGTGCGGTTACAAAAACAGAAACCGTACTAACAGTCTGCAGTGAAGTTTTTAATAAGTCACTCCCATTACACGTCATCACCTTTCCTGCGTCTGATCTTTTTTGCTGAATTTAGGAAAATCACTGTCCCCTCGGATGAAATATACGTAAAAGGCTGCCGCAAACTGGTCACGGGAAGGCCAGAGATTTCAAGTTTTTACCAATGGATTATATATTTTCTGACATGCTGGAGTGCTGGTCTGAAACGCGCCACTAACTAACACCAGATTAACATTAGGAAACATATTTTAGGTAACATTTAGGTTACCGACTTCTGCCGATTTGATCTTCGATTTAACGTGTGCGGTGGTTGGAAGAGAAAGCAGATGGACAGTTGGTATTAGCGTGGATATAATAGGCTGATTGAAAGTGACTGAAATAGGCGCACTCTATGTATCTTTTCTTGTAAAATAGCACCTAGATGTAGTTGGTCCCTCGTAATAAGCACATAATGCGATTCATGCCGCCTTAATGTTTTTCCACGGGTTATAGTTGGACAGTCTGCGAGCGCTGGTGAAAGGCGAGCTGTCGTTCTTCCAACGTGAAGTGCTGTGTGCTCTTATAGTTATCGAGGTCCATGCTCGAGACGTCACGAGGACCCTCGTTGATGAAAACGTCAAGAATGTGACAGACTTTCAATGGATTTGCCAACTAAGGTATCCTCTACTAACTGAAATACATGGTGTTGTTTGCTTCCGTGATTGATAGATCAATGAAGAATCAGCTACCATTTTCAGTTTATAAGAACATTATTTCCTTTACCCCCTTTTATGCTAATAGGCATGGATTACACAGGCCATCTTGCAAGTTTGAACACAGTTGTGAGTTGGCTTCAAACAATTTTGAGATCATAAGAAAAGTCTCATTATTCCAGTGATATTTAGGTTCCGTATATTTTGTGCAGATACTATCAAATAGTAAAGGACATGATCCCTCTGGAACCCGAGGAACTCCCGGAGATATACCAGGACGAGAACCGCCTGGACACGTCCATGTATTACCGCCAGTTTAGCCAGAACAGATGCGACGTGCGCGCGCTCAACTCTGTGTTCTCTTATCAAAACGAATACTTGGGAAACAGGTATATCCTTTTTCTTTTTATATACAAAACTAGCCTTTTCCCTTTCCTTTTCCCGTCAAATTCGAATCATAGATGTTTCCGGGGTCTCCTCTCAGACTGGGTTTGGCCATAGCCCATCACGCTGGCCAAGTGCGGGCTGGCGGGCTTCACACACCTTGGAGAACATTTTTGTTAACTCTCAGGCGTGCAGGTTTCCTCACGATGTTTTCCTTCACCGCTAAGCAAGTGATATTTCGTTTCCTAAAAACGCAAATAACTCGGAATTAAGTCAGAGGTGCGTGCCCAGGATTTGAACCCGCGACCTCCTTATGAGAGGCAGAGGTCAGAACCACGAACCTATCACTGCTTCTTTAACAGCTGCTGTCAAGCATTACTCCGTCAGCCCCTTTTGCTTTGGACAGTGGTCGCTTAGTAATCACGCCGTTAACGGACCGCTGCTACCTGACCCTCATGTGCGCAATGCACCTCAAGTTTGGGGGCGCGCCCGCCGGGCCCGCGGGCACCGGCAAGACGGAGACAACCAAGGACCTGGCGAAGGCCTTAGCGGTCCAGTGCGTGGTGTTCAACTGCTCGGATCAACTCGATTTCATGGCTATGGGGAAATTTTTCAAAGGACTTGCGGCGTTAGTAAAATCTTTTATAGTAGTTTATGGTACAAGTGAGTAAAGTTAGTGATTACCGCTGAGGCGCCATTGAGACCCGAGCCGTTAGGTGAGGGTCTTAAGATAGCCGAGGACGGTAATCATCAATTCTCACGTGTATCAAAGGACGTTTTTCAACACACTTGTGAGTAAAATAATGCTAAAATTAATTATTTTATTAAATAGATAAAATTAAATAAAAAAACTGTCTAACTCACTAGTGAATAATAGTAATGAATAAGTCACAGTTTGCGATTATAGGTGTCATTATGTGCCTAATTGCGGTGAAATTAGAGCCACTTTATGATATACGAGAAAATATTACGTAAATTACGTAACAAACTTAGCCCTAATTGACCAAGCATTTACCCTCGTCTACCTACTGAATGTAGATATAAGATTTCTTAAAAATCGTTCAAGATGTTTTGGAGGAGTATGATTACAAACACTGTCACTTAACCATTATACTCGTAATTGCTTTAGGAACTATGATTGTTGCAACTATACTCTTTCCATTCGTTTATTTTCTTTTTGGCACATGAGACAGATATAGCAATAGCGAGGAACGAGAGAGAGACAAACGTAAAGTGGTCTCTCTCTGGTTGGTTACGTGAACTGTAATTGGTGTACAGTACATTAAAAATTATTTCACTCTTTGTAGTGGCATTTGAAGTTGGTCTTTTGGAAAGAATTTTCCATTTTTTAATAGAACAGCTTGCGAGTAAAAGTTTAATGGAGTTTGGATTCCACAGATCGGGAGCGTGGGCGTGCTTCGATGAGTTCAATAGGATCGATATTGAAGTTCTCTCCGTGGTCGCTCAACAGGTGAGGAATTTTACAAACTATTTCGTTGATAGAGCACTCTTCGAATAGTTGAAAGTTTGCCCCTTTGCAAATTCCGCAATAGCTGCTACATTTAATCGGCTAGAGCTTTTAAGGCATTCCGGGGTAAACGCGATGAGCAAGTACGTGGGAAGTGTAATCTCTATACCTTCTACACTCTTTTCACTTATGTGAATTTTAAAATTGCTAAATAAAAGCCATAAAACGTGCAAATAAAATTGACGGGTTAAGCATCAATCAAGGTTCCTCTATGAACGGTTATAATTTACTTATGGCGGTTCCCAATAATCTATCTATCCATGGTTTGCCTTAATAGGTAGTAGGCTTAAGGAGCTGCCGCCACTTGGGCAACGATTGGCATTTTTGCCCGGGTGGGGGAGGCTTCAGGCATCGTTATAGTACATAAGTGTACCTCCATTGTAATGTGTGGCATAATGCAAAATAAATGTAAATGTATTTCTAATAGAGATAAAAATTGACATAACTTGTATGGATCTTAAGCCACATTTATATCTCTAATAGTAGGGGATCCCAAGTAAGGTCGACCTTCACCGAGCTGCTTATTGGATGAAAACTATTTTATATCCAATTAAATATGTCAATAAATATATCGCAAGTGGGTTGCCTAAAAAATTTCAGTCCAGGGTATGATTAATTAAGAATTTAAAAAAAATCCATCGTAACATGAACTCCGCTTTGTTAGAGTTCCGTTGACATCTTAGTTCAAATTAGATTGGACGAGCGATTTAGGTCGCAAACGATTTTATTATCCGTTAACTTTCTTTTGCCAAAAAATATAGAGCAGAAATACTTTCCTCAGCCAGGAAATTATTTCTGGCAAAAAGCACTATTTATAACATCCAATCTAATTTCAACTACGATGTCAACTAAACTGTAACAAATAGGAGTCCATGTTACAATGGTTTTTTTTTTAATTCTTAATTAATCATACCCTGGACTGAAATTTTTTAGGCAACCCACTTGCGATATATTTATTGACATATTAAATTGGATATAAAATAGTTTTCATCCAATAAGCAGCTCGGTGAAGGTCGTTGTATGGCGGGATCTTAGACCATAATAGGGCCAATAGAAGATAGATAGTTTATTGGGAATCGCCGTATGTCACATTGATATCTTTAGTAGGGCAAATAGAATATTGGAAACTAGCATTAATCTTATTTTTAGACCCAGCGCAGCTGTAAAGTTGTCAATTTCCCCTCCAATAACGGATTGTTAGAGTTTATTAACTTAAGAATTAGATGGACCAATTAATTGTTTATTTCCAGGTAGTAACAATCCAGAAGGCTCAAATAGCTCGCCAGGAGAAGTTCATGTTTGAAGGCGTCGAGCTTCCTCTGAAATCGTCATGTTCTGTATTCATAACTATGAATCCTGGTTATGCAGGTACTAACTTATTGCCCTAGTTTTTAGCATAGCAGGCATCATTTCAGTCAAATAAAAATCTTGGAAAGTTGAAAGGGGAAAGTGGAAGGCATAAGACCATGCGTAAGGACGTCTATGTGATGGACCAATCAAGTCAAGTCAAAGTTGGTGGTCTCTTGCATGAGACTTGCATCCACCAGAATCATGGAAAGCAGGGCTAAGTGGCGTAAGCTCGCACCGAACCTGATATGAACCTGAGGATGCTCATCAGAACATTTTACGTCAACCTTCTTCATACCAGAAAAAAGTGGCGACATTTGTCAAAATTTTCTATAATACGCCACATACATGGCGGAGATTATCCCTGTTGATAAACGCTTCATGTTTAATAACAAGTAAACTGATCTTTGTCATGGACTGCGATCCATAAACAATACTGCAGTCGGCTTACTACTGATGCCGTTGGTGTCAAAACAAACATTTTTGACACCAATAACAACTCTCACTCAAACAGTGTTATCTATTCAGATAACCACGACCACGCTGTAAAGATTTGAAGAAGATCTTGCTAGTTTAGCCTAACCCAGTCTAGTCTAGTCATGCTATAAAAAAACTACTATCACTTCCCCAGGACGCACGGAACTGCCAGACAATCTGAAGGCGTTATTCCGTCCAATCGCAATGATGGTGCCAGACTATGCGCTGATCGCTGAAATATCGCTCTTCTCCTACGGCTTCTACGAGGCCAAGATCCTAGCTGGGAAGATCACCACAACCTTTAGGTTGAGCTCCGAACAGCTTTCGTCTCAGGTTTCTTAATTATTTATTTCGGAAAACATTGTGCTGTAACCTACTTGCCTAATCGATGATAGTAGGTACATTATAACTTTGTCAAAGGTTTTCAAAGCCTGCTTACTCTAATTTAGCCTGCGTGGTGGTCTTAGAAATTCACAGACATTCCCTCTCCAATAGTAATGGCAATCACATTAGTTTGAAGCAAACCTACCCTCTTTTAGGCTTCTTTAAGGTGGTTTTTAGCATAAGGATTGTGGTAAGTGAAGGACCGTCTGTGATGGCGCACCAAAGGGAAGACATTATTTCTTCCGGCTACCGTTTTACCAAACACACAAAAGCCGTTTTAATTTTAACTAATTTATTTATCACTTCAAGGCAACGGGGCCAAACGGGGCCATTGAAATAACAAGTATACATCAATTCACAAACAATCTGCAGAAACGGAGACGTGAAACAAACCCATAATGTTTTTCTTGATTTTATTCCTTGCTTTTTCTAGGAACACTACGACTTTGGAATGCGCGCTGTTAAAACTGTGATATTGGTCGCTGGGAATCTCATCCGTCAGATGCCCGATGGTGACGAGCGTCAGATTGTCCTGCGAGCATTGCGCGACGTCAATGTTCCCAAGTTCCTGGCTGATGATCTTATACTATTTAACGGTAGATCTTCTCACAGATAGTTCAATTCAGGACAAAACTAAGCTATCTCTAAGAAACTCGGAGTGCTCATTAGATTCAAGCGCTATTCCACGCCAAAACACAGGCTTAAACTCTATAAAGCGCAAGTACGGCCTCCATATATATGGAGTACTGCTCCCACCTTTAGGCTGGAGCACTTGGTTACCAACTGCTTTGACCGGATACAGAGGCGGGCAGTACGACTTGTTGGCGACCCCAGTCTCAGAATCAAGCTGGGACCTTTAGAACACCGTAGAGACGTCAGCTCTCGCGTAGAAACATGTTCCATCCTTACCACCTGGATGGCTGGCAATCCACGACCACCCGGTATGCCAGATCCTTCTTTCCACGCACATGCAAACTATGGAACTAGCTACCAGCAACAGTGTTCTGTCAAAACTACAACATTGGGTTATTCAAGGGGCGGATACACAAATTTCTAAAGTGCTGGCAACGCATTTACAGTTCTTCTGGTGCTGCAAATGTCCTTGGGCGGCGGTGATCGTTTACCATCAGATGACTCGGGAGTGTTAGAAGTTGATAAAAAATGCTTTACCGCGGCCGTCTCCGAGTGCCACACGTCTTTTTGTTTTCAGGCATAATATCAGATCTATTCCCACGAGTGGAGATTCCAGTAGTAGACTACGGTATCATGGAGCAGTCCATCAGAAACATGCTCGTCAAGAGAGGTTACAATGATCTATACAGTAAGTCATTATGAAACCATTACAAACCTGGTTTTCCTCTCTCTATACATCGTATAGTTTCCGGCATGTAACTTACCAGGTTGTGATGTGGTGAGGGAAAGTTTGTTTCTTACACTTTGTGAAAAGAGAGATAGCAGCAAATTATGAAAACCAGGAAGTCGTATTGTCTTGTAAAAATATTAATAATTCCTTGAGTGATGGACGATGCCGATGGCAGAAATTAAAACACTGACTTAAATTACAATACCGCGGTATGATTTCAAACAGCTATGCATAAGTCTGACTGATAAAATAGTTATTCACTTATTACATTTCTTTCAGCTTTTATATTTAAAATCATCCAACTGTACGAAACGACGGTGGTGCGACACGGCCTGATGTTGGTGGGGCCGGCTGGAGTCGGGAAAACAAAGGTAACTTTATAGATAGGCTTACGTATGACGCCAAACACACCTAATGGAAATTGACGATGTGTTCGAAGATAGAGCCCCCCCCTTACGTTGAAGATGAATATTCTCATTATAAAGGATTGGAGCATAATATAGGAAACAGCATAGATCACCAAGATACGTTCATAGTAAATTGCGTTTTAAATCTGTGCCGAACTAACGAGCGATCGTTCTTGCGCTCGACGCAGACTAACTAATCACGAAAGTTACAATTAAAACTTTTTTGAGTCTTCAAAACACGCGCGCTTGTCTTATCTGCCTCTTTTTATATAATATATCAATGGAAAACAGATTTTTTCAGCCTTCCGAATCCTAACCCCATGGATATTAAGGCTAGGATTTGAAATGCTGAAAAAATCTGTTAAGGAAGAAGCGAAACCACTTTCTGCGCCCTGGGGCCTTATTCTGTATCGTTCACTTAGTTAGTTAGTAACCCAAACTGGGTTATTAACTAAGAAAACGAAGGCAAAAATCCTATTTTTGCACAAATTACCAACCTAGGTCGGTATGGTATCATATCAGTATACCATGCTAGTTGCTATCTTGTACAAAAAGAATACAAAAATAGGATTTTTGCCTCCGTTTTCTTAGTTAATAACCCAGTTTGGGTTACTAACTAACTAAGTGAACGAAACAGAATAAGGCGCCTGGTGGTGCATCGACTACATGGGGATGAAAGCCCACCTGCTTTACGTTGCGTTAAAATAACGAAAAGAAGATTATAATGGGGATTTAAGTTAACTAATTCTAATTCTTACCCTTATAGCTATCGCGATTGGTAAAACCTTGAAATCCCTTGTTAGACAGCTCACATTTCTTTCTAGGCGAGCATCGTTTCCTATAACTGAGTATATTGGTGATCGTGACATTTATATTCAAACACATAACCAAACCCGAGTTATTCAACCTCAAATGGCAAACTGAACTCTTAAGCCACCTTTTTATAATGTTTTCCAGTGCTACGAAATTCTCCGCGACGCCTTGACAGCTATAAAGGGGAAGCTGGCTCCAGACGGGTTTCCCTTCACCCCAGTTCACACGTTCGTCGTGAACCCCAAGTCGATCACCATGGGTCAGCTCTACGGAGAGTTTGACTTGAACACGCATGAATGGTATATAATCCACAACCACCATCATTCATCAACTAAGAACAATGAGACGTGTGTCCCATAATTTTGCATCAAGATATCATACGACACACTGCACATTGCTCATCATCCTGTGTGTTTTTAGGTTTTATTTTATCCAGTAATAACATCCCTTCAAACCTATACATAGAAATACATTACTGATTCACGGTAGAATTAACAGACACTGTCGTGGTACCTACCCGGACGAACTCCGCAAGAAGAGTCCTATCATCAGTAAACCATACAATACTGTACCCTCGGAAGCAGCGAAGTCTTACGGTTATCATGCAAAAATACTGGTTATCTTAAATTCTTTCGCCCTGTTGATTCAATCACGTACAAATAAATGTCTCTTGCGACCTAAAATCTGGGTTCTGTAATTTTTCCTTCTACATACAGAGAATAGTTTGGTATCCGAATTACTTAACAAATACACATGATTGTATCAGGACTGACGGTATTCTGTCGAGTTTGGTCCGAGCTGGTATAGCAGTGGAAGATATGGACAAACGGTGGTACATCTTCGATGGTCCCGTAGACGCGGTGTGGATTGAAAATATGAACACCGTAAGTATTGAGTGCGGAGACGGCAAACGCATTGGCAGTTCTCTTGATGCTGCAAAAGTCTATGGCTGGCGGTATTCACTACCCATCAGATTTATAAACAACAGTAGCTGAAAATATAAGTTTTGCTATTATTGCTATTGCTAAGTTGCTGAAAAATAAATGATGCTATTTGTATAAGAAAATAACATTATCTTTAACAGTGAAGGAAGCTATACTATATCTATAAAACTGCAGGTTTCCTCACAATGCCTTCATTCACTACTGAAATGAACTCAAAAAATCCTGTAGCATTCAGTTATCCAAAGACAAACAAAATTTAAAGTTAAAAGCGTTTAGTTCGTTGAAGGAAAAGGTTCGTTGGGAAAGTAAGAAGTAGATTCACACACTATTTTATAATTAGAAGTCTAATAGAAAAAAAAATCATTCTTATACCCCAACCAGGTATTAGATGACAACAAGAAGCTGTGCCTATCAAGCGGAGAGATAATGAAGATGACAGAACGGCAGAGGATGATATTCGAAGTGGCAGATTTAGCAGTGGCGTCACCCGCCACCGTGTCTCGCTGTGGCATGGTGTACTTAGACACGCAGGTCGTTGGTCTGCCACCGTTAGTCAGCGCTTGGATGAAGAGTAACCTGCCACCGGTATTTGGACAGTTCAACTGTCATTTTAGGTTACAATAATGAGGTAGTTTCTCCATGTCTCTTTAATCTTCTTCTACGCCATTTCCCTTTATATTATGGGATCGGTACTCGTCTGATCCAATAGTGGCTTTCATTTACTTAAGAGTTTCAATCCTTCCAATTTATTAAGTCCTTAAAATTATTAAGTCCGTTATTGCTTTGAGTTTAAGGATTGCCTTCCTACTAGTCAACTAAAATGTATAAAATAATGATTACAGATTGCAGACAACATCCGCAAGATTCTGCCCAGTCTCATCACGACATACTTGTACCCAGCGCTACAGTTCTTGCGCTCAAGTTGTACCGAAATCGTCGCCTCAATAGATTCCGCTCTTGTACTAAAATTTCTTGAGCTCTTGGACTATAGACTGAGACCTCTGACCGGAAAAGATGATAGACCACCACCGGGAGCGCCTTTTATAGCTCTAATGCGTAAGTGCAACTTTTGAAATGAAAATGAAATGAAATGAAAAAGTTTATTGGTAATGCACATTAGGTACATATGAACAGGAGAGAAAAAAAGAACAGGAAGAACAATGTGCACTCCCAAATCAAATGGGCCTCCACTCAGCATAAGCCTTGCCTTTTAAATCTGCCCTAATAAATTCTTCTCTCTTAGTGAATGAATAACTTGCTTTACAGCAAAACTAGCTCCTTGCTGGGTTATTTGGTCAGTGATCTGGTCGGTTGGTGCAACTTGTGACCATAATGGTCGAGCCAAGTTCTCGGACTTCATGAGGGATCTCATGGCTGAAAACGAAGCTAAGCCGCTCTTCCCTAAAGAAGGAAGAGTTTATGATTACACGTGAGGATCCGATTTTGGTGTAAATTAGTATGGTAGTATTATTTAATAAATAAGTTGATATAATTGACCTAACAGGTGCTTTCGGATGGGTATCACCACACTTTCAAATATTATATCGTAAAGCAGTCGCATTATTACTTAAATATGTTTAGTTTTGAAGAACATGTTGCTCATTACATTACTGAACATACTGAGACTTAAGAACTGATTTCTCAAGATGACAGTGGAACTTGCGACATAATACATTGTAACGCGATTTCCTGAGATGCACTGCATATGACATGCACTATCATAGTACATCTTATTAATATTATTTGTCAAACCCGATCAATTTTCTGACTACACGAAGACGGTTTCTGGTTACAACAGGCTACACGATGGTGGTTTTACTGATATGACGGAAGATGGTGAACCAGCGAACCCTTATTGGTATAACTGGATGGATAACCTTGAAGCTTATGAAGTGGATCCAGAATGGCAGTATGCAGGTACCAAATAGAAAAGCTCGTACAAAGATTACACCAAGTTAAATACCAAAAAACCATTAATTTAGGGTTAGAAGTTGCTTCATGTTGGTACTAAACATAAAAATATTTTTATCTATTCCGTAATTGGTAGCCGGTTCTAGTTCTTAATACTTCCATCGTCTTTTGCCAAAAAACATGTACTTTGATTTCTCGGTGATAATCTATCAGATCTCCAATTCTGAGCCGTTTTTAGTGAGTCAGCAGGAAGAATAGGATGGTTTGACGATTTTTAAACTGAAACTTTTACTACAACGTCTCAAACTTTTTCGTCTGTGTGCTGCACGTCACGTGATGGTCGGCCGCGGAGTAGGGATAAAGTGATAGGCGCTCGTCAGAGTAGCCAAGGCCACAAAAGTTTCACTTTTAGCGTGGTTTCATAATTTTTCCCTTCGACAAACTATCGTTCGACATTGTGCCGTTCAGTACTTGGTGGTTATTGTGACTCGTATAAAATATGTATTCATCCATTTAGGAAGTTTACTATCTGCTATAAAATTAAAGTGAGTTGATTCTAAAGATTTATTTTTATCACAGATATCGAAGTGCCAACGTTAGATAACGTCCGGAGCGCGGCCCTCCTCGGCTACAAGATCACTAACTACAACCACGTTATCTGCGTCGGGCCTACCGGCACGGGGAAGACCGTCACCATCACCTCGAAGCTGTCTCGAGGGCTACATAAGAAGTTCATCTGCGAGTTCCTCGTGTTCTCCGCGCGGACTTCTGCTAATCAAACTCAGGTGCCTACAACCTCACAACTCCTCTTCGCTTACAAGACCACCAACTACAACCACGTGATCTGCGTTGGCTCCACTGGTTCGGGAAAGACGGTCACCAAGCTGTCCTGAGGGCTGCTCAAGAAGTTCATCTGCGAGTTGCTCATGTTCTCCGCCCGGACTTCTACTAATCATACTCAGATGCCTACAATCTAACAACTCCTCCTGATTTACTTCAAGTCGGACAACATTTTTAATCATTATGATTGAAACTCGAGTTCTCTGAACTGCTAATCAAACTCAAGTTCTCATTGTTGTGTCACCCATCGCATATTACAAAACCCTTTCAGGATATGAAACGTCTGACTACACTTTACACTAAGACATTTTGTATAGCTACTTTCAATACTAACTTTTGCAAGAAGTTATCTTTTTGTTGCATGTTTTGATGATTTGATTATAGTTTCTACTAACTTAAAAAGTGTCTTGTTATTTATTAATAGGACGTAATAGACAGTAAGCTGGAGCGACGAAAGCGCGGAGTCTTTGGTCCTCCGCCGACCAAACGGCAGGTGTTCTTCATCGACGACCTCAACATGCCAGCACTGGAGGTGTACGGCGCCCAGCCACCGATCGAGCTGCTGCGTCAGTTTATGGATTTCTCTGGTAAAATCATTCATACTTCAAACCACCTTCAAAAATCTTTTTTTACACTATACAAGTTAGCACTTTACTGCGATCTCACCTGATGGTAAGTGATGATGCAGCCGAAGATGTTATCGTACTAACTTGAAAGGGGTAAGTAAACTCACCCCAATGGTTTCTACACAACATCGCACCGGAACGATAAATCGCTTGGCGGTGCATCTGTGCTGGTAGGGTGGTAGCTGCCACGGTCGAAGCCTCCCACCAGACCAGAACTGAATCAATTTAGAAAAGCTGGTTGCTGGCATTGTGAAATGGCACCGCACCAGGAACTCCGAACTAGATTGATGATTGAACAATGACATTAAAAAAGTCACGGGAAGCTTCTGGATCAGTGTGGCGCAAAATCATGCAGATTTCAACCATCAAGACCTTCAGGAGGCCAATGTTCAACCTTTTAGAGGCTTCCATTAGTACATCCATATCTCTCCAGAGCCACACCCCTTGAGAAATTAGGTCCTCAAGCTACGATTTCCTTATGTGAATTCTTCTTTGAGTCTTGTTTGTACTGTCACAGGATTAAAAATTTTCTTTGAACCATGTTTTTCGTAGGGTGGTACGACCGAACCAACATTGGGGAGTTCAAGACACTCATTGACGTTGGCATGGTGGCTGCAATGGGGCCTCCAGGCGGTGGGAGGAACCCCGTCACGATGAGGCTCATGCGTCACTTTCACTACATATCGTTCACTGAAATGGAGTATAGCAGCAAGGTTACAGCTAGTTTCGTCTCGACCCCTCTTTTATGTGCCTCACTCATGGACACAGGTCTCCTCTTAGAACTCACTACAATTCATCACTACGTTACTGAAAATTTTGGTAGTATCGCAACATGCAAACATGTATGAATTGGTACAGACTTTACAAACCTTTAGAGTAAATAAGGTGGTACTGTGGTGAACTTTAAGAATATCCATACGATTTTTTGAAAAGGCTGGGAAAAGGGTAAAAAAGTTAATATATTTTGTAATAATTTTTGCAATTAACTTCTCCTGCTGAAAAGTTTTGTAATAATTTTATGGTGCTTATTGGTCCATCCAGAATCATCCAATACTTTGAAGCCTAGCAACCTTCTTACATTTTATCAATAAAATCATAGACTTTTTAAAGTGACATCTGCGTGAATCTAACGGTGAACGAAATTGTTACAAGTTAGTTTAAAGTTTTTTTCTTTTCAGTACGGCATCTTCAACACAATACTGAAGTCCTGGACTCGCAACTTCAAGCCCGATGTGACGATCCGCGAGAATGCTTTCTTGAAGAGTTCCATTGAAGTCTTCAATTCTCTCGTGGAAGAACTCTTGCCTACACCAACCAAATCACATTACACGTTTAATCTTAGAGACTTGAGCAAGGTCTTCCAGGGCATTCTGATGGTGGATCCCCTACACATCAAGGTTCGGGAATGTCTGAAACTTTTTACTTCACCTGTAGAAAGGCAAAGAAGCACTATTTCTAAACCTGTCATATAGGTAAACCAGCAACCACCGATAAGGAACCCGTGGATATGGTCATCTAAACATTTTACGCTTACCTTCTTCATACAACTGTGGCGGGGACCGTGATCTATAGGCAATACTGCGGTCGGCTTACTACTTAGGCTGTCGGTGTCAAAACAAACATTTTTGACACCGGTAAACTGGCGACACTTTTTATCACGTCACGTCACTTTTTATCAGCCACGTCCAGAGACCTGGACTAGACGCCAGGAACCATCAGACTGGTCCTACCAGTCTTCGCCTATAGTTGCAAGCGGCGTTGCGATTTGGGGCTACCACCCTGCGCCTTGGAACCGAAAAGGGCCCACGTGTAAGAACTCACCAGTGCGCTGGGAGTTGAAAAAGTCGAGCTTATCCCAACATCTAGAGCACACGTGATACCTGTTGTCAGTTCAGACCGAAATATTAGATTTAAATGCCTAGATTCCTGTATTACTTTAGTGTGTTTTAATATATCGATATTTCTAGTAACTTAATGCTTAGCTCCTTGCCTGTATAAATTTAATTTCAACTTTTAGGACGAGGATGATGTGATAAGGCTATGGTATCACGAACATCAGCGAGTTTATCAGGACCGATTGGTAAACGACGAAGACAGACAGTGGTTTGTGACGTAAGTCTTTGATATCTCCAATATAATATCTTCTTGTTCTTAATAAAACTGGAACTTACATGAATTTTTTGGTTCAGTTTACTCAATAAGAAGATTCAGACAGAGTTCAAAAAGAAATCAGCAGACGTGATCGGCGGAAGGCTGATGCTGTTCGGTGACTTTATGGATATTGGAGCTGACGACAGGAAATACGTCGAGATCACTGATCAGGCGGAGGTAAAGCCTTCGTCAAATGATAAAAATATATTAAGTAAAAAATTTCATCCAATAAACACCATCCGTCGTAAGAAAACCCCTAGGGCTGTTACATGGTTTTGTAATAGACTCAACAACGCCGTACTAAGCCGTTGCAGCAAAAATCTGGCACAGATGTTTATAATAAAGACTAGAAATTATGGAGGGCGATTTCGAATCTGTAAGATGGCATTTTTAATGATGAGACGAGCAATTTCGTTCTTTCTCCTAAATCCGAATGTTAAGTGATACGCCTGCCCTCTTCAGATGCATTGCGTCTCATAACTTTGTTGCAATACATATATACGCAGTAATGTACCGAACTAATTATACTGAGACATCAGTTCTTATATCTCATTTTTCCCAATAATCTCTTCAAATAAGATGTTAACGTACTAACTGGTGGGTTACGTAAAGTCACCCCAACGGTTTCTACACAGCATCGCACCGGAACGCTAAATCGCTTGGCGGCACGTCTTTGCTGGTAGGGTGGTAACTAGCCACGGCCGAAGCCTCCCACCAGACCAGACCTGAGCCAATTTAGAAATTATAAAATTTCAAAGTGGCCCGTGGCGGGAATCGAACCCGCGACCTCCCACTCTAATCCGAGCGCGCGTCCCGTGCGCCAGGGAGGTCTTCAAAAATTACTGCTTCACCGTAAAATAACTGATACCACGCTGGTTGTTACTCATGCAGACTCTACGAAGGACAAAATTTAGACTAAGGTATTATTGTTCACCAGCTAGACGAGGTGCTAGCTCATTATCTGAACGAGTACAATCTATCGTCGACGGCTCCACTCGATCTGGTGTTGTTCGAAGACGCAGTGGCACACTTGTGTCGACTCTCGAGGATCATGAGACAGCCCATGGCGAATGCTCTGCTGCTTGGTATGGGAGGTTCAGGTACGTCTCCTCAATACGCATTTGTGCAAAAGAAACAAAGAAACTGACATAGCTGAACGTGTTGCTAAGTTAAAGTGGCAAAAGGCTGGGCATAAAGCTCAATGGACTTGGAACTTCCCGATGTTCAAATTTCTAATTGACCCAAAGAACTTGAAACAGACCGACATGGATATTATCAAAAGAGTGGCAAAAATTCATGCGGCATTGTTCTTTGGCGATCATGTCAGGAGTCTTATGTACAGTAGTAGACGTGTATCGTCTGAATCAAAGAACTCTTAAAAATCTCTACTATTAACAGGTCGCCAATCACTGTCCCGCTTAGCGGCAAACATGGCGGAACTTCAGTGCATGCAAATCGAGATAACCAAAGCTTACGGTCAGGCCGAGTGGCGAGATGACCTCAAGAAGACAATGTTGAAAGCTGGTGCTGAGAACCGTGGCATCGTTTTCTTGTTCTCCGATGCTCAGGTTTGTCCAATTTATTTGTCTTATAAATTGAAGCATCAGGAGTTTATGTGTGCAGCTTCGTGGTAGTCTATGATACTCAACGAACAGCAATGTTTTGCTATACTCCGCTATACCCGATGAATCTTTGCGACTGCCTTAACAAACTGTTTGTTAACAATTACTGATGATGCTCCTCTCATGGGGAGAAAAGTAGGTAGAGAAAAATGAAACAATATTTGAACGATAAATTCTTTATGATACGCGACGCCACAAAGGCTAATGATCAGTTTTTTTAACCTCGACGAAAGAACTAAAAATTGGGGCGCTATGGCAATAGCATATTTGAGACTTACACTCTTAAGCTGCCTAGTTTCTCGCTTACTTCCGTACCTAACAAACAAGGCTATCGCCTATTTGAACTTGAAAATAAGTTATTAAAATCCACAAACTAACCTTTTTCTAGATAAAAATGGAATCCTTCCTCGAAGACCTGAACAACATTCTCAGTTCGGGCGATGTCCCAAACATATACGAAGCTGAGGATCTGGATACCATCTATATGTCAGTCAGACACGCTGTCATGGAAATGAATCTACCCGCTACAAAGGCGAATTTGTTCGCTTGCTACCAGAAAAGAGTGCGGAGCAATTTACATATCGTAGTGGTGATGAGTCCAGTGGGAGAGGTAAATAAATTAATATGTTCATTATAATTTACTTCACTAATTCAAACAACGCAAAACTCTGGTATTTTTGTAGCAGAAAAGCTTATCTTTCTTGAATACTGCCTATTCCAATGATATATTATCTATGGCTTATTCGAAAGCAATAATGAGGTCATTTCGACATCTCCTCTCCATTCAGTTTCGGAGATGTTAAAATGGCGAAATCTAATTGGTTATTCAAACACAGCTCCGCTCTGCTCCGCCTTGGTCAAGCCATATCCCGCCTTAGCAGTTTATGATATAGTTTATGCCTGGTAAATTTATCTCAGACCTTCAAACACTTTGGTACATTCACCAAAATTACTGTTATTCACATACTAACATGTATTGGTATTTTATTGCAGATTTTCAGAGCACGCCTTCGGCAGTTCCCTTCACTCGTCAACTGCTGCACCATCGATTGGTTCAGCGAGTGGCCCAAGACTGCCCTGGAGTCTGTTGCGAGGAACTTCTTCAACAACATGCACGAATTGAAGACCACGGATGAGATTATTGAGTCTTTAGTTGTAAGTGCTATGAATATAAGTGACTATGAATATGAATGATCGTTTTCAACAACATTTTAAGAGATGCCTAAGCCGTAAGGTGACAGTTGTTGTAAGTGAAAACTGTCACCTATCGGATTAGGCGTTTCTTAAAGTGTTGGTGAAAACGAGCCTAAGGAATTGGAGTGTGATAGAAAAACGTCTTATGTTGGAGGAAAGCGGAAAGTAACAATCTGTAGGAGATTTTTTAGGAGGCAAAACGTCCATAGTTTCTGTTGAGACAAAAACAGTCCCTTAGTTACAATCAAAGTTACTGTGGTTTATTTGACCACTTCAATTATGATAACTTGCCACCATCGGCACGGAATACATATTAGTACCTAACGGTACAGAAGGCTCACTCCGCAAGATGATCTAAAGAAATAACGTCCCTAGCACTGACACAAAAAAGTGCACTTCAGTTCGCAATAGCGCATGGCCACGTCTCTCTTTGCACCTACAGAGATAGAAAGAGGTAGTCTTTTTCTATCGCGTAACTTTATCTCTCTTGATGTACCACGGTTGTTACGTAATCTGGCACACGCAGCGCGTGAAATAGATCGTACAAGAACTAACGCGTGCAACCTTGCCGACGCGCGGCGGCCGTCTGAAATCAGTCCATCGTGACGCTACCTGTAGCTTCCTCGGTCACGTTACAAGTGAACATGGGCTGCCATCGGCATACTACGCGTGCGAATTGAACCAATCTCACAAGTTAGTCTGCCTTCTATTAACGTATTGTTCTTCCATTAGTCTGTATGCTGCTTCGCGCATCAAAGCGTGGTGGATGCAAGCGCCAAGTTCCTCGCGCAGCTCAATAGGCTCAACTACGTCACTCCCATGTCGTACATGGAGATGTTAGGAGCTTACAAAGAGATGTTCAAAAAGAAGCAGACGTCCATACTTACCGAGTCCAATGCACTCAAAACGGGTAAGCATGAGTTAATGATAGTGATTATATTATTTTTTTACAAAGTAGGATTATTTTGCCATATACATAGTTATGAACATTAATTTAGTAATGAACAACAATTTCGTGTCCAGCGAGATTTGAACCCATAACCCATCAATAATTACGACTGGAGCGCTTACTAAATTAAGATACGTCAGCTACAGGAACCGGGGATGTTTTTCCAAAAGTATAAATGTCTATATTGGTCCATTAGTTATGGAAGACATAAAAACATAACATCATATATCGTATATTAAAAACATTAATGATTTTCTAACAAAAAGGGCTAAACAAACTCAACGAAACTGAAGTGGAAGTAAAACAACTGCAAATAGAGTTGGCTGAGCTAAAGCCTATGATGGAAAAGGCGGCGGAGGAGACGAGAAAAGTCATCGAGCAAATTGCTATTGATACAGTAAGTATTTAACTTGTGGAAACCTTGACTGACCAAATAACAAGGACATTGGCCAAAATAGGTAACTCATAATTATAACATTCAAGGAAATAGCCGAAGACGCTCGAATCAAAGTGGAAAAGGAACAAGCTATCGCTGAAGTGATGGCCAGAGAAACAACATTAATGGCCGAAGATGCTCAAAGGGACCTAGGCAAGTTTTCTGCACCCAATTAAAAACTATCAGATCCGCTTGCGCTACACTCAGGTCACAGGTGACCCCATAGAATATCAAAAAATCCTTCTTGGCATATTTATATCAGAGTAGGACATCTTTGCAAAATTTCAATTTTCTATAACCAAAGCTTAGGACTATGATGATGAAGCAGTAAATGAACAACTCAATATTTTTCTTTTTATTTATTTTATTATAAACAATACGAATAACGATAATGACAAATCAGCTATAAATACCCCATATTCCAAGCTTGCACTTTGTCTGCCGTATATTTAGATGAGGCAATGCCAGCATTACGTGCCGCCGAAAAAGCTTTACAAGAGCTAAATCGCAATGATGTGGTCGAAGTGAAGGCTATGAAGAAGCCTCCCGCAGGTGTGGTGCTGGTCATTGAGTCATTGTGCGTGGTGTTTGACATCAAGCCTATAAAGGTTAGTGGAACAGATATACTGAAATGGAAAAAGGTAAATTCTAGTTGATAAAACCTTCGGCCTAAGGAGCACGAAGTAAACTGTAACCAACTGAAAGGGAAAGAAGTTGATGAAGAGAAAAAGAAGAGAGTAGTGGTTTATGAGAAAATATTCATAACTCTGCAAAATTTCTCAGACATTTTGTTTAAGTTTTTAATTTCTAGATTTTCTACATGAAAATAAAAAAAAATTGTGAATCTAATTTTGACGAAACTTATGCAATTTCTTCAATTGAAGAATACCTAATTCTTATACTTTTTGAAGCACCATTATCAGGATAAATGTTGTATAAACAGGAACCAGGTCCGGGGATTGGTCAGAAGGTGCTGAATTACTGGAAGCCGGGATCACAGATGCTATCCGACCCCACTGCCTTCTTGGATTCCCTCATGAAATATGACAAGGAATCCATAACTGAAGACATGATCAAGAAGCTCAAGAAATACGTCAATGATCCAAATTATGAACCCATGAAAATTTCAAAGGTAATAGTCATTCTCTACCCATGACCTTCAATGAACTAAGAAAAAATTCTCAATAAGTCTTTCTGTTTCTGTTGATCGTTTCTGATTATTTATATTCTTAATTTAGGTATCCAAAGCATGCATGTCCTTATGCATGTGGGTACACGCTATGTACAAGTTTTATCACGTGAATAAAGCCGTGGCTCCAAAGAAGGAGGCCCTTGAGCGAGCCACCAAGGAATTGGCTGCTGTCGAAGGTTGTTTATAATTCTCTTCTTACTTACTTATAACTTAACTTAGGATAATATATTGAAGCCTAAGGTCTGACTTGGCTAGTTCCCATATACGAATGTTCGATCGCTAGTTTCTACTAGCAGGCCAAATTTTCAGAATAATAAAATAAAAACCATCAAGCAACAGTTTTAGAACTTGCGAAGGTTATAATATAGTTCTAGAAATAAAAAAATAGAGATCAGTGTTCGCCTGGGATTAAATTTGTTCTCCTGAAATATAAATGTTATAATTTATGTTTGCTATGGATAAATATTATATATTATTCTGCATAATTCAATTAATAGGTTACTTACGGCCGAAATTAATAACCTATCTATCTTCTATTTGCCCTACTAGAGATATAAATGTGTCATAAGCTCCATAGTAGTTATGTCAAATTTCTATCCTAGTAAGGGAAACCATGGATCGATGATCGATAGGACATTGGGAACGGCCGTTAGATGGTTTCAGTAACAATCAGCTACATTTTCAATTTGCAATATTCTAAAGAGAATATGGCAAATAGACCTAACAAAAGAAGTTAGGGCTTTAAGTAAGGAAGGCAGTAGTAAACTGGAACAATTCTTATTTTACAGCAATGTTGGCAAGTGCCAAAGCGAAAATGCAGGCTCTTCTGGAAGGAATAGCAAAATTGAATGCTTATCTACAAGAGAAAGAAGATGAAAAGGCCAAAATGGAGGAGGACATCAATCAATGCTTGGCGAGAATGGATCGCGCTAACAGGTGAGTTCTTTCGTCGTTTGAAAAAAAAAACGTAAATTATATAGAATCATTAACTGATAAGGCTTAGTTTCCTCCAATCGTTTAGATTAATTTTATTATTTGATCATTGTAGGTACTTGTGTAAACCGGTAGTCATATTATCAGCTGATGGAAATTTTTCTTTCAGATGCTTTGCTTCCAGAACGATTACCAATTTTAGGATTATAATATAAGTCATTTAAAAATCAAAACCAAATAAGTACAGATATTCATTAAATTTTTGGTTACAAGAAAGTCTGAAAAACTCGTTACTATATGAAATGGTGGTGATAAATATTTGTCGGCGTAAGACTAATACGGGTCAGGTCAGGCCGAGTTCTCAATGGCTCGCTTTACCATGTTCTCTGTCACCCTGAAAAGGCCTGTGTCAGTTTTGTGCTTCCCAACAAAGTGGCATCATTCTAGTTGCTTTCGTTTACAATGCTGATCTTTTAGACTTGCTGTATTTCCTTTAAAATTTTTGGATGTTTCGGTCTATTTTAGATTGCTGAATGGACTTTCAAGTGAACGTGTCCGATGGATTAAAACTATCAAGGAATTGGATGTAGCACAAGTAAATCTTATTGGGGACATAATGTTGAGTGCTTGTAAGATTTTGTTTTTGTTTTAGTTGTTTGATTTTTTTTTCTATTTCATCCTAAAGTAAGAATTAGAAGTTATATTTATCCCTTCAAATTTTTTCTCGTAAGTCCTACAATCTTTCTCAATATCGTAATAATTACTGGAACAATATTTCTTATGTATTAGCATTTGATGTTTGACCATTTTCCGTTAATATTTTAACATTAAACATATTATTCTTGCTTCTTAAATAATTTATTTAAGCACTAATATTATATAGGTGCTGTGGGATACGTGACTCCATTCACAGATGAATTTAGACGTGAGCTATTGGATCAATGGATAAAACATATTGTGGTAATTCATTTACCTCTTCACTTGTTTAGTTCCAAGTTGGCTTGAGTTTCCAAAAGTTTTCATTGAGTAGTTTTAGGTTTGTAAAACTCAAACTCTGCTCATTCTCATCTGGTTTCCTTCAGGAGGTCGAAGTACCACACACGGAAGGCGGAACTCCACTTACTATCCTTGGTGATGCAGTTGTAATAAGGTAAGTGGCTATTAGGTCACCGTTGCTTAGTTATACATTGGACAGAATTAATAAATGTATTTCCATACCAAGCTGTTTCAAATCCAAACTTTATTTTTTATAAACTACAGTCTCCACATCAACTCCATCAATATTTATTTTTTGATTAAAATCCGGATCCCAAAGTTATAGGCAAATAACAAATTGTACTTCTCTATAAAATCTGTATGACAGGAAATGTGCATTGAAAAGAAAGTAAGTTTTTGTGTGCAATGTTAAATTCTGGAAAACTATGAAAAACAAATTTCTAGTGCCAATGGTTCTTAAAAAACTCTATTTTATTTTCATAGAATATTTTGGTTTTGGTTCACTTGAATAATAAAAACAGGTATATTTTATGCGTAGCCCTTTGATACTACTTTTTACCCATAGCAGGAACAAAAATGTTTATTGGCGTCCTAAAACGTTTAGCTTTTTTTTTCAGAAATTGGCAGATGTACGGCCTGCCACGTGATCCGCTGTCAGTGGAATCCGCCGTGCTAATGTCTAATTCAAGGCGTTGGCCTCTTATCATTGATCCTCAGACGCAGGCCAATAAATGGATTCGAGCTATGGTATCTTTCCATATTACTTTTCTAGGGCACTATCCTATTTCTATCTGTTAGGCTCAGAAGGGCTGGAACCCAGAGCCGTAAAGCCAGTTATTAAAAAAAAAAATCTATCTGTTCATAGTCGTACTTTATTTATTTATTAACGGTCACTTACATTACTTTTCATAGCTGGAAGAAACAAATTTAAACTTGTTGCACTTCTTATATTGGAATTTTACGTAACTACAGCCATATCATTTCACACTAACACAATAGTAAGATTATTGTCTCTTTACCTCAATTTTTTTGATATAAAGAATGAAAGATACTCCTACCATTTTGTTGTTTGGAATATAAGTACTTGTAACATTAATTTTTAACCGATTTCAAAAAAAAGGAGGAGGTTCTCAATTCGTCGGAATCTTTTTTATTGAGGTTATATTTAGTTTAACAACTTTTCAAGAGCCGGTTTTGATAATTAATGTTTCTCTATTTCTGTACAGGGTAAAATCGAAGGCCTAGTTGTTTGTAAGCCAAATGACAGAGACCTGTTGAGGAATTTCGAATCTGCTTTGCGATTTGGAAAACCGGTTTTGTTGGAAAATGTCGGACAAGAGCTTGATCCTGCATTAGATCCCGTTCTCAAGGTAGGATTAAATAAACCATAGCCCGTTTGTTTGGCTTTAGGTAGTTTAGAGTATCTAAACGGAAAAATATTACGAGTTTATTTTAGATTTATCAGATTACACAGCACATGCTTAAGTACACAGGTGTCGGTTACGGTTACAGTGTGAGGTGGTAACATTATCGCGAGTTCAATGGGTTTTTCTTACTCAAAAATGCCCGACGCGGCCATCGTAGTTTACACTTACAACACAACATACAATAACAATATACCGACAGAGCGAACTATCAAACAGTATCACATGATAGCGGCGTTAGTTCTGATTTTGACCACGCGCAAGATAGCCTTATCGCACTGTAGTTACTACTACTTTACTTTACGTACTTGTTTTATCCAAAGCGCCAGTACTTCCGTCAAGCTGGACAGTTGGTACTGAAGCTGGGAGATTCGCTAATCCCGTTTACGAAAGGCTTCCGATTGTACATCACGACTAAACTGCCGAACCCAAAGTACACGCCTGAAACATCTGTGAAAGTGCAAATCGTCAATTTTGCCCTTGTACCAAGGTATAATTACTTTAATTTAATTTCTAGCTTAGCCTTGAAACAAAACTTAATCGTATCTCACAAGACGTTATCAGAAACTAAAGAGCAATTAGTGTTAACTAACACAAGCTTGTGACAAAAACTGCTTACTACTTATCACTGCTTAGCCTTGATCACCTTGGTATTATCAACTACATATAGGATGGAATGTATTCTCGTATGTATGAAGTGTCAGCTCACTAAATATGGGTCTCATGAAAATCCTAATCTTAACTATCCCTGGTCTATAGTTCGTCTCTTCGTTTGAGTGGTACGTTTGCGACAACTCCAATTCACTTTAGAGCCACCAGATAACCAAGGATTACTATAGAGTACTATTTCGGGAGATGTCAGTTACATAATATGCTTTCTTCCAACTACGGTGGTGTTTAAAACTTGCTTAAAACTATATTTTAATCTTCTATTTGAAGAGTGCATTAAAACCTTCGTAAACTTAGTTTTAAGCGTGAAAAGTTATCACCAAAAATAAATCTAATGTTAAACTTACTTCATAAGGACCTATAAGAAGTTAGGCCTATATGAACTTTTAACAGCGGTCTGGCAGAACAGCTACTATCAATAGTAGTGGCGCAAGAACGACCGGACCTAGAAGAACTGCGAGGTCAGCTGATCGTGTCTCGGGCCCAACTGGCGACGCAGCTGGCTGAGATGCAGGCAGACATCCTCTACGGGCTGTCCAACAGTGAGGGTTCCCCGGTGGATGACCTGCCCCTTATACTGACGCTTGAGGCTATCAAGATCAAGAGCGCGGAAATTTTAGTGAGTTGCCATATTTGAGTGCAAAGCGTGTTGATAATTATTATTTATGGATCTATAATATCGTCGGTAATGCGCCTTCTGATTGTTTAATAGTTTCACACCAAAGGATCTCGATTTACGCACTATACATTACAATATGATCGATTCAGACGCGAAGAAGAAGCAAAGTAACTCACAATCATACACAAAAAACAATACGTTACGAATTACGATATTCATTACTCCATCTCCATCCTGATATTGGATAAAAACCCCAATACTTTCTGGATCGATCCAGGAATCTAACCCAGAACCCCATGATCTGCTTCAAACCTTCTCTAAACCAAAGTAGTTTGACAAACTCATAAAATCTTTGAATCTCTAAACCCCTTACTAATAGACATCTCTCAGATTTTGTAGTTGTCTACGCCAATTTTAATATTATCTATGCTCAGCTGACTGCTACTCTGTATTTTCTCAGTTCATGTCAACGTCACATACAAATTGTCAAACTGTCAATCATTACTAAGCAGTTTTGAAATAAATTACTTCAACCAGCGCCTTCGCTGTGGACACACCGTCTTTCATTTTATATCCACGAACCTGCATTCATACTGAGGGTGCGCCATCGCTGCGCCCTCCATATGTTCATCGAAAGATAGAACATAATTTTGGCGACCACGAGACACGACCGGACAACAGTCCTCATCGGGAGAAGGTGGCCGCAGCGAAGAAATCACGCAGAAGTCAGCCCTTATCGACGCCCGGCCGAATCAAGACCGCAGCAGCCGTCAACGTGTCGGACGTTTTCAAGATAAGTGCCCCTATATCACATCTATACAACACAATCACATTCACTTTCATCCAATCGTCCAATCATCCATCCATTTCATACATCCATTTCATCCATCTACATCCACATTCATCCAAGGGTCATATACTATTTTTATAGTACTCCACTTTGCATTCACACATCACTCATTTCAAATTTTGCACGTAATCATCACATTTCTACATCAATCGCACGTAATTACCGTTGTTCATAGTTCATACAATAGCATATTTAGTGCACGCGCGTTAGTTATCGCAGTGAATTCAAACTGCTTATCGGTTTTCGGTGCAGCGCGAGCGCAGCGTTGATTCATAGGCAACTCACCGCGCGCGTCTTTGTCATAATAATTTCAACTACCTCCATATTTCAATACATTTTTATGCATTCGTTGTTCATCAATATTCTTTAATTTAAAATGTCTAACCTAAAAGAATTAATTATAAAACGCAGTAGCGTGAAAGGCCGCGTTACTAAATTCAAAAATTACATTTCAAAATTCAGCAAATCATCCATTTTAGACTCTTTACAGTTAGGCGAATTAAAGATCAAATTAAACAAATTCGAAAGTTTATCTGGCGAATTCAGTGAGTTACAAAGTCAGATCGAAACGTTGAGCGCTGACGATTTAGAACAAGAACTCGATATTCGAGAAGAAATCGAGAACGAAATCGATTCAACAATGTCACTCGCGCAAGATATATTATCGCGTTTCTCAAAAAACATTAGCTTTGAGGATGCTCACAGCAGCTCCACACATCAAGGGTGTGGCGGTGGACCCCAGGGATTAGGTTTCAAACTTCCATTAATCCAGGTTCCTCGCTTTGACGGGGCGGCATCACGTTGGATGCAATTCAAAGAAATTTTTTCTTCGCTCATTGATCAAAATTCAAACATATTACCAATACACAAGTTTCATTATTTAATCTCATATTTAGAGGGAGATGCCGCGCGTGTCATTAGCAACCTGGAGGTTTGCGCCTTAAATTACAGCAAAGCCTGGAGTTTACTATGCGAGCGTTATGACAACAAAAGGCAATTAATTAACAATCACCTCAACGCTTTATTCAGCATCGATCCACTGACTCGCGAATCAGAACAATCATTACGATCATTAATAGATAATGTTAGCAAAAATTTACGTGCTTTGTCTAGTTTAGGGCAGCCCACCGATCAGTGGGACACCTTGATCATTCACATGGTTAGCTCTAAATTAGATAATCAAACCAGTATGAAATGGGAAGAGCATCGCAACACATTGAGTGACATACCTACTTTAGAACAATTTCATAAATTTCTTAAGGATCGCGCCGATGTTTTGGAATCATTCAATCAAAACATCATTCAAGAAAAGCATACATCTCATAGACTATCTAGTAGCAATAACAATCACACTAAAAATTCTAAACAAAATAAAGTGTTCTCCTGTGTTACGCAATCGGGTTCCAACATTTTACCTACACCTGTTCAGGATCTCGCCAGACCTACACACTCACAGGCATTGAGTAACACAGACACAGCTCAAACCTCCAGCGAGGAGATATGCGTTCATGTTGCTAGGCAATCAACGTCGCATGTTATGCTATCCACAGTTAGGATACGGGTTACAAATCCTAAAAACTCAAAATCCGAAATCATTCGAGCACTTCTCGACAATGCGAGCCAATCCAGTTTCCTCACTCGACGAGTTAAGGAAAGATTAAACTTAGGCGCCATGCCTACAAATATCAATGTCGTGGGTATAGGTAACAACTCAAACAATCATGTCACTGAAAGATGTTTCGCTCAAATCAGCTCATTGCAGGGCGACTATCATGCAAACTTATCGTGTTTTATTATGCCCGAGTTAACAGGTAACATACCTAAAATATACATAGATCATAAACAACTAGATATACCACACAACATTCAGTTAGCTGATCCGAACTTTTACATACCTGCGCCCGTCGATGCAATCATCGGTGCTGACCTATTTTGGGAGGTCATAGGGAACAATATTACATCCCTAGGCGAAAACAAACCATTCCTTTACAACTCAAAATTCGGTTGGGTTATCACGGGTCCTATTTCAATAAATAGTGACACCAAGCAAACACATTGCAATTTTTCATCCAATAATTCATCAGATAATAATGGTTTACACATACACAAACAGTCACAATTCCTTAACAGCGAGAAGGCATCTAAGCATTTTCAGATTTACACTACTCGCCTCAAATCAGGTAAATATTGTGACAGACCACCTCCAAGGAATTCATTCTCAACCATTAGAGTCAATACAGAATTCTCTGGATACTAAAACACATTACATTTTTCATATCAAGTTACATCTATAATGACAGTGACGTCATTACCGCGTCACTGCAGCTTTAAAACATTGCAGACGTCATTGCCGCGTCAATACATATCAGACGACATGAGAGCGTCAATTATACATTTCAGGCGTCATTACTGCGCCAAAACATTACAGACGTCATTACAGCGTCAACAAAACATTACAGACGACATAGCATCGTCAAAACATAAACAGACGTCATTACAGCGTCAATACATTTCAGGCGTCATTAGTGCGCCAAATCATTTCAGGCGTCATTACTGCGCCAAATCATATACATTAAACATTTTCAATACATTAGGGTTGCATTCACCCGCAATCACAATCATTCACACATTCATTCTATAGTCGGATGCGGGACGTATATCTATGTAAAACGATCGTCTCATTCAGTAGGTCGAGCGTACATTTTTGTACGCGAAGCAGAGGGTACCCACCGGCAAGCCGATGACAATCAACGGCTCAAGCTGTGTGCGGCGCTTCTCGTCGCTAAACCATGCGCGTCATACCTCGCGCCTATACATACATACAACTATAATAGTTTTATTCTAATATTATCATACAATTAAACATAATTTTTCATTCGTAATACGATTCATACGTCATAGTAGACATAGCATTTCATTAAATCGTTTCCGCAAGCATTTTTTTTTATTCACACATAAACAGCTTAGCCACTGGGGGGAAAATGCTTAGCGAGACGCACGGTCCGCGATTGCATAACTTGCAGGAGACATCAAGGTCGAACTTTGATACCCAGCACAGTGTGTGATGCCTGCCTTTCCATTTCATGCTGTAGGTATTGACATTTGAATTCGCGGATCAGCGTCAGATGTTGACTCAGAAGAGTCGAGGTGCAAAATAAATCAGCGATATTCATTCATGCTTTTTCATTAGCTTCTGTCTTAAATATTTCACATAGAATGAACTGATCATAATCATATTAATCATGTTATTATCAAAGGATGCATAGGAAATAGCAATTAAACATTTGGAAATTGAGTACACTCTTAGCGCAAATGGAGGCTATCTTAAATAGTCGTCCCTCGTTCCTATGTCTTCCTCTCCTAATGATTTGCTCCATCTATCCCCAGGGCACTTCTTGATCGGCCGGCCGCTGACAGGCTTGCCGTCGCCGCACAAAGAAGACCTCAGCACCAGCAGTCTGGACCGCTACGCGAGGACAGAGAAACCGGCAGCAATTCTGGCGTCGGTGGCAAAGGGCTCATCAGCGAGCTTCAGCAGCGCACCAGCAGCAGCAGCAGCAGCGCACAAAGACAATCTACGCGTAGAAGACTTGGTCATTCTGCAACACGACAACATTGCTCCACTTCCCTGGCGAATGGGCAGAGTGGATTATGTCCTGGCCCTGACGGTATCGCAAGAGTGACGAACATTAATCCCACAAGAGGAGTCATAAGAGGAGCACTGACCAGAACCTGACATCTCCATTCAGCAACGTTTCTTAAACGCCCTCAGCGTTTCAGAGGGGGGAATTATGTCTACGCCAATTTTAATATTATCTATGCTCAGCTGACTGCTACTCTGTATTTTCTCAGTTCATGTCAACGTCACATACAAATTGTCAAACTGTCAATCATTACTAAGGTACTCATAGACGATCGAATTTGGTGCGGCCGTACCACCGGACCGTGCGGTGCGCTCTACAAAACAGACGACCGCACCGAACTCCGAACCGTTCAGTTGTCTTTATCCTAGCAGAGCGTGAACACGTCTCAATATGGCGCCTGTTCTATCAAAACAGGCTAAAGTGGCATTAGTTGCAGCAACTGTCGTTGCTACATCCTCATTACCTACAAAAAGAAGGAGAAAAGAATGGGCAAAGTTTTATCTTAAAAAAGTAGTATTTAATATGTAGTTTATTAATATAATAGTTTATACTATATTTACACAATCTATACTAACTGATAGCAATTCTTCCCCGCCTTCGCCAAAATATTGAAATTCCTATTCGTCTACAGGTCCAGGATTGTGAATGAAAGATTCTTGCCACTTATTTATCTTTTTGTATTTTCAATAATTCAATTAGTAACATTTTTTCCGACATCTCTTTTTCAATCACAGACAGAACTAAACTACCCTTCTATTTTCAAATTCCATAAAAAATAATATAAATCGTAAAGAGGTTTGTTTTCCAAAAATTATACATATTAAATACTTTTACTTTGTACAACTCTAACAGTTCTATAATAGCTCTTTTCTCCGAAACAATGTGATCTTCTTGGCACTCCATATTTGATGCGAACACGTTGCAACGTGTCGCGCGTATGGTGGCACAATAGCAACTAAACCAACAAATGGTTCGGTGCGCCGTCCACACGATCGTATCGGTTCGGGACCGCACCGCACCGCACCGCGTTCGATGTGCAAGCGCTCCGAACCGGCCGAACCGTTAATAATAATAATAATGTTCGGCGGACCGTGCGCCACACGATCGAATATGGTCCGGTGGCGGACCGCGTTCGTGGTCCGGCCGCACCAAATTCGATCGTCTATGAGTACCTTAAGCAGTTTTGAAATAAATTACTTCAACCAGCGCCTTCGCTGTGGACACACCGTCTTTCATTTTATATCCACGAACCTGCATTCATACTGAGGGTGCGCCATCGCTGCGCCCTCCATATGTTCATCGAAAGATAGAACAGTAGTTATTCAACACTTTATCTTCTTCTTTTTAAAGTCAAGTGTCAAATAGAGACAAAGCACTGATTAACTAATTGTTGACAGACGTTAATAAGAGGTTAAACGTTTACAGATCAAAGTGGATGACATAGAACGTACATCAGCGGAAATAGACGAAGCCCGTCAAGGTTATGTCCCCGTCGCCAACCGTGGCCAGATATTGTTCTTCTGCCTGTCTGGAATGGCCACCGTTGACCCTATGTACCAGTACTCACTGGAGTGGTTTGTCAAGCTATTTGTGAGAAGTATGGCTGAGACTGAACCTAATGGTAACATCAACTACATATTTTAGTCCTCCTAAGATAGATCAGTGCAAAAGATTTGAAATAACCATACAAAATAGCGTGCTATGGTGTCTACAACTTTCCTATCAATCTAGATTAAAACATGCATTCGTATTCAGGCTGTCCTGGACTACCATAAGGATACCCCAATTGAAGTTTCTTGATCCTTGTATAGCAAAAAGTTTAACTAAGGAAATGCCAACTTATTGGAACTTCCTTGAGTTGTCATTTGCTGATTCTTTTACTGAAGAAAAGTGAAGTGGAAGTACAAAGTTAAAATAAGACTGAGCGATCAAGTAAATTCGTTGCGCAAAACATGAGCCTCCTTATTAACATTTCTTTTATAATTACAGAGGACATATTCACACGTGTTGAGATGATAATTGACCATTTCACGTTCCTTCTATATCAGAACGTATGCAGAAGTTTGTTTGAAAGGCACAAACTTCTGTTTGCTTTTCTGCTTTGCGCTCGAATTCTGCTTGATAAAGGAGTGATACGATTTCAAGAATTTAATTTTCTGTTGAATGGAGCTAAAATTGAGCAGGTAAAGTTGTTTAAAGTAAGGTTTTTAGATAATTTTGTTTTACATACAAGATAACTCTAGATATCTTATACAAGATAACTCTAGATATCTTATAATTGAGTCAATGAATGACTACTCTATATTCAGACACACTAATGAAATTAAGATCGAATTAGTATTGCATCATATCAGGAATCTGGCCTGATAGTCTCAGGTTTGAACGTACACCTATGTAAAAATAGGGAAAAGAAGAAAAAATGTATTTCGTAGATCCAACTTTTTTCAAAGAAGAATTCTTCTCATACCACAGATTTATCCACAACAAAACCATTGTGTCTTTCTAAGTAACACGGAAAAACAAATTTTTAATATCTAGAACCCGGACTTAAATTTTATGTAATTTATACTGAAATTATTTCAGAAAATTCCGCATGCCTATCTTCTAAGCTACCAATTATATAAAAAAAATTATGATTATCAAATCCTGAACCAAAATGGACGTTATCCGACAACGTCTTTTTAATAATCTTGTATTTAAAAGGCTTTTATAAACTGCGTCTTGAAGATCAGAGTATTCAGTTTACCATTTTCAGGAGTTAGAGAACCCTGAACCTAAATGGATCTCGGTGCGCATGTGGCTGGACATGCAGCAGCTAGCCTCGTTACCGACCATGCACCAGTTTGTTATGGACTTCCCCAACCAGACTAAGTTCTTTAAGTCCTACTACGATGCTTGGAACCCTCACAAGTACCTACTTCTTTTTCAAGCTAACTTCAAGTAAATTTAGAAGGCCCGGTTTCCACCAAAGCGGAGAAGAGCGGAGCTGTGTTTGTGTAACCAATCAGATTTCGTCATTTTACATTTCCGAAACTGAGAGGAGATAAATGTGATTTTTTACAGCTCCGCTTTTATAATTATAATAATTTTCGTATAGTGCGATCCGCGCGATAATTTTCGTATAGGTAACTTAAATTATGTTAATCCAACTCAAGGCTAAGAATCTTCGCCATTTATAAATCCATCTATTGTATAGAAACCCTGACTTATCTTTTTGATGTTCAATAGTAAATTCAAAGCTGAGATGTCATTCATTTTGAAATACCATATATATATTATTTTTGTGTTTAACCAATTTTAGGTTACCATACCCAAAACCACTAGACTCTCAACTGGATTCATTCCAAAGGCTGCTTGTATTGAAGTGTCTCCGACCTGACAAACTGATCCCAGGGATGCAGGTAAAATTGCAATTGTTTACCTAAAACTCTTGACACCTATCTTACTTATATTATCACTTGCTTAGCGACGACGATCAAGGGAAAGAAGGAATATCAAAGAAATCTTAAAACATGAAATTTCTTAATCTTTTAAGAATTGTGTATTCTTGGCCAGCGTAGTGGGCTTTAGCCAAAACCTTTCCATTCTTAGACGAATCTTGATCATTACGTATGTTCGTGGTATAGCTTAGTCTTTACCATTTCAGGATTATGTAGTCTCTGGCTTAGGAGCCAGATTTGTGGAGCCACAGCCTGCGGACTTGGCTGCTCTATATGCAGAATCTGATCCTTTGGCTCCTATAATTTTTGTTCTATCCACCGGCACTGATCCTGCTGCGGGTTTGTATTGCATTGTCACCTTCTACTCTATTACTTGTTTGTATATTCTTAAAATAGCTTATTATGTCTGGAAAGTCAAAGATTTTAACACTCCATCCGATACCATCGTTACTGTTTCTTCTAAATGATTTGGGCAATGTCACTTAAGTTTATTGTCTACAAACTCCTCTGTTCAAGTAATTGTCCTTTACGGTCTTTATTGAAATATAATGATTATTTATTGTTTATTTTTAGATCTATTAAAATTTGCCGAGAAGATGAAAATGGGTAAACGTTTCGAGAGTATATCTTTGGGCCAAGGTCAGGGGCCTATTGCTGAAGCGATGTTGAAAAATGGATGTGATTTTGGAAATTGGGTATTTTTCCAGGTGAAAATCTAATTGTATTTACACAATTTTTTCTTTACTAAAGTGACATTTTCATTGACATTTATTTTAACGTTAGAAACTTATCTTTAGTTAGGCGGCGGCAATGCGTTAAATCATGTTCATCCATATTTGTTTTATATTATTTTATTTTTCTTATTTACATACGATTTTACTAGAAAACCAAAGAAAAAGATCATCAAATTGGAATTTATCTTAACCTGCATCTTTATTAACATCTGCTCCAATCCTAAGATGATTTTGCTGAGTATTATACAATCTACAAACCTTACGATAACTAATTTGTTTCCAGAACTGCCACCTGTCTCCATCTTGGATGCCTGTGCTGGAATTGAATGTGGAACACATCATGCCAGAAGTGGTACACAAAGATTTCCGTTTGTGGCTCACGTCAATGCCATCTCCGTTTTTCCCAGTTGCCCTTTTGCAAAATGGTATAACCTGAACTGTTATTTAATTAAAAGCAAAGGTCGTAGAGTGTAAAAATGCTTAAGCTCACCCATACAACCTTTGTTGTGGTTCCGGCTATGGTAGATGGGGAAAAGTTTCACACACACACACACACACACACACACACACACACACACACACACACACACACACACACACACACACACACACACACACACACACACTTTTTTTTCTTCCATCATCAACTCACCGCGACACCGCTATAGGCAACTGACGACCGATACCTATTCCCCATCTTTTAGTCAGATATGGAATAATACCTGAGATGGAAATTTTATATAACTTGTAGGGAGCTTAATGGTGGTTCCCAATATTCGATCTATAGATGGTTTACCTTACTAGAGATAGAAATTTGACTTGTATGGAGGTTATATCACATTGATATCTCTAGTAGGGCAAATAGAAGATAAATAGTATATTGAGAACCGGCATAAGTCAAATTCCTATCTAGGATGGGAAAAATCTGGATATATAGGTAATTATAATGCCACAGCCTGTTATTTGTGCAATGAGGTTGTCGCTAGTTGTCCTACCTAAATATTTCTATCCATAGTACCTAGCATTGCTTTAGGTTCCAGTTTTGCCCACTAGTCAAAAAATTTATAGCACTAAAAGGACATGGCCGAAACTTGTATGGAGCTGTGCCCTGGAAAAAATATTCATGGTCATCGACAAACAATATGTCATATTAAAGCTTATAATTATGTCTTTACATTCGTTTAAGTTTTATGATCAGAGAAGTAGCGAGAGAATCATATATCAGCATAACAATTTGCAACAAAATGCGCCTAACCGTTTTTAATAGCAATGATTTTTTAATAAAAAATTGCTATGCAATATGTTTACTCACTTTATTATACAAAAAATATGCATTTAGATTCATAAAAAAGTCCGATAAATAGCAACGAGAACCACAAAAATCAAATCTTGTTAATATTCAACCATAGTATTTTTAAAGAACTTGCGGTTGGCGCCAAAATATTGAATTCCTTAGAATAGGTAGTAAAGGTAGGAAGGTAGAAATAGTGACAGATCCAAAAAACAGATGGCGCTTCAAACGTAAATGCATTCTGAAATTGATTTCGGAATTCGGATACACGCAGTCTTCACTGCTTGCGTAAAGTAACGTGATCATTTAGTGCTGTGCATAAAAAGCCTTGTTTGCGATAATCGTGAATCTTATACATACTAAAACCATAATTCTGACCGTCGTGCATTATTTTACTTAATTTATTATTTTGTTTGTAATATTTTTCGTTACTATCTGACCATAAGCGCTAAAAAAAAGCGTTTATACTGTACGTGTATCCAAACGCCAATGCAAAATGTACCTACCAATAATAAAAACAAACAAAAATAACAACTCACATTAATATTTTTTTGTGATTTTTCCTCGCTAGTTCTAGAGAAATATAATTATTGCGATATATTTTATTTAATTATAAAAGGAATTTTCACATATTAATAATTATTGACCATAAATGTTTTTTTTGACGATTCGAGGGCAGAATCTGGCCATGTCATTTCGACCATCAAAGGACAGACTAGAGTAGTAACCAATGAAACTACATCGTTAGAGTTAGTTTCTCTTTTATGACTGATTCCTTATCCCGTGACGACCTCCGGGCCGTGCTCACCTAAAAACTGTTGGACATACTCGCCGTGCTTGCTCTGCGCGTGCTCCACGATGTACAGCACGTCCACATACTTGCGGAACATGTGCGTGTAGTAGATGGAGTGTTTGAGCGCATACACGTAGTAGCGCTCCTTCTTGGCGATCGTGTAGATGCGCCGCATGTCGATGATCAGCTGACGCAATCTGTACAATGACGTCACAAGTGACAGTTGAGGTCAAGGTCAACCCCTTAATCGCTACTGCAAAGCATTAAGCATTTTGGGAACACGTGCGTGTAGAAGATGGAGGGTTTGAGCGCATACACGTAGTAGCGCTCCTTCTTGGCGATCGTATAGATGCGCCGCATGTCGATGATCAGCTGACGCAATCTGTACAATGACGTCACAAGTGACAGTTGAGGTCAAGGTCAACCCCTTAATCGCGACTGCAAAGCATTATGCATTTTTGGAACACGTGCGTGTAATAAATGGAGTGTTTCAGCGGATATACGTAGTAGCTCTCCTTCTTGGCGATCGTGTAGATGCGCCGCATGTCGATGATCAGCTGACGCAATCTGTACAAAGACGTCACAAGTGACAGTTGAGGTCAAGGTCAACCCCTTAATCGCTACTGCAAAGCATTAAGCATTTTTGGAACACGTGCGTGTAATAAATGGAGTGTTTCAGCGCATACACGTAGTAGCGCTCCTTCTTGGCGATCGTGTAGATGCGCCGCATGTCGATGATCAGCTGACGCAATCTGTACAATGACGTCATAAGTGACAGTTGAGGTCAAGGTCAACCCCTTAATCGCTACTGTAAAGCATCAAGCGTTTTTGGAACACATGCGTGTAGAAGATGGAGTGTTTGAGCGCATACACGTAGTAGCGCTCCTTCTTGGCGATCGTGTAGATGCGCCGCATGTCGATGATCAGCTGACGCAATCTGTACACAGACGTCACAACTGGGCAACCCCTTAATCGCTACTGCAAAGCATTAAGCATTTTAGGAACACGTGCGTGTAGAAGATGGAGGGATTGAGCATACACGTCGTAGCGCTCTTTCTTGGCGATCGTGTAGATGTGCCGCATGTCGATGATCAGCTAACGCAATCTGTACAATGACGTCACAAGTGACAGTTGAGGTCAAGGTCAACCCCTTAATCGCTACTGCAAAGCATTAAGCATTTTGGGAACACGTGCGTGTAGAAGATGGAGGGTTTGAGCGCATACACGTAGTAGCGTTCCTTCTTGGCGATCGTATATATTAGCCGCATGTCGATAAGTATCAGGTGACGCAATCTGTACATTTGTACAATGACGTCACAGATGACAGTTAAGGTCAACCCTTAATCGCTACTGTATAGCATCAAACATTTATGGAGTATATGCGTAATTATAGCTCCTCCTTGGCGATAGTATAGAAGCGCTGCATGTCGATGATGAACTGACACAGTCTGTGCAGTGACGTTACAAGTGTCAGTTGATGTCAATGATCAAAACTTTAATCACTATTGTTTAAGGCTTTATGCCAGCCCTTGAGTCTTTTGTTTCCTGCTATACAGACATAAATATCGGAAAAAAATTAGGTTACCTGTTAAATATGAACATCATTTTGAAGCCATCCTCCTTATTGTACTTTTCGAGGATTGGATTCAGCTCGCGAACGCGTTGTTGGGTGCGGTATATTGCCTGCTTCATCAGGTCTATGATCTTGAGGTTCATGTCCTTTTCATTCGGTCCGGTTAGGCTTAGTCCGTCTAAGGAATTAATAAAAGATTTATATTAAGTACAATCCCATCATCAATTTCAATTCATTCATTCGTTCATTCATTAATTTACGTTTTTGTTGAAGTAGTTGATTGTGTTGATTTTGAGCCCGCTCTGCAATCTTTAATCGTGCCTTAGGTTATTTATTAGCGTGGATGTCTTACGATCTCGGTCAGTTGTTGTTGTAATAGAAGTATTAGCAGATTTTGCATCTCTCAACACATTCTTGTTGATCTGGTTGATTGTAGTAATGTTGAGTGTTGAGTGCATTATCAATTTGGATATCTTACGATCACGGTCAGTCGTCGTAGTAGTAGAAGTAGTAGTAGTAGTCTCGTTGTCTCTCAACACGTTCTTGTTGAGCCGGTTGAGCGTGTTGATGTCGAGTGCGCCGCGCCGTCGCAGCCCGTGGTCGTGGACAAAGGTGTGAAGTTCGCGCACTATCAACCGCTCGTCTGACACATTGTTTGCGCGTGCGACTTTGCTCAGTCTTTGCTCAATCTTCAAGAACATCTTGTCCGTGTACGCTGTGGTCACTACTATCCAAATTATATTGAAACCTGTAAAAAGTACGTACCTTACGTAAAGTAGTACAGTGATTGTGGAAGCTACCTCATCAAAACCCAAAAAACTGAGCGCTCGTACACTATATTTTCTTTTTGAAACCTATTCTGTCTTTCTTGTTCTTTTCTTTCTTTCTTCTTCTTCTTTGTTTCTTGTTGTTATTATTGTGTTTTTTGTTGTTGAATGAATAAATCTTTTACAACAACACACATTTTCAGTCGCTCAAGTGACTGCGTCTTTGGTGTTTTCATTGCTTGGATTGACTGGAAAATTACACGCTTGCTTCGCTTAGAATTCTCCTAGGAACTAGCTAAAACTTTTTTTGTAGCAAAGTTTCGACTGACGACTTTTAGAATATTTAAAGTAAAATATTTTAACATTGAATCAATACTCACGCACTGCTATAATGCACATAGTTTTATGTGCGTGCACCGGTTCGCCGATGCAGATTTTAATCAATCGAGTTTATAATGATGTGTTTTATGACGCTATTACTACGCTAAATTAACTCCATTAAGAGTCCAACACTCGATTTAATAAGAGTTTTCATAAAATCATGTATTACCTACTTGTCACGACTTCGCTAAAAATATCGCGACAAAAAGTATCCAAGTATCATATTTTCTTATTTACTCCTTTTTTGCTCGCCTGACACAATACAGATAAAATCCTTTCACTCTTCCCAAAATTCATACAAATTGAAACCTCTTGAATTGTCTTGATAACGTATATAATATTTTCTTTTCATACTTATATTCATACGGCAAAACATTTTTAAAGAAACATGCGATAAGAACTCAACGGTATTCGGAATTACAGAATTACAAAATTAGAATATTTAATTTCAGGATACAAAATGACAGTAGAACCACCGAGAGGAATCAAGGCTAATCTTCTAAAGGCCTATATGAACCAAGTGCCGGATTTCTTGGACTACTTCTATTCCTCAGACAGCAAAGTTCCCAACTTCAAGGTTTGAGTCTGACAAAAATACCATCCAGTTTACCTTTGGAACATAAAACTATATGTCACTAAGCAAGCTTCAGTTACTAGGAAGAAACACCAGGAAGGAAAACATCTTGAGGATAATAAAATGCATGCCCTAGAATTCTGCTGAATTTTATCAAAGGCTTGCAAATCTTTGAATGGCCAACGTCTAACAAATTATATTCATCCTAAAGCCCACTACTGGGATACCTACTAATGGATTAAGTATGATAATAATAAGTGGTAAGAAATGATAGCTTATGGCTGAATTTTCCTTATTCTAAGAGACCCGTGGCCAGTAGCAATCTGGCGCCATATTTGCATGCAAAAAAAAATTGTTTCAATCTGCATAATGTCAAGATTTTTATTTTCCTGGTCAAACTAAAAATATTATCAGTGGCTCCTGTTCTCCCTGTGCCTCTTCCACGGCGTGGTTTTGGAACGGCGCAAGTTCGGCCCGCTGGGTTTCAACATCCCCTACGAGTTCACGGACGGTGATCTGCGAATATGCATCTCTCAGCTACACATGTTCCTCACTGAATACAATGAAGTGCCTTTGCGGGTTTGTCTTGACTTTGTTAAACTTCTACTTCCGCGTTTATGCCTGTTACATCAGCTTTTACTGTTATATTATTTAACATTAGCCCCAAATCTTTGCCATGACGTGATTAAAATCCTTGTTTTATACTATGTAGTGATTATGAAAGTCATCTATTTCATTTTCCAAATCATCAACTCAAGATTATTGCACATATTATCAGTATGTTCGTTCATGAAATACTATCTTTTTCTGTGCCCAAACATCTTCTTCACACAACAGAGGTAATTCTTTTGGTAATAGTGCAGTTTTCAGTCTTTGCTCCTAAATGCATAGATTTTTCCTTTTCATATAGCTATATAATTCGTTGCTTCAACTTTAAATTTTATTTTTCGTTTCTTCTTTATGTTTATTTGAATTTAGATGCTGACGTACACAGCGGGCCATATCAACTACGGCGGCCGCGTCACCGATGATTGGGACAGGAGGTGTTTGCTGTGTCTCCTCTCCGACTACTACACCACCGCTGTACTCAATGACCGTTGTATCTTTGACGAGAGTGGCGCTTATAAGCAGGTGATTGTCTTTTTCTTCATTTTCTTTGAGTTTTAATTGCGTCTCACGTTTTTTTTATTATTATTAATATTAATTTATGAGATCCAATAGTTTTCGTAGTCTATCATTTGTGCTTGATATTTTACCAAAGAAAAGATTCGAAAGGAATCCAATCATGTTGTGTATATTTTAGCAACCATCATGGTGTACTATCGACGACTACACAAAATACATCCGCACATTGCCACTCAACGACGACCCCTCCCTATTCGGACTTCACAGTAATGCCAACATCAGTTATGCCACTTCGGAGACAAGGACCTGTCTCAGTGAGTGCTTTTACATGTTTGAATTTGAGTACGGCTCGTAAGCGTAAGCGTATCTTTATGACGTTACGCATAACAATATGACAAGTACGCCTCCTACGATTCGCTGCAACACCGTTTCGTCTGCGGACATGTTTGAAAATGTTCGTGCTCGTACTGCTCTCGTCGTACGCGAGGATTACGCTACGCTTACGCTTACTAGCCGTGCGCGAAGTGGTTAAATCTTCTTCTCCCTTTATCGGTAGTTGGACGTCAACTTCCTTTTATTCATACAATCATTCAACCTCTTTCCTTATTCAATATTATGCGTATTTAACATTCTTCCAGTAATATCATTTAATTCAATGGCTTCCTCATCCTTTAATTGGGGAACATCCTCGAATTATTATCTCTTAAATGTAATTTTTGTTTCATTTTAAATCATATAAGTTTAATTACTATGAAGCCAATTACTAGTACCTACAAAAATTTTGACTACCCCATCATGTTTTGATAGGTATTCTCAGCAATCTGCAACCAAAGGAAGTAAGTGGTGAAGGAGGCTTGTCGGCTGAGGAGATGACCGAGCTAGCTGCGAAAGACATACTAAATGTACTGCCACCTATGCTCGACCTGAAGTTTATAGCCGCTACGTAAGTATCTGGGGACACGGTAGTGTCCCCGCCAAGACGAGCCAAGCGAAGCGCGAGGGCACTACCTATCTTTTCTCGAAGTGTTTCGCCGTATTTTTAAACCCTTATAACTTAGGCCTGAATTATTTCAGATAATCAAAATTCTCGGAAAATGATGTCGCCAGTGAACTTATTAAACCTATAAAGTTTCAATTTTATAGGTCTTATACTTTAGATTTTATTGACGTCTAAAAAACCCACATTTCGTCACTGACTGACTGACTGACTCACTGATGATCATCAAAATTCCTAGGTACTTCCTGAAGACCTAGAAAGCTGAAATTTGGTATATAAGCTAGTATTAGCACACAACCAACAAAAAAATTCCAAAAGTTGGAAATTTAACCCCCCAACCCCTTAAAATAGGGGATGGAAGTTTGTATGAAATTACCACAAATATTGATGCTAGAGGTCTCAAAATTGATATAGGGACTCTTTGTAATAAACAATTAAATACGTGTTTCAGGATTTTTAGTTAATCACCCCACATCCATAAAATTAGGGGGTTGGAAGTTCGTATGGGGTTTCCGCTTGTCACGTCAGCAGAGGCGAGCGCCGCGTGTTCATTGCCCAAAGCCCAGTGCCCTTTATCAATAGTTGAACTTCAATAGCACCCCAGACCAAACTAAAAAAGATAAACGAGAAGATAGGTAGTGTGGGCTATAAAAAAGGCACCTTTGATGCTCAAGAAATATAATACATATTCTACAAATAAGGAAAAAAATAAACTAGGTGACCCAAGGAGGGTTCTCTCATTTAAATTATAGTGGGGGGATACTTGATTCGGACAAATATCCACCTTGCAATGATATTCAAGAAATACACCAAAGAAAAGGAAATTAACCAAATAAAAAATATAGTCGTAAACAACTTACAAAAAGAAGTGGAATCCCAGCAAAAACATTTTCATGTAAAATGTTGCCAAGACGAGAACATGTGGCTCACACTATCAAAAAGGTATCAGATCTCATGTAGAGCAAGACTTCTAACTCTACACGCCCTAACTCTATAAATCCTAACTTTATAAACTCTACACTTTAGTCAAAATATATTATGTCTTGGCTGTTTCGTTACTGTCACATGGGTGTAAAGTAAAAATATTATTCACTGACTTTGTACTTTTCTGATATACAATACCTAGTTTCTGTAGTAACGATTATTTATTAGATAGGTATTGAGTCTCCTCAGAAACTGCACTTAGGTTTTACTAACTGCATTGGTTTCAAATCACACTTCATCACACTTTGCAAAAGTGTATTCCTTTGCTTTAGAGGATATTTTTAATAAATGGAAGTTTTTTCCCATAACAATGGTGATACTATTTAATTTTAATGTGAAATTTCTTGAATTTTGCATGGTCCATTATGCCACTTGCAAAACTCTATTAGAAAAGTGCTGAACAGTGAATAAATTCTTCACTTTACGCCCATGTGACGGTACCGAAACAGCCAAGACATAATATAATATTTTGACTAAAGTGTAGAGTTTATAAAGTTAGGATTTATAGAGTTAGGGCGTGTAGAGTTAGAAGTCTTGCTCTACATGAGATCTGATACCTTTTTGATAGTGTGAGCCACATGTTCTCGTCTTGGCAACATTTTACATGAAAATGTTTTTGCTGGGATACCTTATTACTGGATAGTAGGATGTATATGTGTGAAAGTGTTATATTTTTTTTTCTTATTTTAACCAAAGAGTTAAATCGCTAGATGAGCCCTTAACTTCCAATAACGTCCACGTTTTTGTCTTGTGTGCGACACGTTGTCACTCTCACAAGTGAAACTATAGCATTCTGAGAGCACTCACTCAACATGTTTGTGGACGTTTTTGTTGCGCGCAATGTAGGCATCTTGCTATTTAAATCTTTGTTTTCAACCCAATACCACAGCTAAGCATGGATCTCTCTCTCTCAGAAAAAATGTAAAATTCATACTATCCCTTCAGAGTCCATACTAGTCAATTTCAGATTAGAAGCTTCTCATATTTTAATGGATATTGAACATTATGGAAAACTCTTTCGCGTAGACGTTGCCGCTAAATGTTTTTTTTTCACCTTTAGACCACTGTTAACATTGTCTCAAACTTAAAATGCAGTAAAATATTGTAAAATATATACTAAATCACTATTGGTTTTCAGGTATCCCGTATCCTATAAGGAGTCTTTGAATACAGTGCTTATACAAGAAGCAATCAGATACAACAAACTGCTGACTGTCATAAGCACATCTTTGAGGTAAAGGTTATGAGGTTCTTCAGTGACCAGTTCAGATTTCAGTTTTTTAAGTTTAATGCAACAAATAGTTTACTATACTGTTTCCATTCGTTTATTTTCTTTTTGGCGCATGAGATAGATATAACAATAGCAAGGGGCCAGAGAGAGACCACTTTACGTTTGTCTCTCTCTGGTTCCTCATGTGCCAAAGAGAAAATAAACCAATGGAAAAAGTATAACAACTAGTTTTCTTATTAATAATTTACGTAAGGTAATTCTATTATTCTTATTAATAATTTACGTAATGTTTTGTCATAATAGCAGTGGTTTCACCATCTTCTATCTATTCAGGGATCTCCAAAAGGCGTTGAAAGGCCTGGTGGTGATGTCTGAAGCATTGGAGAGTATGTCCAACAGCCTGGCTCGGAACGCTGTGCCAGCTCTGTGGAGCGCACGCGCATACCCCTCGCTTAAACCTCTAGGTGAGATTACCAATAGTTCCTAACGGTACAGACGGTTCACTCCCCAAGATTATTTAAAGAAATAGCGACCCTAGCACTGACATAAAAGAGTTCTATTCAGTTCGCAATAGCGCCTGGCCCCACCTCAGTTATGCAGCAACAGTGATAGAAAGAGGTGGTCTCTTTCTATCTTCTAACTTTATCTCTTTTGACGAACTAAGGTTGCCTCGCAATCGGGTGCACGCAGCGCGTGAAATAGATCGCAAGAGAACTAACGCGTGCAACCAAGCCGACGCGCGGCGGCCGTCTGAAATTAGTCCGGGCGAGAACACGCCGAGGGCAAGTAACGAGCAAGCGCCCTTCAAATTCAACCCCCATAATTGCGAGGCTGATTGTACCGTGGGAGTTCAAGGGATCCTACCTTACCTACTTCCTCCTGTCCCTACCTTATCTACTTGCTCTCTCTTGACGAGCAGATAAGAATTCTTGGTAACAGAGCAGAGTTTTGCTCCGCTATCCAGTTACCTTTTCTGGTCAGAAATGTAGTGTATACAAATTCTCCCCATATGGCATAGGTGCTTTGGTTATCAAATTCTGATTCAGTCTTCCCCGAAAGTAATTATGCGATAGAATATACTCAGATTTATTTGTTTTTCCAGCGGCATGGGTCAAAGATCTATGCATGCGGGTCCAGTTCATGCAGTCCTGGGCGGACGGTGGGATCCCCAAGGTATTCTGGATATCCGGCTTCTACTTCCCGCAGGCGTTCCTCACCGGCGCCCTGCAGAACTACGCGAGGAAGCATGTTATTGCTATTGACACTGTGTCCTATGCTTTTGAGGTAATTAGGATGCCTTCAAAATAGTCGCAAAGTGAAGCGCGGTTGAAACGCGGCTGCAGCGCTACAGACTCGCTTCCGTCACGCTGCTGTCACTAGTTTTGAGAATTGTAGTCTTGTACATAGTTTCACGATGGACTCTGACGAAAAAACACTGCTCGATTTGTAAAAAAAAAGATACATGCGCGTAGCACTAGTCGATCGATGAAATGACGCGCGTCGGTAGTGTGTCTGCAGCGCTGCGGCCGCGCGTTGTTTATTTACATAGATGTACAAAGTAGCGCAGCTGCAGCGCTGCGGACGCGGTTCCGCCGCGCTTCACTTTGCGGATAATTTGAAGGAGCCCATACTTACGACGGTTCCCAATATTCAATCTATCCATGATTTGCCTTACTAGAGATAGAATTTTGACATAATAGCCTAGGATCCCGCTATACAACGACCTTCACCGAGCTGCTTATTGGATGAAAACTATTTTATATCCAATTAAATATGTCAATAAATATATCGCAAGTGGGTTGCCTAAAAAATTTCAGTCCAGGATATGATTAATTAGGAATTTAAAAAAAACCATTATAACATGGACTCCTATTTGTTACAGTTTAGTTGACATCGTAGTTCAAATTTGATTGGATGTTATAAATAGTGCTTTTTGCCAGAAATACTTTCCTGGCTGAGGAAAGTATTTCTGTTCTATATTTTTTGGCAAAAGAAAGTTAACGGATAATAAAATCGTAGGTTTTATGCACAATTATGCACAATTGCAATTTGCGACCTGAATCGCTCATCCAATCTAATTTGAACTAAGATGTCAACGGAACTCTAACAAATAGGAGTTCATGTTACAATGGATTTTTTTTTAATTCTTAATTAATCATATCCTGGACTGAAATTTTTTAGGCAACCCACTTGCGATATATTTATTGACATATTTAATTGGATATAAAATAGTTTTCATCCAATAAGCAGCTCGGTGAAGGTCGTTGTATAGCGGGATCCTAGACCATAACTTGTACGGAGCTTATGTTATGACTGTAATAAATCGGTGATAGCTTAGGTGTCTAGGTTAGGTTTTTTTGAGAAGTTTCTTAGACATTAGGTTCCTCTTTAGTCCTTAGCCATATGATTCGTCTACTACTACTTTAGCTTGACCGCTATGAAGTTGGCCCTTCCATGGTCTGCGGGACGCGGGGCGGGTGTGCGATCGGCTATACACGATACGATATAATGACTCGCATCTTGAGAATTCGCCTATGGTATTTTCTTAAGTATGTATCATTATCCACGTCGCAAGATTAATATCATCGTGTATAGCATAATTCACGTCAGTCTCTGACAGCTGATTAGTAGAGTGCACTGATCCCTATTCTATGGATCCACAGTGAACCTAGCCTGAATTGTATAGAATGTTTAATCCATAGAATAGAGATCAGTGGTTGAGTAGCTCCCGCCCCGCGTCCCGTAGACCATGGGAGGGTCAAGTTTATAGTGGTCTAGTTAAAGCTTGAATTACGGAAATTTCTTGTCATTCTAAGAGGAAATCCGTAGATTGTCGTAGAGATTGACTGAATGATGATTGTGATTCGTCATCATTACCTATACATACAATATATTTTTATGTAATGCGAAGAAGACATGCGCAATTTTGACGGTTATGATACCTTATAATATTTGAATCCACGAAGACGCGCCCCACTCTTTCACAATCACTTTTTGCATGTCGCACTCACCAACGTATTCGTGAGAGTGAGAAAGACAAAAATAAATATAATATATCCCCTTAATAAGATGTGTCTGATTTTCAAGTTCAATGTCAAGTCTTCCTTCTTCGTAACAGGCGCTCCAGCTTCCTCCTCAAAAGAAGCCAGACGACGGGTGCTGCGTGAGCGGCCTGTTCCTCGAGGGTGCCAGGTGGAACGCTGCCGATATGGCGCTCGAGGAGAGCCGGCCTAAAGAACTGCACACTGGTAATCTTAGTCGTCCGGCAAGACGTTGTACGCGGCCTATGAATGCTTACTATGGAAATGTACTAGTGTGGTCTCTCTGACACGCATGACGCGGCGCACGAACACGAGACCAAACTAGTACATTTCCATAGTAGGCATTCATAGGCCGCGTACAGCGTCACGTCGGACGCAACCTAATGCGTCTGTGAGGCGGTGGTCTGTTAATGACGCGTTAGGTCGCATTTTGCGTTACGCTGTACGCGGCCTATAAATGCTCACAACCGAAATGTACTAGTGTGGTCTCTCTGACAAGCCTGACGCGGCGCACGAACAACGAGACCAAACTAGTACATTTTTAAAGTAGGCATTCATAGGCCGCGTAAAGCGTCACGTCGGACGCAACCTAACGCGTCTGTGAGGCGGTGGTCTGTTATAGACGCGTTAGGTCGCATCCTCAACGGAAATGTAATAGTGTGGTATCTCTATATGCCTGACGCGGCGCATGAACACGAGACCAAACTAGTACATTTCCATAGTAGGCATTCATAGGCCGCGTACAGCGTCACGTCGGACGCAACCTAATGCGTCTGTGAGGCGGTGGTCAGTAATTGACGCGATAGGTCGCGTCCGACGTACACTATACGCGGCCTATGAATGTTTACTATGGAAATGTACTAGTGTGGTCTCTCTGACACGCCTGACGCGGCGCACGAACACGAGACCAAACTAGTACATTTCCAAAGTAGGCATTCATAGGCCGCGTACATCTACAGCGTCACGTCGGACGCGACCTAACGCGTCTAGCACAATATCCAGACCTGTCGCGTTTATTTCTGATCCCTATTAGGCTATCATTGTTTGTCTATACCACGGAATACAATAATAGTACCTAACGGTACCGAAGGTGCACTCCGCAAGATGATTTAAAGAAATAGCAACCCTAGCACTAACACAAAAAAAGTAAAATCCAGTTCGCAATAGCGCCTGGCACCGCCTCCGCTATTACCCTAAAGTTGTGGTCTCTTTCTATCATGTAACTTTATCTCTTTCAACATACTAGGGCTACCTTGTAATCGTGCGCACGCAGCACGTGAAATAGACCGTGCAAGAACTAACGCGTGCAACCTGGCCGGCGCGCGGCAGCCGTCTGAAATCGGTCCGCCTTAAAGGCTACCTATAGCGGTCTTGATCACGCGACAAGCGAACATGGCCTGTCTATACTAGAAATAAACTATTTTGTATTTACCTCCGCTCCAGGCATTTTTGGGAGACAAATATTATGTCAATGGTTAATAGATTGCCAATTGTTTTGTTCACAGAAATGGCCATCATATACATGAAACCGGAACAAAACCATCGTTTGGCATCTGGTCTATACGAGTGTCCCACGTACAAAACCCTAGTTCGAGCGGGGACTCTATCGACAACGGGGCACTCGACTAACTACGTGATGACCATCGAACTAGTCACCCATAAGCCGCAGTCTCACTGGATAAAACGCGGCGTGGCATTATTCTGTGCACTAGATTATTAAAAACTTCATAATGTTGGACCTAGTGCAGTCTATCAACAACGGGACACTTAACTAACTATGGTGAACATAAAATCACTAGCACATTAACTGCAGATTTTAACCATCAAATTTTTGATTTAATAGTTTGTCGCGCTGGATTCAGCGTAAAAACCTTCACATAAGACCCTTTTAAGCAGAGACACACTCATATAATGTGCAATAATTGAATATAAACCTTCATACAACACCCTAGATCAAGCGAGGCATATGTCTATAACGGGGCATTAATCTAATTACAATGGTGACCTTCGCTACATGGCCCGTTGGTCATGTAGCTGCAGTCGCATAATTTCATAAGTTTGATTATTAATTATTAGTAATAATTTTATACAGTTAATTAATTACCTTTGAGTTTCTGTTATTAAATAAAAAAAAAATATATTTGATATTTTATTTTAGTCCACTATGTAGTGTAATGTTAGAATTATGTAGTAAAATAGTGCTATCCTTTTAAAAATGCACCAAATGGAAAAGGAGAGCTCTATCTTTATAAGCGTCTAATTGGTTTATTTTAGAGATTTTGCACATCAGAATTGGCACCATTAGTTCAATGGTCTGCCCACCTAATTCCCACGAACCCCCAACGTCCATTAGTTCCACGAGCCCCCAGTCCATTAGTTCAACGAGCCCCCAGTCCATTAGTTCAACGAGCCCCCAACGTCCATTAGTTCCACGAGCCCCCAACGTCCATTAGTTCCTAGAGCCCCCAACGTTCATTAGTTCCACGAGCTCCTAACGTCCATTAATTCCACGAGCCCCCAGCAGTCCTACGAACTAAATACCCCATTTCCTATTACTTATATTATTATTTCAGTATCATATCGCTCTAGTAAAGCCACTTTTGCAAATCTTTATCCAATATACTCGTATAGCTCACAATCATGTTTCGCTTCATAATCATGTATCTCTTCATAATCATGTTTCGGAACTATTCTTCATTTTTGCTTACAACAATTCAAGCATACATAAAATAAGAATACAATTAACAAAATAGAAGCTGTTTACTTTAATAGTTACGATAAATAGTACAAATACCACAATATGAAATGACGAAATCAACCAAATAGAACTTTAACAAATTGGACCACGCGCTCTCTATTTTCAACATGTTAATAATAATTCTAATCTTCTTCTTCATCTTCCTGTTCCTCTTGAACTGTTTGCTCATCAGTGACGGCCTGAAAAATATTTCATCGTATCAATTACCCACGTCTATTAATGATCTACTGTTTTTTTCGGCCCCTAGCTTTAAACCAGTCTCCTCTGAAAATGAGAATGTCTCGGTTTTGACCAAACTCTGAGACCAAAGTATGAGTTTGCATCTACAGTTCAGAACATTACTGAGAGCATGGCTAATACTGGTTCCCATTATTCTATGTATCTTCCATTTACCCTTGCAGAGACATGTGACGATATACGGTTCCCAATATTCAATTTACTTTTCAATTACAAATTCTTATTCAAGTTACTTTACTAGAGATAGAAATTTGACATAACTGTATGGAGCTTATGTCACATTAATATCTCTAGTAAGGCAAATGTAAGATAGATAGAATATTGGAAACCGGCAATAAGCGCCATACAAATTATATCAAAGTATCTCATGGCTATCACTAGACTTTAGAACCATCAATACTTCTGCAACGCGTCATACGATCAACATCTGTTTCTTGTTCCTTGGTAGAGTGAAAAGCTCGTCCAAATTACTAATTCAAGGGGCTTATAGTACGCACCTCTGATTCGGGCTCAGCATCAATGATCACTTCCTGTGAAAAAAAAAACTGTGATAAGTAATGACTAAAAGAACCCTTCATGGTACCTATCATAAATGTTATATATCTCCTTATTCGTATGTATGTCCTTTAGGAATGGGAAAGAAGAGAAATAAGAGGTCAGCTTGAAATTAGTATCATTGATAGGGGAATTTTTTTTGTCAAAGGGGATATTATCCTGCGTTCCTTCTTATAGCAAAAGAGTACCTTGATTTCCTCTTCTCTAACGCTTTCTTCTTCCACGTAATCATCGCCGTAGCCGACAGGGAATAGAGTGAGGCAGTCGCGCTCACCAGCCTCTGCATCCAGGCTGATGTAGCAAGGGTTCAGACCCGCCAGTTGCAGCAACGGAAGACTCCGTTTACGGGACACCATGAGGGCTAGACGATCCTTGCTGGTGTGAGAAAAGGCCTCTTAATGACAAACTTTTATTTAACTTGCAATGTATGTTTGTACGGGTGGATCTTAACTTCTTAACTAAATTTGAAGCAGATAATATATTGCAGCTATTAAGCTGACTTCTTGTGCAGTTTAGTTCAGGTGACAATGCATGTTTAACTGGCGGACTAAATAGTAGTAGTTATTTTTTAATTAGTTCTATATCATGGGTATCAAAATAAGAAAGGCTTTGCTGAGAAAAATACTGATCCGATCTTACTTTCGAAAAAAAAATGCTTAATTTGTCTTGTTTTGATGTCATCTATCAAATGGCAAATGGCAAAAAAAATAATAACCTACCCAAAAATTATAATGTCTTGGTTGAAGACTGAAGCGCGTTTGCTGACATGCCCAGAATTTTGTCTTGATGACACATAAATTGAAAGTAGCATAGGCAGTGAATACAGATCAAATGCAGATGCATAACGTAAGGATTAAAGGAGCTAATAAAGGGGAAATTAAATAAAGAAAGGATCTCTAAAATTGTGGTGACACTTACTGTCTCCTATATCTGTCCATTTTGTCGTACTGCTTTATTGTAAACGCTATGTGTTCGGCTGATGTTGGTTCCTCCCCAACAAATATTCCGTACTGTAAAAGAAAAAAACTGGTGTCATTCATTGCTTGCCGGCAGCGGTTGGATCATATCTTCTTAAATTTTTTGCTTCAATATCATAAAATACAACTGTGAGAAAACTTCGCTAGCACGATGTAGACTGAGTACAGACGCTTTTATTAAATGGTAGGGTATCATAAACTTCAGACGCTATATTTTCAGTTATTTATTGACTCACGTTGATCACTTCGCTGGGGAACTGGTCCATGATCTCCTTCACGTCATGTCTCTTGTCCACGGGGAACATCACCAGCACGTGCGGGGGCAGGAACTCCGACTCGATTGAAGTTATTTGACTTATTGCCTGCACAGCAAACATCATCATCGTCATCATCATCACCATCATCATCATCAGCTGACAAATTGCAATTGATCAATTATTGCAAATTTTTTTTCACTATATAAGTTAGTACTTGACTGCGATCTCACCTGATGGTAAGTGATGATGCAGCCGAAGATATTAATGTACTAACTTGGATGGCGTAAGTAGTCACCCCCAACGGTTTCTACACATCATCGCACCGGAACGCGAAATCGCTTGACGGTACGGTACGTCTATGCTGGTAGGGTGGTAACTAGCCACGGCCGAAGCCTCCCACCAGACCAGACCTGAGCCAATTTAGAAATTATAAAACTCCAAAGTGCCGTGGCGGGAATCGAACCAGCGACCTCCCACTCGAATCCGAGCGCGCAACCCCTGCGCCAGGGAGGTCGTCAAAAGTGACAAAACCACACAACTTGTGCACACCCTTCGAGTTAAGACCCTTTCTTCACAACGTAACGACGAATAAGCAAGACTGGCCAAATCAATAAAAATCCTTGTTTATAGGAGTTTTGTGTCGGTGGTCAGTTTTGGGTTGTTATTCTGTAGTAGTAGCAGTCATTTTACCTTGGGAAAGAAGTAAGCCAAGGCATTAGCTTTGGCCAAGTCATTCGGTGGTGTGTAAAGTCCTGGCACAAAGAGCCCTCCAGGCGGGATGTACTCCTCGTCTTCTATGGACACATCAGAGTGGAACTCCTCTTCTGCTTCCACGTGCTCCTCTTCTATATTTTCAGGCTGGATCAAAGCACATTTATTAATCAGTCATTTTTGCTTCACTGCTGAGCACGTGTCTCTCTTCTGAATGTGGATAGCTAATTGCAGTTTGGACATTTTCATTCACCTTTGTAAACTTAAGGAAATCTCTCAGGCTTACCGATTCCCTCACAACGATTTTCTGGATAATTAAGTTCTGGAGAGTTCAGTGAAAGAAATAACCATTTAATGTAATAATATGCATGTAAGTAACAATTAAGACAGTATTTTTGATAATATCACAGACGCACACAAATCCTTTGATTTGATTTGATTTTTGACACAAATCCTAAAAGACAGAAGTATAAACCTAGTATTTGAAACCCAGATCTCATCAGACTAAAGACTTGAGTTTTTCTTTATGGCTACTTAGGTCTTAGCTTTGCTGCCTTCTATAAGTATGGGCCCTTCAGCTACACCACTCCTTTTTAACGACTAACTGCAATATCAAATAATACTTTACGAGTTTAGTAATTTACCTCTTCAGTGGCTTCTGTCTCGGTGGCTTCGGTCTCAACCTGTTCACCTTCCACGGCCTCTTCCCCTTCTACTGCTTCGCCTTCCGCAGCTGGCTCTGGTTCTGATTCAGCTGGTAGCTGTGAATCAGTAACTGCTGCAGCTGCAACTTTTAATTGAACACAGGTAACTTTTATTAGATATCGAACTAATATCTTTTACTTATAAAATGAAAAGAAAATTATTGATTAAAGTCTCTTGCTGAAGTATCTAAGAACCAAAATCCTTACGTATAGTGACTTTATTTTTAACAATTTAACATCCCATGCGTTATCCGAAGAATAGGTCACTAATTTATCACAGCACAGCTCAAATCACAGGATGAAAAGCTTTTTAAAATTCAACTCCTAAGGAGTGAAATAGTTATAAATAAATAGAGTTACGGGAGAGATGCGGGTGTTCGGCGTTGAATCCATTTTATACTTACTCCTGCTTGAATTCTTGCCATTCTTTCTTCTTCCTGCCTCTGCTTTTCTTGCCGCTGTCTGTCTTCTTCTGCTTCTCTTGCTAGACGCGCCTGTTCAGCTGCTAAACGCTCTCGTTCTTCTTTTTCTTCACGCTGTTTCAATTGGATTTTATATGAGCTTACAAAGATTATAAAACTAGCAGTTGCTCATGAATTCTAAAAGCTATATATTGTTTTACATTACATAACATCACATTATGTTTCTTTTAAGAATCGCTTACCAGTTTTTGCATTCTAGCTTCATATCTTTCACGTCTAACTTCTCTAACAGATTTGCTGATGGTAGCGTATCGTTCAAATGCAGGTATTGGTGGTATCTGCTTTTCTGGAGGCAAGTCCTCTTTTGGTACTGGGATCTCTTCGTATAATACATGACGCATTAACTCTGCCATTAGCATTATTATGATTAATTATCATCATCATCGTTAGACTCTAGTTCCACATGCAAGCACTAGCAACTAGCCTCATTCAGAGAGAATAATAATGAAAATGGTTACTTGTGCTCACAGTAATATTATTTGTAAGGCATAGGTTTAACTCCAACTGATTATTCCAAATGACATGGCCGGATTCTGCCCTCAAAAAAAATATGAACATGGCCATTGACAAACAGTAAGCTTATAATTATTTCTTTACAATCGTTTAGTTTTTATGATCAGAAAACTAGCGAGAGACATAATATCAGCATAACAACTTGCAACAAAATGCGCCTATATATTTTTAATAGCAATGATTTTTTATTAAAGAATTGTTTTTCAAAATGTTTACTCGCATTTTCTAAGCTTTGTAATATGAAAAATTAATAAGTTCATAACCAATACGCATCATTTTTTAATAAAAAATCATTGCTATTAAAAATATATATATGCGCATTTTGTTGCAAGTTGGTATGCTGATATTATGTCTCTCGCTAGTTTTCTGATCATAAAAACTAAACGATTGTAAAGACATAATTATAAGCTTTAATATGACGTACTGTTTGTCGATGGCCATGAATATTTTTTTTCCAGGGCACAGCTTCATACAAGTTTCGGCAATGTCCTTTCAGCCAAATTTGTTCACTAGTTTTAGCGTGTGAAGGAGCAACAAGCACACAGAAATAACAACTTTCACCTTTATGATATTAGTGCAAAATCATGTTTCTATTAATAAAAATTGAAATTTTTAAAATTCAATTAACTTCCTTTCCAACTTCGAACTTAATAACATTTAGGTCAACGAATACTTAAAATACGAACTGACAAAGTCCCGTGAATCTGTCTCCATCATCTTAAACATTACAACTAGGGCTTCGCCCTTCATAAGTGCATGGAGACACGCTGCGTTGGGCTCAATGTCACTCATGTATAGGACTTCTTTGACAGCTTCTTCCGTCATCTGAACGGTCTCTTTGGCTGCTACTGATATATCTGAAAGATTTATTAACAGAAAAGGATCAGCATGTTTTTTTACTATTATAGCAATTGATGAAGTCTAAAGCAATGATGATACCTAAATTGTAAAAACCAAAATCCACGTAGGCGTGTAAAAAGTGCATTCTTATTCAAAGCGTTAATAATACAGCAGCTGTCGCCATTATGACTCATCTCTTCGAAATCTAATAAGACATATCGCAGAATAGATCACGTAAAATTCACGCAGGCAACTATGACAAACATTCTTTAAATTCGTTCAAAAGCGTTTCATTAGCAATCAGCTTAGAATCGAAGACATGAGCCATATTGCTAAAGATGCAGAAGAGGATTCGAACAGCAGGCTCTCCAGTAAAGTAGTTACTAACTGATCAAATCCCACTTCTCGTACAAGTCTAAGTGCGCCTGGTGGCAATGCGGCCAGTAGAGTATGAAGTTCAGACGCCGGACGTGTCTCGCCAGTCGCTCGCACACCCGTTTCTTTCTCGCCGCGGCCGTCAACACTCGCAGCCTCTCTTGTGTTTCGCGAGCCGCCTCCTCCATTTTGATTTCGTCTTCTATTTTAGCCTGTAAATCATTATCATCATTTTGTTTTTCATTAATATTGCACTGCGTTTTGGAGATAATCTTTAATTTTTATTTTATTTTTTCGTATTTGTTGTTATAGTGGCAACGGAAATACATCTTCTGTGAAAATTTTAAAACAAATATCACGGTTCAAGAGACAGACGGTGACAGACTCATATTATATTACGGACGAACGAACTGACGGATGGCAATGCCTCTTTAATAGGGTCCCATTTTTACCGTTTAGGTACGGAACCCTAAAACAGAGAATGACATATCCAATCAACTAATTGATCACGTGACTTATCGAAGGCAACTGTCAACATCGTAAATTTTTCGAATATCGTTTCATAGGTAAAAAAATCCTTTTACTCCTGTTTAATTAATACCTGTGACAAAACAAAAGTACTTAAGAATCCTGTGAACTACGATGTCTCCATTCATTCAAAATACTGAATCATTTGTAATTCGTGCATATTTCGATCATGTTGTGCTGTTATTTGCATTCATATAGTAATAATCTATGCTCCTGGCCATATTTGGTTCAGAAATACTTCTTTAAAACGAAATAATAATCAATTTTGATCAAATTTTTTATAACTTTGGTCGAGTTCCGTAATACCAACAATTATGAATGAAAACGTATAACTTTCTTTATTAACTGGTGTTTTTCTTTAGCTGGACAATAAAAACTGTGCTCCTGAACTAATGCGACGTGAGATAGTGTTGTTTTTATTACAAAACAAATAGGTAAGCAGAAAACATGTCCTCTTTGACATAAAAATAAGCAAAACTAAATTCGTTTATAATATCGTTTAACAAAAGTATTTCGGAACCAGATATGGCCAGGAGCATAGATTATTACTGTATGAACCCGAATAACACCACAACATGATCAAAATTTGCACGAATTACAAATGATTTTGGTATTACGTTTGTATGGGAGACATCGTGGGTTAGTGGACTCTTCTTAAGTATAAAGAGTACAGACCTCATGGAACTAAAAAGCATAATTAAGATTTCGAGGTATTTCTATGACAATCGTAAATAAGTCATAATTATGCTTAAGCTGAAGGTGTAAGAATGTGAACTCTTACGATTTCCTCGGGCAATAATTCGCTTATCTCATACTTCGGTCGCTCCTTGCCGGTCGCGATTTCTTCTTTCAACGCTGCTATCTCTTCTTCTATAACACGACAGAGCTCCAGCCCGTTTGCGCCGAACATGGCACGGAGTAGCTTGCCTTTCTGAAAGATCATACTGATATCGATTTGTTGGTTCGTTTGTTATTGCTCCCTTCTATCATGCACCGTTATAGCATCAAAATCTTGCGGCCTCAACGACTCTGCCCGTGAAACTCAAAATGTTCGTGTTTTTTTTGCAATTTGTACGCTAGTTACACATTTCAGGCTTATGGCAGTCAATTTGCGGGAATGGCAGTATCATCTTTATATATTTATTATCAAAATCTTTGCATAACAATTTCTATCCTAGGAAATTAGTTCGAGTATCGAGTTTCAAGCGAGTATAACTCGCAAATCTCGGACTAATTTCTTTAACTCAACACTTTCATGCTGAGATTTTTATATAAACACGTGAAGATGATACTGGAATTCCCGCAATTTGACTGCCATAAGCCTTGCCATGTCTTATTAGCTTAAAAATTGCGGAAAAACACAAAAAAATTGAATTTCGCGGGGACACCCGTGGCATGCTACTTAATATAATATTAAATCTAGCGTTTGGGCCGCATGAATTATTCAGTTTTTACATTTCTAAGAAGTTTATATGCTACAGATTGCTGTAGTACCCTCCTTATTTGGTGATAGAAGGACTAGCTTATTTTCTTGCGCAACGAATCAGCCTAGCTTTTCAGCGCGGAAATACTGCCGGTATTTGTGGCACAATTGGACCATTTGGACTTGTGAGAATAATTAGAATGAGTAAGCGAAAAGATTTTATATAATATTTTTTTATAAATAAATAATGGACAACATCACATACATTGCTCCGATCCCTTTGTAAGTAACTTATGCACTTGTGTTAAGGAAATCAGAAACAACGAAGGTACCACAGCACCCAGACCCGAGACAATGTACAAAACTTATTTTTCTACGCTGCCCCGACCGGGGATCGAACCCGGAACCTCAGAGATGGCGGCGCCTTGAAATCTGGCACGCTAACCACTAAACCACGGAGGTCGTCATAAATTGCCATAAAAGAAATCTAGCCTATTCCATAAAAAAGTAACAGTAAGATTTACCGATATAAATAGAAATATCGGTTCACTCCGGTTTCTAAATCTTGATAATACATTGATATTATCTGCGACTGCCTGTAAGTATAATTTTATTAAAGTTTTTTTCTTGTGTAAGAAATAATATTTTAAAGGGATTCTTTAAATAGGTTTACTCAAAATGCAGACTTCCATGTGTGTAGTAAAGCGTGGGGAAATTTATTCTTCTCGCACTTGTGCTTTTATATTTTCCTTCACGCAATTGGAAATGCAATAAAAAATCCAGTTTGACTTTTTTGTGAGAAATTACCAAGAAATTACTATTTTACAGCGAAAATACTCATAGGTTTAATGAATGATTCTCTTAATGTTAAAAAACATCGTTCAATGCACGTGCAATATTGTCATCTCCACTCGTCATTATTGCCCTTCCTATCTCCATCCCTATACAAACCGGGACTAGTAAAGAAATGATATACTTTTCACACTTTTATCGAAATGTATATGTGTATGAATATAAATACTAATGCGTATGAGTGTAATGGTGCCAATGTATACGAATGCGTTATACTCAGTATTAGTATAATTAGAAGGACTACCTTCACCATGTAGATTTTCTCCTGACCTATCTCGAGCTTGCCTTTTCTTATTGCATTACTGGTCGCTAGACAATAGCCGCAGAACTCCGAGTACACTTCCATGCCTGAAAATTAATTCTTAATTACACATAAATAAGCTAATTATAGCTTAGCATATTCGTGCGGAACCCTCTTGCGCTAACCGCTGACTTCTAAGTTACTTGCCTCCCCGTCTGTCACCCCCCAGGAGGGTCCCGCACGAAGTTGCCAAGATATAATTATTATTAAGTTCATTAATAATATAAGTTAATTAATTTACAAAAAAAACGACTTCAACTCTCATCAACCTATCGACTGTTGCGAAACATCATACCAATTAAACATCCTTTCCAATTAAAAATTTAAGACTCATATAGTTTTCTCATGGATACCATTATTATCAGAACTGGACTAAATTGAAATGGGACCACACGGAAAGCGTCAGCTTTCTAATAAGAAAGAATCATCATAAATCGATTCACCCAGTCAAAAGTTATGAGGTAACAAACATAAAATAATACAGTCGCTCTACAAATGAAATGAAATGAAAAAGTTTATTGGTAATGCACATTAGGTACATATTAACAAGAGAGAAAAAATAAATAACAGGAAGTACAATGTGCACTCCCAAATGGGCCTCCACTCAGCATAAGCCTTGCTTTTTATGGCAAAGCGCTGGTCTTCCGTGAGGCCTCCTCCATTTTTGAAGTCTGTTGAAAGGAAACATTTCGCAGACCAAGTGGGTACGTACATATAAGTATGTTATAATTATTCGTTAAAGCTTCCTCAAATTCCTCGTTCGTTTCCACCGTTTCTTGGATAGTAACCTGCCCCTTTCGAGCCATTATTCGTTTAAAGTTTAATGGAAAGTCACTTCTGTGTCATCGTTCACTTATAATTCCACAGAATTCAGAGAAGTTTTTGAATATTCTTCTCATGTCGTTGTGAAAAAAGTTTCTTCTCAGAATTAAACTTACTATTATATAAAACGTATGTGTAAAACTTACTAGTACAGTGCGACAAGGCTATCTTGGCGCGTGGTCTAAATCGGAACTAACGCCGCTATCTTGTGATACTGTTTGATAGTTAGCTCTGTCGGTATATTATCGCTATTGTATGTTGCGTTGTTTTTGCTTAGTATTAACTATTTTAAACTAAAATTGAAGTAAAATTGAGGAGATTTTTTTTTGGCTGCCTTTGTTCTATAACAGCGCCCTCCTGACACTGTCATTCAAGTGCCAAGAGAGTCTTGTCGGACTATAAGTTCAGCGCTCACCAACGTTTGGCGACTAAATATCATTTCAATATACAATATTAGCTTTGCCAAAAAATTACCCCAAAAATTAGCTTCGTATCCCAAAACATTGGCTTTTAAATTTTGGCTAAGTATCCCAAAGCGTTGGGTATGAAACCTAATAAATTGGCATCGTAACCAGAAAAAGTTGTTACAAAGAACCAAGGCAAATCCGAAATCGCTGCCTATTACACGGGAACATACACTATCATCAAAATATTTTTATTGCGTTTTTACGGCTCCATCGACGTATCGAAACCTACGCGTCAGCCGTGTGAGATTTTACCCACCTATTCGGCGCTGTTTCGCCTTATGGTTTATGGTTATTTCTTTGTACGGCTACGCATAAAATGAGAATGGGGAACTATACCTACTGCTTTGTACGAAATTTGTTAGGAATCCTTTTCACTAGAGAATTCCTGCTGAGATTTATCAAAACTGTTTTTGATTGATATTTCTGCAAGCTTCTGATTCTACAGTGTGTCCGGGATCGAACTAGCCATAATTTAAGGGAATGTTCTATAGCTCATTACAAGCGAAAAATCCCCGATTAATGGGAGCGCCCCCTCGCCCCCTCCCCGGGAGATCTATAATTTTGGTTGCGTTTTTGGGTATGTGCACACAAAATCAGTAATAACGTAAGTGTTGCTTCACAGATTGGGATTGATGTTCTCCATTGCTGGATACAAAAACAAAATGTTAGTTAAAATAACTCAAATAAAATGCCTCAGACTCGAAAAACAGTGCTAAAAAAAAATAAACTTGAAGTTATTGGTAATATTTGCAGAAACGAGGTCGTTAAGACCATTTTCTTTTGCATTAAATCAATATCTTTTGAGTTGAGCAATACAACAACATCAACATTTTGTCTGCAAGTTACTAACTTTTAGAGTCATTATAGTTTAAACATAACAAAAGGTTTTACGCACCCGCAACTATGTTATCGATCAATAGTTATCAATTTACTACAAAAAATATTATGATCTTAACGATCCCGTTTCTGCAATCTTTTTTTTTACGCTATACAAGTTAGTACTTGACTGCGATCACACCTGATGGTAAGTGATGATGCAGTCTAAGGTGTTAGCGTACTAACTTGGAAGGGGTAAGTTATGTCACCCCAACGGTTTCTACACAGCATCGTACCGGAACGCTAAATCGCTTGGCGGTACGTCTTTGCTGGTAGGGTGGTAACTAGCCACGGCCGAAGCCTCCCACCAGACCAGACCTGAGCCAATTTAGAAATTATAAAATTCCAAAGTGGCCCGTGGCGGGAATCGAACCCGCGACCTCCCACTCGAATCCGAGTCGTCAAAATTACCAATAACTTCACGTTTAAATTTTTTTCGGTAAATTTTCTTTACTTCAAGGCATTTTTGGCTGTTCGACGCATTTGAGGCTTATGAGAAAAACAGCAATTTGAGCCCTAGATGCGTATTCTTAACATTTTTGATTTATGACCGATGCAATGGTGGCATTTATATATCATTTCCCATGAAAAGAGAGGAAATCCATGTCGTTTAATACGCTATAAAAGAAGTGAAAAATTTTATTGACAAAGCTTGAACAAAAAAGGTTGATTATCCCTTATTTTTATTCCAATTACAAACAGCGATTTGTAAACGGTTCTCGGGCGTATGTAAGTACCCTCTAAAAGGCTCCAGCGTAATATTTACGTGATTTATGAGTCGAAATAATAAGTTTGCAAGAAATAAATTTTACGGCCGAGGTTCTTTTTCATCAAGGTTAATAAAATATGATATTTTCAGTATAGGAATTGGGGCAGATAAATCTGACTAAGTTAGATTTTATATTCAGTCCTAGTTCTTCTTATGCTGGACTATTTTCAAGTCAAATTAGAAGTTATAAAAAATTGAAAATTCTTCCAAAAACACCAAATTCAAATGCCACTACAAAGAGTGAAATAATTTTTAATGTTCACCAATTCGAAGTTCGGGCGATTGTCCATAACTTCGTCGTTTCTTCGCACATAAAGTTGTATAGTAAGAAGGACTACCTATTAACTTATGTATCGTACAATCACTAATAGTCCTTTTTATTTCGTCATTTCAACATCTCCTCTCCCCTCAGTTTCGGAGATGTCAAAATGACGAAATCTGATTAGTTACTCAAACACAGCTCCGCTCCGCTCTGCTTTGGTAGAAGCCGGGCCAAAGAATTACTTTTTTACCGAACCGCAAAATTAACTTTGTTTTATGAGGTTAATTGCTAATACCAAAAAAAGTGTAATAGTCACAGAGTTGATTTTAATTTTCCCGTAAAATATAAATTGATCCCTATTATTTATATTTATTTCATAATTTTCGATTGGTAAACTTCGGAGATAGGGGGGGACAGTATTTTTTAGGACAGTTTTTTCAACAAATCAAACACTATTGGGCATAGAAATAAATAAAACATAGGTTTTAGAATACTCAAGTATCGAACTTTTATATAATATCTACTACTCTATATTGTTATCTTATTTTGAATTTTCGATGACCCGTTTATCCCCCTTCTGTAAATAAAAATAAAAATGATTTTCAATTTTTTATGATTGCACTGACGGCGGGCCATCATTATCTACAAGTTCTTTAAGGCCGGCACCAATAGCTGGCCCCAACGTTGACTCCAACGCCATTCGCCCAACGTGAGGATCTAAAAAATAGCCTAAGCCCCAACGTTGGAGCGCGCTATTTTTCAGATTCACAAGTTGGGCGAATGGCGTTGGGGCCAACGTCCACACGTAATAGTAACTGAAATAAAGAGTCGTGACACACAGACAGACAGACAGACAGAACGACAGACAGACGGACAACAAAGTGATCTTATCGGGATCCCTTCTTTTCTTTGAGGTATGGATCCCTAAAAAAACATTAATCAGTTTAATAGTTTAATTGTTTAAGCAATTAAATCCTTAGAATGTCTGCTGGTATCGCCCGTATTTTTCACACTCATCAACTTCTGGATTTTCTCCGTTATGTAGTTCAGTGTACTTTTCCTCGGGGTCTCCGGTTTCTCCTGAAACCATGAGGAATTACAATTGACCTCTACTGTATAGACAGGGCGAACCGCGCGAAAATATGTCGCCAGTTTATTGGTGTCATTAGGTACTACCAACAGTATAAGGCCACGCAATACCAGTTCGCTGAGCGGCCACCTATAGTCTTTTGCCAGTTGGCGCTACTGTTTGCTTGTATGAACAAAGGTACATAAATCATTCGGATGCCCATATATATGAGGTTAGTAATCAGTGGGAATTACTGAATTTATTTTTGTCCTTCTGACTTTTATAAATACGTTAGCGAAAGAGAACAGAAAATCGATGTTTCAGGAACATAATTGTATGTTACATGATAAAATATAATTTTCGTCCAATAAGCTTGGTGTAATATAATTTTCATCCATTAATGTATGCTTGGTGTAAGTTTGACGACCTCCCTGGCGCATGGGACGCACGCTAACCTCCTATTCAAAGAATGGGAGGTCGCAGGTTCTATTTCCGCCACTGGCCACTTTGGAATTTCATATTTTCTAAATTGGCTCTGGTCTGGTCGGAGGCTTCGGCAGCGGCTTGTTACCACCCTACCAGTAAAGACGTACCGTATTTAGCGTTCCGGTATGATGCTGTGTAGAAACCGTTGGGGTGACTTTACTTATCCCTTCCAAGGTAGTACGTTAATATCTTCGGCTGCATCATCACTCACCATCAGGTGAGATCGCAGTCAAAAGGTCGTTGCATTAATATTAGACCACATTGTAAGTTTCTTCTTTACCTCTGTGACTGGCAACTGAGGTCCTGGTTGCTCCTGCGTTGGCTCATCTTCTAGAACAGTCTTTCCCAAAGTGGGCGATAACGCCCCCTTGTGGGCGCTGCAGGTCTCAAGGGGGGCGGTAAGAGACCCAGAAAGAAAATGGGGGCGTTGTGTCGAGGCGGGGGGGTGATTTGTAATTTTATTTAGCTAGTAGGCCTCTTAAACAACCTCTTAACTGCAAGAGCTCTCGACTCTCAACAACAACTTGTGAACATCAACTAATATGAATTAAAAGATTGCTCAAACTCGATTCTATATTTCTCTCCGCGTAGTTCATATATCTGTCATATTTTATTGAATATAGAAAAAATGAATCATCATGTCAATCGGTCGCTCCGTTTCGTAATGAAAGTAGACACAAATAAAAAGGCAACAGACACACTTTCGCATTTTAATAGTTATTAGTACTCGTAGATATCTATCATGTTTTAACAAGTTTTTGTTAAATAACCCGAATTGTGCATTCCTGTAGCAGTCGGATGATTCATTGAATACTTGTTCGGACTTGTTGAGTACGATTGAGCGTCGAATGAGATTAACGAGTTTATGCATGTTTGTTTTATTCCTGTCGGTGCGTGCTGCTTAAGCATTTCTATATAAACAATGTAATATTTATTTTATTTTCATTTGTGGTCTCGCGCGTAATAGATGAGCACTACTTACACCTCCTCTACACTACTCGCGAAGTTGAACGTATTTCTCATTGCAAAACAATGTCGGAAGTAAAAAAGAAGAGACGGCAATACTGTGCGGAATATATTAAATTCGGATTTATTGAAAATCCCACAAACCCATCGTCGCCTTTGTGTCTTCTATGTCTAAAAACATTTTCGAATGAAGCAATGAAGCCTTCAAGGCTGCAAGATCATTTGAATAAAATGCATCCAGATAAGAAAGACAAGAATGTAGCATATTTTCAAGACCTAGAGAAGAAGCATAATACACAGCCAAGTGTAGCAAAACTATTTTCGGCGGCTGCTAAGCAAGATGACGACGGACTTCGAGCTTCGTACAATATCTCTTTGTTAATTGCTCAAAAAGGCAAACCACATAACATCGGAGAAGAGTTAATATTGCCAGCAATAAATGAAGTAATAACTACTGTGCTTCATAAACCGGCCGCAGATATTATCCGAAAAATTCCTTTTAGTAATAATTCTGTGCAAAGACGAATTGATGAAATGGCTGAAAACATTGAAGAATCATTGTGCGATCACCTGAGGACAAGTCAATTCTCAATTCAGCTCGATGAGTCCACTTTACCAACTAATGAAGCATTGTTGTTGTCTTACGTGAGGTTTATTAAAGATGAGAAAATATGTGAAGAACTATTATTTGCTAGAAATTTAGAGACCGATACAAAAGGTGAAACCATATTCATACATTGGAAAAGTTTTGCGATGAGAAAGAGATTCCTTTGAAAAATATTATTTCAGTTGCTACGGATGGCGCTCCGGCTATGACAGGGTGCCATAAAGGCTTCATAGCGTACTTAAAAAATAAAATTCCAGATGTCCTTGGTGTACATTGCGTTATTCATAGACAACATTTAGTTGCTAGAAACTTAAGTGAAAAACTATTTCAATCACTGCAATATGTCATCAAAGCAGTCAATAAAATCCGCAACAGCTCTTTGAATGATAGATTATTTCATCAGCTTTGTGTTACTAATGACGAGGATTTCAACCGTTTGTTGTATCATACTGAAGTTCGTTGGCTATCAAGAGGCAATTGTCTGACTCGATTTTACAACCTGTTTGACTCTGTTATAGAGTTCTTGGAAACTAAAGATACAGAATTGCACGACAAGCTCATAACATCAAAAAATGATATAGCTTACATGACAGACCTGTATAAATTATTCAACGACATGAATCTCCAAATGCAAGGCGATAAACTAAATTTAATTAAAACAAAAAACGTCGTTGCTGCTTTCGCAGCCAAACTGCTTCTACACAAAAAGAATCTGGGCAGACGTGAGTTTCACAATTTTCCAAATTTATCAGTATCATGCAGTAACGACGAATTGTTTGCCTACTGCCAACATTTGGAAAACCTCCACATTGACTTCACCGAACGATACCAGGACATTTTGAACTTGGAAATACCAGACTGGGTGTTGGATCCGTTTTCAAATGTCAACACAGCAATGTCACCTCAGCTGGAAGAAGAACTTATAGAATTGACAACAAACGAGGAAATAAAAATCAAGTTCAAAAATGGTTACCAAGAATTTTGGCTACAAAAACCGATCCCGCAATTGTACCCTGGATTGTGGTCAATCGTTCAACGATTCTTGATAGCATTCCCATCGTCATATTTGTGTGAACGTAGATTTAGTGCTGTGACAACATTGCTTACTAAAAAGCGAAATCGTTTGCTTGTTACCGAACGTGGCGACTTGCGACTGTTCTTGAGTAAATTGGAACCTGATATCAACAAACTTATTAAACAGCATCAGATTCATCCTTCACATTAGTTTTTATATAAGGATTGATTATTTTAGTTATATTTTTAATAAAAGATACTCTGTTTTAATACTATAAAGTTGCGTTTCAATAATCATTGTAACATATTTTATGAATATCTTATTTCTGAACGAATGTCGTAGACAATAAATGTCAATTATGACAGACGTCAAAAAAAGAATTGGAATTTCAAAAAAAGATCTTTGACCTCAACGGCTAAGAGGTGAAGAAAAATTTAAATCTCGTTATAAAAAGTTTCTAGTGCCTTAACATATCCTCAATTTATCATATCCATTACTATTATGATTCTTTAAACTCACTACATAAACTTGAAAGATTAATTATTATAATTTACGTGATTGTGATATACTAATACCATCCCATACTGGGTAAGTTATGCAAATTGTTGAAATATTCTTATGTATTTAGTTAGAAATTAAGTTGTTTCTAGTCTTAGAGCTTATTACTGTTAATTGTAATTAATTGTAACTGTAGTCACAGTAATAATCATTTTCATGTCAGTTGTTCCACTTAATAAATATCAAGTCAATAGTCATATTATGTTCATGTCATCAGCTGATTCGTTTGATTATGTATTTTCTCATTTATTATCTTGTCCTTTTGCATGTGATTGTAACTTGTTAGTAGACTGTCTTGACTGCCATACCAGTAGTATGTAGATTGTAGGCAATAGGTGCCCCTCTTACTTTTGCTCATTGAAACTTGAAGATGGCAGTCAAGGGCACAGCAGGCTATGGAAACCAATATAAAACACTCTACTTATCACGTTCCAGGAACTCCCTTGGGAGTCATAAAGAGAGTCTTCAGCTCCGAGATTAGTTCCCCTCTGCGCTGTGTGCCGGGACGCTGTCCAATACCGGAGAGTGTGGAGAGCCTAAGGAGAGTGTGGTACCTTTTTTTACTTGCCTGCGAGCCTAAAGCCTTGGACCAACCTCGACCCTGAGTCCTTTTTCTAAATTTAGCTTACTTATTTTGATGTTTTAGGTTTTAATTAATAAATCACTTTTTGACACTTATCTTTGTTTTTTTTATTATAAATACAAAAAAAGATAACGTGACAATGGCGCCCATGGGTAAATATCCCTCGTGGTCTAAGGCTTGTGGTAATTCTCATGCTTCTGGTGTTGGTGCTCAGGTCTAGAAGTGTAATTTACACCATATAGTTGTACATTACTGAATTTGATTCAACTTTTTGCTTAATTTAACAAGTATATACATACACTCATTGCTAGAAACAGTAGTAAAACTGTGCTAAATATACAAGGACGAAGTAAGACTCATATAATAGCCAGTAGCCCAGTAAACATAGTGAGTATATACTTGTTAAAATATAATCAATGCTCATTGTATCATATCCATAACACTTATCACCATTTGTCATAATATCATTTGTTAGATGATTGTACTGCCTTATTATTAAATTATAGGTTAAGATAATAATTAAGTATAAGTTATAAGTTTGCATAACATACCCATTACTAAAATGTCTTACCCTATCAAGTTTCTCTTACTTCAAAAATCTGAATTAATCTATGAAGTCATTATAAGAGGTGAGTCACCCGCTGATAATGTATCAGAGCTTCGCCGCCAGGTTACAAAGTTGACACAAAAATACCCTTCAGAGGAAATTCTAGAATCTTGCTTAGATTTTGCTGATGACCACACAGGTATCATTGAGGTTTTGGCAAAAATTAAATGTAACATTGAAACTTTGAAAACTGACCCACAAAAGTCACTCATTGATCGCACTGCAAACTTGTTCAATCACTTACATCACAGACTACAGAGGGTTGTTACACCCAAGAAGTCGGAGAGTGTTGTGGCCCTCAACAACTCCAGAGAATCTTTTGATTCATTATACTTGCAGTTTCAGAAACTTACCAAGACGGATTCCCGTTCCCGTGCTGAATCCTTGACAAACGACAACGAACAAGTCTGTTCTTTAGACCAGCTAACTAAACTCTCTATTTCATGCGAACGCAGCTTATCTACAGAGCTGGCAAAGATAAAATTTGATGGAAAAACATGTGTTCGTTCATTCATTGAGCGTATTGAAGAGTTTCGAATATCTAAGGATGTGACTGACAAAAAAATGTTTTCTTATGCTTCGGATTTATTTACCGGAGATGCTCTTCATTGGTATAGAAGTGTTAAATCTCAATTCGAAACTTGGAAGGATCTGCTATGTTCTCTTAAGGAAGACTTTGACTTGGTAGATTATGATTATAGGATGCTCGCAGAAATTCGAGGTCGAACTCAGGGCGCTACAGAAAACATTATTACTTACTTTGCTATAATGAAGGGTATGTTTTCACGTCTTAATAAACAACTAACTGAAGAGGAAAAATTAGAAATTTTAATTCATAATATCAGACCCTGCTATGCAAACGCCTTGTTCACATGCCCTGAAATAAAAAGCATGGATGAACTGCGGGCAATTTGTCGCAATTATGAACGTATTAAAATTCGTTGCGATAACTTTAAAGAACCTCCAAGCTCGAGTCCAAATTCTGTAGCTCCTGAATTTGCCTATCGCCCTGTAAAAGAGCCTATTAAGACTAATTATTCACAAAAATACTTCAATTCCTCAAACCCAAAACAAAATACTTACAACAACCATAATATTACAAATAAAATAGCAAATACTACTGATAAAACTTATGCTATAAATTGTGCTTCTCCTAGAACAAGTACAAAATATTGTTATCGCTGCAAGGTTGATACCCACTCTATGGCTGAATGCGACGCTGAACGCACGATATTTTGTTTCAAATGTGGGCTTAAAGACTATCGCACACCCGACTGTCCAAAGTGCAACTCAAAGGTCAGCGAAACAAAAAACTAAATATTGAAAATTGTGGCAAAACCAAGTCTAGCCCAAACTTTGACCGCTCGGATTGGACTAGCTGGTTAATAACCTTAAAGAATTTTTTTACTTCATATAATATTGCTTCAATTTTCAATAAAATACCGAGTGGTGACCCCAGACCTTACTTGAAGGTTACCATTGATAAAGTAGATGGTCTAAGTATTTACGGGCTCTTAGATTCTGGATCGGTTGTTAGTATTTTAGGAAATAACGCGCATAATCTATTACTTTTAAAACACAACCTTACATTGATTACTGATCAAAAAATCACTGTCACCGCTGCAGGAGGTCAGAAAATATGCTCTCAAGGTTATATTCTATTACCTTTACTATTTGAAGGCCAACTTAAGGTTATTAAAACCCACGTTATTCCTGAGATCGATACCACCTTAATCCTTGGCATAGATTTCTGGAAAGAATTCCAAATTCTTCCGAAATACTTGACTTCTATACATTATTTATCAGCACACGAAGTTTTATCAAATGAAATTAATAGCATTACTAAACCTCAAGCTTTTATTAACAGCTACGACAATCTCACTGATAAAGAAAAAAACATTTCAGACACCATAATTAAAAAATTTACTGAAATCTCATTCGAAACTAAAGGCCTGGGTAGAACATCTGTAATTACACACAAAATAGACACCGGAGATGTGGAACCCATTAGGCAGCGTAGCTACCGTTTATCCCCAGAAAAACGTCGCATAATTACTGAGTTGGTGGACGAAATGCTCTCCCTTGATGTCATTGAACCAACAGAAAGCCCTTGGTCATCGCCTGTATTAATAGTGGGTAAAAAAGATGGCAAACCTCGATTTTGCTTAGACAGTCGCAAACTGAACTCCATCACTAGAAAGGATGCTTATAGCCTACCATATGTGTCAGAAATATTGGATAACTTAAGGGATGCAAAATATCTTTCTAGTGTAGACCTTTCTAAAGCCTTTTGGCAAATACCTTTACATGAGCCAGATAGAGATAAAACAGCCTTCTACATTCCGGGTCGTGGCACTTTTAGATTTAAAGTAACACCTTTCGGATTAACCAACGCTCCCGCAACACAACAAAGGCTAGTGGACAAGTTATTCGGTCCAGAATTTGAACTTAAAGTATTTGCTTACCTGGATGATATTATAATAGTCAGCAAAACGTTTGATGAGCATGTCACTCTTCTTCAACGTGTCTTAGATAAATTAAAAAATGCAAACTTAAGTATAAACCTGGAAAAATGTCAGTTTTTTAGAAAACAATTATGCTACTTAGGTTACATTGTAGACTCCGACGGCCTTCGAACAGATCCGGCAAAAGTTGAAGCTATACTTGCGTTTCCAACACCTAAGACTAAGAAAGAGGTTAAACGTTTTCTAGGTACTGCCTCCTGGTATAGACGCTTCATACCAAACTTTAGTACAATTGCTGGTCCACTTAATAAACTTACATCTACAAAAAAAAATTCACCACCGTTTCTATGGTCTAACGAAGCTGATAAATCCTTCTCAACTTTAAAATCAATGTTAGTGCAAGCTCCTGTTTTAGCCTGCCCAAATTTTGACTACGCTTTTGACATTCATACCGATGCAAGTAGTTACGGAATTGGTGGAATGCTTTCCCAGACAATAAATAGTGTAGAACACCCAATTGCTTACATGAGTAGATCATTTACGGGCCCTGAACGTAACTATAGTGTCACAGAAAAAGAGACCCTTGCTGTCTTAGCTGCTTTGGAACACTGGCGTTGCTATGTTGAAAATGGCTTGACATGCAACGTTTTTACAGATCATGCTGCTTTAAAATGGTTCCTTTCACTTTCCAACCCTACAGGCCGCCTAGCTAGGTGGGGAGTCCGTCTTTCATCTTTTAACTTCATAATTAAACATCGTCGTGGGAAAGACCACATCATTCCTGATGCCTTGTCTAGAACAGTTCCAGTAGCTGAAATTACTTTAACAGACTCTAGTAATACTGAAGATGAGTGGTATCTTAAAATGTATAAAGGTTGTCTCGAATCGACATCAAAATTTCCCAATTACAATATTAAAAATAGCAAATTGTACAGATTCATGAAGTCAAATAATCCTTTACATTCAGAATTTGAATGGAAACTTGTTATACCAAAAGAATCGCGTCTGTCTGTTATAGCTCAAAATCACTGTGAACCAGTCTCAGGACATTTTGGTATTTTTAAAACTTATAGACGTCTTTATCTCAATTATTATTGGCCTGGTATGCATAAGGACGTTGTCCAATTCATTTCAACTTGTGATACATGCCTGGCTTATAAGTTACCTACCCACACTACTTTAGGTAAAATGGGCAGACCAAAAGAATGCTTTCGACCATTCCAGGTACTTTCCATTGATCTAGTAGGCCCTTTACCTAAGTCTAGAAAGCAAAATTGCTACATTTTGGTGATAACATGTTGTTTCTCAAAGTACTGTTTAATTTTTCCACTACGGAGAGCTACTGCGGATCTGGTTGTCCACCATCTAGAGAGTGGAGTATTCCTGGTACATGGGGTGCCACAGACCCTTATCTTGGATAATGGTTGCCAATTTATTAGCCGGGAGCTTAATAAGTTGCTGTCAACATATAAAGTACCCAATGTTCATTTCACACCCAAATACACCCCTCAAATAAACACAGTAGAACGATATAACAAGACCATTGTTACGGCCCTATCAACCTTTGTAGACGAAGATCACAGGGCTTGGGATGTTAATATAGCTAAAATACAATTCGCCATAAACAACTCAGTAAACGAGACCACTGGCTACACTCCGTCCTTTCTCGTTCACGGTAGAGAACTTGTTATATGCGGGTCTCATTATGTAGAAAATGACACCTCAAACGATTTAATTCTCCTACCGCGAGATCTGTATGCTGAAAATCTAGGACATCTTGCGAACATTTTCGATAAAGTGCAAACTGAGCTTTGGCGAAGTCACTTAAAAAATACCCGTAGATATAACCTTCGTCGCAAAGAGATTGATTTTAGTGTCGGAGATATTGTCTGGAAGAAATGTTATTTTTTAAGTGACAAGGATAATTACTTTAGCAAAAAACTTGCACCCAAATATCAAAAATGTAGAGTACTAGAAAAACGATCCCCCTTAGTCTATATACTAGAAGATTTAACTGGCCGTAACCTTGGTGCATGGCATATCAAGGACTTGAAGCTTATAAAAAATTATAACGGATAGCCTTGAGTAAAGTTTTAAGAATTTTACTTAGGCAAAATTCTACTTAGGAAGGGCGGTACTGTAACATATTTTATGAATATCTTATTTCTGAACGAATGTCGTAGACAATAAATGTCAATTATGACAGACGTCAAAAAAAGAATTGGAATTTCAAAAAAAGATCTTTGACCTCAACGGCTAAGAGGTGAAGAAAAATTTAAATCTCGTTATAAAAAGTTTCTAGTGCCTTAACATATCCTCAATTTATCATATCCATTACTATTATGATTCTTTAAACTCACTACATAAACTTGAAAGATTAATTATTATAATTTACGTGATTGTGATATACTAATACCATCCCATACTGGGTAAGTTATGCAAATTGTTGAAATATTCTTATGTATTTAGTTAGAAATTAAGTTGTTTCTAGTCTTAGAGCTTATTACTGTTAATTGTAATTAATTGTAACTGTAGTCACAGTAATAATCATTTTCATGTCAGTTGTTCCACTTAATAAATATCAAGTCAATAGTCATATTATGTTCATGTCATCAGCTGATTCGTTTGATTATGTATTTTCTCATTTATTATCTTGTCCTTTTGCATGTGATTGTAACTTGTTAGTAGACTGTCTTGACTGCCATACCAGTAGTATGTAGATTGTAGGCAATAGGTGCCCCTCTTACTTTTGCTCATTGAAACTTGAAGATGGCAGTCAAGGGCACAGCAGGCTATGGAAACCAATATAAAACACTCTACTTATCACGTTCCAGGAACTCCCTTGGGAGTCATAAAGAGAGTCTTCAGCTCCGAGATTAGTTCCCCTCTGCGCTGTGTGCCGGGACGCTGTCCAATACCGGAGAGTGTGGAGAGCCTAAGGAGAGTGTGGTACCTTTTTTTACTTGCCTGCGAGCCTAAAGCCTTGGACCAACCTCGACCCTGAGTCCTTTTTCTAAATTTAGCTTACTTATTTTGATGTTTTAGGTTTTAATTAATAAATCACTTTTTGACACTTATCTTTGTTTTTTTTATTATAAATACAAAAAAAGATAACGTGACATCATTCTTATTGGCAGGTGGAGCCCGTAAGAGTTAACTTGAGACCTTAAGCGCCGTTGTATGTTACCTACTGCGCTCAGGTTTCAAGTTGCGGGTTATAGTAAAAGTTTCGTTTAGAATTCTCCGTTAATATACATATATAGGTCACAATAATTAATTAATTCAATTTGAAGTTATAGTGGTTTTTAAATAGGTGAAAAAATGGGGGCGCTAAAAAAATATTTATTCTCAAAGTGGGCAGTAGACAAAATAAGTTTGGGAACCACTGTTCTAGAACGTCCAACTTTTGTTCATTTTTCGTCGTATCTTGAGACTCATCTGTAACTGTCCCGTTTTCGGATTCCGATATACTGCCAAATTCCTTAAAATTAAGTTTTTGTTTACTTATTACAAGTTGGATACTTGACTGCAATCTCGCGTGATGGTAAGTGAAGATGCAGCCAAAGGTGTTATCGCACAGGCTGGATATACTCCCTAACGGTTGCTACATGGCATCGTCCAGGTAAATATCGGAATAACATATTATAACTTTCAACCGTGCTATTCTGCAAAAATACTTAAAGCAGCGACGAGCGTACATGAATGCATCTATGAATTCATCAGTTGTAATAGAATTCAATTTTGCATGCCATCGTTGGTATGGCAGGTATCTGACAGCTGTTTCAGGGATGTTCGAGAATAGGACAGCAGGATGTCCCGACTCCTATCAGCTGACAACGTGCAATCCACTCCTTACACACCCATATGCCTTTTCACGCAATCTGTCCATCTCTTCTTTGGTCTTCCTCTACTTCTCCTAGTTACCGGTATGACAGACACACGCTCGAACGCCTCTATCTGCGACGCGGTCCCGCCCGGCACCAGCACGGGGTCGACGCACAGGCGGTTGTCCTCGTTCTCGTTGAACACGAAGAAGGAGTTGGCGTGCGGCGGCAGCAGACGCAGCAGCGCGTGCGCGCCGCCCACCACGCCGCACAGCAGCGCCGCCACCACGGCGATAGTTACCGGTATGACAGACACACGCTCGAACGCCTCTATCTGCGACGCGGTCCCGCCCGGCACCAGCACGGGGTCGACGCACAGGCGGTTGTCCTCGTTCTCGTTGAACACGAAGAAGGAGTTGGCGTGCGGCGGCAGCAGACGCAGCAGCGCGTGCGCGCCGCCCACCACGCCGCACAGCAGCGCCGCCACCACGGCGATAGTTACCGGTATGACAGACACACGCTCGAACGCCTCTATCTGCGACGCGGTCCCGCCCGGCACCAGCACGGGGTCGACGCACAGGCGGTTGTCCTCGTTCTCGTTGAACACGAAGAAGGAGTTGGCGTGCGGCGGCAGCAGACGCAGCAGCGCGTGCGCGCCGCCCACCACGCCGCACAGCAGCGCCGCCACCACGGCGATAGTTACCGGTATGACAGACACACGCTCGAACGCCTCTATCTGCGACGCGGTCCCGCCCGGCACCAGCACGGGGTCGACGCACAGGCGGTTGTCCTCGTTCTCGTTGAACACGAAGAAGGAGTTGGCGTGCGGCGGCAGCAGACGCAGCAGCGCGTGCGCGCCGCCCACCACGCCGCACAGCAGCGCCGCCACCACGGCGATAGTTACCGGTATGACAGACACACGCTCGAACGCCTCTATCTGCGACGCGGTCCCGCCCGGCACCAGCACGGGGTCGACGCACAGGCGGTTGTCCTCGTTCTCGTTGAACACGAAGAAGGAGTTGGCGTGCGGCGGCAGCAGACGCAGCAGCGCGTGCGCGCCGCCCACCACGCCGCACAGCAGCGCCGCCACCACGGCGATAGTTACCGGTATGACAGACACACGCTCGAACGCCTCTATCTGCGACGCGGTCCCGCCCGGCACCAGCACGGGGTCGACGCACAGGCGGTTGTCCTCGTTCTCGTTGAACACGAAGAAGGAGTTGGCGTGCGGCGGCAGCAGACGCAGCAGCGCGTGCGCGCCGCCCACCACGCCGCACAGCAGCGCCGCCACCACGGCGACGACGGGCGCGAAGCCTAGTCTCTCCACAGGCAGCGTGCATTGGGATTTCCTTTCGTCAAACCTAGAGTATAATATCAACTTACTAGCTGACCGAGCTTCATTCAAACGTTGAATTGCAATTTAGGAGAAGGAAGAATAGCTTAAGAGACGATCTATTCTTAGATCTACCGAATACGGACAAAAAATTTCATAAAAATCGGTCATGCCGTTTCGGGGTATGAAAAATAGCTTACAACCGAGTCTAATTACATAGTATGGCAGGTAAAAATAAATTTTAGGTTACCAATCATCCACCCCACAGTTCTTGATGCCGTCGCACACCACGCCGGTAGTGAAGCAGTAGTTGTATCTGTCCACTGTACAAATAGTCTCGTTTCTCTTGTTACACCCTTTCAAAGGCGCTTTGCGTGCCGACGTTACTGTCACTTGGTAGAAGTTCGCCTTGGACATAAAAAAAATTAAACGTGTAAAGAAATTAGAAAATAATATTGACGGGTATTATTTATATTTATTTAACGCAATTTCTTCGCATCGCGAAGAAATTGCGTTAAATAAATTGTCAGCAGTAAGGTCGTCGTCATGATGTGTTAACACAAGGTTAAAACTTACATTAATGTCAGAATTGATGCTGCTATTACTCTTGAAGAGGAACCTCAAACGGTTCTGTACAGTGAAGGTGAAATAAGGCGAGTGAACTTCTCCGAGAAGAAGATCACAGAGTCTCGTTCAACGCTATTTCTTGAGGACAGTCAAAGCGTTGCAATTGTCAGCAGTAAGATCGTCGTTATGATGTCTTAACACTAGGTTAAAACTTACATTAATGTCAGAATTGATGCTGATGTTACTCTTGAAGAGAAACCTCAAACGGTTCTGTACAGTGAAGCTGAAATAAGGCGACTAAACTTCTACAAAAAGAAGACCACAGAGTCTCGTACAACGCCATTTCTTCAGGACAGTCAAAGAGACGCAATTGACGGCAGTAAAGTCGTCGTCATGATGTGTTAACACAAGGTTGAAACTAACATTAATGTCAGAATTGATACTTCTATTACTCTTGAAGAGAAACCTCAAACGGTTCTGTACAGTGAAGGTGAAATAAGGCGAGTAAACTTCTCCGAGAAGAAGATCACAGAGTCTCGTACAACGCCATTTCTTTAGGACAGTCAAAGCGTCGCAATTGACGGCAGTAAGGTCGTCGTCATGATGTGTTAACACAAGGTTAAAACTTACATTAATGTCAGAATTGATGCTGATGTTACTCTTGAAGAGAAACCTTAAACGGTTCTGTACAGTGTAGGTGAAATACGGCGAGTAAACTTCTCCGACAAGAAGATCACAGAGTCTCGTACATCGCCATTTCTTCACGACAGTCAAAGCGTCGCAATTAACAGCAGTAAAGTCGTCGTCATAATGTGTTAACACAAGGTTAAAACTTACATTAATGTCTGAATTGATGCTGCTATTACTTTTGAAGAGAAACCTCAAACGGTTTTGTACAGTGAAGGTGAAATAAGGCGAGTAAACTTCTCCGAGAAGAAGATCACAGAGTCTCGTACAACGCCATTTCTTGAGGACAGTCACAGCGTCGCGATTGACGGCACAGTTAGTGGCGATCGTGGTGGGGTAGCGTACCACTACAACAAGGTACTGGTTTGATGACGTCACAATTTCCACTATGCACTCGTAGTCTATATCGGTTAAGGTTCGGAACACCTACAACATTAATCTGTTTTGCAGTTAAAAACAGCAAAAGGCAGCGTTTTGTCGATTTAGGGTTCAAGTAGCAGACACACGTCTTAGATAATTTTCTAAGTTATGGCTGAATGTTTGGTAGAGGAAAATGGTTACAAACAAATCCGAGAGATTTGTGTGAAGCTTTTCAGCTGGAAATTTATGAGCCGAACATTTTCCGAGTAGTCAGCTATAAAAAGGATTTAAAGGGTCAGTATTTTTATATCATAGAATGATGAGACAAGCAAGTCGTTCACCTGATGTTAAGTGATACCACTGCCCATGTTACATACAGTGCTTCCCATCACTTTGCATTGCAATATCATACAAGGCACTGCACTGCGCTAATTATCCTGAGACATCAGTTCTTAGTACTCACGTATTATATCAGTGCAAAAAAAATGCGTGTGGCACTCGGAGACTGCCGCGGTAAAGCTATTGCATAGAATTTAAAGTTATTTTTAGTTTTGCCATCAATCGAAAAGTAGAACTTTTTGGTACCAGGCTGCCATGAAAGCAGGGAGTGCAACTTCACAAACTTTTTAGTTTTTAATTTGCCATCTATCGAAAAATAGCAGAACTTTTTAATGACTTTTTGAAATATCACGCACGTGTTTTCATGGTAGCCTAGTACCAAAAGCTCTACTTTAGGAGTGCCAGGTTATTTTCGTTACGGAATTTCTGGATTCGGTCTGCACCGTCAAAGCCCGCGATAGAAGCTATGCAATAGCTTAACAGCTCTGTTTTCCTTACCGCAACAAGAGTTCTACAATTAATAAAAATAAGAAGGAAATTCCCTAACCAAGGTGATTGTATCAGACATGCCCATCCCATACGATATGTCAAAACGCAGATGTCTTGAAAACGCGCAGTCATTTGTGATATCCTTCGGCCTGTACAGAAGCAGCAGTCCATTGCCGTGCACCAAGGAAATAACACCTAACATCACTACCAATGCTGTTAACACCATAACTGGAGAGAAAAATGATGCGAAACTTTGGGCTGGTCATTTTAGGCCCAAACTTCTGACTACGGTAATACATTCACAACATGGTAAATGTACTGTATAAGTAAGGGGCTTGACATTTTATACAAGCATCAGTAAGTAAGGCTTTGTATTTTATTCTTGTATCAGATAAAATGACGTAAACTGTAAGTATAATATAGTAATTTCCAGTAGGCTTAGGCCTAAACAATGAACTAATAAAGTAAAGGGAAGTTTTAGGTTAATAAAATCGTAGAGTAATAAGCACAATTGCGATTTGCGACATGAATCACATTTCCAAGTCAACGAAATTTTAACAAATAGGTTTTCAATTTACAATGATTTTTTTTAAATTGTCAATCATTTTCTAGACTGAATAATTTTATTTGATTAAAAATAAAATATAATTTTCATCCAATAAACAGATATAATGAAGACTTAAGATGAACCTTACTTGGGAGCTTAGACTATTATGGAGTTTCTTAATCACACCCCATGAACTTCCTCTTTTGGAGATAAGGAACTTCCTTCCTCGACGACCTCCGTGGTTGAGTGGTTAGCGTGCCGGTTTTCAAGGCGCCGCCATCTCTGAGGTTCCGGGTTCGATCCCCGGTCGGGGCAATGTGGAAAAATAAGTTTTCTACATTGTTTCAGGTCTGGGTGTTGTGGTACCTCCGTTGTTTCAGTGCATAAGCTACTTACTAAGGGATCGGAGCAATGTATGTGATGTTGTCCACCACAGATCACTATATTTGTCCACTATTTATTTATTATTTATTATTATTATTATTTTATTCCTTGAAACGCCTTCATGCTTCATGCGAAATCAACGAGTCTGCCCGCGAAATTCAAAATTTCGTGGTTTTTTGTAATTTGTACACTAATTACACATAATAAACTTGTGGCAGACAATTTGCGGAAATGGCAGTATATCATCTTTACATGTTTGTATCAAAATCTTTGCATCAAAATGTCTATCCAAATTAGTCCGAGTATCGAGTTTTAAGTGAGTAACTCGCAAAACTCGCCCTAATTTCTTTAACTCGACACTTTTAAATTTTTACACACACAGAGATTTTTATATAAACACGTAAAGACGGAATTCCCGCAACTTGACTGCCAAACGCCTATTATGATGTCTTTATTAGCTTAAAAATCGCAAGAAACCACAAAAAAATTGAATTTCGCGGGCACAACCGTGGCAGTGCTCCTTAATACTACTCAGACTACAGACTTCATTTCTAATTTAGTCAGTGTGCTTGCAACACTGATCTCTATTCTACACTTCAAGTCAATCACTCAGTCAGTGTCAATATACTTATCAATAGAATAGAGATCAGTGGCTTGCACATGGCTTGCAGGCATCTTGCAGGAAACGAGATAAAAGAAGAGTTTTCAATTAATATCAAATGTCGGTGGTCAAATGAAAATGTCAAGCTTATAAATTTTGCTGTATTTCGTATTTATTTTTGTTTTAAATGTTTGTTTTACTCATATTATTGGAATAAAAAATGACCTATATTTGTTAAAACATGTAAGTAAAATCGTAGGACCTTTCAAAATAAATAAAATTCTTGTAATAAAACTTTGCTTATGCCTGCTATTTATGAATCGTTTATATCATTTCATAATAATATTCATACACATTTTTTTTTATATTTTATTATTATGAAATCAAGTAATACCACGAAATCATAAACAGTACATTTTTGAAAATTATGCTACACTTACTCTACTTCATTGTCTCTACGCTAAATGTACTTATATTTAGCCAAAATAATCAGCAAATTAAGTTTTTGAAATTTTTAGGAAATAATTTACTTTTACAAATAAATAAAAACGACTGCCACAAAAAAAAACTTATCATAAGAGCAATTCAACTCAAGGACAGTTTTAGATTTAATTTATATATTAATGCAGAAACAAACATGAAGAAAGATACTGATATTTTTGATTACAGTAAAGAGACTTATCGAAAATCCTGAAACTATATAAGGACGGACCATAATAGTTCAAAATGCCCAGAGAAAAGAACGAAACTACCAAGGTAATATTCAAAAACTCTAGAAGCACTTTAAACACTTATTCAAGGACTTACTCTGGAGCATCGCAGATCTTTAAGAAAAGTGTAATACTTCAGTTAAAAAAGAATCAACCTAACGCATACTATTATGAACAAAAGGGTACTATAAAACGAGATTTGAGCATTGAGACCGACATATGCATTTTAAGGAGTTACTACAAGAAACGAAGAAATAAATTAATGAACCGCCAAGCCATGTCAAATAAATCTAGATATTCTGGAAATCGCACAAAAACAGACACAATCGATGAATTCAAATACGACAGTAGTGCATGTGGCGATAGCAAAGGAAGTATAAAACTCAAAAACACACATTTCAATGTAAATCTAACCTCGCTAGTGGTACAAAACTTAAAAAAGTTACTGAATCACTGGGTCAAAAAATATTTATTAGATAATAATGAAACAAAACAGAAAATAGAAACCGTACTAGATTCAATATTACATAAATTGGATTTTGAAATAAAAGATACAATTTCTACGTGTACTTACACGGTTGATATAGAAATAATAGATAACAAACAAGAAGGAAAGCCGATAACAGGCCATAAAATAAATTTTGATGCTGCCAGTGCCACACAAGAAAGCCAAAGTGTACCCTTAAGAGGTAAATACTTCAGAATTTTGTCCACTCTCAGTATCCCAAAAAACATTCACCGGCAGAAATCCAAATGTTCATGGACTAAATTAAACAAAATTCGTCACCAAAAGATTTTACTTTCCTCGAATGGATTGAGCCAATACCTGTTAACTTCGTCAAGTTTAAATTTTTTAACAATGCCAACGAGTTTTTTTACGAAGCAATGCGCTACGTACGAGCAAGATGCTACTAACCAGAAAGATGAACAAAATAATCTTACCTTACCCGAACAGCTTTATGACGGCGAAATTTCTAACAGTTTTGCGACACTAAGAAAAATCAATACCCTAAATTATGCAACAAATTCATCATTGGATGCAATTTCAAGCATTTATAAAAACATTTACAATGATCTTGAAAGTGATAAAATTCATACATTGAGTGAACAGAATAGAAATAATGTACAAAAGCAAAATAATGATGCAATATTATCAATCGGTACAAAACATGAAGAATTAAAGACCCCAGGCGTAATCGAAGATAAAGACGACGACAAAACTGAGAAAGTTTCTACAATAAGAAAGAACAACAAGCTGAGGTTGCGCAAACAAAACATCGTCAAATCTAAACAGTTCACATACTCGTATAGAAAATTAAAAAACCATACACAAAAAGAGAAGGAACTGCTCCACCATTTTCAAAGTATTTTCGAAATTATATCTTCTCACAAATGTGGTGAAGATGTAAAGTTAGATATTCATATTAATGTTTTTCCGTCAAGGCTTAGCAAAACAGGAAAAGAGGGCACAAATATGTTTGAATATTCGTACCCACCCGTCAACGGCCATTTTACTACAAAGGCTGAACAAAAATGTGTAAACGAAGATTCAGTTACTCATCAACAAAATATTATACCACTACTTGATGGCGCTGCTAGCCATGCAAAATATTTGTTGAGTGGTGAAACAGTCGTTAATACTTCTGAAAATAATATCAATGCACACAACCCAGTTGTTGACAATATTGCAAAAGAATCACAAATAGTTCAAGAAATAAGTGAACTTAAAATGATCATCAAATCATTAGCTAACGCTACAGAGATGTTAATAAAAGATCACATTAAAAAAAGTTGTGACAAAAATCCTAAAGTGATGACTGTTGCAATCGAGAAGAATAAAAGCATAGAACCTAGACCTTCTATTGGCGTACAATTTTCAAGCAAACATGTAAAAGAAAATTTAATTGGATCAGGTATAAAACTTAAAAAAGACCCTAAGAAGAAGAACAGAGAATACAATCCTCACCTTATGAAAAAAAGCACCTCATACAACATAATAGATAGCGAATCCATTTTAAAAGTTACCGATATGACTTCGGCAGCTCAAGGTCAAGTAAGTGGTAGGTCTAAAGAAGATAAGGCTCTAACTTGTTCATTACCAAAAACGAAATCTTTATACGAAGTCTCTTTAGGAGCTACAAATGAAAATTTGTTGGCATTCCGCTATGATGATTTATCAAAACCTAAGCAATGTGTGTATAATGTCCATGAGCATAAAAATCATAGTAATCCTCCTAAAGCTAATTTAGAGCCACTTATCAGTGAAACTAAACCTAAAAGTCAGCCAAAACCTCAGTGCACCGAACTTTTATCTATAGGTGATGGATGCGGGATTCCGAATTCAAGCTCGACAGTTTGTATAGATATGGAAGCCAAAACTCTAGGGAATAATAAAAAAATTGTGATTCGACCTCGTACAAGTTTATCGTTTTGGGAGGGATGTTTATATTGCATTCTCTTATGGATCCCACTTGTGTTCATTTTATGGATGTTTTATGAATATGTCCTAAAAAATTATCTACCATATGGTTTTACACTAAGCGGTTTGATATGGCCTGACAAAAATAATGAGTCACATTTTCGTCTTATGCTAGCTGAACTGGGTTTTTAATAAAAATAATATGTTGTTATCACATCATGTTGTTCATTGTCTATATATTTTGTGTAAATAAATTAAAAATAAATGACTCAATTTAAGTAAAACCAGCCTATCATACTATTATTGTGTAATTATTAAGAGTCCAAAAACCATGCTCTTCAAATTACTTTGTTTTTACCTACATTATATTTCACTTGTACTAAAACTATCGTTTTTACTCTAATATCACAGTCATTCTCATTGATATGTCATAAATCTTAAGAACTGGTAGAGTTCATTAAATCGCGCATTTATTAGATTTGAGAATAATATATAGTTTAACAAACTAAATATCATAAGGACCCAAACATATTATCAATAACATTTAATTTTATTGAAACAAGACAGGATAAAAAATTTTTTTTCAGTAATCTCTTGCTTCATACAAAAATGGGAAGTACCTGTTACGAATCAATGACCTTTAATTGTTCTTTGTTATATTTTATTACTTACAATGTTCTGGAATATTGATCAAATCAACACGTTTCGTTTATATTAATTTATTATTATTGTTTTAGAAACAACCTAAATTAAAATGGACCCCGGTGTTGCAAAAATTAAACAAGATGAAATAAACACGGATTGGTCATTTGAAAATTTAAATACTTCAGTATCGCTGAAAATGGCTGTAAATAGTTTCTACAACGTTACACCTATTGAAAGTCAAATAAACCACATTGGAGAAAATTCTCGAACGCAATCATCAATAACATTAACAGATGATACAAAAATTAATAATACGATCTCAGCTTCAAGATGTAGAGTTAATGATACTGAAGATAATGTCACTAAAAGTGTATACACGCCTGGATTTCTCAAGGAAATAGTTGAAAACATTTATAATAATACATTGATTGATACACCTCGAATATTGTTCAATGCCCCCAAATCGAAGCACAAAAAAATACGTAAAAAAACTTTACAACTCTCAAATCGGAAATCCCATCGTACCGCACGCTTAGTTAGGCATTACAAATATAAACATCTAGTGAACATTATACCAAGAAAGTTTAAAACGTATTATGATAAAACTCTTGCCAATAGAAATCTAATTCAACAATTCCTATTTGCCAAATCAGTGGTAAAAGCTGTATCTCGTTCAACAATTTTGAAGAGGGTTCTAGCTAAAGAAAACCTGTTTAATGAGGTTCAAACAATAAAATATAACGATATTCAACAACACAAACAATTAGAAAAAGATCCCAGTGAATATACTTTAACTAGAATAAATAGCGAATCATCGCATAGTGATAGTATTCATGCTAAAACTCCAAGCTCAGTTGTTGAAATTCCAAATAGAAAATCTGTTACAAAAGTAGCATCCAATCGTATGATAACACCTATTCAAAATGGAACTTCAGATTTATCTAACCAGTCCCATAAAACTCATTATGATAATGAATATGGGAGTGACACGGAGGAATCTATTAATAGAAGTTCTTTTAAAACAGAAACCGAAGTAGCATTAGCACTTGACGATGCATCAGTTTTTAAATATATAAAAAATAGTACTCGTAGTAATAAACAAAGTCGTGAAGAAATGTTTTATAAAGGAAACTTAACAAGCGCTGAAAGTCTTATGTCTGAATCAGATATATTTAATGTAACTTCATCACAGTATACATCAGAAACGGATTCACAGAATATGAATGTATCCAAGATTGAAAATGACAAAATCTGTATTAATGATGTGGGAAACAGTTTTAATAATATCAGTGATAGTAACACATTCGGTATTGCAGAAACAAGTTTTTATTTCAAGAACGCCTCTGATTCAATAGATGTGTATTCTGAACAAACTCTGACACCTTTGTCTGAATTAACAAATCAAACGTCACCATGCAATATTTATTTCCAACCAACTCGCAAAGCAGAAGCTAAAACTGCATTATTAGATACAAATGAAACAATATGCCATAAACCCGATAGTTGCTCGTTGAATGATTTTAGTACAGATAACTACCTAACTGATAATGTCATCATTGCTGATGAACTAAGAAGAATTCCACTCGCAAATAGAGTACCCACAGCTGACAAAAATATAAGAAATGTAATGCAAAAGTCATTTAGTGTGGACAAGGACGGCGATCGTCAAAAAAATATAAACTTGCCTAATGAAGATACGATAAGATCAATTTTAGAAGCGGAAGTAGAAAAGAAATCTTGCTCGGAAGAATTTCGTAATTTCATACCACAGGCGGATGTTTTGGACAAGTTGATTTCCTTCCTCGATACAGCTATAAGAAGGATGGAGGATTCGTTATTGAAAAGAATCGGCAATGAGATAAAAAACACTTTGGATAAATTTCAGAAATTTCAACCACTAACATATAAACATGATTTTGTAAAATCTGATTCGAAATTTGAAAGTACTGATGAAAATAAAAGTGATTTGAACAGATTAGAATCAGGTGGTTTGACAGTTTTAGAAGAAGATGTCCAGTGTGGTTTAGTCAAGAATGAAATAATTGACGAATTGACTAAGATGAAAATTGAAGGGGAAACAAATGCTGAATTTCCAGTTGAGATAACTGAAAATCAAGTAATGATTAATAGTGAAGATACTTTTAAAGTCCTAAAGCCTGCCGAACTTTGTACGTCAGTTGGAGAACAAGGTGACTCCTACATTACCTCATCATCTGAAGGTGTTGGAGTTAAAAGATTGAGTAACAAGTCAAGTCTCTTATCTTATTTGGCTGTTCCCATTAATTTTGTAAAAACAAATATCCTTGTGCTGACTAGTGTACCGGCTTTCTTTATGTCCATATTTCTGTTGTATAGTTTTTTTCTGTTGCTAGTATGAATTTTATCCAAACCTTGTCTTGTCTACGGGTGCATTATAAATTATTGTGAATTGTTATAAACATGGGAAAATAAAATAACTGTTAAAGCGTTTCACAAACTATTTTTATTTACATTAGCAGAATGTTTACCGAGTGGTCATCTAGATATTGTCTTCCTGCTGTTTTGAAGGTTTTACTAGAGTTGTTTATAGACTTTGTCAAAAATACAGCATTATAATATTAATATAATGTTTACTTTGTTAGGATCAATGCCACCTTTTGATAGCCTATACTATCTAAATGGAATGTAAATGTATGGGAATGACACCCGATCAATAAGTTAAAACGTGAGTCATCGAAAACAACTACCATACCCATACATTTTTAACCGACTTCAAAAAAAGGAAGAGGTTCTCAATTCGTCGGAATCTTTTTTTATTTAAATATTGTTCCTTATGGAATGAGATCGACTGGGTTCTATGGCCAATTTAGATTAGTCAAATGGCTAAGGCAGCAGGAATGCAATATCTTGCCGGCTTTACAATATTATATTTCAACAAAATAATCGTTTAATTGGACTAAATGTAGCCAATATATTCTGATAGACGTTGTTGTAACTCGACAATTTAAGTTTCGACAGTCGTGTATGACAGTGAGAGATATGAATTAGAATTTCAGGCTTACGAGCAACTTACGAGTTACAAAAACGTGCTTACAAAATGCCTCTACCTGTTAAGCCGGTTCCGAATATTCTATCTCTTCTATTTGCTCTACTAGAGATATCAATGTGACATAAACTCCATACAAATTATATCCCTAGTAAGGCAAACCATGGATAGATAGAATATTGGGAACCGCTATTAGAGATAACTCAGTGATCATAAAATGATCATGACAAAGTTTGTTTAAGAGGAGCGGGAACGGGAGCGGAAAATTCACATTTTCATCAGGATTTGTGAAAAATCGAATATAGCGCGGGCGGAGCCGCGGCCCAAAAAGTAGTCTTTAATAAAATTCTATTAATTAAATACAGTAAAATTTTGTGCCTAAAATTGGCAACAATTGTTCATTTTTACCAACAGTTTAAGAGACACCTTAACCCTTAGGTGACAGTTGTCGTAAGTGAAAACTTCACCTATCGGCTTAGGCGTTTCTTAAAGTGTTGGTGAAAACGAGCATAAGTACCGTTTGATGATAATAAATAATATTTCAATTTGACCAATAACCGTTCATCTTAAATAGATGCATAGGATGAATGTTGAAACTATATTTGATTGCTTTATTCATTGATTAAAGGTAGCCTACTTCACCGTTGGCTTTATTATTCAGAACTTGGTGTTTATAAAGGTACACGAAAGCATGCTAGTTTCTAGCAACAAGCGTATTATTTGTGAGCATGTTCACATATTTTATTGTGTGATTTGCAATCACGCCAACATTCAGGCTACGCGTTAAGTCAAGTTATTAGGAACTCGAAGAAGATGAAGAAGAGTTTTAATTTTGTTGTTGTGCTAGCACCAAGTGTCCAGACCGGTCCAAAGTGAAAATTGGTCGAACTCTGCGATTTCTGTAAATGATAATAAAAAGATAATAATAAAAATGTGTTCTATAAATATCTACAGAAACTATGAAGTGCAATGAAAATTAAAATCCAACAGTGAAATATTGTTTCCGACACGTAACTTGGCAAGAGTCGTTAGATGTGCAAGAAGATGCTATTGGGTCTCTTTGGTTAAAGCGCGGGGCGCGGGGAACGAGGTGACGGGATCCGAGCTCGCTATTGGTTGGTTTACAGTTTACGTAAGTTCACAAGTATTACCTCAGCCTAGCGTTCCTTCTTCCAGTTGCTATGGCCGTAGCTTGGGCTATTGCTGGACCGTCTTCATCTCGGGCCTGCAATAAATGTTTATAATATTTTTTTTAGTTTTTACGGTTCCTTACCCAAAGGGTAAAAATGGGACCCTATAAATAAGACTTCGCCGTCCGTCCGTCCGCTTGTCACCTGGCTGTATCTCTTGAACCGTAATAGTTAGTTGAAATTTTCACAGATCTTCTTTCAGATGTATTTCTGTTTTCGCTATAACAACAAATACAAAATAAACAACACAAAAAACCTGATATTTTGCTCGTTATTGCTCGATATTGATAATGGCAATAGGTAAACGCTTCGGGGGAATTCCATCCAAAATAGTTTTTTTTTTGTTTTTATAGATTGGTACGGAGCCCTTCGTGTACGAGCCCGACTCGTACTGGGCCGATTATTTTTTAAATATGTAATTATATTACTTAGTGTAGTGTAGATAGTTAAATCATAGTATTATATTATCTGTGGTTAAATCATGTTATTTGTACCGAATGTCAAGAGCGCCATTGTATTGTGACTCGATAGTCGATACTCACTTCTTCCTGCCCTGTGGACTCAGTGGTGGTCGGGCTCGGGTAACCAGGTTCCTGCTGCACTTTGGGTATAGGAGCTCCATACTTCGGAATAACACGGGGTTGGGTCCTAGAAAAAACACAATGGAATTTGGATTAATTCCAAAAAAATCTCACCCAGCACGATGATCTTAAAATACTTACTTCTTGAATTGTGTTAAAATTAATAAATACTGAATCCTACTTCATTTCTGAATATCGAAATTCTATTACTTAGGTACACTTTCATCCCCAATTTAAACACTTTTCGGATGTTCAAAAATTGTTGTAATAATTCTTTACATCTTTACTTTATAACGTGGGTTGTAGTCTTAAAATCAATACAAAATTTTTGGTAATTTTCTTCCCCTTTACTTTATTTTTAACCCCTAAAGGAATTAAATTTCAAAGATCTTTTAAGTGCTTTACTGTAAGTTGTCCATTGTCCCTCAGTTAGTCAGCGTTAGAAATTTATTAAACATCCATCTAAATTCTACTAATTTTCCTTGATTGAAATTTGAACGCATTGATTTCACCATCAGTATGCACATCACACCTTTAATATGGCCTATAGGCAGTGTGTCCGACTTACTCAGTCAAAACATTACCAATTACGGCGCAGGAATTATAATTCACCGAGAGTGAGCCGACCTTGAGAGTATGGCCCAGTTGCAACAACATTTATTAACACTTTAAAACACTTATCTAGTGTAACGATAAAAACGTAACCATTGTAATTTCTCTATGAATAAAGAAAGCTTTGCAGTGATAGTCTATGGGTTTTATCACCAGAAGACCGTGTGTTCGAATTCCGTGCCTCTAGCTTTCCTGAGTTATGTGCATTTTACGAAACTAAACATCATTTGCATTTCACATCTCATAGTCATAATATATCGCTTGGTACTTTACTGTTATTGTTACTGGTAGTGTGGTAACTAGCTATGCCAAAGCCACTAACACGACCTCCCAGTTGACTCCTAGCGCACGCCTCTGTGTGAGGGAGGTCGTCAAATGCTTTACAGATGTACGAAAACATCATAAGGAAACCGCTCGCCTCGTTCTTCATAAAAACCTCAACTATCTGTGAAGCCTGCCCACCTGGACTTGCCTAAACCCTTCTATGACAGGACTCAAGGCTAGTTTTTGGTCATTAAAAATATTAAGACTGCTTTTCACCATAAGATAAACTCCAAACCCAAGCAAAATATCGTACAAACCTTGTTCCAAATGCTGTGGCAACGGCTGTAACTCTAGGGCCTTCTTCTTCCTGCTCGTCCTCTTGTTCTTCCGTCTGTTCTATATCATTCCCTTGCATGTTGACGTCAAAACCGCTCTGTAACGGTTGACCATCTTGTGGTTGCGCTTGTTGAGGATTGTACTGCTGAGGTAGCTGATTTTGGTTGAACTGCTCCTGGTTTTGATAACCGAGTTGCTGTTGAGCCAAAAATAAAGGTTGTTCCGGATTCTGGTATTGATTTTGGAACTGCGGTTGGTAGAACTGAGGTTGATAGTTTTGGTAGACAACTTGTTGGTCGGTCGGTTCAATTTCTTCTACGTCTTTCGGGCGTTCCGGTTGCAGGAATTGATTGGGCTGCGGTTGGGGTTGAAACTGTAACTGCGGTTGCGGGAATTGGTTTGGCGGTATTGGTTGAGGTTGGAACTGTAATTGTGTTTGCGGATATTGATTCGGCTGTACTGGTTGAGGTTGGAACTGCAATTGTGTTTGCGGAAATTGATTTGGCTGTACTGGTTGGGGTTGCAACTGTAGCTGTGTTTGCGGGAATTGGTTTGTTTGTGCTGGTTGAGGCTGTATAAACTGTGATTGAGGTGCAAACTGACTTGGTTGGGCTAGCTGTGGTTGAATTTGAAACTGCGGTTGAGGTTGGTATTGCACCTGCGGTTGCAATTGTAACTGTGGTTGAAATTGCAATTGCGGTTCTTGGAATTGATCCGGTTGAATCTGATTTATTGGTTGACGCTGTACAATAATTTGTGGTGTTTGTGGGAAAGTTGGTCCTTGCTTTTGTGTAGGTTGTCTTGGGATTGGTTCAACATCACCATCATCATCATCATCTTTCTCATCAGGTTCCTCATTTTGAGCGGGGTCAACCGGTTGAACGGGCTGAATTGGTTGCACTCTTCGACCAGGTTGAAAAGGTTCCCGTTGTACTATTATAGGGTTTTGAGCAAAACCTTGTCCTTGAGCTTGTTGAGCTAACAACTCCCGTTGAGCCAACACTGAAGGCAATGCGGATAGATGCGCTGGTCCATCAAAACCAGGAGTTCTACCATCTTGTAACTGTGCGGGGTAGATCAAGGGTGCCCTCAGTTGACCGAACTGTTGTAGAGGTACAAATTGCGATTGCAACTTCAGCTGGGCTAAGGGATTTAAGAATATTTCAGGCGGATACTCTTGCAGGTTTTGCTTTGTCACTTCTACGGACACTTTTTCTTTCTGATCCTTTGTATTGACTCCGTCTAAGGTTTCTCCTTCGTTCAAAGCTATGGCTTCAGTGGTTGTTTCAGCCTGGGTTGTTTTTGGTTCGGGTTTTTGGGTTGTAGAAGTGGTTGGGGAAGCGAATTGTCTGGGGGACTGTTGGTTTGGTAGTCCGTTGTTTGGAACTCTTGCGCGGGTGTTCTCAAACTCCCTTTGTCTGGCGAATTGACGTGCCTTCTCCAGTTGAAGTTGGTACTATAAAATCAGATTATATTAAAACACTTTTGGCACAAGTGAAGAGCTGTGGTCAGCAGGAAAGGTTGCGTTCCATTCTCGGAACAGGTAAATTTGAAATTCTATAATTTACAAATTGTATCAGCAGTCTATATGACTTTTCTATGATCGTGAATCGTGATGATATAAACCTATCGATCGCTGATTCCATACCTATATATGGAACGGTAACAAAATGTGTAATAATTTGTCTTTAAGACGTCACGTGATCCATTTGTCGTGTGTTTAAGGGTTCCATACCAAAATGGTAAAAATGGAACCCTTATGGTTATTATAACTTTCTCCGTCCGTCCGTCCGTCCGTCTGTCACACTCGATTATTTCAGTAGCTATCGACTTGAAATTTAGAATAGTTATAGGTAATAGTGACCCGACGTCATAACAATCGTAAAAATTTTAAAATTGTTTTTATTTTTATTTAAAAAGGGGGGAAAACCGGGTCGTCAAAATTTCAAAATGAGATAACAATATTGAGTATAGTATCATATGAAAGGGCGTTACTTGTGAATTCTAAAACCGACCCCCCCCCCCCCCCCTTATCTCCGAAGTTTACTAATCGAAAAATTTGAAATAATTATGATCAATAGAAAATATTTTACAGGAAAAATAAAATAAACGCTCTAACTATTATACTTTTTTTGATAATAACAATAAACAGGCAAAAACAAAGTTATGTTTGCGGTTTGCCAACAAAAGTACCCACTTGTAAATTATACTCGTAAATTCATGAACCAAAGTGATTCTTTCAATGTTTTACTTCTTTTATGGTATGGAACCCTCGGTGCGCGAGTCCGACTCGCACTTGGCCGGTTTTTTTTAACTATGCTCGATAATTAAGCTAGTCTTCAACTCAAGTGAGATTGGAAACCCCTCATTGCTAATAGTCACTGGACTGACACATATTCTGCCTTTTTATTATAGGTATTTATAATATTACCTGTGCTTGTTGGAAACTAGGGTTCAGCCTCCCGATGTCAGCGTTTATACTGGGTCCCGTATATTGCTGTCCATTGATCGGCGACACTTCGAATATCGGCTGCGGCTCGATACTGGGCAAGCCTTGGACCGAAACATCGGCTTCATCAAAGCTAGGCGTCAATGGTCTTCGCGGGTCCACCGGTGGTAAGTACTGTTGCTGCTGTGGCGCCTGTTTGGAAAATTGAGGCTTTTGAGCACGAGTTTTTTGGTAGCTCTTCTCGGTATGAAACCTTCGGTATGAAAACGTTAGTATCCCTCGACTGGGCTTAGATGTTCTATCAACTAGACGCAATTTGAGAAGTAAATATAGTTTCTAAGTGGGAATTAAGTTGACCCAAAATGGTAGTCTTTAGAGCGGACTTTTAATATGGAGGGTTCCGTATTTTCAAGACCAATTATCAAAGTTAGAAGGATCTACCAAGTTTTATAGTAAGAAGGACAAAATGACGGGACCTGGCAAATACTCTCACTAATAAGTTTTCTCGCTTACGTAGTTCTCAGATAATTACTAAGGTTTGATCTGGGAACTGAGAGTTACCGTACAGCACCCTCAAGAAACATAAAGGTATGGGCATCCGAACGATTTACGTAAACCTTTTCCGTACAAGCAAACAGTAGCGCCAACTGTAAAATTTCTATAGGTGGCATTTGAGCGAACTACAGCGTGGCTCATCTGCTGGTGACAAAATAAGCATTTTTGACACCGGTAAACAGGCGACATTTTTTCCGCCCTGTCCAGGGTATATGTCTATTCTGCACCAGTAAATCCTCGTAGATCTTCGTCTCTACTATATAAAAATAAGTCGGGTTTTCCTTCCTGGCGCTATAACTCCAGAACGTAACTGATTTCCACAGTTTTGCAATCGTTGGAAAGGTCTCGGGCTCCGTGAGGTTTATAGCAAAAGAAATTCAGAAAAAATTTCAACAGAAAAGCGGGAAAATCTTTTTTCACATACAGCGCCATCTCTGATACATAGCATGTACTACAAACCAATATTTTAATTGCGTCGCGTTCAGGCGCTGTGGGGGAAGGGACTGTGGGTAACACGGGACAAACGGGCCGGGACAAACATATTTCTACCGCGGAACGGTGTCCGCGGGCACTGCTAGTACTCACTAAAAACTGTGTCCTCTCCGGTACAACAAACGCGGGTCCATCGGGCCTCCACCCACTCGGAGGGTAGGGGGCCTCCGAGAGCACGCCACTGAGCAGCAGGGACACCAATGTAAGCAGTTCCTGGAACAATACAGAGTTTGTACAGTGGCGCGTGGCGCAAATCTGAACTAACGCCGCTATCTTGTGCTGCTGTTTGATAGTTTGCTCTGTCAACATATCACTATTGTATGTTATGTTGTTTTTGCTTACTATTAACTATTTTAAACTAAAATTGAAGTAAAATTGAGGAGATTTTATTTTATGGCTGCCTTTGTTGTGCAACAGCGCCCTCCTTCAAGTGCCAAGAGAGCCTTGTCGGACTGTAGGTATGTAACCCCTTTATAAATAGTTCGATCTACGAAGACGCGCCGCACGCAACGCGGCGCCAGCCAAGCGATTTAGCGTTCCGAGAACCTCCTCCTTTTTCTGAAGTCGGTTAAAAACACGACTGCCCTGTGGTAAAGCGACTTTTTCCAAAAAAAATATAGCCTATGTTACTCGGAATGATGTAAGGATTGTAACGATACCCCATATGTCTAAATCTGTTCAGCCGTTCAGAAGTTACGGTGGAATAAAGAAACTCACATACATCCATAATTACATACATGAACCCTAAAAATATTACACTCCTTTTTCCGGCAGTCGTGTACCTAATAAGATCACAGATTTTGATATCATAATATTATCGGAATACGATAATCTTTTTTTTTTATTCAAAACACATTTCACCCAATTTGCTCCACCACACAAACTAAACAAACAATAAAAGCGTGTAATCACCTTCATTTTCGTCCACTTTCGCTCGTCACCTGCGCATGAGCATCGCTTTTAAAGACAATAGGTTCGGAAATTGAAATTCCCGCCGCGCGCGCCGACGACCTTTGCTGCCTGCATGAAAACGACCCTCGGAAACAGTAAATCACGCTAAAATAGACCTTATAACATAATCGTTAAAGGATTCGTTTAAATTTTGAGGGTACAAAACTAAAGTTGCTATAACATCTTGTCCAAAGGTTCGCAATAAGGATATTTGAGTGAAGAAGAATTGAATGAAAAGTGGCAATAATTGTTTTTTTTATGTGAACAGAGAGATGTCCAAAATAATAATATAGTGTGAAATAATGACCCTTTTTGAATGTTTATAGAGATTTTTCGATGGTCATAATTTTCAATACAAATTTATTTATTTATTTATTTATTTGTTCAGGTTTACAATCATTCTTACTTTAAAGGATCGATGACGACTGGAAAAGTTAAAACTGCGTTCCAGTCGTCATGCCCACCTCCGAAACTTAAATTAATTATTTTAAATAATAATTTTATATTTTTTTAAGGGCATAGACAAGGGAGTTATTTGAAATCGGCATAGCTTAAGGAGCACACCACGGGTGTGCCCGCGAAATTCAATTATTTTGTGGTTTAACAAATAGGCTTATGGCTGTCAAATTGCGGGAATCCCAATATCATCATCACGTGTTTATATAAAAATCTCTGCTTAAAAGTGTCGAGTTAAAGAAATTAGTTCGAGATTTGCGAGTTACTCACATAAAACTCTATACTCGAACTAATTTCCTAGGATACACATTTTTATGCAAAGATTTTGATATAATCATGTAAAGATGATACTGCCATTTCCGCAAAATGACTGCCATAAAATTCTGATGTGTAATTAGCGTACAACTTGTAAAAAAAAAACATGAAAATTTTGAATTTCGCGGGCAGTCGTCGATTTCGCCTTAAGATACTGTAAATAATAAAAAAAATAGGCGTAATACGTTTAAATAGAGAAGCGAATAAATACCCTTTATTTAGATAGGTAAATAACAAATCGAAGAATTCGAAGTTTCTAATCATTTATTTTTCAGACTACCCTACACCACACATTTTCTATTTCCCACAAAATCACAGATCCGCCACGTGATTTAGTGCGTAACTTTTGATAGAGTTGAGAGAGCTTGAAATATTTCCAATAGTTGTTATCTGTTCGTGCGACGTAACTGTTGAATTTGTAACAAAAATATGTTTTTGATGTGTGATTTGTATCTATTTTTGACGACCTCCGTGGTTGAGTGGTTAGCGTGCCGGTTTTAAAGGCGCCGTCATCTCTTAGGTTCCGGGTTAAATCCCCGGTCGGGGCATGTAGAAAAATAAGTTTTCTACATTGTCTCGGGTCTGGGTGTAGAGGTCCTTCGTTGTTTCTGTGTGTCATGTCAACACAAGTGCATACTACAAGCTACTTACCTTGGGATCGGAGCAATGTATGTGATGTTGTCCGCTATTTATTTATTTCTTTCTTTCTTTCTTTAATAGGTATTCGTATTAGAAGGCATAAAGAACCTTACGCAAACAAATGTGAAGAGCAAGATGTTTGAAGGGGTTTCGGCCCAACTAATTTGCGAAATTAAAAATTTATCGTTTTTCGCAAATAGTAATCTCAAAATTTCACATTCCCCTCATACGTTGGTCCCCAAATGAATATTTTCTCCAGCCTCCCGGATTTAACCAATATGAAGTAAATGAGTATTTTTGACCAATCTTTTATTGAAAAACGTGTAGATTCATAAACGTTATGCTAGGAAAACTCATTACCTTATGCTTACGATGTATGCGTACTATTTGCGAAAAACTAAATTCAAGTTTTTTTTTCTATCTCAAAAAGAGGTGTTGGTAACGGTAACAGTGTCGCGAGTTAAATGGTTTTTTCCCATCTTAAAAAAACAAACACCCTTTAAAAGTTTTCACATCTGGATCTAGGTTAGATAGGTCCAACGATCCACCCGCCTTGTATCTAGTAAAGAATCGAACCTCAGACCAGCAGTGCTATTCTACAAAATGTCCATCTCTGAAACAGCTGCCACACAGCTGCCAAGCCGAAGATGGCATGCAAAATTGTACTCTATTAGGTACAACTGACGAATTCATAGATGCATAGATGTAAGCTCGTCGCTGCTTTAAGTATTTTTGCAGAATAGCACGGCAGCAGGGCTAGACAATGTAACATAAGCGTTATAAGCAGTGCTCGAATTGGACCGGAACGCACCGGAACGGCGTTCCGGTTCGTGAAATAACCGTTCCGGTTCGTGAAATCAGCGTTTCGTTTCGTGAAAATTATTCTCAGAGCGTTCCAAACTCTGGTGTTTAAATAATTGAGATCTACTTGGCAGGAGCACTACTAAAAATGTATCTGTACCCTCAGAATTGAATATGAGTTGGTACTGTGAAGGCATAGCGTTCCGAATCGTAAAAAAGTCCAAAAAATAATAGAAGCACTGAAGGTACAGCGTTCCGGTTCGTGAAAAAGTTCAATTCGACCACTGGTTATAAGCGTTGAGTGTTGACGCTTGTAGAAAAGCCACGTGACCACCAGCACAAAACATAATATGAAAGCGGAATGTACTCTGTGCGCTGCGTTGTTGCTGCTGCAGCTGCCGGCGTCGCTTGTCACGCGCAGTACGCTAAAGTTATCTACAAATCTGCGAAGACGACAAATAGTTGTAAGTCGATTTTCAAAAACAGCTTGTTTCCCTCTATTCGGTCACGTGGTTTGTCTACGGTCACGTGGTTTGTCCATACATTTTTGTCTACTGCCGTCAACGCTAAACGACTGTTACTTTGTCTAGCCCTCGATGGACAGTTTACGGTGTCACAAGTAGGTCGTCGAATTACCCTCTCATCCAAAATGTCGAGAGGTAGACAAATATTTTGCTGATCAACATTCGCAAAATGTACCATTTTCATCAGCGAGAGAGACTTGGATTAGGGTTGTCACTGTTTTTAGGGTTCTATACCAAAATGGTAAAAACGGTAAAAAAAAAATCTCACCCTAATGGTGAGACTTTCTGTGTCCGTCCGTCCGTCTGTCACACTCGATTATTTCAGTAACTATTCAAGCTATCAATATAATATTTGGAATAGTTGTAGGGAATTGCGGCGCGCCGTCATTGCAATCATAAAAAATTGCAAATCTTTTTTATTTTTATTAAAAAAATGGGGAAAGACGGGTCGTCGAAATTTCAAAATGAGATAACAATATTGAGTGGGGTATCATATGAAAGGGCGTTACTTGTGTATTCTAAAACCAATTTTTATTTATTTTTATGCCTGATAGTTTTTGAATTATTATATTACAAAATACCGTACCTCCCCCCCTTATCTCCGAAGTTTACCAATAGAAAAATCTGAAATAATTATGAATAATAGGGGTTAACGTATATTTTACAGGAAAAATAAAATCAACTCTCTAACTATTATACCTACTTTTTTTTTATCAATGCGGTTTACCAACAAAATAACCTAAATGTAAATTATACTCGTAAATTCATCATGAACAAAAGTGACTCTTTTAATATTTTTAACCGACTTCAAAAAAAGGAGGAGGTTCTTAATTCGTTGAATCTTTTTTATACTTCTACTATAGTATGGAACCCTCGGTGTGCGAGTCTATCTCGCACTTGGCCGGTTTTTTAACTTAGGGTTGTCACTATTTTTTTTTCTCAATACAAGTAGATAATACGTACTTACTTGATTTATGTCTTACCCACAAAATAAATAATAAGCCGTACCATCAGTTTTCTAAATTGCTTTCTACATAGAACAAATTCCTATTAAAAACTGTTTAAACATGGAGTGACAACCCTAGCCTCAGCTTCGCTTGGCCACCCTCCAAACGGCTTGGATCTATTCAAATAGTCAAGTACTAAGTAAATAAATAACGTGAAGCATTCATGACAAACAGTAATTCGCTTGACTTATTTATTACATTGAGGACCTAGCTTAGTGAGCTCTTACTGTATTGTAAACATGTCTTAAACAAAAGAAAATTACTGGATAAGTTAATTAGTTAATAGGTACCGTAACTCACCACTTCAATCTCAGGAACTCAGTCTATAGCTTATCACAATGTGAAATCGTAAAGTCATTGAATCGTAGAAAGATTGAATCGAGAGTCACAGAATCGTAGAATCGTAGAGGCATTCTGAAGTCAACATCTCCTGTGGATGTCCCAGTGATGAATGTCGAGACGAAACGTGCGTCGAAGAAAGTATTGAAAAATTTTGTATGGTGTTTCACCATACAGAATATTTTTAAGTTCGAAGAGAAAAGAGCGAGAGAAGTGGCATCCTTATGTGGTTGATGTCCAGCGTACTCGAACGAAACGATTCTCTTCCACGTTTCTGATACGTACCGCTAAGGTGTGGAACACCCTTCCAGCTTCCGTGTTCCCAGCCAAGTTCTGGGTGCCTTCAAGAGAAGAGTGAATAGGCATTTTCTAGGCAAGCGCGCTCCAACCTAGACCTCGTCATTTCTGTCCATCGGACATGATTGTGGTCAAGCGCAAGCCTATCAATTGTAAATAATTGGTCAGGTGCGAGTCGCGCTCGCGCACTGAGGGTTCCGTACTATATTAGAAAAATTTAAACCATAAGGCCCGGTTGCCACCAAAGCGGAGCGGAGCTGTGTTTGAGTAACCAATCAGATTTCGTCATTTCGACATCTCCTCTCCGTTTCGAAGATGTCAAAATGACGAAATCTGATTAGATAGTTATTCAAACACAACTCCGCTCCGCTCTGCTTTGGTGGAAACCGGGCCTTATGGTTTAATTTTTAACCTAGTAGTAGAACTACTGAAATAATCGGGTGTGACAGACGGACGGACGGACGGACAACAAAGTGATCTTATAAGGGTTCCTTCTTCTTCTTCTTCTTCCTGCCCTTTTCCCACATTATGTGGGGTCGGCACAACACGTCTTCTTCTTCCATTCGCTCCTGTCAGCCGTCAACTCGCAATCCACTCCTTTCACACGCATATCTTCTTTCACGCAATCCATCCACCTCTTTTTCGGTCTTCCTTTACTTTTTCGCCCCTGCACAAGCATATTCATCGTTCTTTTAGTAACATGATTTCGAAGGTTTTAGGGTTCCGTTTTTCGGATTATAGCAAAACAAATTAATCTGTCCTACTAATTATGGATTTCCGCAAAATAATGCGTGCTTCCATTCAATATTTTTAGTTTGTATATTCGTCTGAGTGTTTTCGTAAATTCGGTTTACAAAATCTCCGGCGCATGACGCAGCGGTCGTGGCGCGTGCCGCTGGCGCGAGGTCGCCGGTTCGATTACTGATTCTGCACTCGTCTAGGTCAATAACGCCTTACTCACACGATTTGAATATTCGTGTTTTGATCTTGGTACACTTCTGTTTTGGGTAAAGGAAAGGGAAAAAATCAGTCTAGGTTATAGTTTATAGTTTATTTGCAAAATATACGTTACAAGGATGGTACATTAAAGATGGATGCAGTGTAAGTATTGCCATATTGTGGCGTGCAATGCTATGGAACAAGATTTTAACATCAATTACTGAACATTTTATGCTTTTCACATCAGTTAAAATATAATAAAATTAATTGAAAAGTAAAACATGTCTAAAATAAAATAAGTCAAAAAAAATATGGTATGGTAATACCAAAATGGTAAAAATGGAACCCTTATTTAGGGTTCCATTTTTACCATTTTGGTATGGAACCCTATTACCTAGTCAAAACAATAGATCAAAATTATAGGCTGTCCTTATATTTGACCTAGCAAATTTACCAACCACAATTTTTTTTCTTTTTGTACTTAAGTACGTTTCTTAACTCGTACAAAAACCCGTGCCATAGTATTATATTATCTGTGCCCGTGCTAACCCCTCAGCACAGATAATATAATACTATACTACCCTCAGGGAGTGTCTCGCTTTGCCACGAAAACAAAATGGTCAATGTTACCTACCTACAAGCGCTGAAAGCTTGGTTCACAATTTTTCCGCTTGGGAAACTTACTGTATGAAGAATTTTCATTTTTGACTTTTGAATTGACTGCCGGAGTGCCACGTATTTTTTTGATTAGTATTTAATAACGGATCTCTAAAAAACGAATAACAAATGGAGCCAGTATCATTTCACGCAGTCCGCGATAAACCCGAACGTTCAAGGTTAAGAGGTTGTTCGTGTTAAGTAAATATTTATGACAAATTTGTCGAACTAGCTACTCGAGGGTTCTTCTTAAGAGATAAAGTAGGTATCGAATTACTACTAGTTACTCGTATTTACCTAAGTTTAGTAGTAATTAAGTGTATTTGTTCAGTTTCGTTCACCTCTAACGGACGTTTAGTAAACTACAGTATTAACGTGAAGTATTCGCACAAGACTGTTATTTTGTAGTTTGCGAGTGATTTTTAAAATTCATAAGCAAAAAGGTAACAAAATTATACAGTTCGAAATGAGAATCGTGCTTGTCGTGTGTAGATACTTAAGTAGGTACCTAGTCGTGAGTTCTTGGAAATTATGCATTTTCGAAACTTTTACAATACCTACCCTACCGTGACAGTACCTACCCTATTTTGATTACGTGACAGTAGAGATTTTGATTTTGATGTCTTTTTGTAGTGGAACTTTCCTCAGGTGTGTTAGGCATTTTTGAGATGGGAAAAAACCGTAACCGAAACCTTATGGAGATGGGGAAAACCATTCAACTCGCGCCACTGTTATCGCAACCGAAACCTAATTGAGATGGGAAAAACCATTGAACTGGCGCCTCTGTTACCGTAACCGAAACCTTATTGAGATGGGGAAAAACCATTGAACTGGCGCCTCTGTGACAGTAACCGAAACCTTATTGAGATGGGGAAAAACCATTGAACTCGCGCCACTGTTACTCTAACCGAAATCTAATTAAGTAATATGGGAAAAACAATTGAGCTCGCGCCACTGTGAACGTTCCTCTGAGTTTTCCCCTCTGTGCCAATGTTTTTAGGGTTCCATACCAAAATGGTAAAAATGGAACCCTTATGGACCTTCCCCGTCCGTCCGTCCGTCCGTCCGTCCGTCCGTCAGTCCCACTCGATTATTATTTTTAACCGACTTCAAAAAAAGGAGGAAGTTCTCAATTCGTCGGAATCTTTATTACTGAAATGTTGTAGTTGGCACAATTTTCTTTCACTATTGTTTTATCTTTTTACAGAATGAAAACCACAATATTTCTGTCAGTTTGTACCTTCATAGCAACTCAAGCGAGAAAGCTGCCTTGCCACGCTTGCATCAACTCAGTTTGTTACAGCCCATACGACCAAATATTTAATAACCAAAAGTTAACGGGACAACTTGCCGTGGATAGAAAAGAAAACATAATTTACTATCACTATGAAAATAACGGCAAAGACTTCACCAAAGCGTACGATTTGAACAAGGCGAATTCGACGTTCATACCCCGAAACTTTTCTTTCGCCTTCGCCGTAGACCAAAACACCAGAGACCTATATATTTCAGGAGAAAAGGGCGTGTATAAATACAACCCTATAACAAATTCGATTGAGTTATACGCACTTAAAGATAGAACGATATGGCATATGCAATTCGAAGAACGACTGTATTACACAGAGTTCAGGCAAAAAGGACTCTATTATATCCATAAACAGAAGCCGAAAGAAATACCAGAGTTGAATAAGTATAGAATAGACGATTTTATAATAGACAAGCGAGACGATATATATTTTACAAGCAAATTCGCATTGTATGTACTCAAAAAAGAAAGCAAAAAAGCGGAACTCTTTGAAGACGAGATATACTTTTTGACCACAGACAAATTCCGCGAAGCGTATTTCATACAACCGTACACGAGAGGTATATACAAGATCAATTATAGAAATGGGAAGTTGATAGAAGTTGGCGCTTTTAAACGAGGGTTGCCATATAAGGTGGTTTTTGATGGTGATAATCATATTGTTTTCTATGAATCTAAAAATAAGATACTTTATTATTTATCGCCAGTGTTGAGCCGGTGTACGGTGACCACTCGAGGCGTCGGTAAGAGCCTGAGAAAAGTTGTTTTAAGAAGCCCCAATATAAATCATGGTGTAAGGATTTCAAATCACAGGAGGATAAAAACAAATTCTTCCAATAAAACCAGTAAGGTTTTATGATTTTATCTTAATAGACACATTGTAAACAGTAACCATAGAAGTATTTCTTGGGCAAAAAATTAAACACTCTGTATATATAATAGAAAACATTTATTCATTTAAAACAAAGAAGTATAAAATATCAACAAAGATATAAAATTATTATGTATTTAAAATACAATAAAAATTAAGTAAATACATTTTTGTCTTTTTTTCGTCTTTACAATTTTTATGAACTATAAAAATAATTATGATTAATCTTTATTCTTTACCAATAAAAATAATTTGTGATTAAAATTTTTGTGGTTTCATTTTTTATCCTATACCTTTAAATATAGGGGCGATAGATCGATCTAGGTAGGATTTATTTTTAGAAAATGTCGAATTTACGAAAAAAAAATATGACTTCTGCTGCCATCTATTGGCAAATAGAGAAAATACCGAGCAAAGCTCGGTCACCCAGATATTAATACCTAATTCAGTCAAACAGTCCACAAATTTACTAAGACATCAGTATTCAGTATACGATAACAAGCATAACCTATATAAAGCTTAATAAACTTGTCGGTATATAAAATGCATGTAATAAGAATAACACTTCAATTATTAAACAACCGACTACAACTGAATTCGACATAAATCGGATATACACCGACAAAAATGTAAAAAGTAAAATATGTAAAGTAACAAAAAATGTTTAATATTCACCGACCAAGTTAAACAAGGAATAATAATAATGAAATTGGAAAAAAATTGTGACACTTTGTTTTTATCTAATTGTGGTAAAAATATTTTTAATAATTAATTACATAATTCACAAATAAAATTACTTCATGTTACCACCACCATTTTATTACAATGATTTAAATATAAACAACTATATGCTAAACTCGAGCCGCAAAGAGACAAATCAGAAATAACAAAATTTATCACTGGTATTGGCCTTTTCAAAATATATGTGTTTATCACTTCCTAATAAATACTTCAAAGACTATAGAAGTATGACAGAAGTATAATTAAATCTAGGAAATAACTGTTTTGAAATAGTTTACCAAAACTTTCACCGCTCATTAAAATAATATGATTTGTCATGTTCAAGTCACAACTAGTTTTAGTATATTTGGCCATAACTGACATACATACAAAGTACAAACATATTTTGTCATTTTGAAAAATCACATTTCAATTAATTTAATATGTCATTTATTGGATTTTTTCCGTATCCCTAATTACTTCTATCCTATTAGAAAAAGTATATAATACTCTAAACATAGGTATAAATATTAAATACTTTAGTTATATGTATGGAATATAAATACTGTACACATAGGCATAAATACGATATACTGGATATACATAAGCACATAATACTTTAAACATACGTATAGGACATAGGTATGTACGAGTATGTCTAACATAAGCCTATTTCTGTACTTTAGACATACTTTACAACATAGTCATAAATACTTTGGACATAAGTAATAAAGAAATGAGCGATTTGCTCAGTATTTTTAAGGGAATGTACCGTATTTCTGTCGTTGGAAGTACAATAAGACTGGGGGCTACACGCGGCTCTGCCTGCAGCGTCTCTCGGCCCATATAGAGTGGATAGGGGTCAGAGGACTCTGCTGTAAACTCCGCAGGCACGGCTCAGGGTGACGCCTCTGTCTGGAAATGGAATTAGTTGAAGGATCTTAGTTTATCCTATACCTTAAACGAGCAATTCTTGTATATATATTTATATATTTGTATATAATCTGTATCTCGGAAACGGCTCGAACGATTTTCATGAAATTTAGTATACAGGGATTTTTGGGGGCCGATAAATTGATCTAGCTAGGATTCGTTTTTAGAAAATGTCGTATTTACCAAAAAAATATGGCACCTGCTGCCACCTTTTGGCCAATAGTAATAGTAGAGGTCTTTCGCAAAGTTCAAATTTTATTGGGGTTTTCGCAGTTTGTACGTTAATAACACATAGTAGGCTTGTAACAGTAAAATTGCGGGAATAGAAATATCATCTTCAGATGTTTACCAAAAAAAATACCGAGCTAAGCTCGTTCACCCAGCTATTAGAATTTGAAATTTCGTCCAGTCCAATAGCTCTTTGGTTCTGAGTTCAGAATCTGCCTTTATTGTTTACTAGCTGTTGCGCACGGCTTCGCCCGCATGCATTCTGGTTTTTCTACATATACCGTTAGATCACCGAATAATATAAAGGTACGCTAGGCGAATCGAGCACGAACCGAGCACAAGCGGACAAGTCCTCAAAAATAATCAAAACTAAATTCATTTACAATTTCGTTTAACAAAAGTATTTCGGAACCAAATATGGCCAGGAGCATAGATTATTACTATATGAACCCGAATAACAACATGATCGAAATTTGCACGAATTACAAATGATTTTGGTATTACGAATGTATGGGAGACACCGTGGGTCAGCAGTGTGACGTTTATCTTTTATTCTATTTTTGAAAGACATTTTGTATGTAACTTACATTGCATTCCAGTTCTTCTCGCTTCTTGTTCGCCATAGTCTCAGCTTTGTATTCGTTCTCCAAGTCAAACAACTGCAAAGTAATTGCAAAACCGGTTTAAAACCAATGACGAAATACGCTACGCTAAGAGGACGGGAAAGATGTGACGTGTGTTGAAGACAAAAACTTCTCAAATATGGCGTCGCGCGTCGTACATTTCGGTACCGCTGTCGGTCGCTTACATTAGCGCCATTTTACAGTTTTGGCAAGTTAAAAATCCCACCAAAAATATTTTCATGTAAAATGTTGCCAAGGAACATAATATGGCTCATACTGTCAAAAAGTTATCAGATCTCATGTAGAGCAAGACTTCCAACTTTACGCGCCCTAACTCTACAAGCCCTAACTTTACCAACTTTACACTTTAGTCAAAATATATGCCTTGGCCGTTTCTCAGGTCTACCGAAGCGGATCTTTTCACTTGACACCCATATGACCGTAGCGACACGCATATCTGAACCGCGAAAACCGAAATCTATCTTTAAATAATTTTTACATCGATTTTAAGACATACAATTGGAAAATTTCATAGGATTTAAATTATATGTGTTTAAGGTGTTGCGGCCCTACCAGCCCGCGAAATTCAAATTTTATTTAGTTTTTCACAAATATTAGACTAACTACACATTGTAGATTTATGGCAATGCATTTTGCGGGTCTACTTTTTATGCATCTACACGTTTTTAATAGAAACTTTGCTCGAAAGTTCTCACTCATCTCATATTGGTTCCCGACAGATAATTTTTTGCTGTTTCCCAGATCTCGAGCTATCGGGAACCAATATGAAGTTAATGAGTATTGTTGAACAGAGTTTTTGTTAAAAACATGTAGATGCATAAACGTTGTGCCCGCAAAACACATTGCCATTAGCCTTCGATGTATAATTAGCCCACTATGAACGAAAAACTAAATAAAATTTGAATTTTCGCGCCCGGATGGTACCCATCGCCCTTAATATCATGATATATGAATGAGTGAGTCATTGATGTCGATCATTTAGACCCAACACCATTTTTCTTTCCTTAAAAACTGTCAACACTGGAAACGTCAATTTATTCCAGTGAATTATTGATTCCACTTTAGTATACAAACCTGCAAAATTTCCTTATTGGGCAAATGGTCGCTCGGCCCGGTCTGAGTGAAATGACGCAGCAAGTTCCCGCCCTTGCCCACCAGGAGGGCGCCACCGGTTTGTACCCAGTCGCCTTTCAAATCCCCGCCTAAGCCTAATTATAATAAAAAAATATACACATACATATACATTATACATGTGCAATATGCAATACTAAATATTATTTACGAATATCGTTTTATTATTTACATTTATCAATTACTGGTACATTTTAACTACACGTTATTAAAATATTACTTCTTATAAAGAAACACATAGAAAATGGCAAACGGTTAGTTACATGTACTTAACACAAAGTAAAGTGTGTCTAGATAATAAGAGAGTGCGATAAAAATAAGATCAACACTGCCAGTTTTGATTAATTTCTTTATACTCGGGTTTTTATTAATTTACCCTGAACCTGAACTATTCAATTATACGATTAGTTAAAGTAACCTTACATACTCGTATTTCCATAACTTATTCGAAAAAAACACAAGTTTAAGTAGCCTTTGATATTTCCACAAACTACTATATGATGAGTTTATGTTACTTTGCATATTTGTACACTATTAATTTTCAACATTAGTTCAATTAACCATATTTCCATGAACTACTGGACTACAAGATGACTTTAAGTAATCTTACGCATCTCCGAAAACGATATACAACATAAGTTTAAGTAATTCAGCATATTTCCATAAACTACTCGACTACAAGGCATGTAAATAACCTTGCATATCTCCATAAACTACTCGACTACAAGGCATGTAAATAACATTGCATATTCCCATAAACTACTACTACAAGGCATGTAAATAACCTTGCATATTTCCATAAACTACTCAACTACAAGGCATGTAAACAACCTTGCATATTTCCATAAACTACTCCGACTACAAGGCATGTAAATAACCTTGCATATTTCCATAAACTACTCGACTACAAGGCATGTAAACTACCTTGCATATTTCCATAAACTACTCCGACTACAAGGCATGTAAATAACCTTGCATATTTCCATATTACTCAACCGATCGGCGGGCGCTTCTTGTATGTAATGGAGTAACATCTTCCCATTCTCTAAAATCATAAGGGCTCCGCCATTCTGTAGCCCATCACCAGTCAAATCGCTATGTAGACCTGTACGTAAGTAATTTAAATTTCATATATCCAACAATGTATGTTTTTTAAAGTGAAAACTTTTGAGATGGGATAAAAACGTTGATCTCGCGACACTGCAACGGTTAACGTTATTGTTACCGGCACATGAAGTTCGCACCTTAAGGGTGCCATTTTCCAGTTTAAAATTAAAAATAGGTCAGGTGCGAGTCGGGCTGGCGCACTGAGGGTTCCGTACTAACTACTACGTACGTAACGTACTACTATATTAGGAAAAGTTAAACCATAAGGCCCGGTAGCTATCACGGTTCCAGAGATACAGCCTGGTGACAGACGGACGGACGGACGGACAGCGAAGTTTCGCTAATAGGGTTCCTTTTTTAACTTTCGGGTACGGATCCCTAAAAATGCTAGCTAAGCAACGTACCCAGGCCCCTTGACGATGGCCTCGCGCGACTGCTTCCAGAACAGCGACGTACACAACAATATACAAGCTAAGCAACGTACCCAGGCTCTTCCCCTTGACGATGGCCTCGCGCGACTGCTTCCAGAACAGCGACGTGATGATGGACACGACGTTGAAGCGCTTGAAGCCCAGCGCCTGGTACGTGGCGGGCTCCTCCACGTAGTACAGGTCTGAACAACAAACGGTACACAACAATATACAAGCTAAGCAACGTACCCAGGCTCTTCCCCTTGACGATGGCCTCGCGCGACTGCTTCCAGAACAGCGACGTGATGATGGACACGACGTTGAAGCGCTTGAAGCCCAGCGCCTGGTACGTGGCGCGCTCCTCCACGTAGTACAGGTCTGAACAACAAACGGTACACAACAATATACAAGCTAAGCAACGTACCCAGGCTCTTCCCCTTGACGATGGCCTCGCGCGACTGCTTCCAGAACAGCGACGTGATGATGGACACGACGTTGAAGCGCTTGAAGCCCAGCGCCTGGTACGTGGCGGGCTCCTCCACGTAGTACAGGTCTGAACAACAAACGGTACACAACAATATACAAGCTAAGCAACGTACCCAGGCTCTTCCCCTTGACGATGGCCTCGCGCGACTGCTTCCAGAACAGCGACGTGATGATGGACACGACGTTGAAGCGCTTGAAGCCCAGCGCCTGGTACGTGGCGCGCTCCTCCACGTAGTACAGGTCTGAACAACAAACGGTACACAACAATATACAAGCTAAGCAACGTACCCAGGCTCTTCCCCTTGACGATGGCCTCGCGCGACTGCTTCCAGAACAGCGACGTGATGATGGACACGACGTTGAAGCGCTTGAAGCCCAGCGCCTGGTACGTGGCGCGCTCCTCCACGTAGTACAGGTCTGAACAACAAACGGTACACAACAATATACAAGTGAAATAAATAAAAAACACAGGGTTACATAAAAAATACCAATTATTTATATTTGTTTGGAGCCCCCTTAAATATTTATATAATTACTAGCTGACCTGGCAAACGTTGTTTTGCCCTTAAGGATATAAAAAAAATAGATAAATTGAGATTTAAGCTATCCTATCTTTTAAGTTAGAGCAAACTGCACCCTGTGTGCGAATTTTATTATAATCGGTTAAGTGGTTTAGGAGTCCATTGAGGACAAACATTGTGACACGAGATTTATATATATTAAGATATTTTTAACCGACTTCAAGAAAAGGAGGAGGTTCTCAATTCGTGGGAATCTTTTTTTTTTCTTTTTTTATGTAAGTTCACCGATACTCGACGACGCGTAAACCGATTTGGAAAATTCTTTTTTTGTTTGAAAGGGTGTACTTCCCAGATGGTCCCATGGTCATTAGGTCAAGATCTGATGAAGGAATCCTGGAGAAATCGAGGGAACTCATCAAATTTTATATGGACACTCGAAGCGATTTTGGTATTGTTTTCCAAGTTGTCCTGTGGTTATCAGTCAGGATCTGATCATCAGGAGATGTTAAGTTCACAATGCGAAATCGAGAAACACTATCTCGTGACAGCGTGTCGTGTCTACGATTTCGCATTGTGAAGTCAACATCTCCTGAGGATGTCCCGGTGTCGGGACGAAACGTGCGTAAAGTGTTAGAAAATTGTGCGTGGTGTTTCATGTGGATAGTGTTCCTGCATATTGTACCATACAGAATCTTTTCAAGTAGCGGATTATAGCAAAACAAATTAATCTGTCCTGCTAATTATGGATTTCCGCAAAATAAGGCATGCTTCCATTCAATATTCTGATGAAAAGTATAATAATAATTATGTACCTCCATCAAAATATTTTCCATCGACAAACTCCTTTGAGCCGGTTCCCTCAAGTCCAATGCCGACCAATCTGATGTTGTTCTTCTTTAGAATCGGCGTTATTTCACCAAGCTGAAAAAAAAATAGACAATCAGAATCAGACCCCACATATATGGCCCGCCCACTTCAGCTTTCTAATCTGTTGGGCACATAGCCCAACAGATTAGAAAGCTGAAGTGAAGTGGTTACTTTGGTTCCCTTATGAATGTCCTCATTGTGGATCCTATCCCTTAGAGAAACACCCAACATAGCCCTCCCCACAGCACGCTGAGCGACTTTGAACTTGTGGACAAGGCCTATTGTGAGTGTGCACATTTCTGCTCTTCTTACCATAAAGTAATGAACAAAATTCAGTAAAATAAAATGTTAATTATATTTTATATTTTAAAGTGTTTTACACACTTAGAAAGTTATTCCTATAAATTTAAATATGCAACAGAATTTCACTCGCGTGGGACTCGAACCCACGTCCCCCAGTTATCACAGCTGGATGCTCAACCAACTGAGCTCACAAGTACTGTCCCACCACGACGAAATTCAGATGCATATTGTTTTTCGTTCTTGGGCAGAACTAACGCCATCTAAAAATTTATAAAATACTATGTTGACTGTAAAATATTAGGATGTTGATTTATTACCTACCTCTTTGGCCCATAGTCTACAAAACATGCAGCCCCATCGTCGAAAGAATATGATGGCTACATTCTGCTCCTGCCAGAAACTTTTAAGCTCCACCGACTGAAAACAAAGAAAGGTTCATTGAAATAACTTTTCTGTGATCTTGATAACAATATTTTGTTTGTAGTATCCATATTACGAGTACCTTTATGAAAGCAACACTTAAGTCTAAAAGAAGACCGTTTAAGACATACTTTTACTTAAATTAAATACCCTTTTGCAGAAGCTTTGCCGATACTTGTTCTCACACTTCATACTATCGTGGCCCGCATTCATCTATACCGGACAAGCGTGGGCCGCAGTAATGTGAAGGGGGAGAGAAAGTTATTATTATTAAGTTCTCAAAAAACATCAACTTAGGGTTACACGATGGCAAGGGAATTCAAGATACGCCAATACACCTTCAAATATATTGTCATAGAAATGCAACATAAATTGGTATGCTTCAAAACATTAAATTAACATTAAATATTATATATTTTAATTTTTCGTCTACTCAGTGCAAAAAAGCTTTCAAAAATTGCCGTGGAGTCTGACATTTCATAAGTGCCTCCTGGAAGTTAGGCCTATGTCAAAGGATAATTTTTTTTTTAACAATTAAAAAATATATCTGAAATTCAAATTTTCAGTCCCTAGTTACAAATTTTTTAAGAACACTGCTACCCAATCAATTTCAGAGTTCCGACCCTTGACCTATGATATTATACTGATAAAATATATGCATTCGTAACTCGTACTAAATTATATCTTACGATTGGTTACTATGACAGAATGTAAGAAAAGTAAGTTTTAAAGTTTCATCATAATCAAGTAAAACAGGAATTGGGTGAGGCTTTATTCCACCATAGTACATAGAAGGTACGTATTCCTAGTAACCTTCATTCCATTCGAAGTTGCGAGCTTTTAAGAGGATTAAAGAGAAAGAGTGAATGCTAAAGAGTCACCTCAAGCTATCACAAAGTTAAGGGCCTTATACCCGTTCGCAAAAGTTTACTGTCACAAATAACTTAGAATACAAAAGCGAGCGAAGCGAGTTCAGGACTTGAGGGCACCCCGACTCGGACAACAGATAGGTGACGAAGAGGATGCTGCTAGGCCCTGCCATCCTTCCGAGTGGTTATTTTCTTTTAGGACCACCCAGAAATAGAGGCCCTGATTTGCAGGGCTCTGTCTACTGAGCTTTTAAGAGGGTTATAGATATATCATGTTTCAAGAAATATTCCAGGCGACCGATTTCAAACCCACTACCGGCTACCCAGGAATTGCATCTTATAAGCTTGTATGTAAATGTGAAAGTTTGAATGTTTGAACGTTTGTTACTCTGTCGCTCCAAACCTACTGAACTAACATTTATAATGGTATTAAAATCAACACATAGGCATAAAAATTACAAGTCTTGAATTTTCGAAAACTGAAATACATGTTAGCCAAGCCACAAGCAAAACTATGCAATTCTACTAATTCAATTCAATTTATTTGGTAAGTATGTATATTTTAGGTAACAGATTACAGATGTATGTATTAATTGCAATTTCAACATAATACTCTCTACTCCAACTAGTTATTGGTTTCAAGCTTGATAGTTTTATAGGTCAGCGCAAAACTACAAACAAAATATTTCACATAGTTTCGTAACTATCTAGTTTCATAGAAACAACTAATATAACCCAAACGTGGACAGTAAAGATATGTATATCAATCTCTGCAAAATAAATTTCCGTCCTGTTAAATACTTTTTTCTATTTGAAAGAAAATGCGCATGAACATAAGTTAAAAATATGAACATACCTCTCCACTAGGTATACTTTTAACTTTATGCGAACCGATCACAGATAGGTCTACCGACATTTTCACTAATTTTTTTTTATTTAATTACGATGAATGCATTAAAAATTATAAAATATCAAACAATATTTTTGCTAGACTGCGTGGAAAACAAAACGAGAATTTTCTATTTTCTAAACTAAAAAGCATAGACAAACTAAAACTAGGGAAACTTCAAGGAAACTTCAAAGTCAAACCACAGGCTTTTTCATTACAACGTTGACTTCCACAGACCTAGGTACTACACTTCTGTGTTGACTTCAAACCATTGATTAATTATGGGCATATTCAAGACATTTACGGACGTCACGCATACGTTTTCAGCTTTGATTATAATCAAAGGTTTTTAAGCTCCGCCCTGAAGCCGGATTTTTAATTTGTCAAAACTGTAAAATGGCGCTAATGTATGCGACCGAGAGCGGTACCCATAGACGTAATAGTATATTATTTTTACTAGACTGTCCACCATGACGAATAAACCGGTCCGAGCGAGAGGGCTCTGCAGGTACTGCGCCCCTTTCTAATTTAAGGTGACCATGATAAAACGGAACACAGGACAAATTCCTATGACAACATTTATTTAAATGAAAATGAAAAATGGAAAATGGAAAATTGGATTTGGAAAATGGGAAATGGAAAATGGAATGGAAATTGAAAATAGAAAATAGAAAATTGAAAACTGAAAATGGAAAATGGGAAATGGAAAATGGAAAATGGTCAATAGAAAATGGAAAATGGGAAATGGGAAATGGGAAATGGAAAATGAAAATGGAAAATGAAAATAGAGAATTGAAAATGGAAAATTGAAAATGGAAAATGGAAAATCAAAAATGGGAAATGGAAAATGGGAAATGGAAAATAGAAAATGGTCAATGGAAAATGAAAATGGAAAATGGAAAATGGAAAATGGAAAATGGAAAATGGGAAATGAAAATAGAAAATGGGAAATGGAAAATGGAAAATGGAAAATGAAAATGGAAAATGAAAATAGAAAATTGAAAATGGATAATGGAAAATGGGAAATGGAAAATGGAAAATGAAAATAGAAAATAGAAAATGGAAAATGGAAAATGGAAAATGGAAAATGGGAAATGGGAAATGGAAAATGGGAAATGGGAAATGGAAAATGAAAATGGAAAATGAAAATAGAAAATGGGAAATGGAAAATGGAAAATGAAAATAGAAAATAGAAAATGGAAAATGGAAAATGGAAAATGGAAAATGGGAAATGGAAAATGAAAATGGGAAATGGGAAATGGAAAATGAAAATAGAAAATGGGAAATGAAAATAGAGAATTGAAAATGGAAAATTGAAAATGGAAAATGGAAAATCAAAAATGGGAAATGGAAAATGGGAAATGGAAAATAGAAAATGGTCAATGGAAAATGGAAAATGAAAATAGAAAATAGAAAATGGAAAATGGAAAATGGAAAATGGAAAATGGAAAATGGAAAATGGAAAATGGGAAATGGGAAATGGAAAATGAAAATAGAAAATGGGAAATGGAAAATGAAAATAGAAAATGGAAAATGGAAAATGGAAAATGGAAAATGGGAAATGGAAAATGAAAATGGGAAATGGGAAATGGAAAATGAAAATAGAAAATGGGAAATGGAAAATGAAAATGGGAAATGGAAAATGGAAAATGAAAATGGAAAATGAAAATAGAGAATTGAAAATGGAAAATTGAAAATGGAAAATGGAAAATCAAAAATGGAAAATGGAAAATGGAAAATGGAAAATGGGAAATGAAAATAGAAAATGGGAAATGGAAAATGGAAAATGGAAAATGAAAATGGAAAATGAAAATAGAAAATTGAAAATGGATAATGGAAAATGGGAAATGGAAAATGGAAAATGAAAATAGAAAATAGAAAATGGAAAATGGAAAATGGAAAATGGAAAATGGGAAATGGGAAATGGAAAATGGGAAATGGGAAATGGAAAATGAAAATGGAAAATGAAAATAGAAAATGGGAAATGGAAAATGGAAAATGAAAATAGAAAATAGAAAATGGAAAATGGAAAATGGAAAATGGAAAATGGGAAATGGAAAATGAAAATGGGAAATGGGAAATGGAAAATGAAAATAGAAAATGGGAAATGGAAAATGAAAATGGGAAATGGGAAATGGAAAATGAAAATAGAAAATGGGAAATGGAAAATGGAAAATGGAAAATGAAAATGGAAAATGAAAATAGAAAATTGAAAATGGATAATGGAAAATGGGAAATGGGAAATGGAAAATGGAAAATGGAAAATGAAAATAGAAAATAGAAAATGGAAAATGGAAAATGGAAAATGGAAAATGGAAAATGGAAAATGGGAAATGGAAAATGAAAATGGGAAATGGGAAATGGAAAATGAAAATGGAAAATAGAAAATGGGAAATGGGAAATGAAAATGGAAAATGGAAAATGGGAAATGGAAAATGAAAATGGGAAATGGGAAATGGGAAATGGAAAATGAAAATGGAAAATGAAAATAGAAAATTATGAAATGAAAATAGATAATGCCATTCCCGGGGGTATATATTCAAAGGAGGGTAAATCGGGTCATCGGAATTTCAAAATGAGATAACAATATTGAGTGGGGTATCATATTATGAAAGGCCGTTACTTGTGTATTCTTAAACAGATTTTTATTTATTTTTATTCTAATCACAGACCAGGAATCGAAAGATTCTAATAGTGTTTGTTATCCTTAAAGTGTTTTATGTCTATGGTGTTTGTTGTCTATGGTTCTAGGCGCCGGCCGCCGCCCATAGACAAAATAAATTTGTTTATCTGTCTCAAAAATTTGGCGTTTCGCGCACAGGTTCCGCGTGTTCAGCCGGTGTAATATAACGATTTTCCCCTTAGATTTTCCTGGAAAACTTTTAGAAACAAGTAATATAACCCAAACGTGGACAGTAAAGATATGTATATCAATCTCTGCAAAATAAATTTCCGTCCTGTTAAATACTTTTTTCTATTTTAAAGAAAATGCGCATGAACATAAGTTAAAAATATGAACATACCTCTCCACTAGGTCTACTTTTAACTTTATGCGAACCGATCACAGATAGGTCTACCGACATTTTCACTAATTTTTTTTTATTTAATTACGATGAATGCATTAAAAATTATAAAATATCAAACAATATTTTTGCTAGACTGCGTGGAAAACAAAATGAGAATTTTCTATTTTCTAAACTAAAAAGTATAGACAAACTGAAACTAGGGAAACTTCAAGGAAACTTCAAACCACAGGCTTTTTCATTACAACGTTGACTTCCACAGACCTAGGTAGTACCCAGAAGTGTAGTAACACTTCTGTGTTGACTTCAAACCATCTATTAATTATGGGCATATTCAAGACATTTACGGACGTCACGCATACGTTTTTAGCTTTGACTAGCTGTTGCCCGCGGCTCCGCCCGCGTGCAGTTCGTTTTTTTTACAAAAATGTTTCCCGTGGAATTTCTTAATTTTTCCCAAGATAAATGAGTGGTCCCTGGGTTCGATGGACCCGTAAACCAGTCTTCTTCCAATCTCTCCTGTCAACGTGCTATCTTCTTTCACACAATTTACCTATATCTTCTTTGGTCTTCCTCTACTTATACACTCTGTCGAAATCGCTTATGTTACTCAATTCGCATGGAGTAAGACAGAGTGGGGCGTGTCATCGTGGATTGTAATATCTATACTGTGGCGGGTTGCTAACTTTAGTGGGAGCTTTTGGAGTGAAACTCTCGGTTTGATACCGCTGGCTGAGACTTCATAGCCCAGAAAGTTGATTGTTTTTACTCCGAATTGACATTTTTCAACGTTGAGAGTTACACCGTATTTGTCTAAGCGTTCTAAGACTTGATGTAGCAGTTTTCGATGCTGGTCTTCGGTAGCTGACGACAGATGGCGTAACTCGCGCAATAGCACACGCTGACGGAGCATTCGACGAGCGTTCTATAAATACAACTTCTGACGTCACACGCTTGGATCACAAGCGGTCCCCAGGCACAACACCTGCCTGGAGGGAAATTTCCCTATTGCCCTCTGAACCGCTAAATTGGTGACCCCGACGTGATTTCACCATTCACCACCAGAGGGCACACATCAACTGAAGAACACGCAACATAAACAACGAAACCGTAACTGCAACAACCGCAACCGCAAGAACCACAGCAACCGCTACAACATCGAAGAAGCAACCGCAAACCTCATTCCTCGCATCAGACTCCCAGTCTTCGCCGACCGACTCACTGGTCGCCGCGACACGTCATTCACCGCCGATCGACTCACTGATCGCGCGCCGCCGCATCATCAACGGACTCCCGGTTCGAAGGTCACTCACACCTCGCCGGCACGCAGTCCACCCAAGTCAACCCGGTATCGCTGACGCACTTCCACGATGCTGCACGCTGTTGACACGCACCAGATGCACCACGACGACACACGACTTAACAGTCTCAGAGGGGAGTGATTGTAGCGGTCTTCGATAGCGGTCTTCGGTAGCTGACGACAGATGGCGTAACTCGCGCAATAGCACACGCTGACGGAGCATTCGACGAGCGTTCTATAAATACAACTTCTGACGTCACACGCTTGGATCACAAGCGGTCCCCAGGCACAATACCTGCCTGGAGGGAAATTTCCCTATTGCCCTCTGAACCGCTAAAATACTAACCAAACTTATCTTATTCTGAGATGATACCAACGCCCAGATATTGTAATTAAGCATTCTGATGCGCTGCTGTGTACGTAGCAACTAGTTCCTGCTACGTACGGGTTATCTTGTATAGTTATACCTAGTTGCACGATCAAAAGGACGATTTAAACTGTCGATATTTCGACCCCGTTTTGATTGTGCTACGTAGATAATTAGCTATAGGTTTTTTTAAACATCCCACGGGTGCTCTCAAATTTTTCAGGATGAAAAGTATCTTAAATGTTGACCGGGCATATATATAAAGTAGGATCATAAAATTTCATTTAAATCCGTTACTTGAAAGACGCCTGCTAACTGTTTTTGTAATATGTATTTTCTTTCCCGCGGGAACTCGATTGGATTTTTTGGATTTATAAGTTTTACTATATATATATTTTGTTAAAGAGGCAACATAAGGTATCAGCATAACAAATTTTACTAAATTAAGTTCATTAGTTGTTGTTTACAAAGCTGTTAAATTAATTGCAGTTTTTTAACTATCCCACGGGAACTTTTTATTTTACCGGGATGAAAAGTATCCTATATGTTGACCAGGAACATAAGCTACCACCACACAAAATTTCATTGGAATCGGTCCAGCCGTTCCAAAGATTAGCCCGTACAAACAGACTGACAAACAGACAAACAGACAAACAGAGAAACAAAAAATTTGAAAAAAATTTAAATTAGTTCTATTTCACTTCTTACATCCCCCTGACTCCGTTTTTAGCATTTTTTTTATTTGTACAGAAATTCGACCTCTACAGATTTATTATATGTATTGATTGATTGAATTGATGATTGATTATAATCAAAGGTTTTTAGGCTCCGCCCTGAAGCCGGATTTTTAATTTGTCAAAACTGTAAAATGGCGCTAATGTATGCGACCGAGAGCGGTCCCCATAGACGTAATAGTATATTATTATTACTAGACTGTTCACCATGACGAATAAACCGGTCCGAGCGAGAGGGCTCTGCAGGTACTGCGCCCCTTTCTAGTTTAAGGTGACCATGATAAAACGAACACAGGACAAATTCCTATGACAACATTTATTTAAATGAAAATGGAAAATGGGAAATGGAAAATGGAAAATGGTCAATAGAAAATGGAAAATGGGAAATGGGAAATGGGAAATGGAAAATGAAAATGGAAAATGAAAATAGAAAATTGAAAATGGAAAATGAAAATGGAAAATGAAAATAGAAAATTGAAAATGGAAAATTGAAAATGGAAAATGGAAAATGAGAAATGGAAAATGGTCAATGGGAAATGGAAAATGGAAAATGGGAAATGGAAAGTGGAAAATGGAAAATGAAAATAGAAAATGGAAAATGGAAAATGGAAAATGGAAAATGGGAAATGGAAAATGGAAAATGGAAAATGGAAAAGAAAATGGGAAATGGAAAATGAAAATGAAAATAGAAAATGGAAAATGGGAAATGGAAAATGGAAAATGGAAAATGGAAAATGGGAAATGGAAAATGAAAATGGGAAATGGGAAAATGGAAAATGGAAAATGGAGAATGGAAAATGGTAATGGGAAATGGAAAATGGAAAATGAAAACGGAAAACGGAAATGGGAAATGGAAAATTGAAAATGGAAAATTGAAAATGGAAAATAGAAAATGGAAAATGGAAAATGGAAAATGGAAATAGAAAATGGGAAATGGGAAATGGAAAATGAAAATGGAAAATGAAAATAGAAAATGGGAAATGGAAAATGGAAAATGGAAAATTGAAAATGGGAAATGGAAAATTGAAAATGGAAAATGGAAAATGGAAAATGGAAAATGGAAAATGGGAAATGGGAAATGGAAAATGAAAATGGGAAATGGGAAATGGAAAATGAAAATGGGAAATGGGAAATGGAAAATGGAAAATGGAAATGGAAAATAGAAAATGCGAAATGGGAAATGAAAATGGAAAATGGAAAATGGGAAATGGAAAATGAAAATGGGAAATGGAAAATGGAAAATGAAAATGGGAAATGGGAAATGGAAAATGGAAAATGGAAAATGGAAAACGGAAAACGGAAATGGGAAATGGAAAATTGAAAATGGAAAATGGAAAATGGGAAATGGAAAATGGGAAATTGAAAATTGAAAATGAAAAATGGGAAACGGAAAATGGAAAATGGAGCGAGAGGGCTCTGCTGGTACCTTTGCGTACCTGGTACCTGGTATCCTGCGTGCCTTTCTAATTTAAGGTGATAAAATGAACATGATAAAATGGAACACAGGACAAATTCCTGACAACATATTAAAATGAAAATGAGAAATGAAAACTGGAAAATGGAAAATGGAAATTGCTATGTTCCAAATTTCAGCCAAATCAGTTCAGTAGAAGCGACGGGAAAGAGTGGAAAATGGAAAATGGAAATTGCTATGTTCCAAATTTCAGCCAAATCAGTTCAGTAGAAGCGACGGGAAAGAGTAACAAACATCCAAACTCACAAACTTACAAACTCACAAACTCACAAACTTTCACATTAATAATATTTAAATTAGATCTGAAGATGATAATGCCATTCCCGGGGGTATAAATTCAAAGGAGGGTGAATCGGGTCATCGGAATTTCAAAATGAGATAACAATATTGAGTGGGGTATCATATGAAAGGCCGTTACTTGTGTATTCTTAAACAGATTTTTATTTATTTTTATTCTAATCACAGACCAGGAATCGAACTTTCGAAAGATTCTAATAGTGTTTGTTATTCTTAAAGTGTTTTATGTCTTTGGTGTTTGTTGTCTATGGTTCTAGGCGCCGGCCGCCACCCATAGACAAAATAAATTTGTTTATCTGTCTCAAAACTTTGGCGTTTCGCGCACAGGTTCCGCGTGTTCAGCCGGTGTAATATAACGATTTTCCCCTTAGATTTTCCTGGAAAACTTTTAGAAACAAGTAATATAACCCAAACGTGGACAGTAAAGATATGTATATCAATCTCTGCAAAATAAATTTCCGTCCTGTTAAATACTTTTTTCTATTTTAAAGAAAATGCGCATAAACATAAGTTAAAAATATGAACATACCTCTCCACTAGGTCTACTTTTAACTTTATGCGAACCGATCACAGATAGGTCTACCGACATTTTCACTAATTTTTTTTATTTAATTACGATGAATGCATTAAAAATTATAAAATATCAAACAATATTTTTGCAAGACTGCGTGGAAAACAAAACGAGAATTTTCTATTTTCTAAACTAAAAAGTATAGACAAACTGAAACTAGGGAAACTTCAAGGAAACTTCAAACCACAGGCTTTTTCATTACAACGTTGACTTCCACAGACCTAGGTAGTACCCAGAAGTGTAGTAACACTTCTGTGTTGACTTCAAACCATCTATTAATTATGGGCATATTCAAGACATTTACGGACGTCACGCATACGTTTTTAGCTTTGACTAGCTGTTGCCCGCGGCTCCGCCCGCGTGCAGTTCGTTTTTTTTACAAAAATGTTTCCCGTGGAATTTCTTAATTTTTCCCAAGATAAATGAGTGGTCCCTGGGTTCGATGGACCCATAAACCAGTCTTCTTCCAATCTCTCCTGTCAACGTGCTATCTTCTTTCACACAATTTACCTATATCTTCTTTGGTCTTCCTCTACTTATACACTCTGTCGAAATCGCTTATGTTACTCAATTCGCATGGAGTAAGACAGAGTGGGGCGTGTCATCGTGGATTGTAATATCTATACTAACCAAACTTATCTTATTCTGAGATGATACCAACGCCCAGATATTGTAATTAAGCATTCTGATGCGCTGCTGTGTACGTAGCAACTAGTTCCTGCTACGTACGGGTTATCTTGTATAGTTATACCTAGTTGCACGATCAAAAGGACGATTTAAACTGTCGATATTTCGACCCCGTTTTGATTGTGCTACGTAGATAATTAGCTATAGGTTTTTTTAAACATCCCACGGGTGCTCTCAAATTTTTCAGGATGAAAAGTATCTTAAATGTTGACCGGGCATATATATAAAGTAGGATCATAAAATTTCATTTAAATCCGTTACTTGAAAGACGCCTGCTAACTGTTTTTGTAATATGTATTTTCTTTCCCGCGGGAACTCGATTGGATTAATAAGTTTTACTATATATATATTTTGTTAAAGAGGCAACATAAGGTATCAGCATAACAAATTTTACTAAATTAAGTTCATTAGTTGTTGTTTACAAAGCTGTTAAATTAATTGCAGTTTTTTAACTATCCCACGGGAACTCTTAATTTTACCGGGATGAAAAGTATCCTATATGTTGACCAGGAACATAAGCTACCACCACACAAAATTTCATTGAAATCGGTCCAGCCGTTCCAAAGATTAGCCCGTACAAACAGACAGACAAACAGACAAACAGACAAACAGAGAAACAAAATATTTGAAAAAAATTTAAATTAGTTCTATTTCACTTCTTACATACCCCTGACTCCGTTTTTAGCATTTTTTTTATTTGTACAGAAATTCGACCTCTACAGATTTATTATATGTATTGAATTGATGATGATTGATTGATTGATTGATATTGATTGATTATAATCAAAGGTTTTTAGGCTCCGCCCTGAAGCCGGATTTTTAATTTGTCAAAACTGTAAAATGGCGCTAATGTATGCGACCCAGAGCGGTCCCCATAGACGTAATAGTATATTATTATTACTAGACTGTCCACCATGACGAATAAACCGGTCCGAGCGAGAGGGCGCTGCAGGTACTGCGCCCCTTTCTAATTTAAGGTGACCATGATAAAACGGAACACAGGACAAATTCCTATGACAACATTTATTAAAATGAAAATGAAAAATGGAAAATGGAAAATTGGATTTGGAAAATGGGAAATGGAAAATGGAATGGAAATTGAAAATAGAAAATTGAAAACTGAAAATGGAAAATGGTAAATGGAAAATGGAAAATGGTCAATAGAAAATGGAAAATGGGAAATGGGAAATGGAAAATGAAAATGGAAAATGAAAAAAGAAAATTGAAAATTGAAAATGGAAAATTGAAAATGGAAAATGGAAAATGAGAAATGGAAAATGGTCAATGGAAAATTGAAAATGGAAAATGGAAAATCGAAAATGGAAAATGGAAAATGGGAAATGGAAAATGGGAAATGGAAAATAGAAAATGGTCAATGGAAATTGAAAATGGAAAATGGAAAATGGAAAATGGGAAATGGAAAATGGGAAAAGGAAAATAGAAAATGGGAAATGGAAAATAGAAAATGGTCAATGGAAATTGAAAATGGAAAATGGAAAATGGAAAATGGGAAATGGAAAATGGGAAAAGGAAAATAGAAAATGGGAAATGGAAAATTGAAAGGAAAATGGAAAATGGAAAATCTAAAATGGGAAATGAAAAATGGGACATGGGAAACGGAAAATGGGAAATGGCAAAATGGAAGGTGGAAAATGAAAAATGGAAAATGGAAAATTGGATTTGGAAAATGGGAAATGGAAAATGGAACGGAAATTGAAAATAGAAAATTGAAAATTGAAAATGGAAAATGGGAAATCGAAAATGGTCAATAGAAAATGGAAAATGGGAAATGGGAAATGGGAAATGGAAAATGAAAATGGAAAATGAAAATAGAAAATTGAAAATGGGAAATGGAAAATGAAAATGGAAAATGAAAATAGAAAATTGAAAATGGAAAATGGGAAATGAAAATGGAAAATAAGAATAGAAAATGGGATATGGAAAATGGGAAATGGAAAATAAAAATGGTTAATAGGAAATGAAAATGGAAAATAAGAATAGAAAATGGAAAATGGAAAATGGAAAATGGGAAATGAAAATGGAAAATGGAAAATGGTAAATGGAAAATGAAAATGGGAAATGGGAAATGGAAAATGAAAATGGAAAATGAAAATAGAAAATTGAAAATGGAAAATGGGAAATGGAAAATGGAAAATGGGAAATGAAAATGGAAAATGGAAAATGGGAAATGGAAAATGAAAATGGGAAATGGAAAATGAAAATGGAAAATGGAAAATGGAAAATGAAAAATGAAAATGGGAAATGAAAATGGAAAATGGAAAAGGGAAAATGGGAAATGGAAAATGAAAATGAAAATAGAAAATGGAAAATGGAAAATGGAAAATGGAAAATGGAAAATGGGAAATGGGAAATGGGAAATGGGAAATGGATAATGGGAAATGGAAAATGAAAATGAAAATAGAAAATGGAAAAGGGAAAATGGGAAATGGAAAATGGAAAATGGAAAATGGAAAATGGAAAATGGGAAATGGAAAATGGGAAATTGAAAATTGAAAATGAAAAATGGGAAACGGAAAATGGAAAATGGAGCGAGAGGGCTTTGCTGGTACCTTTGCGTACCTGGTACCTGGTATCCTGCGTGCCTTTCAAATTTAAGGTGAACATGATAAAATGGAACACAGGACAAATTCCTGACAACATATTAAAATGAAAATGAGAAATGAAAAATGGAAAATGGAAAATGGAAATTTCTATGTTCCAAATTTCAGCCAAATCAGTTCAGTAGAAACGACGGGAAAGAGTAACAAACATCCAAACTCACAAACTTACAAACTCACAAACTCACAAACTTTCACATTAATAATATTTAAATTAGATCTGAAGATGATAATGCCATTCCCGGGGGTATAATATATTCAAAGGAGGGTAAATCGGGTCATCGGAATTTCAAAATGAGATAACAATATTGAGTGGGGTATCATATGAAAGGCCGTTACTTGTGTATTCTTAAACAGATTTTTATTTATTTTTATTCTAATCACAGACCAGGAATCGAAAGATTCTAATAGTGTTTGTTATCCTTAAAGTGTTTTATGTCTATGGTGTTTGTTGTCTATGGTTCTAGGCGCCGGCCGCCGCCCATAGACAAAATAAATTTGTTTATCTGTCTCAAAAATTTGGCGTTCCGCGCACAGGTTCCGCGTGTTCAGCCGGTGTAATATAACGATTTTCCCCTTAGATTTTCCTGGAAAACTTTTAGAAGGTGAGTTTTCCTTTATTATTTAGGTTTGTTTTCTTTAACAAGTAATTTCAAGTTGCATGAATTAAAAGAATTAGTAGTATTCTTTAGAAATGAATTCCTAATCTCAATGACCTTGAATGGAATGCTCGATCTTATGGCTTTCCATCGATTTTTTTACGATCTTAAAAATCCTTTTCGACGAAGACTAAACATCTTTACTTATGACTATGACACTAACACGTAATAAGTTTATCTGTTAGTAAAAAAAGTACACAAATAGTAAAGTACATCAAAGATATAGTACGTAGATTAAAACTTGCGTCATGAGTCATTCATGATAAATACCTACTACTTACCTAGTTGAGTATGACGAACCGTCCGGTCCTACTAAACGGAACTCAAATTTACCTTTGTTAGGATTAGTCGTCGGTACTATGTAGCACGGAGTACATTGAATATCTATGTAGTCCTCTAAAAGATCCAACTCACTTAGTCCGACTCCACTTTCGAATCTGATTCCTCTTATCGATTCCGACTCCTCCTAATGATTCCGACTCCCGTGCGACTCCTTTAGTCCAAAGACTGAATTAGTCCTATTGATTCCGAATCCTCTTAATGATTCCAACTCCCGTGCGACTCCTTTAGTCCAAAGACTGAATTAGTCCTATTGATTCCGAATCCTCTTAATGATTCCAACTCCCGTGCGACTCCTTCAGTCCAAAGACTGAATTAGTCCTATTGATTCCGAATCCTCTTAATGATTCCAACTCCCGTGCGACTCCTTTAGTCCAAAGACTGAATTAGTCCTATTGATTCCGAATCCTCTTAATGATTCCAACTCCCGTGCGACTCCTTTAGTCCAAAGACTGAATTAGTCCTATTGATTCCGAATCCTCTTAATGATTCCAACTCCCGTGCGACTCCTTTAGTCCAAAGACTGAATTAGTCCTAACGATACCTTTATTCACTGAACCTTTTAGACTCTCGGAGGAACGTTGTGTGGAATCGCGAGAGACGACTTTAAAAACACTTACTGAACTACTTAACTATTGCTTCCGAATAATTCCTACATTGAAAATACTTCTACAAAATTTATACTTAAGTTAAACTGCCTTATAATATCCTTAAATTAAATGACAAAGTCCGCTACAACTACGGATCTTATTCCTTTTAGTCACTTAGTCCGGAGTTACACACCTCTATTCATGATAAATACCTACTAGGTACTTACCTAGTTGAGTATGACGAACCGTCCGGTCCTACTAAACGTAACTCAAATGCTTCATATACAAGGCTAAAATCTCTAATTAGGCTACTAGAACAAATTAAGTTCTAATAACTCCCAAAGTATTCTAATATGAGTTGGTGAGCTAAATGAGCCGAGATGTACTTAAATTCATATAATACCTATTTACATATTGACTCATCAGTCATCACCCAGCCTTGACCTAAATAAAAACACCTAGAAAGCAGCACTGAGCTTCTTTTGAGTTAATAATGTAGACAAGGGATAAGGAAGAGTTGTTTAATACCTATGGGATCTAGGCCATGTAAAAAAAATTTTAAACTTGTATCAAACTCGCAGGCTTTAAGCCAGAAAGGCGTATAAGCAATTCTTTGTCTTCTGAAAAAAATAAAATTACTTTTTTCAGAAGACAAAGACAACTCAAGTTCTTATTCAATGGATCTCTAACTGAAAATTTCATGTGTCTCAGGTCAGGTGCAAATAGTTTCAGTTAGAGTCTGTCTACTGAAAGTAGACACTGAAATCGCCCGGCAAATTTAAAAAAATTTTGGAGGTCATCCCCAAAATTATAGTGCAAATATTGGAATAACTCAGTTTGATACTTGCAATTTAATTATTTTTTTATCGGTTTTCAAACAAGTCCTACTACTACTACTAGTTTAGTCCTACTAGTTTATTAAATTGCTTGCCTATTTATTATTTCTACCTCTCATCAGGGGGTTGGGGGTTCGAGTCCCGGGTTCGCGCCTTTTAACTGTTTGGAGTAATGAGCGTCTTAGGACTAAATATTACTTGCGTAGCTATGAAGGAAAACATTATGAGGTAACCTACATGCCTGAGCACTATGTTTTCAAAGGTGTAAGAAGCCCACCAATCCACAATCACAACACATAATGCACTAATTATTACTTGGGAGGATTTAAAACCAAGCATCAAACTGAACTGTTTTACTTACACAAGAAATCGACTACATGTAAACAATCTTGTTTTTGTGTAAACGCAGCCTGTTTTTGTTGTTGTTTTTCTTTGAATTTTGATATTAAAGAAAACAGTAACTCCCGCACTTCACTTTTAATTGTTTTATTCATTTTTTCACCCGATCACAGAAAATCTGGACTAAATAAGATCACAGAAAAATATCAACAACCGCCATCTTCCTTTTCCCGATTGACGTGTCAGGGTTTCCATTTAAAAAGTTTTGAAAAAACCCGAGTCTCTACTTTCATTAGACAGACTCTAAAGAGATCCATCCAAAACATTTTTTGTCTCCTAAAAAGCAGGGGTTATTTACTTATACGCCCCTCTGGCTTTAAGCCTGCAAACTAGAAGGTGACTTTACTTTTGTTCCCTTTATTTTTTTTACCCCTCAGGGATTGAATTTTCAAAAACTGCTATACAAAAGTAGATACTCAATATGGCATTGTACTCTATTTTTAATAACCTCCACAATATGAAATTTTTATGAATGCTTTGAAAGTTTTAGTTATTAAAATGGGATATGTGCATGTTGTTTTCATAAGTCAAAATATGGAAGACACATAATCACTGAGAAGAGTTCACAAACCCAACAGGGTATATTAAAATCCTATACCTTTAAACGAGCAATTCTTGTATATATGTAAATATATTTCTATATAATCTGAATCTCGGCAACGGCTCCAATGATTTTCATGAAATTTAGTATACAGGGGGTTTTGGGGGCGATAAATCGATCTAGCTAAGATTCATTTTTACAAAATGTCGAATTTACCAAAAAAATAATAAAAATATGATTTCTGCTGCCATCTATTAGCCAGTAGTTAAACTACCGAGCGAAGCTCGGTCACCCAGATATTGTAATGTAAAGTAAAAATATTAAATTAAAATGTAATGATTTAGTAATTAATTGTTATATTATAATGATGCAGTGATGAATGAGTAATTTTTACTATTTCATAGTGATTAAGTGTAATTTGTTGTAGCTTCTATTGACATGATTCATAAAGAATGACTTGCTGAAACTATCTTGTGCAATGCTGACAAATTTTTAGGGTTCCATACCTCAAAGAAAACGGAACCCTTATAAGATCACCTTGTTGTCTGTCTATCTATCTGTGTGTCACAACCCTTTATTTCAGTAACTATTAAAGATATCATAAAAATCATAAAAAATTGATTATCTTTTTTATTTTTATTTACAAAGGGGGGTAAACGGTCATCGGAATTTCAAAATGAGATAACAAAAGATAACAAAAGGGCATTACTTGTGTATTCTAAAACAATTTTTGGTATTAGGAATTAACCTCATAAAACAAGGTTTAGTTTGCGGTTACGTAAAAAAGTGATTCTTAGGCCCGGTTTCCACCAAATCAGAGCGGAGCAGAGCTGTGTTTGAGTAACTAATCAGTTTTTGTCATTTTGACATCTCCAAAACTGAGAGTAGAGGAATGTCGAAATGACGACATCTGATTGGTTACTCAAACACAGCTCCGCTCCGCTTTGGTGGCAACCGGGCCTTATGGTTTAACTTTTTCTTATATAGTACGGAACCATCAGTGCGCGAGCCCGACTCGCACCTGACCAATTATTTTATATTATATAAATTCCTTGATACATTATTCAAACATAGTTACAGCTGCCATATTTCCATAATCAGTAGGACTGTCCGCAATCCTATGGCCTACACAGTAATGATATAGTGGCGAAAGTTTGTGTGTATGTCCTCATGCTAAATCTACTAAACAATTTTGGTAAACAAATAAAATCCAAGACATTATAGATATTTCAATACACGAAGACGCTGTATTTTGTTGACCTGTATTTGGTATTTTGAATGAATGGAGACATCGTAGTTCACAGGACTCTTAATTGCAGTCAAAACTCAACTTTACTGAAAATCGCTTAAATACGGCTTCTACGCCGTTAAGGCGAACTCAACAGGTCTGCCCGCGAAATTCAAAATTTTCGTGGTTTTTTGCAATTTGTACGCTAATTATACATAATAGGCTTATGGCAGTCATTTTTGCGAGAATGGCAGTTACTTCTTTACATGTTTATATCAAAATTTTTGCTTAAAAATTTCTATCCTAGGAAATTAGTCCGAGTAAAGAGTTTTAAGTGAGCAACTCGCAAATCTCGGATTAATTTCTTCAACTCGACACTTTCAAGCAGAGATTTTTATATAAATACGTGAAGATGATCTTGGGATTATTGCAACTTAATTGCCAAAAGCCTATTACGTCTTATCAGCTTAAAAATCGCGAAAAACCACAAAAAATTTTAATTTCGCGGGCACACCCGTGGTGTGCTCCTTAATGATGATTATGGTGGAACGAGAAACATAATATTATGTACTTATTGCATTTGTTTTTGCAATCAACAGTCATCTGGGGACACGGTAGTGTCCCCGCCAAGACGAGCCAAGCGAAGCGCGAGGGCACTACCTATCTTTTCTCGAAGTGTTTCGCCGTATTTTTAAACCCTTATAACTTGGGCCTGAATTATTTCAGATATTCAAAATTCTCGGAAAATGATGTCGCCAGTGAACTTATTAAACCTATAAAGTTTCAATTTTATAGGTCTTATACTTTAGATTTTATTGACGTCTAAAAAACCCAAATTTCGTCACTGACTGACTGACTGACTAACTGACTGACTGACTGACTCACTGATGATCATCAAAATTCCTAGGTACTTCCTGAAGACCTAGAAAGCTGAAATTTGGTATATAAGCTAGTATTAGCACACAACCAACAAAAAAATTCCAAAAGTTTGAAATTTAACCCCCCAACCCCTTAAAATAGGGGATGGAAGTTTGTATGAAATTACCGCAAATATTGATGCTAGAGGTCTCAAAATTGATATAGGAACTCTTTGTAATAAACAATTAAATACGTCTTTGAGGATTTTTAGTTAATCACCCCACATCCATAAAATTAGGGGGTTGGAAGTTCGTATGGGGTTTCCCATAAGTATATAGGTATAATAAAAACTTAATTTCTGAAATTTGATATATAAGCTAGTATTAGCACACAACCAACAAAAAAATTCCAAAAGTTGGAAATTTAACCCCCCAACCCCTTAAAATAGGGGATGGCAGTTTGTATGAAATTACCGCAAATATTGATGCTAGAGGTCTCAAAATTGATATAGGGACTCTTTGTAATAAACAATTAAATACGTGTTTCAGGATTTTTAGTTAATCACCCCACATCCATAAAATTAGGGGGTTGGAAATTCGTATGGGGTTTCCCATAAGTATATAGGTATAATAAAAACTTAATTTCTGAAATTTGAAATATAAGCTAGTATTAGCACACAACCAACAAAAAAAAATCCAAAAGTTGGAAATTTAACCCCCCAACCCCTTAAAATAGGGGATGGAAGTTTGTATGAAATTACCGCAAATATTGATGCTAGAGGTCTCAAAATTGATATAGGGACTCTTTGTAATAAACAATTAAATACGTCTTTGAGGATTTTTAGTTAATCACCCCACATCCATAAAATTAGGGGGTTGGAAGTTCGTATGGGGTTTCCCATAAGTATATAGGTATAATAAAAACTTAATTTCTGAAATTTGATATATAAGCTAGTATTAGCACACAACCAACAAAAAATTCCAAAAGTTGGAAATTTAACCCCCCAACCCCTTAAAATAGGGGATGGCAGTTTGTATGAAATTACCGCAAATATTGATGCTAGAGGTCTCCAAATTGATATAGGGACTCTTTGTAATAAACAATTAAATACGTGTTTCAGGATTTTTAGTTAATCACCCCACATCCATAAAATTAGGGGGTTGGAAGTTCGTATGTGGTTTCCCATAAGTATATAGGTATAATAAAAACTTAATTTCTGAAATTTGGTATATAAGCTAGTATTAGCACACAACCAACAAAAAAATTCCAAAAGTTGGAAATTTAACCCCCCAACCCCTTAAAATAGGGGATGGAAGTTTGTATGAAATTACCGCAAATATTGATGCTAGAGTCTCAAAATTGATATAGGGACTCATTGTAATAAACTACAAATAAGGAAAAAAATTAACTAGGTGAACCAAGGAGGGTTCCCTCATTTAAATGATAAAGCGGGGGGATACTTGATTCGAACAAATATCCACCTTGCAATGATATTCAAGAAATACACCAAAGAAAAGGAAATTAACCAAATAAAAAATATAGTCGTAAACAACTTACAAAAAGAAGTGAAATCCCAGCAAAAACATTTTCATGTAAAATGTTGCCAAGACGAGAACATGTGGCTCACACTATCAAAAAGTTATCAGATCTCATGTAGAGCAAGACTTCTAACTATACACGCCCTAACTCTATAAATCCTAACTTTATAAACTCTACACTTTAGTCAAAATATATTATGTCTTGGCTGTTTCGTTACTGTCACATGGGTGTAAAGTAAAAATATTATTCACTGACTTTGTACTTTTCTGATATACAATACCTAGTTTCTGTAGTAACGATTATTTATTAGATAGGTATTGAGTCTCCTCAGAAACTGCACTTAGGTTTTACTAACTGCATTGGTTTCAAATACTCCATCACACTTTGCAAAAGTGTGTTCCTTTGCTTTAGAGGATATTTTTAATAAATGGAAGTTTTTTCCCATAACAATGGTGATACCATTTAATTTTAATGTGAAATTTCTTGAATTTTGCATGGTCCATTATGCCACTTGCAAAACTCTATTAGAAAAGTACTGAACAGTGAATAAATTCTTCACTTTACGCCCATGTGACGGTACCGAAACAGCCAAGACATAATATATTTTGACTAAAGTGTAGAGTTTATAAAGTTAGGATTTATAGAGTTAGGGCGTGTATAGTTAGAAGTCTTGCTCTACATGAGATCTGATAACTTTTTGATAGTGTGAGCCACATGTTCTCGTCTTGGCAACATTTTACATGAAAATGTTTTTGCTGGGATCTCTTTTACGTAGCATGGGTCATAGATTTTTCCAGCTAAGCCCCCGGCCTAGCCTATCGTTTTCTATACTCGGCATCGATTTGATAGTCATGACTATTTACAATAGTGACGTCACACCGTGACTCATATAATAGATCTGTGCCAAATGTAAAGCCTAACGCACACTGAGGGATTTTCCTGTTGATTGAAAAAATTCTTATACGATTGTTCGTTGTTTTTCCTTCGAACAAGGGTTCAAATGATTTATTTCATTTAGGCTCATTTTACAAGCACTTATGAATAGTCATAAAATAGTTATGTAGCTAGTGAATAGTGAGAACTATTTAACGACTTAAAACTAAGTTTACGAGGTTTCAAACGCGCCCTAACCTGAGAAGTCCCCAACAAAAAATAGAACAAGCATCAAATGAACGAATCAACGTGATTTTAGCATGAGTAGACCCAGCCATGTCACTTATCTGTTTGATTTTTTACAGTCCCGTCTATATAAAAATAAGTCGGGTTTTTCTTCCTGACACGAACCTATTTCCATCGTTTTGCATTCGTTGGAAAGGTCTCGGGCTCCGTGAGGTTTATTTCAAAGAAAATTCAGGAAAAATTTCAACAGAAAAGCGGGCAAATCTTTTTAGCGGTAAAGCCATCTGGTGGCGAAACTGAGTTCGCCGGGTTTGCTAGTGCTTTATAAATTTACAGTAAATACGTCATATCAATCGCATCGTTACGAATATTAAGGAAAACTTTTTCGATTCAGTTTTCAGAAACAAAACATTAAGAAATCGGAAAGTAATAAGGCCAGGTAGAGCCTATAAAAGTGTGTTGTGTTTTTTTTATTAATAACACGTTCATGTAATCTTATACTGAAAATTGTATAAAAATACTAGACTGCTTTAAAAAAATCTTGTGTGCGCGCGCCATTATCTCTAGTAGATACCATTTTATATAAACCAGTTTTCCCGCAGAGCAGCGATTGTACTATTTTTCCCGTCTCTTATTCAGACTTCAGTATAAATACTTACTACACAAATCGCAATAATATGTATCTACCTACAATTGTACCACATATACATAGTTATTACTAGGTATTGAGTTATTGACTAATCGCTTACTGAATTACCCAACAATCAGCAATTCAATTCAGTTTGACACAGGACGTTGAGGAGAACGGACCTGCTGTTTGTGATAATTCAATAAAAAACATTATAAGTTTATTAGAGTGAAAAACCCGTTAATTGTTGACGCTTTAGTGTATTACACAAGCAAGGAAACTTAAACTTGAAATTCGTTTCGTGTTAATTCATAGAGTTCACTAGGTAAGTGTGATTTCGTATTGTTTTAGTTCTTCAGAGCTATTCTATAAGGACGTATTTGTATTTCGATTCCCGAAAGTGCTAGCGTGAGTTTTCCTTATTAATCTAGGTAATTGGTTTTTGAAGAAAAATATTGTATTTCATATTGTGTAAGTGTTGGTTCTTTAGAGCTATTCTATAAGGACGTATTTGTATTTCGATTCCCGAAAGTGCTAGCGTGAGTTTTCCTTGTCAATCTCATTGGATTTTTAAGGAAAATATTTTATTTCATATTGTATAAGTGTTGATTCTTTAGAGCTATTCTATAAGGACGTATTTGTATTTCGATTCCCAAAAGTGCTAGCGTGAGTTTTCCTTATTAATCTAATTGATTTTGAAGGAAAATCGAGAGGCTTTTTAGGGTTCCATACCAAAATGGTAAAAATGGAACCCTTATAGTGAGACTTTCTCCGTCCGTCCGTCCGTCCGTCCGTCCGTCCGTCCGTCCGTCTGCCACACTCGATTATTTCAGTAACTATTCAAGCTAGAGACTTGAAATTTAGAATAGTTATAGGTAATAGTGACCCAACGTCATAACAATCGTAAAAATTTGAAAATTGTTTTTATTTTTATTTAAAAAGGGGGGAAAACCGGGTCGATAAAATTTCAAAATGAGATAACAATATTGAGTGGTGTATCATATGAAAGGGCGTTACTTGTGTATTCTAAACTATTTTTTATTCATTTTTAAGCTTGATAGTTTTTGATTTATTGGGCAAACTGTCGAAAAAAATACCGTCCCCCCCCCTTATCTCCGAAGTTTACCAATCGAAAAATCTGAAATAATTATGATCAATAGAAGTTAACGTATATTTTACAGGAAAAATAAAATCAACTCGCTGACTAATATACTTTTTTTGATAATAACAATAATCCGCCAAAAACAAAGTTACGTTTGCGGTTTGCCAACAAAAGTACCTACATGTAAATTATACTCGTAAATTCATGAACAAAAGTGATTCTTTCAATGTTTTACTTCTTTCATGGTATGGAACCCTCGGTGCGCGAGTCTGACTCGCACTTGACCGGTTTTTTTTTTCAATTCGAACCTCAAATATTGGCCCTCGTAAACTTAGTTCAAGATTTTCATTTGAGGCATAAAATAACTATCCCATACACTAAACATAATTGTATGATCATTGAACAATAGGATGTATGAAGACAAATCTGTATTTAGGTACCCAAGTTTACTATTAAGGGATTGTATTGAATTGTAGTCTCGTTCAATATAGAGTACAATTGAATATTTTTACATAATTAATTTAAACTCCAAAATTACTTAGTAGTATGTTCTTTTCACATAGGAATAATTAATTATCAACCCAAAAATTTACAAATAAATCAACAAAATTTACAAATAAAGTTCTTATTATGACCAGAGAAAAGACCACTTGCGGTGCTAAAACTCCAATAATGGCACCGAATAATTGGCTTCAATTTGGTGAGGTCTTCATCAGCTCCATAGAAAAGTCCATAAAAAAAAGAAAATGAAGAAAAGTATAGAAAAGTCATACAAGAGGTATTTGTAAACAGACGCAAGCGAAGTACCAAGAATTTCTGTCTTTTATTAAGACTGATTTCCTATCTTGTTTGACCGAACTAGACGAAAGTGAATTTAAAACTGCGAATTACAAAAACTAACTTCACAGAATAGCCATGGTGATTAATTTGTTGCGAGTTGTGACCGACCCAAGGCCGCTAAGAATATAATTTAACATGCCAACATCTGACCTTAGGTTTTTTTTACTAGTAACTTCGATTTTAGTAAATATACTTATGTTGACCTTGTTTATACTTTATATACATTAGGTTAGCAAGGTCAGTCTTGACCATTGCGGATATGCAGGCTTTACACATCTTACATTATTGAGAGTATAGTCTTAAGTCTCCAATATTAAGAAAGAAGATATCATAGGATAAAGGTTATTACTTCTAATCGTATAAAGTTTAGCATGTGAATATAAATTAACTCTTTTTCTCTTGTTATATCTATGCATGTGAATTAAAAGTCAAAATTACGAGTAAAGTGATACTTTAAAAAAATATATCTTACGACCACACATAATCCGTTTGTAATTATTATATCTCCATGAAGACTAATAGAATTATGTATGTGTTAGAATAGCATGACATAGTAGACCAATAGAGAAGGAGTACAGAAAGCTGATGAATTAGTTTATAATAAATTTATCAATAATGTATCGTTTATTTGCTATCATGTTTTTATCAAAAAACCTCTGCCGAACGAAATGCGATAAACGATTATAGGTACGTAGATAACAGGCTTGTTATCACGGAATTATATGTTGACAAATAGTAATGCTATCGGTGCTCTGTACATGCTACAGTTTCACACCGATATGATCTAAAGGAGGTGGCATGCTCTAAACATGAAAAGTCATACCCCCTTATTAATAAACGTGGAGTAATGATGGAGTAGTTAACTGTTTTGTCTTTATCTATCATGTAGAAGTTGACATTTGAAGAGAAAAAATAAAACAAAGTTTAACTACTCCATCGTTACTCCACGTTTATTAACGTGAAATCAACGAGTGTGCCCGCGAAATTCAAAATTTTCGTGGTTCTTTGCAATTTGTACGCTAATTAGACATAATAGGCTTATGGCAGTCAATTTGCGAGAATCATCTTCACATGTTTATATCAAAATCCTTGCATAATAATGTCTTTCCTAGGAAATTAGTCCTATTATCGAGTTTGAAGTGAGTAACTCGCAAATTAAGCAGAGATTTTTATATAAACACGTGAAGACTATACTGGAATTCCCGCAATTTGACTGCCAGCCTATAATGTCTTAATATCTGGTTGACCGAGCTTCGCTCGGTAGTTTAACTACTGGATAATAGATGGCAGCAGAAGTGCTTCGCTCGGTAGTTTAACTACTGGCTAATAGATGGCAGCAGAAGTCATATTTTTTTTTTTGGTAAATTCGACATTTTCTAAAAATGAATCCTAGCTAGATCGATTTATCGCCCCCAAAACCCCCTGTATACTAAATTTCATGAAAATCGTTGAAGCCGTTGCCGAGATCCAGATTATATAGAAATATATATATATATACAAGAATTGCTCGTTTAAAGGTATGGGATTAGCTTAAAAATCAAGAAAACTTCAAAAAAATTTAATTTCGCGGGCACACCCGTGGCATGCTCCTTAATAAGGGGGCTAGTGTGTAGTTTGATTTTTTCTTTTTCGTTTGGTAGCAATTATTATGACCCCTGTGGAAAAACATGGGAGAGTCTCCTTATCCTTTTTGCCATGCTTTAACTGGTGAAGAAAATAATCATCCTTTATATCAAGATTACCATAATGAGCCAATGAAACGACAAGTCAAAACCTAACTTTATAATTTTACGACTAAAACATGCATGGCAGCAACAAATTCAGACCACAGGATCATTTTTAAAACAAGATTGATTGCAATCTTTCTGAACCCCCATGCAAGGATTGGATACTAATAACTCTTCGCAAAGAATTGCCCAGCTTGACCATGTTTTTTTTTTAATTCCAGTCACAAAATGGCCATCCACATCAAAGACTCCGATGACTTGAAGACCAGGCTGTCAGAAGCTGGTGAGAAGCTGGTGGTGATCGACTTCATGGCGACCTGGTGCGGGCCCTGCAAGATGATCGGCCCCAAGCTAGAGGAGCTGGCGGCCGAGCTCGCTGACTCCATCGTTGTCCTCAAGGTGAGATCCCACTTCTGATGACCAGGCTGTCAGAAGCTGGTGGTGATCGACTTCATGGCGACCTGGTGCGGGCCCTGCAAGATGATCGGCCCCAAGCTAGAGGAGCTGGCGGCCGAGCTCGCTGACTCCATCGTTGTCCTCAAGGTGAGATCCCACTTCTGATGACCAGGCTGTCAGAAGCTGGTGGTGATCGACTTCATGGCGACCTGGTGCGGGCCCTGCAAGATGATCGGCCCCAAGCTAGAGGAGCTGGCGGCCGAGCTCGCTGACTCCATCGTTGTCCTCAAGGTGAGATCCCACTTCTGACGACCAGGCTGTCAGAAGCTGGTGGTGATCGACTTCATGGCGACCTGGTGCGGGCCCTGCAAGATGATCGGCCCCAAGCTAGAGGAGCTGGCGGCCGAGCTCGCTGACTCCATCGTTGTCCTCAAGGTGAGATCCCACTTCTGATGACCAGGCTGTCAGAAGCTGGTGGTGATCGACTTCATGGCGACCTGGTGCGGGCCCTGCAAGATGATCGGCCCCAAGCTAGAGGAGCTGGCGGCTGAGCTCGCTGACTCCATCGTTGTCCTCAAGGTGAGATCTCACTTCTGATGACCAGGCTGCCAGAAGCTAGTGGTGATCGACTTCATGGCGATCTGGTGCGGGCCCTGCAAGATGATCGGCCCCAAGCTAGAGGAGCTGGCGACCGAGCTCGCTGACTCCATCGTTGTCCTCAAGGTGAGATCCCACTTCTGATGACCAGGCTGTCAGAAGCTGGTGGTGATCGACTTCATGGCGACCTGGTGCGGGCCCTGCAAGATGATGGGCCCCAAGCTAGAGGAGCTGGCGACCGAGCTCGCTAACTCCATCGTTGTCCTCAAGGTGAGATCCCACTTCTGATGACCAGGCTGTCTTAAACTGGTGAGAAGCTGTAGTTAACTGTTCCAACTTACATTGATGTATTTCCAAAGTTTTCCTCTTTTTTCGGAGACTGGGATATTATCCTGTTATGCTTTATTTCTATCTATAGTAAACAACAACAGGATAAAACTGAAATAAATTACTTTCAAGTTGTTTTTCCATGCAAACGATACAATTTTCCTCTTACCATTATCCCGTAAGATTCTATTTTTTTCGATCTTTATAGGTATTTTCGATCCATCTATATTAGTTAACTATTAGGTAATAAATAGGTTAGAAAAGATTCATCTTTTCAATTCTGTCATTTCTCGATAGTAAATTGAAACACATTAGTGCAAGCAGACTCCAGAGCCAAATAAATTTTACTACCTGCTATTCACAAACTATCTTAGCTAGAAGGACACACTGGCGGGAGTACGGGATTGACACTTTACCAATTCTTCTTTTTCAAAAAAGGAGGAGGTGCTCAATTCGACAGTATGTGTTTTATGTTTGTTACCTCAACTTTTGGCTGGGTGAATCGATTTTGCTGATTCTTATTTTATTAGAAAGCTGACGCTTCCCATATGGGCCCAATTCAATTTAGTCCAGTTCTGATAATGGTTTCCATGAGGAATGGGAAAACCATATAAGTCTTAAATTTTTAATTGGATAAGATGTATTCAACAGTAGTTTGATGAGAGTTGACGTCGGCTATTTTTGGTAATTAACTAAGGTATATCCTATACCTTTAAACGAGCAATTCTTGTATATATATATATATATATATATATAGATCCGTTCACGGTAAATGTTGCTCCAGTGGGAAGTTGGAACAAATGTTGATCCCCCTATTTCACGTGTTTACTCAGCTCTGCATCAGGCAAACTGATATACTTTGATCCGCCCCTAATGCGCGTGTGACGTCAGTGGATCGGCACGAACAGATTTTCGACATACTCGTCAGCGATTTGACCAATATTTGTTGATCCAATAACGGCCGAAAAAATCATACTGAAAAGGATTTCTTAGATCCAGAATATATTTAACTCATATGCGACATTTACTTAAAATAAGTGGATCCGGAGCCAAAACTGACGAATAGGCATCTTACGCAGAGCGGCAACGTCGCGTTCTACGTGTGACAAAGAACCCACTAGACTACTTCGTAAGAGAAATAAGGTAAGAAAAATGCGTTAGCTACTGCGTTTGTGAATCGAACTTTCTTTACAAAAGCAACAACACAAGCTTTCAAATATTGCTTGACAGATTTTATTGCGGGAAGACGTTCGCGCAGGTTTTTTGTTTGTTACCGTGTGGGTGAATTTGTTCAATGACTATTTTTGACTATTTCAAAAAATCTTCAGCCGCAAGTACAAACCAATTTGGCTGAAATTTGGAATGGAGATAGGTTATATCCTGGATGAATACATAGACTATTTTTATCCCGGAAGAGTTAATGGTTTCTGCAGGAAAAGTGAAAAATAGATATTCACGTGGAAAAAATACTACTTCACGCTGTAATTACCGAACTGATATGAACTGACAGCATGCTTAAAATGATTTGCGAATTTTGATTTGGCGCCGACTTCAAAAACTAAGTAGGTGTCACATCATCATCATCATCACATCAGCCTGCGAACGTCCACTGTTGAACATAGGACGTCCACTGTTCAACATAGGCCTTCCCAAGCGAGCGCCACTACACCCTGTCCTCAGCCTTCCTCATCCAGCCGCTTCGCGCCACCCGCTTAATGTCGTCGGTCCAACGAGCTGGAGGGCGCCCCACGCTACGTTTACTAGTACGCGGTCTCCACTCTAGGACTTTTCGGCTCCACCGGCCATCGCCCCTACGACACGCGTGACCTGCCCTCTGCCACTTCAGCTTGCTTATGGTTTGGCCTATGTCAGTGACCTTAGTTCTCCTGCGGATCTCCTCATTTCGGATTCTGTCCCTCAGGGAAACTCCTAACATCGCCCTCTCCATGGCCCGCTGCGTGACTTTAAATTTGTGGATCAGGCCGTGTGTGAGTGTCCACGTTTCAGCACCATAGGTGAGGACGGGAAGGACGCACTGGTTAAAAACTTTTGTTTTCAGGCATTGAGGAATTAAGTAGGTGTACCCAGATTTATTAGAAAATTATTTTGTGCTTTTCAGTGGGTTGATTTTTTAAGGCGGTTCCTTTTAAAAAAAAAAGAAATTGAAATATCGTTATTTTGATGGCTTTTTTATTATTTTTTATTCCGGGCAAATCAATGGTTTCCGCGGAAATAGTGAAAAGTGGTTATTCACGCGGAAAAACATTACTTCAAACCTCAACTAAGAAAATTTATTGCTGAAAGTTGGAATGGAGATACGAGTAAATGAACACAAAGGCTACTTTTTATTCCGGGAAATTCATGGTTTCCCGTGAGAATAGGAAAATCTGAAATTTACGCGAGCGAAGCCGCGGGTATCTGCTAGTAATCCATATTTGATTATTTACCTATCTATTTAGAAACTCGATATTATTTAGGTATTATGTTAAAAGGTAAAATGGGTTGTTGAAATTTCAAAATGAGATAACAATATTAAGTGGGGTATCACATGAAAAGGCGTTACTTGTGTATTCGAAAACCGATTTTTATTTATTTTTTTAGCCGATAGTTTTTTTAATTGGGCAAACTGTCGGAAAAAATACCGCCCCCCCCCCCTTATCTCCGAAGTTTATCGTTCCAGAAATCTGAAATAATTATGATCAATAGGAACATACGTATATTTTACGCTTCCTCTTCGAATTTATAACAATAACAATAAACAATAACAATATAACAATAAACCACCAAAAACAAAGTTAGGTTTGCAGTTCGCCAGCAAAAGTACCTACTCGTAAATAATACTCCTAAATTCATTAATAAAAGTGACGTTTTACTTCGTTTATGGTACGGAACCCTCAGTGCGCGAGTCCGACTCGCACTTGGCCGGTTTTTTTATTTATAGACAGAAAATGCCTAAAGCATACCACTCCGGCAGGGGGAAACACATGGGTTAAGTTGCACCCACTAAAACTGTCTGTGTCCACGACGGACCCGCTGGCGGGAGTACGGGATTCACTTTTGTATGCACCGCGCTCCCGCCAGGTCATAACCCACCGGTTTTGACGGCGGACTGCTCCTATAGTCGAAAAAGTGCAACTTAGGGAATTAGTCGCAAAGTTACACCAAGCTCTATACTCAAACTAATTTTTTAAACTGGATACATGCTAGATACTTTCAAATAAAGATCTTTGTATAAACCTACGAAGCGGCAACGTCGCGGATGCTTTCAGCCAATCCGATCGTTTGCCGTGCTCTGATTGGCTCATTTGAATGGGATCAACATTTTCCGTAACCATCGCAAGGTGGATTTGTATATCGGATCAACTTTTGCGAACGCTAGTAAAAAGTTCCATGACTGTAGATGTTGATCCGGTTGGAGCCACATTAGTTACCAGAGATGCATATTGGATCAACAAAAGGCGTCGGATCAACATGCGTTTTCGGATCAACAAAGTACTCGCGTGACGTCGCGAATGATCAACATTTAGCGGGAAGAGATCTCTATATATATATATATATATATATATATATATATATATATATATATATATAGATCCGTTCACGGTAAATGTTGCTCCAGTGAGAAGCTAGAACAAATGTTGATCCACCTATTTCACGTGTTTACTCAGCTCTACCTCGGGCCAACTGATATACTGAATGAACTGATATACCGGGCCAACTGACAACTGATACTTTGATCCGCCCATAATGCGCGTGTGACGTCAGTGGATCTGCACGAACAGATTTTCGACATACTCGTCAGCGATTTAACCAATATTTGTTGATCCAAAAACGGCCGAAAAAATCATACTGAAAAAGCTTTCTTAGATCCAGAATATATTAAACTCATATGCGACATTTACTTATAATAAGTGGATCCGGAGCCAAAACTGACGAATTGGCATCTTACACAGAGCGGCAACGTCGCGTTCTACGTGTGACAAAGAACCCACTAGACTACTTCGTTAGAGAAATAAGGTAAGAAAGATGCGTTAGCTACTGCCTTTGTGAATCGAACTTATTTAATCGAAAACTAAGTAGGTGTACCCAGATTTATTAGAAAATTATTTTGTGCTTTTCAGTGGGTTTTTTTGAAGGCGGTTCCCTTTTTAGGGTTCCATACCAAAATGGTAAAAATGGAACCCTTATGGTGAGACTTTCTCCGTCCGACCGTCCGTGCGTCCGTCCGTCCGTCCATCCGTCCATTAAAGCTATCGACCTGAAAGGAGAATGATCAATTTTCGCCTACGATTGTCTCAAGCGTCAAGGTCAAAAGTATGTAGAAAAATTTATTTTTAATTTCGGAGCGATACAGCCTTTGGAGCGGCTGTTTTGCATAGGAGATTTTTTTTCAAAATTATTAAGACGATAAACTGTTCAAAATTCATTTCCGAATTTTCAACAGTGTTAAAAGTGTTGCCATAGTAATTAGTCATGAAATAGATATAACTATTGATATCGATTTTTTATCGATTTACAATAGAAACTGTAGTAAAAAACTTGATAATCTTGGCTGCACAAAAAACGAAATGAAAAAGTTAACCCACCCACCACGCCATCGGGCCCGTCTAAAAATAAAGCGTCCAACTCAAAACTGGGCCGATAATACAGAGCAAAATATCGGCGCTACATTCATGCACAAAGTACGATAGGCAGCGGCACTGCAAGCAGGGCCCTGCATGTAGGTCTTTGAGTAGGGCTCTTCAAAGCTCCTTCACATGTTAGTCCGTACATGTAGAATTATCATACAAAACAAATCTCAAAAAGTAGTATGACAGTTTACCTACTTGTTTCATGTTGCTATACCATCTATTCAGTTCCCGAAAAAAATATTTCTACTCGGTATCCCGACTGCGTTATTTCGTCTACAGTTTGACGAAATGATCATAATGTAGCGCTCGCGTTAGTTATTAATTAGTCGAAAAATATATTTTTAGTAAGTGAAGTTTATGCAGGATGATGCACTTTGCTCCTATTCTTATATGGACCGGAAATAACTGTGTATGTTCAAGAATATATTTGTTTGTTACTTTTTATATTAAAAAAAATATGAAACCTTTAACTCAAAGCTTTATACTTTAATAACTTCTAAACTGTGTTAACGCCATCTTGTGATACTTCTTATTTCACAACAATAACCAACTATTGATTAGCACTGCATTTGGAGTCAACCGATTTCGATTAATCGATATGCGACTATCAATAGCTGGCAACATTTCGGTATAACAGCCGTGCAGCCGTGAGTGACGTGTCACGTGACGAAGAGCAAATGTCATGGTGGCTTGCGCTTGCGGTTTCAGTTTTGTTTATTGTGAATAAAACAGCGTATTTTCAGTGGTGTAATTACGACAGGACGTTTAGAATTACTATAGTTATTATTCACGACAGGACGTTTACTTTAGAATTAGTTATTATTCACGCCAGGACGTTTTTAGATTTTTAAAGTGTTGTTGTTGTGTTGTTTTAAAGTTGATTTGATTTTGAGGTTATGTAACATTTTTTCTATTTATGAAAAAACCCCTGTGTTTCTGCAAAAAAAATCGGTTAGAATTAATAATTTGAATATTAAAGAATATCCAAAAACACATTTGGAATTGCCGCAACCACTAGACCACTTCTCATACTTTCATAATCATTCTCCTTTGGAATAGTTGTAGGTAATTGCGGTGCGCCGCCATTGCAATCATAACAAATTGAAAATCTATTTTATTTTTATTAAAAAAGGGGGGAAAACTGGGTCGTCGAAATTTCAAAATGAAATAACAATATTGAATGGAGTATCATATGAAAGGGCGTTACTTGTGTATTCTAAAAACAATTTTTATTTAGTTAGTTTAGTTATGCCTGATAGTTTTTTTTGAGTTATTGGGCAAATTGTCGAAAAAAATACCGTCCCCCCCCCCCTTGTCTCCGAAGTTTACCAATCGAAAAATCTGAAATAATTATGATCAATAGGAATAAACGTATATTTTACAGTAGAAAAAAAAACAACTCTCTAACTATTGTACTTTTTTTGATAATAACAATAAACCACCAAAAACAAAGTAAGGTTTGCGGTTTGGCAACAAAAGTACCTACATGTATATTATACTCGTAAATTCATGAACTAAAGTGATTCTTTGAATGTTTTTCTTCTTTTATAGTATGGAACCCTCGGTGCGCGACTCGTACTCGCGCTTGGCTCGTTTTTAAAAAAAAAATTGAAATATCGTATATTTTGATGGGTTTTTATTTATTTTTTTATTCCGGGAAAATCAATGGTTGCCGCGGAAATAGTGAAAAATGTTTATTCATGCGGAAAAACATTCCTTCAAACTGCAACTAAGAAATTTTTTTGCTGAAAGTTGGAATGGAGATAGAGTTCGTTCTAAATTAACACAAAGGCTACTTTTTATTCCGGTAAAATTCATGGCATCCCGTCAGAATAGGAAATCTAAAATTTACGCGAGCAAAGCCGCGGGTATCTGCTAGTAATCCATATTAGATTATCTATTTAGAAACTCGATATTATGTAGGTATTATGTTAACGATTGAAGAGGAGCGGGCGGAGTAGACCGCTTCAGTGGAAAGTGGAAACGTAGGTACTCCCTTTTCCGTGATGGATACGTTTGGTAATAAATAGGGTATTCATATTATGATACCAAGGACTAAGGACTTACTTGGCTACCAGTTTTTAACTTCGCACGAAAATAAGTTTTAACTAACTATGCGTTTCAAATATCAATAGGACCTTTTTAGGGTGGTTCCATACCAAAATGGTAAAAATGGAACCCTTATGGTGTGACTTTCTCCGTCCGTCCGTCCGTCCGTCTGTCTGTCACACTCGATTATTTGAGTAACTATTAAAGTAATCGACCTGAAATTTGAAATAGTTGTAGGAAAAAGCGGCGCGCCGTCATTGCAATCATAAAAAATTGAAAATCATTTTTGTTTTTAATTAAAAAGGGGGGAATACCGGGTCGTCAAAATTTCAAAATGAGATAACAATATTAAGTGGGGTATCATATGAAAGGGCGTAACTTGTGTATTCTAAAAGCAATTTTTATTAATTTTTATATCTGATAGTTTTTGATTTATTGGGCAAACTGTCGAAAAAAATACCGTCCCCCGGGGGGGTAATCGAAAAATCTGAAATAATTATGATTAATAGAAATTAACGTATATTTTACAGGAAAAAAAAAATTAACTCTCTAACTATTATACTTTTTTTGATAAAAACAATAAACCGCCAAAAACAAAGTTATGTTTGCGGTTCGCCAAAAAAGTACCTACATGTAAATTATGCTCGTAAATTCATGAACAAAAGTGATTCTTTCAAAAATTTTACTTCTTTTGCAGTATGGAACCCTCGGTGCGCGAATCCGACTCGCACTTGGCCGGTTTTTTTTTATTTATAGACAGAAAATGCCTAAAGCATACCACTCCGGCAGGGGGAAACATATGGGTTAAGTTGCACCCACTAAAACTGTCTGTGTCCACGACGGACCCGCTGGCGGGAGTACGGGATTCACTTTTGTATGCAATACGCTCCCACCAGGTCAAAACCCACCGGTTTTGACAACGGACGGCTCCTAACGTCTGTCTGTCCTAACGGCACACGGCAACACCCAGTGGGTATCCTGGCTGCGTGACCTGCATTTCCATCTAACGCTCTGCCGCCTACTTTCAACATTCAAATTGTGACAACGGCAGTAGCATCTTCACAGGTTTATATAAAAATCATAGTCGAAAAAATCCAACTTAGGGAATTAGTCGCAAAGTTACTCACCAAGCTCTATACACAAACTAATTTCTTAAACTGGATACTTTCAAATAAAGATATTTGTATAAACCTACGAAGCGGCAACGTCGCGGATGCTTTCAGCCAATCCGATCGTTTGCCGTGCTCTGATTGGCTCATTTGAATGGGATCAACATTTTCCGTAACCATCGCAAGGTGGATTTGTATATCGGATCAACTTTTGCGAACGCTAGTAAAAAGTTCCATGAGTGTAGATGTTGATCCGGTTGGAGCCACATTAGTTACCAGAGATGCATATTGGATCAACAAAAGGCGTCGGATCAACATGTGTTTTCGGATCAACAAAGTACTCGCGTGACGTCGCGAATGATCAACATTTAGCGGGAAGAGATCTCTATATATATATATATATATTTCTATATAATCTGGATATTTCTATATAATCTTTATATAATCTCGGAAACGGCTCGAACGATTTTCATGAAATTTAGTATCCAGGGGGTTTTAGGGGCGATAAATCGATCTAGCTAGGATTCATTTTTAGAAAATGTCGAATTTACCAAAAAAAAAAATATGACTCCTGCTGCCATCTATTAGCTAGTAGTTAAACTACCGAGCGAAGCACTCCTGCTGCCATCCATTAGCCAGTAGTTTAACTACCGAGCGAAGCTCTGTCACCCAGATATTTATTATTTAATTCGCAGGTGGACGTAGACGAGTGCGAGGACATCGCCACAGAGTACAACATCAACGCGATGCCGACCTTCGTGTTCGTGAAGTCGTCCAAGAAGATCGAGGAGTTCTCCGGAGCGAACGTCGACAAGCTCAAGAACACGATCCTTAAACTGAAGTAAAAATAAAAAACAAAAAAAAATGCGGGCGGTATGTACGCTGTATGCTGGCTGTTAGTTATACATACTAGTTTTCATTTGGCAGATTTTGTTTTATAACTCGTTTATTGCGTGAACCCTCGTGAACCTTATGTGGTTGATGTCCAGCAAGCTCGAACGAAACGATTCTCTTCCACGTTTCTGATACGTACCGCTAAGGTGTTGAACACCCTTCCAGCTTCTGTGTTCCCAGCCAAGTACAACCTGGGTGCCTTCAAGAGAAGAGTGAATAGGCATTTTCTAGGCAAGCGCGCTCCATCCTAGACCTCATCATTTCTGCCCATCAGACATGATTGTAGTCAAGCGCAAGCCATAATAAAAAAATAAAACCTAACGACAGCTTTGTACGTATTGGTCATATCAAAATGTAGTAATGTCCAAAGATTTAAACAACGCGGGGATCATATATTATTATGATTTTTTTTCCTTTTTCACACTAGCCAAAAGTAGCGCCATCTGTCAAAATTCCTACGAACTACCGAGTCGTCGTAGGCCCTGAGCGAACATTTTTAGGGCCAGTGCAAGGGTGTCATTGGTCACGCTGTTAGCCGTGTCCTGTGTAAATGTCTATGGTGTCTATGGTTATGTCACAAGGTAATGATGATCATGCATGTATGAAATTGTGTGACCATCAAAACGCTTGCAGCCAGTATTCTGAAAGGCACTGAGGTAACCTGTGTTATGTAGACCAAGAATAAAAAAAGGTTTTTTTAACCTCGCTAGAGCGTAGTGAGTACGGGTGGGTCAGCTAGGTTTTACCAGGCCTGGTCCACTTATCACGTGATCTAGAAAATACAGGTAGGCGTCTCGACGTACTAATTTCAGATGGCCGCCACGCGCCGAATACTTTGCTCGCGTTAATTCAAAATTCAAATTCAAAATATCTTTATTTCACATAGGCCTAATATACAGGCTCTTGTAAAAGGTCATTATGATATTTGTCACATTTGTGTTGTTAATTCGGGTACGGTCTATTTCACGCGCTGCATGCGCCCGATGACGAGGTAGCCCTAGTACGTCGAATGCGATAAAGTTATGCGATAGAAAGAGAAGTTCTTTTCGGAAGCGTGGCCAGGCGCTATTGCGAACTGAATTGCACTTTTTCGTGTCAGCGCTAAGGCCGCTATTTTTAGGGTTCCATACCTCAAAGAAAAAAATAACGGAACCCTTATAAGATCACTTTGTTTTAAATCATCTTGCCGAGTGAGCCTTCTGCACCTTTAGTACTATTATGTATTCCGTGGTTTTACTAAAATCTGTCAAATGAAAATTAGTATAAAATACATGTAAGACAAAACCGCGGGCGAACACAAAGTGCTTTATATGTATTGTGAAGAGTTATTTTTTATGATGAATAAGCATTTTTTATTACGTTATATTAATGTCAGTCTTTATGGCCTACACCTATACCTTTAAATTCACTGATTACGGTAGGGATAAATATTTTAAACTGCAAAACCTGTGTAACCCAAAAAAATACTTAAAATGTTTGCTAATTAAACATTCTTTCATAGATACCCAAACATTCTTCTATTTAGACTCGTAGATTTTTTGTCCTTAAAACTTTACGACCTGAAATGAATATTCAGCCATTCAAAATTCAATTATTTATCTTTGTATTATGAGTGCATTTACCAATTAAAACTAATTATTATTTATTTTTAATTATTTATCTATAGTACAGAATTATTAGTTATTTGAAGATCTTTGTTATTGTTTTTTTTTTGTCAAGGTAAAAGCGGCATAATAATTTTGTATTGTATTAAGATATTTTTTGTAACCGAAAAGTGTCTTAAAATAATCTTGGACTAAAGGAGGATGGTGGACGGAAAATTAAAAGGCTTTGTATGTTAAATAAATAACTAATTTATATGAAGAAGAAGAAACCCTTTTTTATCATCACAAAATTACTAATATTATTTTACAAATCTGAAAATAAATAAACAAGTTTAATTATATTCACTTTCGTTCAAACTGGCATTAAATGCAGCCCGTTGAAGACCATCGGCTGAACTGATTTCGCGCAAACTCCGTCTATCTTTGCCTTTAGTCAGCGATATAGTTTTTTAATATATTTAGCAAGTATGTAGCTGTAGACATTTTGCACTAGCGCGTACATACCAATGTTCGTATTATATTTAACTATTCCCATTATGTGTATGTTAAAGAACGTATTGTTACTTGAATAAAATGTCTTACGTGAATTTCTCTTTTTTTCACCCAAACCTTTCAGGAAAAAAAAACCGGCCAAGTGCGAGTCGGACTCACGCACCGTGGGTTCCATACTATAAAAGAAATAAAACGTTAAAAGAATCACTTTTGTTCACGAATTTACGAGTATAATTTACATGTAGGTACTTTTGTTGGGGAATCGCAAACCTAACTTTGTTTTTAGAGGTTTATTGTTAATATCACAAAAAGTATATTACTTAGTTGATTTTATTTTTCCTGTAAAATATACCGTTAACCTCTATTGATCTTAATTATTTCAGATTTTACTATTGTTGTTAAACTTCGGAGATAATGGGGGGAACGCGGTATTTTTTTCGACAGTTTGCCCAATAAAACAAAAACTATCAGGCATAAAAATAAATGAAAATTGGTTTTAGAATACACAAGTGACGCTCTTTCAATATACTCAATATTGTTATCTCATTTTGAAATTTCGACCACCCGGTTTTTCCCCTTTTTTGAATAAAAATAATAACAATTTTCAATTTTTTAACCGACTTCAAAAAAAGGAGGAGGTTCTCAATTCGTCGGAATCTTTTTGCTAGTATACTTGAAGCGAGTTGGGTATTTTTTATAGTACTGGTGCATTTGCTAGCAGATACTGATTTGATGACTAAAGTCATCAAGTCAGGGTCTGATGATGGGATCTTGGTGAATTTGAGGTATCTCTTCAGATTTTATGAACACACCTCAAGCAATTTGGTATTTTGCAACGCCTTGTGCATGTTATTGTTTTCCACTAAAAAGTTAAAAATAAAAATGGGAAATGCTTTCCAAAAAACCAACTTCAAATGCCACTACAAAGAGTGAAATAATTTTTATTTAAATTTTTGGTACCTACACCAATTCGAAGTCGGGCAATGTTTCATACAATCCCTAATAGTCCTTCTTACTTACTTGATGTGCGAAGAAATGACGAAATCATAGACAATCGCCCGACACTCTGTACAAGGTTTGGAATAAACACCTAACCGCAAGGTTTGGAAAAAACTCCATTTTGTTTTCATGTGTGATTTCACCCATCGCTTGATAGATGGCGCTGTCCTTCTGTGAGTTCGCTAACGAGTTCGATAGGTACCTTTCTATACGGGATTGCATGCGTGTCTATTCTGTTGACTAGGAAGAGAAACTTTCATTCTAGATTTACGCAGATTTTCTTCGGGACGGGAGTAGTAATTGCGATTCAATTTGTATAGTGATTATACTCTATGATATTTTTTCTTCGAATAACTCAGAGTTATAACAACTTACTAATTATTAACTAGTATCGATGACAGAAGTCATCGCAAGCATATTCACATATTCACACCGTTCATCACAAAAGTTTACTACGATGAAGTACACTTCGCACGTTTTTTTGCCAAATCTCGGCCACTGACCATCCACACCAAAAACTATACAGCTCCTCGGGTTAGTACAACCGAATTTGATAGGTTGTTTGCAAGTTGAGTTATTGCTCCGACTAACTTGCTTGCTTGCTTACTTGTCGACAGACTCATGTTTTTTGAGGTTTTCTCGTGACAAAGCACCAATATTGATGCGGTTTTTGCCAGTATTTGAAATTCCAAGCAAAATTTGCTATCAGCGATAGGGTTAGGGTTGTAAACAATAAATAAAACAGTTTACCTTAATAATTACTAATTATTAGCATTTATTACACTTTACAAATATCACTATTTACTAGCATACATCAACCAAACTTACAAGCTAAGTATGGATTGGTAATATAAAGAGGCTGTTATAATCTGGGTGACTAATAGTAGTTTATGGTACAAGTGAGTAATGTTGGTGATTACCGCTGAGGCGCCATTGAGACCCGAGCCGTTAGGTGAGGGTCTTAAGAAGCCGGTAATCATCAATACTCACGTGTATCATACGACGTTTTTCAACACACTTGTGAATAATATAATACTCAAAAATAATTTTATTTAGTAGATAAAATTAAAAAAAGCTGTGTGCAAGTGTGTTGAAAAAAACACTAGAATGCACTCTGGCTTTCTGGCTTTATTTACTCTCATTAAAAACAACATTTGAGACTGACGCAACTTTTAAAATTCAAAATCAATTAATGATATTCGTTTAACAAATATTGGTGCCAATAGGGTATTTTACTCAAATCAAAATAACGAAAAAGTTATGAAGTTGTGACGTCACTATCAAAATAATAGTGGTAACTGTATGTACACATTTTCGAAAAAGGGACAAAAAAAATCAAATGCTTGTAAGTATTGATTTCCGGATAAGAATTTTATTTTCAATGTATTTCTTTATGTTTGACCTGGTTTACAATAAAACAATAAAAAGTTAGTAAAATACCGTATTGATACCATTTGATTGTATAGTTCAAATCTAAAGCTAGGTAATATGCTCCAATGGTGTTTTATTATTTCTGTACAATTAAATGTATTCCATGAAATTGATTATGCCTACTACTTCGCTTTTAAAAATAATATAGATCAGCAGCAGTGATAGCTGTGGTTCTGACCTCTGCCTCTCATAAGGAGGTCACGGGTTCGAATTCTGGGCACGCACTTCTGGCTTTTCCGAGTTATGTGCGTTTTTTAGGAAACTAAATATCACTTGCTTAACGGTGAAGGAAAACATCGTGAGAAAACCTGCATGCCTGAGATTTCACAAAAATGTTCTCGAAGGTGCGTGAAGCCCGCCAACCCGCACTTGGACAGCGTGGTGGGCTATGGCCAAACCCAAACAGTCTGAGAGGAGACCTGTGCCCAGCAGTGGAACACAAAAAGGGGTTAGAGAGATAATGCCTACTACTTCGCTTAAAAAAATAATATAGTTCACATAATATAACGGAAAACCTGACTACATGTTATGTCACAACATCAAAAGGCAACAAATGAACACAACCCGCGGCCATACCTGTGAAAAAACAAAAATCATTAGCAACCACAATTCTCAAGAAAGAACTAAGAACTAATACAGAACAAACGTATGAATGACAATGAAAAATACTAAATCTACTTAGGACTATATTACTGGATCATAATGTGCTGCGATTAGTATAAGTGTAATATTATGCAGTATGTATGCATAAGTAAACAAGACTTCAGGATTTTAGAACCGATACAGACCAAAGACTCACCAACAAATCATAATATACATCAGTGGCGGTTTTGGAGGTTAGGACTAGGGCAAGCCAGATATCTTTTTTAAGGATTTCAAAATATTTTTTAATTCTTCAGTCTTCTTTCACGTCAATCTTCATTATAACCGCAATGATGTTTAGAAATCAATTGGAAATATATGTGGCTTTGAAAAAAGCCGTTTTATTACGTATGTGCGAATAAATGTGATTTTGAGAAGTGCTGATCGGAACAAACAAATATAAACAAATTATTTATATTGCAAATCGAACCTTCTATCTTTTTTTTAAAATGATTGTATTACATCCGAGTAAAAGTTTCAGTTTACTCAACAAAGGTTTTTCTATAGCAATTATGGATAGATCTGAAAGCCGCTCTTGTCCTTGTGTATTTCGCAAATAAGTATGAATGCGTTTCAGAGAGGAGAATGCACGTTCTGCGGAACAACTGGTACTTAGCTGGGATTGTAACAACTGCGCTAACTTACCTTCGCCAATTAATACTAGCACGCACGGCGCACCTATTTTTGTCACAAGTAACTTTTTCGACTAATCCTAAACTCATTTTAAGTGAATTTAAAATTTTACGGCAATAATTAACACAAAATTAACTCGACATGTACACTTTTCAAAATCACAGGTAAACACAAACTAATAAGAACTGAAGTTCGCTTTCTAAATTCCTACCTATTCAATTTCATTGCATTTCGCGCCTGCGCAAAAGCGTTTATTACTTCACTTGTACGATGTTCATGGGCCTTCCAGGATTGCCCATTCGAACAAATTAGAAAGAGAATATAAAGCCAAAAAAAGCCAGTGTGTGCGAGCGAGATATGAAACGTAACACGTCATAGTCTTAAGTCTTCCTCATTGGTCTAGTTGCCAAAATGGACGACGGCCGACGCTGACAGCTATTCGCTTGCGCTCGGTGAGGTCACTGAACCCAAAAGCGCGTAATTTTAAAATATCATTTTTTATTGTTATTGCTTGATAGAATTAAAAAAAAAAATACTTCTGACTGCTAACAAAGGAAAAAATGTCTAAAAGTTGTATTACTACTATGAGGATATTTTGATAGGGCAAGCCAGGATTTTGGGCTTGTATGGAAAAACCGCCACTGATATACATATTATGTAGTCGTAGTCGTATCTGGTTGCGTCGCTTCTTAGCGTGGTGGTCCCTCTTACGTCGTGTTGGTCGATTTGTCCGTTCTCTTGGCCTCGCTCAATTCTTGATAATCAATCCAGACCAAATACTACATACGGATCATGATGAATGTACCCACGTGTTGATTAATCACGTCGTTTCTTAGTGAGGCTCGTAGTGATCTCTCTTGCGGGACGACTTGTCCGCTCTTTTGGCCTCGCTTATGAACCGATCCAGACCAGACTCACGAACGGATCATCATGGATGTACTCACGTGGTATCTAGTCACGTCGTTTCTTAGCGTAAGGCTCGTGGTGGTCCCTCTAAGCGGGACGACTTGTCCGCTTTTTTGGCCTCGCTTAAGAACCGATCCAGGCCAGGCTCATGAACGGATCATGATGTATGTACTCACGTGGTATCTAGTCGCGTCGTTTCTTAGCGTGAGGCTCGTGGTGATCTCTCTTGCGGGACGACTTGTCCGCTCTCTTGGCCTCGCTCAAGAACCGATCCAGACCGAACGGATCGAAGTCAGCTTCGGGTTGCGTGTTTCGGGTCTGGGAAAATAGAAATCACTATATTAATCACAAATTAATCTTATGGTACTCCCTGCATAGCTTCTGAATTATTTTAGGAAATTGCTTAGCAATAACTGTTCCAAACAAAACCAACATTTTAAAATTTAGTAATACAATATATAAAACCCATGTAACTTTTTTTAATAAAGTGTAAATAGCAAAAGCAGTGATAGCTCAGTGGTTCTGACCTCTGCCTCTCATAAGAAGGTCGCAGGTTCAAATCCTGGGCACGCGCCTCTGACTTTTCCGACTTATGTGCGTTTTTAACTAAATATCACTTGCTTAACGGTGTAGGAAAACATCGTGAGGAAAACTGCACGCCTGAGAGTTCACAAAAATGTTGTGGAAGGTGTGTGAAGTCCGCCAACCCGCACTTGGCCAAACCCCTCTCAGTCTGAAAGAAAACCCGTGCCCGTGTTGAGTAAGTAGACAAGCAATACGTTCATCTGGTGAAGTGATACAAGTTAGTACTTGACTGCGATTTCACCTGATGGTAAGTGATGATGCAGCCGAAGATGTTAGCGTACTAACTTGGAAGAGGTAAGTTATGTCACTCCAACGGTTTCTACACAGCATCGTTCCGGAACGCTAAATCGCTTGGCGGCACGTCTTTGCTGGTAGGGTGGTAACTAGCCACGGCCAAAGCCTCCCACAGTCCATCCAGACCAGACCTGAGCCAAATTCCAAAATGGCCCGTGGCGGGAATCGAACCCGCAACCGGGACACTAGAATCCGAGCGTGCGTCCCCTGCGCCACGGAGGTCGTCGTATAAAGCTAGTGAGTTCTCACCGGCTCTTCTCTGGGCGTGTCCTTCTCGAAGTTAACAGGCCCCGACCGAGTGTTGGTACTGCTCGCGCCCGCAAACCCCTTGTCTGCCACAAAACTGAAACAAGATGGCGGATGTGCACTTTTCTAAAGTGGCAAAAATGGCGTACATTTGCAAATCCAAGATGGCGTATGGATCCATACACAAGTTTTTTGGGTTCCGTACCCAAAGGATAAAAACGGAACCCTATTGTTATACGAGTACTATTTCGCCGTCTGTCCGTCCGTATGTCACCAGGCTGTATCTCAAATCTGTGGGGCGGTAGATGTGCGCGCCCACCGTGTCCTGTGCGCCGCGGCTCGTCGTACACGTCGTACGAAGTGTCCACACTCACCGCTTGGTGCTGGTGACGGCGTCGAGGTCGCCGTAGTTGTCTTTGTCCGCGTTCCTGGTGGGGCGGTAGATGTGCGCGCCCACCGTGTCCTGTGCGCCACGGCTCGTCGTACACGTCGTACGAAGTGTCCACACTCACCGCTTGGTGCTGGTGACGGCGTCGAGGTCGCCGTAGTTGTCTTTGTCCGCGTTCCTGGTGGGGCGGTAGATGTGCGCGCCCACCGTGTCCTGTGCGCCACGGCTCGTCGTACACGTCGTACGAAGTGTCCACACTCACCGCTTGGTGCTGGTGACGGCGTCGAGGTCACCGTAGTTGTCTTTGTCCGCGTTCCTGGTGGGGCGGTAGATGTGCGCGCCCACCGTGTCCTGTGCGCCGCGGCTCGTCGTACACGTCGTACGAAGTGTCCACACTCACCGCTTGGTGCTGGTGACGGCGTCGAGGTCGCCGTAGTTGTCTTTGTCCGCGTTCCTGGTGGGGCGGTAGATGTGCGCGCCCACCGTGTCCTGTGCGCCACGGCTCGTCGTACACGTCGTACGAAGTGTCCACACTCACCGCTTGGTGCTGGTGACGGCGTCGAGGTCGCCGTAGTTGTCTTTGTCCGCGTTCCTGGTGGGGCGGTAGATGTGCGCGCCCACCGTGTCCTGTGCGCCACGGCTCGTCGTACACGTCGTACGAAGTGTCCACACTCACCGCTTGGTGCTGGTGACGGCGTCGAGGTCGCCGTAGTTGTCTTTGTCCGCGTTCCTGGTGGGGCGGTAGATGTGCGCGCCCACCGTGTCCTGTGCGCCGCGGCTCGTCGTACACGTCGTACGAAGTGTCCACACTCACCGCTTGGTGCTGGTGACGGCGTCGAGGTCGCCGTAGTTGTCTTTGTCCGCGTTCCTGGTGGGGCGGTAGATGTGCGCGCCCACCGTGTCCTGTGCGCCGCGGCTCGTCGTACACGTCGTACGAAGTGTCCACACTCACCGCTTGGTGCTGGTGACGGCGTCGAGGTCGCCGTAGTTGTCTTTGTCCGCGTTCCTGGTGGGGCGGTAGATGTGCGCGCCCACCGTGTCCTGTGCGCCACGGCTCGTCGTACACGTCGTACGAAGTGTCCACACTCACCGCTTGGTGCTGGTGACGGCGTCGAGGTCGCCGTAGTTGTCTTTGTCCGCGTTCCTGGTGGGGCGGTAGATGTGCGCGCCCACCGTGTCCTGTGCGCCACGGCTCGTCGTACACGTCGTACGAAGTGTCCACACTCACCGCTTGGTGCTGGTGACGGCGTCGAGGTCGCCGTAGTTGTCTTTGTCCGCGTTCCTGGTGGGGCGGTAGATGTGCGCGCCCACCGTGTCCTGTGCGCCACGGCTCGTCGTACACGTCGTACGAAGTGTCCACACTCACCGCTTGGTGCTGGTGACGGCGTCGAGGTCGCCGTAGTTGTCTTTGTCCGCGTTCCTGGTGGGGCGGTAGATGTGCGCGCCCACCGTGTCCTGTGCGCCACGGCTCGTCGTACACGTCGTACGAAGTGTCCACACTCACCGCTTGGTGCTGGTGACGGCGTCGAGGTCGCCGTAGTTGTCTTTGTCCGCGTTCCTGGTGGGGCGGTAGATGTGCGCGCCCACCGTGTCCTGTGCGCCGCGGCTCGTCGTACACGTCGTACGAAGTGTCCACACTCACCGCTTGGTGCTGGTGACGGCGTCGAGGTCGCCGTAGTTGTCTTTGTCCGCGTTCCTGGTGGGGCGGTAGATGTGCGCGCCCACCGTGTCCTGTGCGCCACGGCTCGTCGTACACGTCGTACGAAGTGTCCACACTCACCGCTTGGTGCTGGTGACGGCGTCGAGGTCGCCGTAGTTGTCTTTGTCCGCGTTCCTGGTGGGGCGGTAGATGTGCGCGCCCACCGTGTCCTGGTTGCGCCACGGCTTGTCGTACACGTTGTACGCCTCGTCGTCGCCGTAGCCTGGGTATCAAACACTGCTTTACACATAACAAACTCTAGTACAAACTAAGACACCCTACGTAAGGATAAATAGTTTTAGTTGGTTAATTTTATAAGTAATGTATTATCAGCAAACAATATTATCTCATGATTGTCCTTAGTAACATAAGGAAGATCATGTAATGGAAAAAATATAAAAAATAGAATTATAGAAGTAAAGCTGCCAAATGTAATAGAAAAATAAAGATAGGTTATTTAAATAAATGTTGTGTTGTTATTTATCTAAATATTAATAACATTAAGTGAGCAGCATTCCTGTTTATTTAAAAAGGGGTTGGCAAAATTCAAAATAAATATGAACAAAGATAAAGAATTAATTATATATACCTCGGGCGCCAGCCAACCACCCCGACAGGAAGCCGTGCCGGATAGGGAGAGAGTCGACAGTCCATTAGACCTTTAATCTCAAGGCGGGCTTTGCTGTTTGCCTTTAAGATAATCTAAATATAGAACTGTATGATAATAGAAATAGTATGGAGAATAAATAAATATTCAATTTGAAATTTACCAAATTTATTATATAAATAATTTCCACATTTCTTTACTCTTGCCTTATGTTTATATTAATTAAATTACAGTACAAATAAAAAAAGTTACTTAATTTAGTAGGTTGAAATAAGCCGAATAACAGTTTAGTAAAGGTTTATAAAATAACCTAAAAAAGGTTGCGCATATGGCTAAATTTATGTTTTAGGATGATAACTAAATGTCCAAGCCTATGTTGAGGCTATCACCTAAATGTTCGTATCACTCACCACGACAATTCACTGGTATCTTGGCTTGTGACAGCAAAATAAAGTTCAAAGTTCAAAGGTCATCGATGGAACGCAGCATCGCAGCGGAACCACCAAATTAGGGCATCACGCAGCGCAGTCCATAATCGATGTAATACGACGTCAGATTATGCGAATCTCCACGATAAACACATATTGCGCATACGTAGACCAAACCACGCGCAGTTTTAAGATTGATAAGTTGGACCCAAAAACATGTCCAACGAAACGTAATCCTAAACAGAACGTATGGAAATACGTTACGGAAAACGAATCCATATGGAAATAGCTGTAACAATAGAGAAAAATGATTTTAATTTTGCGTCCACGCAACAAGACACGTGACTAGGGAAACCAAAGGCAACTGCACTTACCGCAATTGCGCCTTTTTATATATTGGGATATACCATGTTGGCAATCTGCCTGATTAATAGGTTTTTAACATGATTCGCGATATAATATCGCTTAAAATAATAAATTTTTTCACGACGCCATTTGCTCGCCGGTGAAATCCGATAGAAAAGTGAAATGTCAAACTGGACCACAGACTACGTAAAAACTTCCGAAATTCCGTGACCACAGCATGACAGTATACTCTAACCAAAGATTATGAGATGAATTAACTCGAAAGTCGAAAATATTGCTAGTAGAAAGAGAGAAAAAGATATGTTTTATTCACATGTAACGTGAGAAAAAAAAACACGTTACATTTTTCCCCTTCCTAGGAAAAAAAAGAAAAAAATAATTTTTTTCTTTGCCCAAAATAATTACACAAGGCAAAAGCAAGAAATATTAAATTTACAACAACAGAAAAAATTTAGAGCCAAAAGTAGATTATTGAAATAGATTGATAAGCAATCTAACAAATCAAAGTTTCTATACTAAGGTTGCATAGTTTGGTATACAACTGACCAGAACACTAGGCACCAACGCCGTGAAATGGTAAACCAAACTAGCGAAGAAGAGAAGAAAACTTTTGAAGAGTGTGTGATTAGAGTTAGTATACAACTGATCAAGCCACTAAGCATTAACGCCGTGAAGTGATAAACCAACCTAACACAACACTGAGCCAAAATAAAAGAATCTAGAGTTAGTATGCAACCGATCAAAGCACTGGGCACCTTCGCCGCGCATTGACGAACTAACCTAGCTAAAGATTTTTTTGGAATGGTATGCAACCGAACAAAGCACTAAGGCACCCTCGCCGCGCAGTGTCGAACCACCCAAAATGATGCACTACAAAAGAGCGACATCGAAATCATCGTCCTGCCTAAGCAAAGACTTAGCCTACTTGTCCACATGTGTGAAACAAAGCCAAAGATGAATTATATATAATGCTTGTCCACATGTGTGAAACAAAGCACAAAATATTTACAAAATATACCTGTCCACATGTGTGAAACAAGGCACAAAATATCTATGGAATATACCTGTCCACATGTGTGAAACAAGGCACAAAATATTTACAAAACATGAACCCACATATGGTCTATACATATGTACAAGGAAAATTAAAAGACAACAAACTTGTCTTTAAACAAAATATACAATATATACAATTTGGTAATGTGGAGCATGTGCTTAACCACAACCTAAAAAATTGAATAGGATTGACAAAAGCCAAGAATCCTATGCAAAATAATATTATTAGTCCTTATTGCATTGGTATCTGTTAGGTTCTTTTCAGGTGAAATTTGAAAGTTTAATTTTACTTAAATTTTAAGAATATCTTTTATGTGGTATCTACCGGTACTATTTTTTGCTAAATCTTTTAATATATATACATTATCTGAAATTTTCTTTATGATTTTACATTTTACAAATCTAGGAGCTAATTTAGCTGAAAAGAACGAAGCAGCATTGGATTGCACAAAGTTGCGCCTCCAAACTATGTCTCCAACACAATAAGAAATGCCTTTTCTACCGAGATTATAATAATTAGCATTTCGCTTATATGATTTAGCCAAATTACTAACTGTTTTATTAAAAATATTATTTAAAGTAAGGAGTGCGTCCGAATAATCTGAACGACTACCAATGATTAACTCTGTAGGGTCAGAGATTAAATTAAATTTATGTAGGGATCCATCGAGAAAAACTTCCCTCCCAAACATAAGGAAATTAGGTGTGTATCCTGTTACTAAATTAATTGTGCCATTAATAGCTGCTTGAACATGGGGTAAATATTTAGACCACGTCCTATGATCGCTCTCAACATAACAAGCTAAACAAGTCTCAATAGTTTTGTTATAGCGTTCAACTGGGTTATTCTGCGGGGTGTATAAAGTGTTGTAAAATATTTTTGGAATTTTATATCCTTCAACAAAATGTTTAAAAGCTTTGGACGTCATCTGAACAGCATTATCTAGAATCAAGATTTTAGGGACACCGAATTTTAGAAATACCTCTTTTTGCAATAAATTGGTTATAGTTTTAGTAGTTGCTTTACGCAAAGGTAAGATCCAACAAAATTTAGAAAATACATCTACTACGGTAAGTATGTAAACATACCTGAATAAGATTTAGGTAATGGACCTACAATATCAAGAGATAACATCGTCATTGGGCGATCTACTAACTTAGGGTTTGACATAAAGCCTAAAGGAGCTGAAGTAGAATGTTTATATGCTTTACACTTGTCGCATCTATTTATATAATCCTTAACATCTTTAAACATTTTGGGCCAAAAGTAATGCATTCGCAATTTTTCTATGGTTTTATGTATACCAAAATGAACAGAATTTACATCATCATGATTATTTCTAATAGTTTCCAAAATATTTTCTCTAGGGATTACTATTTTCCAAGCTAAATTTTGATTTAGGAGAGTTTTAGGTTTAACATATTTATATAAGGTATCGTTTTCTACTTTATAAGTTTTAAACTTAGAAGGATGTTTTTGACATTCTACAAAAATTTTTGATAGATAGATAGATAGATAGATAGATAGATAGATAGATGTCATTTATTTGCATTGAATACAGTTACATGCATCCAGCCATCTCTGGCGTACAAATTTAACCTTACAACTAACAATTTATTAGAATTTCATTAATTTTACAAACTAAACAAAATCACTAAGCCCTATCTATTAACAAAAAAGTACATTAGTATTAGATATTATCTTTTGTGAGTATACCAAGGATCATGGATATCCTCAGGACATGAAACAATTTCAGAGATTTCTATACGAGATAAGGCATCAGGAACTGTATGACTACTACCTTTTTTATGAATAATATTAAATTTATACTGTGACAAACGAGTAGACCATCTAGCCAACCTACCAGAGGGGTTAGTTAAGTTCATCAACCATTTCAGACTAGCATGATCAGTGACTACGGTAAATTCAGTGCCTTCTATATAGGGTCTAAAATGTTCAACGGACAACAAAACACTTAGAAGTTCCCTTTCGGTAACGCTGTAATTTTTTTCATTTTTGGACAATAATTTAGAAAAATAAGCAATAGGATGGGGTTTTCCAGAATCATCATCTTGCATGAGTACACTTCCTATAGCAAATCCGCTTGAATCACAATGTATAGAGAAAGGTTTTTCAAAATTGGGGCATTGTAATACTGGTGCAGAAATTAAAGCGTTCTTTAAGTAATTAAAAGATTGCTCAGCATCATTATTCCATTCAAATTTAGTTTTTATATTCCTTTTTCCATGAGTTAATCTAGTCAACGGTGCAACATAATGAGAGAAATTTTGAATAAATCGACGGTAATAGGAACACATACCAATAAAGCTTCTAACATTTTTAATAGACTTAGGTCGAGGATAATTTTTTATAACTTCTAATTTATCAGGATCAGTGTGTAAACCATCTTTATCAACAACATACCCTAGATATTTTAATTTTCCTTTACAAAATTCAGATTTACTTAAGTTAATTGTGAGTCCAGAATCTTTTAATCTTTGATAAACTTTATCCAAAAGAGCTAAATGACTTTCAAAATCTTTTGAAACTAAGATAATATCATCTAAGTAACAGAACAGGTTGTTATCAAATTCTGGTCCAAATAAACGATCAGAAAGTCTTTGTAATTCAGCGGGTGCATTTGTCACACCAAATGGCATCCTCACGAATTCAAATAGACCACGACCTGGGACTACAAACGCTGTCTTTTCCCTAGAAGATTCTTCTAACATGATTTGATAAAAAGCCTTAGAGAGATCTATAGAACTAAGAAATTTAGCATCCCTAAGGTTTACTAATATTCTAGATATGTAGGGTAAGGGGTAAGAATCTCTAATAGTAACTGAATTTAATTTTCTTGAATCCAAACAAACTCTGAGACTTCCATCTTTTTTAGTCACCATAACCAACGGACTACTCCATGGAGATCTCGAGGGTTGAATAATACCTTCTGCCAACATTTTATCAATTTCTGAATTTAAAGCTTTTAACTTAGCAGGGCTTAATGAATAATAACGTTGTTTAATGGGTTCACCAATGGTTACAATTTTATGTTGAACTAAATCTGTTTTTCCTAAACCTTTTTTTTCATAAGAAATATCTTCAAAAGATTGAACTATCTTGTTTAATTTAAGTTTCTCATCAGAAGATAAACTAGATGCCGGTATAATAGATGAAATTTCAAAAGGAGAATTATTTTCTATAGAATTAATAATAGAAACTTCTTTTTTTAATTTCGATAAAATGTCAAAGGTAATCCAAAAATCTATGCCAAGAATGACATCACTAGTAAACGAAGGAATGACTGCGAATTTACACTGTCTAATTCTTTTAGCACATCTAATAGGCAACTCCATACAACCAATTACTTTTTGATGCTTTCCATCAGCTGTAGCAGCAGAGAACGATGAAGGAGTCATAACAAATCCCATTTTTTGAAACAGTAAGTGAGAATTATTACCTAGAACCGAAATTTGAGCTCCGCTATCGGCCAAACCTAAGAATTCACGGCCTCTCACAGTAAATGCCATGTAAGGACGATTATCAGAATCCTTAAATTTCAATAATGAAGCTACTTGAGTTATTAAATTAGAATTATGGTTATTTAAATTTGATGAATGGATACCAAAACGTTCAAGATCATTGTCTGTCGTCGTGTACCGATCATTTTCTATACAAAATTGGTCACGGCGACACCTAACTAGTTTTTTGGCTGTTTCTCAGGAAAAGAAATGGCCTCTTTAGGTGGGTTACATTTAGGACAATTCTTGGTAGTCACATCTGGATATTTACACTGGAAACAAAGCTTTCCGGGATAAACAGGACAATTTAAAAACAAGTGATCATCACCATTACATTTCCTACATAATATAATCTTCTGATTTTCGAAAACTTTATGATTAATTTTTTTATTACTATTAGAAGGTGCACTAACTTCTTTTTTTACACTTGTAGAAGCAGAACTATTATCATATGAAGATTTAAAATTGCTTTTATAAGATTCTATTTCTTTACCTAATTGAATTAACTCATTTAATGACAAAATTCCTCGTCCGATCAAGTGGTAAGAAAACTGGGGTAGCATATTATGTTTAGCAATATCTAACAAGGTGGACTCTAATAAGGGGTTTGGTAATTTAGCAGACATATCCATTAATTCAACTATAAAGTCAGATAAACTTTCAGATTGTTTTTGTCTACGGGTTCTAATTTGGTACTCTAAGTGATAATTAAAATCTCTGGGAGTAAAGTGATCCAAAAATTCAAGCTTAAAATGCGACCAATTATTCAAATAATTCCTTTTAGCACGAAACCATTTAAGAGCAATGTCTGACAACAAAACAGGTAATGCCAGGAAACACTGATCATCCGTAAAACCTTTCACTGGTTTTAACTCTTCCAAACGGGTTAAGAACTCTAGTGGACAAGTCTTTCCATTAAATGTCAAATTAAGTTTAGAAAAATCAAAACGTTTGTTTACATAGTAATTACTTATAGTCTGATGTGATAAGTTAGTATGATCACCCTTCGATATGTTTGAAGTATCTTGGTTTGAAGTATCTTGATCAATAGTGATCATATTATCTGTGTCAACAAACGGTATGGAAGTATCTTCCAATTTTTCAGCCATTTTACCAATACTATACACTATACAACCTTAGAACAAACCAAGCTTAGCTAATATAAAAGAGAACTTAATAGGCTATGTTAAGATAATATGTTAAGATAAAAATCTTAATATCTAATACAATTTAACTTTCATATTATATTATAATGTAACAGGATTACAAAACACCTTAAAATTACAATATTATATTATAAAAAGGACAAGACAAGAAAGAGGAAACAAAATATTTATTCTCCAATACTAAAATGAACAATAAGGTTTAATTACCTATGCAATATGTAAGACAAACAGGTCCAAAACAATCATGTACAAAACAATCAGGTCCAAAACAATCATGTCCAAAAAAATCAGGTCCAAAACAATCAGGTCCAAAACAATCATGTCCCTGTTCAACGGGCTGCCAAATGTCATAAAAAAAATATAAAATAGCATTAAAGATAATAGAAATAATAAAGATAGTTTATTTAAAATAAATGTTGTGTTGTTATTTATCTAAATATTAATAACATTAAGTGAGCAGCATTCCTGTTTATTTAAAAAGGGGTTGGCAAAATTCAAAATAAATATGAACAAAGATAAAGAATTAATTATATATACCTCGGGCGCCAGCCAACCACCCCGACAGGAAGCCGTGCCGGATAGGGAGAGAGTCGACAGTCCATTAGACCTTTAATCTCAAGGCGGGCTTTGCTGTTTGCCTTTAAGATAATCTAAATATAGAACTGTATGATAATAGAAATAGTATGGAGAATAAATAAATATTCAATTTGAAATTTACCAAATTTATTATATAAATAATTTCCACATTTCTTTACTCTTGCCTTATGTTTATATTAATTAAATTACAGTACAAATAAAAAAAGTTACTTAATTTAGTAGGTTGAAATAAGCCGAATAACAGTTTAGTAAAGGTTTATAAAATAACCTAAAAAAGGTTGCGCATATGGCTAAATTTATGTTTTAGGATGATAACTAAATGTCCAAGCCTATGTTGAGGCTATCACCTAAATGTTCGTATCACTCACCACGACAATTCACTGGTATCTTGGCTTGTGACAGCAAAATAAAGTTCAAAGTTCAAAGGTCATCGATGGAACGCAGCATCGCAGCGGAACCACCAAATTAGGGCATCACGCAGCGCAGTCCATAATCGATGTAATACGACGTCAGATTATGCGAATCTCCACGATAAACACATATTGCGCATACGTAGACCAAACCACGCGCAGTTTTAAGATTGATAAGTTGGACCCAAAAACATGTCCAACGAAACGTAATCCTAAACAGAACGTATGGAAATACGTTACGGAAAACGAATCCATATGGAAATAGCTGTAACAATAGAGAAAAATGATTTTAATTTTGCGTCCACGCAACAAGACACGTGACTAGGGAAACCAAAGGCAACTGCACTTACCGCAATTGCGCCTTTTTATATATTGGGATATACCATGTTGGCAATCTGCCTGATTAATAGGTTTTTAACATGATTCGCGATATAATATCGCTTAAAATAATAAATTTTTTCACGACGCCATTTGCTCGCCGGTGAAATCCGATAGAAAAGTGAAATGTCAAACTGGACCACAGACTACGTAAAAACTTCCGAAATTCCGTGACCACAGCATGACAGTATACTCTAACCAAAGATTATGAGATGAATTAACTCGAAAGTCGAAAATATTGCTAGTAGAAAGAGAGAAAAAGATATGTTTTATTCACATGTAACGTGAGAAAAAAAAACACGTTACAATCATTGATGTACAATTGGAATAGGAATGGTCCTAATATGGACCCTTGAGGAACTCCCTTTTTACACTCGACCCACAGGATTGCTTTCCATTAACTTCTACTTTTTGAATCCGATCACTTAAATAGGAGCTCATCAACTCTAGAGCTGCACCTTTGATACCACAGTGGAGTAGTTTACTGACCAATATTTCGTGCTGAACACAATCAAACGCCTTAGATAAATCACCGAATACACCAAGCGGTGAAGCACTGAAGAAAGTATAAGATGCTCACCGCTGTCCATCCCTCGGCTGTTGTTAAACAGGCGCTGATCGAACATCCCCTCCCCGCCCTGGTTGGTCTTCGCGGGCAGCCCCAGAGCGATCTGCTCCGATATATCGCGCTCCCTTTCCTTCACCAGCTTGGACCTAAGATAGAAAAATATATAGGTTTAGTTACGACTTACATAGTACACGATCGATTGGTTGGACCCGTAATAAAAAAATCGCTGCAAAATGAAATCTGAAGTTTTTTTACATTCCACAAGTAAAGACTTGATTGGGATCTCACCTCAAACTTGGTGGAAATGGTATGTAAACTCAACCTTAAGGCAAAATTAACGAGTCTGCCCACGAAACTTAACACCTCATCCTCTGGGTGACGGATACCTGGTGTACAAAGATTACCTCTTGTCCGGTGCGGCGCGCGCCAGGTTCCGGTCGCGTTGTCGCTCGCGGTGCCTCTCCGAGCGCAGTCGCTCGCGCTCCGCCGCCGACAGCTCGCCCTCCGCCACCGGGCCGGCGCCCTCCTCGCCCGGCACCTCGTCCTCGGGGTGGCGGATACCTGGTGGACACACGACACTAATTAAAAAAAAAATATATGCAAACAACTCTTCTTACAACTACATTTTTAGATGAACTTACGCAGTTCACGCACCATGATACGTATGATTCTTATAAAATCTCCGTGGTTGAGTGGTTCGCGTGCCGGTTTTCAAGGCGCCGCCATCTCTGAGGTTCCGGGTTCGATCCCCGGTCGGGGCAATGTAGAAAAATAAGTTTTCTACATTGTCTCGGGTCTGGGTGTTGTGATACCTTCATTGTTTCTGATTTCCATAACACAAGTGCATAAGCTAGTACTTACTATGGGATCGGAGCAATGTATGTGATGTTGTCCTCTATATATTTATATTTATTTATTTATTTAAAAATGCTACTTGTACCTGGACTATTACCATATCCCTGGCCTACTGTTCCAACACTCTTTCTCCTTCTCTCTCTGCACCAGTCTCCTCTCCAGCTGGGCCCTCGCCTGCACCACCTCTCTCACCTCGCTATCCACTATGAACAGAGTGTATACATGTACTCACCAGCTCGATGGTCCCTGGCCCGCTGCGCCAGCATCCTCAGATGCTCCTCCTTCTTCTCCTTCTCTCTCTGCGCCAGTCTCCTCTCCAGCTGAGCCCTCGCCTCTACCGCCTCTCGCGCCTTCCTGTCCGCTATGTACAGGGCTTCGGCAAGTTTGGAGAAGTTCTCGTTTATGTGCACTTGCTGTAAACCTCTGCCGTCAGCGGCCAGGCGCTTGTCTAGAGGTATTGTGTATCCTGGAAAAAAGGTTAATACGATGCTTTACTCCAAATTCCATTGCTGATATTTAACAAAATTATACATATATTTGTGGTGAGAAACGCTCAACTGTAGATCAGGATTCAGATCCTGAAAGCCATACCGGGTCTCCAATCAGGCCAGTACATAGTATTGACAGGTCCTCAAATGTAGATCATACCCGGACCTCATATCCTGGGTATAACCTCCAGGTTTCAGGAATTCTTAAAACAAGCCTGGAGTTTTGAACGTTTGAAATTGGAGAGCACATTAAGCCCTTTCTCTGGTCACAAAGGGAACACGATTACCCTTAGCATTCTTCCAGTGCGAGACGCACGGGGGCACCTTCCAGTCGCGCTGCTGCTTGACGGACACGCGGCGCGGCGGCGAGTGCAGCACGGGCGCGGGCGGCGACGGCACCGCGCGCAGGATTTTGGGGTTGATCTGGTCTCTCTTGTTATATTGTGAACATGATTACCCTTAGCGTTCTTCCAGTGCGAGACGCACGGGGGCACCTTCCAGTCGCGCTGCTGCTTGACGGACACGCGGCGCGGCGGCGAGTGCAGCACGGGCGCGGGCGGCGACGGCACCGCGCGCAGGATCTTGGGGTTGATCTGGTCTCTCTCGTTATATTGTGAACATGATTACCCTTAGCGTTCTTCCAGTGCGAGACGCACGGGGGCACCTTCCAGTCGCGCTGCTGCTTGACGGACACGCGGCGCGGCGGCGAGTGCAGCACGGGCGCGGGCGGCGACGGCACCGCGCGCAGGATCTTGGGGTTGATCTGGTCTCTCTCGTTATATTGTGAACATGATTACCCTTAGCGTTCTTCCAGTGCGAGACGCACGGGGGCACCTTCCAGTCGCGCTGCTGCTTGACGGACACGCGGCGCGGCGGCGAGTGCAGCACGGGCGCGGGCGGCGACGGCACCGCGCGCAGGATCTTGGGGTTGATCTGGTCTCTCTCGTTATATTGTGAACATGATTACCCTTAGCGTTCTTCCAGTGCGAGACGCACGGGGGCACCTTCCAGTCGCGCTGCTGCTTGACGGACACGCGGCGCGGCGGCGAGTGCAGCACGGGCGCGGGCGGCGACGGCGCCGCGCGCGGGATCTTGCGGTTGATCTGGTCTCTCTGGTTATATTGTGAACACGATTACCCTTAGCGTTCTTCCAGTGCGAGACGCACGGGGGCACCTTCCAGTCGCGCTGCTGCTTGACGGACACGCGGCGCGGCGGCGAGTGCAGCACGGGCGCGGGCGGCGACGGCGCCGCGCGCGGGATCTTGCGGTTGATCTGGAAGCGCGGGGGCTCCATGGGGTCCGACTGCGCCTCCACCATACTGCACACAGATAATGAGATTTTACAGTCAACACTTTAATCCACAAAGCTAACATTAAAAGAAAGAAAAGAAAGAAAGAAAAAACATTTATTTCCAAATTGTGCCACACATAACAAGCATACAGTATACAGTGTGTAACAAAAACCCTGTTGGCCCTTTCGGGTACCTATACATAATCATGTAGGTGAACCATTAATGAACATCTTATTTAAAAAATCATGTACTGGTTCATGTTAAGGCTCATAGTCAAAATAGCTAATAAAATAGACACATACAAAAAATGTTTAATACATCTGATAGTACCTCCAATTCAAAGGGGTGACGCAGCGCGGCGGCGGCGGCATCCTTTGACCCAGTCAACCGCGCCGTCTACTATCCTTTGTATTTACAAAATGCCGCCCGCCGAGTGACCAGTAGCTCGCGGATTTTACTTTGGAACTTTCGCTCTATTTCTTGTCGCCCTAGAGTTTGCAGGGGTCAGAAATCATTTTCATTTTACAAATTATAATGATTTAATATTTAATTTGAATAATTTAATTTATCAGTTTTTTCAAATGAGTTGATTTTTTATGTAAGAATATCGATTCTACTAACGCAGCTCACGGGAACCACAGGGTTTTTGTTACACAGTGTATATACCTATCACGCATGGCACAACCCGAAAAATGGTCCAGGCTCAGCATAATACTGTATATCTAGTGCAAGCACAAAAACATACAGCGCTGATTTTCAGCCGGAACCGTAATTCAGGTGACGCCACGGAAACTACATGGATGTAAACTATAGGAAGCTTATATACTATGGTATAAATAGAAAATTAAAACACTAAACTTCTACAAAAAGCGACTAAAAAGTATTATTACTACATTACTTAGATTAGTACATTAGTGCTAATCTAAGGCTAAGTTAGTGGGTATACGTTATGACAGCATCCTTTTATGGATTTTTTGAGACACCCCAAGCGCAAGATAACAGCATACAGGTATCAGAGGTAGGGAATAATAAGACAAACATCACAAGCAGGAATGTGTGTGGCCTTCACCACTTTTTAAATGAACAGAGGCCGTACCACCATCTCTTATAGCAGTATTATTGTAATATTGTTTTAAAATTTTCATACTGACATTGTATGAAAATGGTGGTAAGTGCAGCTTCTCGTGTGACGCGACACAGCAACCACATGGTCCCTGTTACCTTCGTATTTTCCATGTTACAAGGAAGAGAGACTCACCGAATCACTCTCTGCTTGGCCCCGGAGTTGAACGCGCCGCCCTGCTGCGCGGGCGTGTACCGGATGTACTGCGCAGGCGCCTGGGAAACGAGTGCACTATCACAGCCCGACGTAGTAACATATCGTGTAAATTGTTAAGTGGATATATTAAATTTAATTTTCTCTTTCTCACCCTCACAAATACGAGTGAGTAGATGCGACATGCAGCATTGTAAAGGATAAAACAGGAAAACAACTGATTCCTAAAGAATAAGGTATCAAAAATGCGTTCTGCGTTTTTGAATATTATTATTACCAACTAAAACAAAAATTACAATTACGAGTACATCCATTCTAGTTTCCTATAAAAATGAAGATTTTGGAGCAACTTTTGGGAGAAATTTGTATCAAGAAAATTTTATCCAATCGTGTTTCTGCTTTACAATGAATTTATATTTTAACTCACAGCTTTGGGAGCAGCTTTAACGGGCAGGGCAGCTGATATTTTGGCGTTGGTGAGTTTTTCTAGAGCCTGTTTGGTCTTCTCAGTGATATCCTGGATGTCATCTTCCGTTGGCTTCTGTAGAGTTGCATCGTCTTCTGCCAAGACCTCGGACGGCAGCAGGTCCGTTAGTTTTGAATAGATTATCTGGAAAAAGAAATTTTATCAGTATTATTATTTGATAACTATAGCAAACTTCCAACCCAGGATTCATGAGGATTTTTCCCCCTCTAATTACGGAAAAAACCTATAAAATACTTCCTTAAAAGAGCTTTACAAAGTTGTTTTAAGTTATTAACCAAAAATTGGTCAAGTGCAAGCCGGGTTAGTGCACTGGGGGTTCCGTACCATCAAAACCAAATATATGCAAAATAATCACATGTATATAAATTTTCATCCTTTGGTAACCAAACACTACAAAAAAAATTAACAAGGACGCTACGGTCAAAACCTAGCAAAACCATAAAACAAACATAGACATTGAGAGACAATATTATACTCACTTTATCTGCACTATGTCCTTGTCTAGCTATGGCCGAGTACTTAACTCTGCCTGATTCGTCCAGCTGTACAGCCAGTGCGTTGGAGGTGCTCTCCTTCCCCCGGGCCCCCATGCCCAGGGGGTATTGAGCCACGTGGATCTCCGGGAAGGCGCCCCCATCTGTTACAGAACACACACTCTAATAACTATTGCACCTATTGGGATCCTTGTTCAAACTAGCACACTACCTTTTATTACTAGTTACTCTCAATTATCATTGGATACCCAACCTCCTATGGAGGGGTTTATGTCATAATATGGAATATTTCCCAACTAAAGTCCTTCATTAAAATCTTTGCAGTAGCTATCTCCTGTGCATAGTGGGAGGCTTTAGGATTTAACTATTATGTGGTAACTATATTACCATATAGTTGTGGATGATATTACCAGAGAGCCACACATTAGAGAAATAAAACACACAGTAGCCACACATTAGAGAAATAAAAACTCTATGAGTGTTCTGCATCCACTTCATCATCACAATATTTACATGAAATAAAACTTAATATTGTTGGTAAATTAAAAGTAATAAATAAACGGTAGCAGCCTGGGTTGCTGCCTTCTGAGTTCGAACATCTTCGATCTTCCGTCAACCGGTGCAGTATTCCCAGCCAAGCTACCACATATTTGGTTGTATGTAATTTAAACATAAGCATTTCTCATAATATACCTCCAAAATCTTCCTCCGTCCGTGGCACCCATCCCTTTCTTTGACCATACGGTGGAACGCTAGTCTGGGACACCACTAGCGCGCTGCCCACGCGCTTCGCCCTCTGCTCATCGTCACGATCCCATACTTGCTGTACGGGAGCTGGCAGTAAGCTGGAATTAAAAGAAAATGGATGAAAAATTGGCCGAGAGTTACAGGTTATAGGGAGAATAAAAACTTGAATCAAACTTACTTTTAGAATTTAGCAATATTTGTCAATACAGTGTTAAAAAGATATATTTTAAAAGTTAAGTATTTAACAGTTTGGATTTTCTGTTACAATACAAACAAATCTAATAAAGACCCAAAACCAAAACACACTTTTGGTTTGCCTTAGATAATATTGGGAATGCCAGAAGCCAAGTTTCGTATTAACATTATAAGTTAGTAAGTTGAATTGATTCAAAGTCTTCAAATTCTATACAATAATATTACTTTATTGAAATTGAAATAAATAAAGAGAAAACGCACCTCGACAACGACGCCATTTTGTTTGATGACAGGTGGATGACAGTTTATTAGCATATGGTTTATTAGTTTAACCACAGAGTACTTCTTTTTTTTTTTTTTTTTCTTCTCTTTGGCTTTACACAGATAAGCCAATGTCAGGTTATAGGATACCTAATAAAAGTTAGGGAAACTATATTTATTTTTAAGAAATCAAGCAGGATTCAAATTAGAATTCCAAAGGAAAAGGATAGGGTTTTTTTTTAAATATATATACAAATATTATTTACAACTTTTTTACATATATACATACAATATAGCGTAGACAGAGAAATCGTTGTAATAATATGTGTAAGTTTATAAAAGTGTTCAAAACCTAATTTAACTTGAATCGGACATAACATAATCGTAAAAACTGAATTATAAAGTAATACGATAGCTAACTGTTGGTCCGCTGTCAAACTTTGTTTAGCAAAGTAGTGTGACTAAAACATAAAAAACGTGACACGCTACGTGAAACAAAAGATCTTATCGTTCTATTTCTTTTCTTTACACGACATCGGCGTAAGTTGCTCTTTGTCTTGTGTGAATGAAACATAAGATAACAATTTGTCTATAGCTTTTCTCTGTCTACGCAATATAGAGTACTTCTTCTAAAGAGAGTTTGACTCACAGATTACAGACCACAAAACTTTGAGTACTGAGTTGAACTTGAGTTGCACTGAGATGTCAAAACTATGGAGACGAAATTTATTCATTCCAGCTTACTGCTTACTAGCTTAGCCTTGCGTGACATGCGACACCATTATGAGCGCCAAGATTTAATGTCAAACAGTACTGAGTTTCTAGCCTAGGTGATGCCATCTTATACGCCACTTGACGCTTAATTTTGTAGACGGGCCAAGTCCATATTATTTCCTACGTCTTTGAGGTACAGTGTGGGCTATGAGAAGGAAAGAGGTTTTGTGGTGGGCTATGAGAAGGAAGAGAGTGCCTGAAAAGTATGTGAATCTTGTGAAAGCTATGTATGTAGAAGCGAGTACGAGCGTCCGATCAGAAGCTGGCGTAACGGACAAGTTTAATGTCAAAGTAGGCTTACACCAGGGGTCAGCTTTAAGCCCCTATTTATTTCTGCTTGTAATGGATGCATTGACAGCTGACATCCAAGAGCAGGCACCTTGGTGTATGCTGTTTGCCGATGACATTGTGCTTGTTGGAGAAGAGGCGTCCGAGGTCCAGAGCAGACTAAGAAAATGGCAGGAGAAATTAGAGAGCGCTGGCCTAAGGATCAGCCAAACAAAAACTGAACATCTCTTTTGTGATTTTGGTGGTACCGCCAACTTCTCCAAAATTGCATTAGATGGTGAACCCCTGCCTGTCTGTTCCGACTTTCGGTACCTCGGTTCGCTCTTCCAACGCGATGGCAATATTGACCGAGATATAAACAATAGAATGAATGCAGGATGGATGAAATGGCGACAGGTCTCAGGTGTTATATGTGATCCAGGAATGGGAAAAATCTTTAAGACGGTCCACGGTTCCCAACTTAGAGGTTTTCCCCCTAAATTTAGGGGGTAAATAAGTCAGATGGGATTTTTTTAGGGGCATTATATTTTCAGGGGTTTTTTTAGGGAATTTTTTTCAATCTAGCGGAATGTATTTTAATTGTTGACCAGTATGATAAGGAGCACACCACGGATGTGCCCGCGAAATTCAAATTTTTCGTGGTTTTTCGCGATTTTTAAGCTAATAAGACATAATAGGCTTATAACTGTCAAATTGCGATAATCCCAATATCTTCTTCACGTGTTTATATAAAAATCTCTGCTCGAAAGTGTCGAGTTAAAGAAATTAGTCCGAGATTTGCGAGTTACTCACATAAAACTCGATACTCGGACTAATATCCTAGGATACACATTTTTATGCAAATATTTTGATATAATTATGTAAAGATGATACTGCCATTCTCGCAAATTGATTGCCATAAGCCTATCATGTCTAATTAGCGTACAAATTGCAAAAAACCATGAAAATTTTGAATTTCGCGGGCAGACCCGTTGAGTTCACGTTAAGGAGTTGAAGTAACAAATGGCACCATAGACTTAAAGTCCAGCGTCCACTGGTGGTTACGTTGTCTATGCATAATGGCAAAATCACTGATCTGTACCTCTATCTTCTATTTATATGTCTATGGGAAAAATGCGCTAGAGAGTAGGTATGGTGTTCTGTGTTGTAACTAGTATAGTTACGTACCAGGTCTGTGGTTCTGTGTTTTACTTCAAGGACCTACTTGTTTAGTATTTTAAACTTTATTTTTAGGGTTCCATACCAAAATGGTAAAAATGGAACCCTTATGGTGAGACTTTCTCCGTCCGTCCGTCCGTTTGTCACACTCGATTATTTCAGTAACTACATATTACAGCTATTGACCTGAAATTTGGAATAGTTGTGGGTAATTGCGGCGCGACGTTATTGCAATCATAAAAAATTGAAAATCTTATTTATTTTTATTTCAAAAGGGGGGAAAACCGGGTCGTCAAAATTTCAAAATGAGATAACAATATTGAGTTGGGTATCATATGAAAGGGCGTTACTTGTGTATTCTAAAACCGATTTTTATTTATTTTTATGCCTGATAGTTTTCGATTTATTGGGCAAACTGTCGAAAAAAATATCGTTTCCCCCCTTATCTCCGAAGTTTACCATCTGGTTCTTATATAAAAAATAAAAAATATCACAAAATTTTGTTTTTTTATTTATTATTGTTATTTTATTTATTAAAACTTTTAGGGGGATTTTTAAGTAATTGTTGTGATTTTAGGGGTTTTTGACTTAGCTTTAGGGGGATATATTTTTGAGAGTTGGTAACACTGAGACGGTCATCAGACCTGTCGTTTTGTATGGATCAGAGTGTTGGGCGGTAAAAAGGACAGATGAAAGAAGAGTGCATGCGACCGAAATGCGAATGTTGAGATGGATGTGTGGGGTGACGAGAATGGATAGGATAAGGAACGAGTACATAAGGGGAAGTTTAAAAGTTGCGCCCGTAACAGAAAAAATGAGGAGTAAAAGGTTAGCGTGGTATGGGCATGTTATGCGGAGGGATGAAAATCATGTTACTAAAAGAACGATGAATATGCTTGTGCAGGGGCGAAAAAGTAAAGGAAGACCGAAAAAGAGGTGGATGGATTGCGTGAAAGAAGATATGCGTGTGAAAGGAGTGGATTGTGAGTTGACGGCTGACAGGAGCGAATGGAAGAAGAAGTCATGTTGTGCCGACCCCACATAATGTGGGAAAAGGGCAGGAAGAAGAAGAGTCTGAGGTACAGTGACAACCTCGTGACAACAACGCGAAGTTTGGCATTTGAAAATGACATTTCACCTGATTGGTTGCCTTCCATAGCGTTCAAAAATACAAATCACAGACCACAAAAAGATGTAAAATGTAAATAATAAATTCCCACTAAAAAATAACTAAAATTTTTTAGTATATTTGAAGAAAAAAATATACGACAATCCACTTAAATATCACAAAGATATAATTTAAATAATCCATTTAAATCCAGTGCTTGTATCGAAATGAAAAGTTGTTTGTAAAAAGTGGTGGAAATCTGACAGATTCGTATATAAATGAACTAGACTGCGAACGTCTCCCTTTTATAACCTCAAAAATGCGCGAGAAGTATAACAGAGCTTTGGCGAAGTGAGCTTATTTTTATTAAAAAATCAGTGTTATAGTGAACCAATTGTGACTATGCCGTCGAAGAAGAGAAAGTACAATGCGAGGTTCCCCGCCGTAAGTTTAGTTCGGCCGAAAACCGCGAAATTGGACGAGAAATTGGGTGTTGTTTTTGTGGTTTCTACGCGTTTGGTCATTTGACGACATTGTTTGCTTTTAGGGGCGAATCAAGAAGATTATGCAGACGGACGAGGAAGTTGGGAAGGTCGCTCAAGCAGTCCCGATCATAATCTATATCCTTTTTAATAAAATCGTAATTTATTCGGTCGACTGAACTAAACAAACAGTCCTCTTACCAATAAACCCAATTGATGTCATTATTTTGAATACTCAATGTATTTTTGTCCGTCCTTAGTATTTTTCCACTTTAACAACGCAATTTGTTTGTGTATTTTGTCTGTTGTGGTGAAACTATTTGCATAAATGGCTAATATGTTTATTTAAGAAAAGTAATACAACAGGTTTTAAATACTTTGAGTACAATATTTGTTTGTGTAGTGTGGAAATGGTATACAACTGTTCTTTTCTTATAGTATAAGTAGGTAAAGGATTAAATATATTCACATATATGCATATGCAAATGCATATATAAAAACTAAAGGTGACTAATTGCCTGGTTCATCGATGCATACCTGAAATCATTATGAAATGGGGTTGAAATCTGCAGCACCTAGATTTTGTAAGTAAAGCATATTCACCGTAATTGTAATTTTTCCTGCTGATTTTTTAGCTGATTTAGGTCAGCCAATCAGGGGCAGAATTCGCTAACGATTACGATTAAATACATTTATTTAAGCAATCAGATTCCTGATCTAATAAGAAAATATATTTTATGATTGAGTCCCTCGACAGGCATACTCACAGTGCCTCCATTTTTGTCATATTCTTAGTTTTATTTCTTGTCCATTATGCTTATTTTGGCAGAGAGGTGTGCTCCATAGACAATTAATATCATCAACACTCTAGGTCTATTTCAGCTTTTAAGGTGTTTCGGCCCTACTAGCCTTTTTTTTTTTTGTAAATAGGCTTGCGCTTGACGACAATCATGCTTGATGGAAAGCAATGATGAAGTCTAGGTTGGAGCGCGCTTGCCTAGAAAATGCCTATTCACTCTTCTCTTGAAGGCACCCAGATTATACTTGGCTGGAAACACGGAGGCTGAAAGGGCGTTCCATACCTTAGCGGTTCGTATCAGAAACGTGGAAGAAAAACGTTTCGTGCGAGTTTGTTGGATGTCAACCACATAAGGATGCCACCCCTCTCGGCGTCTTGCAGTCCTATAGTAGAAAGGTGAAGGAGGTACAAGGTTATGTAGTTCCTGAGCACACTCACCAAAGTATATCCTGTAAAAAACCGCTAAACAGGCAACATTGCGACGGTGTTGTAAGCTGAGCAATTTTACCTGCGTTAGCGATTCCTAGCCTTCCAAAATCGCGCGAATTTTATTTAGTTTTTTTGCAAATATTAGACTAACTACACATTGTAGTTAGTAAAAACTCTGCTTGAAAAATCCCATTCACTTGATATTGGTTTTTGAAAGAATATTTTTTGCAGTTTCCCAAATTTGGAGCTATCGGGAAACAATAAGAATTAAATGCATATTATTGAGCAAAGTTTTTATCATAAACATATAGATGCATAAATATAAGCTGCAGTGAAAGAGAGAATGGACCTAACACTGTTGTTCATAGTAAGGTGTTTACGTTTTCATCAAAGAAGATTCATACCATTCAACAGTACACCAGGTTAATCAGGTACCTACTAGTAACCTGTTCACAACCATCGTGAGTTGGCACTTTTTCAGAGAAGTTCACATTAAAAAGGTCTCTGCTCTACAGTAGAGAATAACTGAGTGTGATCAATGACGAAATACGCTACACTAAGAGGATGGCAAATATGTGACATATGTCTCAAAAATTTCTCAAATATGGCGTCGTTATTGCACGCAAAATATCGTTATCGCACGCAAAATATCGGTACCGCTAACAGCACATAATGTTGTATGCTTACATTAGCACCATTTAAGAGATTTGACAAAATAAAAATGATGCTTCAGGGCGGAGCCAAAAATACATGGGTGACATCACCAAGTCCTGATCCTTTATAAGTTTAATCAACAAGTGCGATACAATAAAAACAAAATGAAAAACCATTCAATGGTAACTTAACTCGATGACTTTTACCACAACACCTCGCACGCTGGAGCTGTTTGTGAAGTCTCTGCTGAGCAAGGCCCTGCAAGTGACGCTGCACAGGAACGCCAAGACCCTCAGCCCCTCGCACGTCAAGCAGTGCATCCTGGCAGAGTCAAGGTTCGACTTCCTCAGAGACCTGGTTAGTACTCATACTTGTTTTCATTGTAGATTCAAGTTTCCCCTGGTTCCCCCTTTTTAAAAAATAAATAAAAACTTACTTTATTGTTATAGTGCATAGTCACACACTAGGTATATTGATTGTAGATTCAAGTTCCCCCTGGTTCCCCCTTTTTAAAAAACAAATAAAAACTTACTTTATTGTTATAGTGTATAGTCACACACTAGGTATATTGATTGTAGATTCAAGTTCCCCCTGGTTCCCATGTGTATCGAAATTATCGTACCAACAGTATTTGCTACCATAGCTCAGTTGGAAGAGCGTCCACTCGCGACAGGTGGTGGTCACAGGTTCGAATCCCGTTGGCAGCGTTAATTTTGATACACTTTTCATTTATAAATAAAAACTATTTTCATTTTTTTGTGATTGCAGTAACGGTGAGCCAGATATAACTACCTATTCCAAATTTCATGTCGATACAGTACGCGCGGCGAGAGTTTGGCTTTGACCTTCGGGTGGAGGGGATTACTGCGCATGGGTACTGTCACGCGCGTGCCATCAGCCAATCAGATCACCGCGTCAATCAATCAGCGCCAATCAGAGCACCGCGTGCGCCTACACCCCGCTAAATTGCCCGTTGATACCCAATTTCTGATTTCTGCGCAATAACGGTCAAAGCCAAACTTTCGTCGCGCGTACTGTACCTTGAAATAAAGGGTTGTAAGTCGTGACAGACAGACAGATAGATAGACAACAAAGTGATCTTATAAGTGTTTCACTGTATTTTCTTTTGAGGTATGGAATCCTAAAAGTTGTCTCTTCACTCATGTAATTTGTTTCCAGGTGAAAAACATCCCCGATGTCACTGCAGCTGAAGAAAGAGAGCTCATGAGCAGGGAGGATTCACCTACCAGGTAACTTGTGACATAAAAATAAATAAATAAATAAATAGTGGACAACATCACATACATCTCCGATCCCATAGTAAGTAGCTTATGCACTTGTGTTAAGGAAATCAGAAACAAGGTACCACAACACCCAGACCCGAGACAATGTAGGAATGAAACTTGTTTTTCTACATTGCCCCGACCAGGGATCGAACCCGGAACCTCAGAGATGGCGGCGCCTTGAAAACCGACATGCTAACCTCTCAACCACGGAGGTCGTCGTGATATAATATTGAAATATCTGGGTGACCGAGCTTCGCTCGATAGTAATACTTACTGGTCAATAGATGGCAGCAGGAGTCATATTTTTATTTATTTTGCTAAATTTGACATTTTCTAAAAATAAATCCTAGCTAGATCGATTTATCGCCCCCAAAACCCTGTGTACTAAATTTCATGAAAATCGTTTGAGCCGTTTCCGAGATCCAGATTATATAGAAATATATATACAAGAATTGCTCGTTTAAAGGTATAGGATAGTAGCTTTTTTCTCTTCCATGTTTTTCTGCCAAATATTTTTTTTTCTTCCTCTTACAAAGTATTAAATATTTGTATGCAATTAAGATTAACTGGCAAGCCTGTACTCCGATTGCGTGCTTCCATGTGAACGAAAGGACCCGGCGAATCGCGCGACAAATTGCACCAGTTTGCTGGTGTCAAAAATGTTTCGAACCAACCGCGTCAGTATAGCAGGCCAGGTTCGCTTATCACGTGGTCGAAGAAACTACATCTTGGCCGGTTTTATTAATATAGCTTTGTGTTTTTCAGGCTCTCAGACACCACCGCCCCACGGAGGGTAGTCAGAGAAGATTCGAACAGTTCGAGCAGCTCCGACGTTAGAGTACAAGCGACCGCCAAAGATAGCCTCCGACGAGCTGTGTCCCTCGACGACAGGCCGCGGAACGAAACTGTTACGTCAGAGGCGATAGGTACGAGTAATCCCTTTCCCTATCCCTATCCCTATTAATATTATAAATGCGGAAGTAACTCTGTCTGTTACGCTTTCACGCCTAAACCACTGAAGCAATCTTGATGAAATTGGGAACATAGATAGAATTAAGCTTGGGAAACGACATAGGCTACTTGTTACCCCGAAAAATATTACGGTTCCCGTCGGATTTTGGAAAATCCAAAACTTGCTATAGCAATCTGCAATATATAGCTGAAGATTAATATTATAGCAAATTTCTTTGAAAGTAGACCTATGACGGTTAGAAAAGGGAGCGGGAACGGGAACACTATTAATCCCGGAAAAATTCACGATTCCCACGGGTGATATATGTATAAACCAATGACGAAATACGCTACTCTAAGAGGATGGGAAAGATGTGACGTATGTTGAAGCCAAAAATTTCTCAAATATGGTGTCGCGTGTCGTTCATTTCGGTACCGCTGATATCACATACCGCTGTCGGTCGCTTACATTAGCGCCATTTTACAGTTTTGACAAATTGAAAATCCGGCGGAGCCTAAAAATACATGCGTGACGTCACTTAGTGCTGATCCTTTATGTTACATCCATGGTAATATAAACTGTGCGAAAATTTTTTGCCAGTTTATTGGTGTCAAAGATGTTTGTTTTGACACCAACGGCGGCAAGTAAGCCGACTCAAGTATTGTACGCCACTGCGCTAAAGAGGTCGTCGATCGTCTTTTCAACCGACTTCAAAAAAGGAGGAGGTTCTCAATTCGACTATGTTTTTTTATGTTTGTTACTTCATAACTCTTGACTGTTTGATGATTCTTTTTTTATTAGAAAGCTGACGCTTCCCGTGTGGTCCCATTTCAATTTATTCCAGTTGTGACAATGGTAGCCATGAGAAAACCATATACTTAAGTCTTAAATTTTTAATTGGAAAGGATGTATTCGACAGTAGTTTAATGAGAGTTGAATTCCTTTTTTTTTGTTGTTAATTTAGTAACATATAATATTAATTTTTTTTCATCAGATTTAACTAAGAAGTTAGAAGATAAACCCGTAGTGCCGGCGAACTTTTACCAAGAAACTCTGGCTGTGAGCGAAATACAGCACAAGAGTGTAATCACGCTCAACCCCACGTACGCCACTCCGCAGCCTTCCACTTCCAGTTATGCTGGTACGTATGAAGTATGAACTCTGTTATAAACACTTTACCACAGACCAAATATATCTAAATCCATTAAAAAAAAAGACTTGTGACACTCGGAGACTGGCGCGGTAAAGCTATTGCATAGAATTTTTTTATCAACTTATTTTTTGGATTGGGGGTTGTTAGGTTATTTTTGTTACGGAATTTCTGGATTCGGTCTCCACGCTCAAGGCCCGCGATAGAGCGTGCCGGTCGGAGTGGGGGGTGTTAGGTTATTTTCGTTACAGAATTTCTGGATTCGGTATTAGGTATACCTCATTACTATAAAACTAAGCCAGGCCCCCATAGCATGGGTAGTGGATAAAATCGTATTCCCCCGATTTTGTCCTCTGACAGAGGATAAAATAGTCGCTTTAGCATGGCCAAAGGGGAAAGCGAAAAATTTATCACTATTTGACATTTCACAAGACATAAGCCCCCCGAAACTAAGCAAGGAAGTATTTTTTCTACCTCTGTGCCCATGCTAGGGGGGATAAACAAAAACATGGAAAGGGATAGTGCCCTTTCCCCGGGGACAAAATAGTCCCCTGCCCATGCTCGCACTGCAGTTTAATAAAAAATCCGTTCTGAGTGAGTTTAGGCTTCACATACCCTTTTAATTTATTAAAATGACAATAGTTTCATTTTGCATACAACTGTATAAGATTTGCTAATTTTAGTTTAAAACGAGCTTATGCTTATTCCTTAAATTAATGTTATTGAGTTAACATTTCTTTCTAAATTTATTAATATTCCTATGTACATAAATTATATTTTTATATTGGATCTATTTATACCTGTATAAATAGGCAAAATATAAATATAGAAAACCTCAAAATTTTGTCTCAAAAACGGCTTATTTCATTTTCAGGTTTCAAAAGGGTGATGAGTCTTCCCGATGCAGTGACGTTCCCATCTTACGCGGCCGAGGCGAGCAGAGACACCGTAGCACCTATACTAAACATAGACTTTTCCAAAAATCTAGCCATCCCCGAGATAAAAGTCCTAGACACCGCCGTGGCGAGTGTCGTGGGCATACCTAAAGAAGAAAAAAAATTACACAGGCAGAACTCGAAGAAGTCTGAAGTGAAAAAAATCGAAACTTCAATACCTAAACCCCTAATGCCCCCTAGGATCGATATAGATCATTTAAATTCGGGGAACCTACAAATAGACGAAGATTACGATACCTGAGTACATTTTAAGTATGTTTTGTAGTTTTTTTTTTTGTTAATTGATGTGCTATTTTTTTTAATAGCGTGAAGATTGTTGTATCTGTTATCCGAACAATATTATTTTACTCGCGACTTCGCCTGAATGGATTTTGGTTTTCATAAAGAACTTGCGTCCCCAAAGCACGGTTGGTAGTGTACTCGGCTGATACATTACGCGAATTAGCAGCAATGACGAAGTACGATAAGCTAAGAGAACAAGAAAGATAATACGTTTGTTGAAGTTTCACAAATTTCTCAAATATGGCGTCGCTAAGAGTCTGCTTACCCACGATATCTCCCATACATTCGTAATACCGAAATCGTTTGTAGTTCGTGCAAATTTCGATCATATAGTGGTGTTATTCGGGTTCATATAGTAATAATCTTTGCTCCTGGCCATATTTGGTTCGGAAATACTTCTCTAAATTTGACGCAAAAATAAACAAATAAGTATAAATGAATTTAGATTTGTTTATTTTTGGGTAAAAAAAAATTTGTTTTGTAATAAAACAACACTATCTCACGTCGCATTAGTTCACAGCTGTTTTTATATACGAGTACCTATATAATACACACTAATCTGTTTTTTTTTTTTTTCGATTTGTTTGGATAACAGATGTCATTGGTGTATTTGTGTTTACCAATCTAGGTATATTTTGTACGAGATAGGTTCGTCATTTTAATTGTAATTAATTAATTACCGATTGAATAATTATTTTATTGTTTTTAACTTTTGTTTTTTAGTGTGTATTATTTGAGTTATGACTAACTCGTAGGCGCCGATTCTTTTAAACAAAATGTTCTGTACCCGTAGCCGTATTACGTGATCGATTCTTTTTGCGGTTGTAGAAATAGAATAGACATTGTTCGAAAGTTAAAAATGTATCGCAATGTGAGTCACGTAATCTTCTTGTCAATATAAACTTTGGGTCAATTTACACCGCGGCGGAATGGAATAGAAGCTACTTTTTTTACATAGTATCTATTATGAACTTTATGTCAATTGTACAACATACAAAATAAACAATTCTTGAGAATGCGTGAGGATACCCCGGAAGAAGCGCAACCTTTTTTGGCTCGTATTTAGTTTGTATACCTATGGGTCGCTTCCATTCCTTTCCGCCGCGGTGTAAATTGACTGATACTTCTTTGATTGCCATTCTATTTCTACGATAGAAATATAATCGAAACGGCTCCTGCATTAACGGATTATTTTTTAGATCTATCATCTATTAATAAGTTGATTTTGTATTTGTATGCCAAAATAAGCACTTAGTTTTTTTATTACTCAGTTTAGCTGCGCTATATCCATTTCGAATTAATTGCGTTTACATTTTCGTTTATATCGTGAGTAAGTTATACCATAGGTATATAAGTAGTATATTATTAGTAGTTTAGTAGTATCAAGGGGATTTTTTTTTTAATCAATATAGGCTTACGCTTGACCGCAATCTCACCTGATGGAAAGTGACGATGTGGTCGAAGATGGAGCGCGCTTACCTAAAAGATGCCTATTCACTCTTTTCTTAAAGGTACCCGGGTTGTACGATACCGGAAACACAGATTTCGGGAGACCATTCCAAACCCTCGCCATGCGTAAGAGAAAAAAAAGACGAAGCAAACCGCTTTGTACGCACTGGTGGTATATCGACGACATAGGGATGAAAGCCCTCCCGGTGTCTTGCGGTGCGGTGGTAAAATGGAGAGGGAAGAACAGCTCCTTGCGCTCATTCCGTGAGAAAAACTTCAACATCGTAACAAACTCCGCTGAGTGGTCGAATCCGGTGTTCACATTTTTTCAGCCAACCAGCGTTCATTTTTCAGCGAATTTGTAATCAGTACAATAGTGATAAATAAGTGTTTTACATGCGGCAGTTGATATACGTAGTTAAAAAACAATATAAATAATAGTGACATCCGATGTTCAACCAACGTAAATTTCACACTTCATTTTGATTCAGGCTACAGCTAAGCTGAGTAGTACCTACTGGAGTTCATTATATTATTTGCATGAATTCGTCTTTTTATGTTTTTTCGTTTGGTTGGTACGTGTGGTTATTGTTTTATGTTTTACTGTAAAAATTACCTGTTATGTTCGACGTAATAATATTTAAATGTAATAATTAAACGACTTGAAGTTGTTTCGGTCGAAATTTCTTTGAAGCCTGACCAGTCTAGTAAAAAAAATTGTTTTACTTGTTTTTATTTGATTTTCAATGTAAAGTTTGTCCGGGTGCAATCATGCTACTCAATTTTGAAGCAGATATCTTGTTTATTTCATTTGGATAACAATGCAAGGTTAGCTAGCTTGGTGTGACTTCATTCTAATCCAATATGGCGGAGCAACCAAGATGGCGGATTAGTTATTTTGTAATGCACTCCTCCTACATGGGTCCTACTCGTATATTATGGGTATCAAATGAAAAGGTTTGCTGAGAAGTATAAGGATAATTTTACATATTTTAAAAAGCTTGTTTTTAAAAATAATTTTAAACAGCCTCAAGTTAAAGACAAACGTTAGAAAAAGTTACATTTTTTGTTTTGTGGTCAAGGTCTATAAAAAAGTAAAATGTGTAACCTAAAAGGATGGGTACAAATTGTATCTTATTGTGTTTTACTATCCAGACAAAAAATAACGTCTGATGACAGAAATAAATTTCAATTGTAAATAGTGTTTTTGGTTTTTATTTTAATACCCTACTCTTACTGCAGTGTCTCACCAGGGTAGCGATTCGCGTAACGGTTTCACTCATTCGGTGAAGTGAATCATGAAAAACTTACTTTACAATTAATATATAGAGTTAAGAATTGAATATAGGTACTTCAACATAGGAAATACAATGCTAGACTTTATCGAGCTAAACTAAGCGCGGGTTGTTTCAAACCGTTCGTTAACGTTACATACATTCGTTAACTTTTTTTTATATTGACATAATGTTCTGAGCCGCCATGTTTAACAGTTACGTGTCTGTCAAAATTTATTGATGCAACCGGGCCATAATGTTCTGAGCTTGTTCTGAGCCGCCATGTTTAACAGTTACGTGTCTGTCAAAATTTATATTGATGCAACCGGGCCTAAGACTCAATAAACCACGGCGGAATGGAATGAAAATGAATGGAAGCTTTAATTTCGCCTCATGACGCCAGATGGCGTGCGAATTCGCTGTTATGCTATATACAATTTCTTTGCAAAATGTAACTTCCATTCCATTCCGGGGCGGTGTGAATTGACCTTAATCTTGACCATGTCATTGCGTTTGCAATTTTTCATTTTTTTTTTTTATGAGAGAGAGGTAATAGAGATTGCACTGTGTTAGTGTACGTAATTTGAGAGATTGGACGCCGTGGCCGCATCGGTCTGGAGTCTCGACTCTGGAAGACATACTTAATTTATTTAGCAATGTAGCCGACCTCTAGTGCAAATGCAGTGCAAGTTGACCTTATTGCACAACAAACTTGGTTTTCCCTAGACACTAAAAGTAGGTCGGGCAGATCAATGACGAAATACGCTACGCTAATAGGACGGGAAAGATGTGACGTATGTAGAAGCCAAAAATTTCTCAAATATGGCATCGCTCTTCGTACATATCGGTACCGCTGATAGCAAATACCGCTGTCACTCGCATATATTAGCGCCATTTTACAGTTTTGACAACTTATAAAATAAAAATCCAGCTTCAGGGCAGAGCCTAAAAATGTATGCGTGGGAGCACACCACGGGTGTGCCCGCGAAATTCAAATTTTTCGTGGTTTTTCGCGATTTTTAAGCTAATAAGACATAATAGGCTAATGGCCGTCAAATTGCGATAATCCCAATATCTTCTTCACGTGTTTATATAAAAATCTCTGCTCAAAAGTGTCGAGTTAAAGAAATTAGTCCAAGATTTGCGAGTTACTCACATAAAACTCGATACTCGGACTAATTTCCTAGGATACACATTTTTATGCAAAGATTTTGATATAATCATGTAAAGATGATGCTGTCATTCTCGCAAATTGATTGCCATAGGCCTATCATGTCTAATTAGCGTACAAATTGCAAAAAACCACGAAAATTTTGAATTTCGCGGGCAGACCCGTTGATTTCACGTTAAGTGCTGATCCTTTAATATGTTTATTCAATGGTACAACTACAGCTGCAAGCCATGACGCAAATCTAAAAACCGGCCAAGTACAAGTCAACCTCGCGCACTGAGGGTTCCGTAACTATACATAGCTAAATAGTAACTACGAATCACAGGTACGAATGGGTAAACAAAAACAAAAATGCGCACCATGTAAAAAAATATTCGTTTTATTTATGTTAAATTAAGTTAACAACTTACTTAACATTAACATGTTAACGGCTATTCTTAACTATTCGGATGAGTTTGTTTTGCCTGACACAACCCTATAATGAACTATGAAGTGTGAATGAATACAAAATAGATTACTTGAAAACAAAAGAAAGAAAAAATTAAAATACATGAAAATTTTATTAAGTACAAGTGGAATTTTATTTTTTTGTTTTAAAAAATGTTTTTCTATATTATGTGAGATTCTGTTCTCATTTCTTTATTGAGAACTATTATTATGAAACTAATAGAATATGTAACTTTCTATTATTATTTATTAAATCACCATTTATAATGATTATAAATGCAAGATATGGTTGTACCATTTTATTCAAAAAATCACTTTATTTATGTTTAAATGAAGTTGTCCAAAAGTAAAAATGTACTAATGATGACATTTTTTTATGTTAATAAGTTTTTAATTTTAACTAATAGAAATTTCTCTTAAAACAATTTTATTTAATTTTTAAGCAAAATAAATTTATTTAATTGAGTACATCTTTTTTTAATGTAGTGTGTAATTACTATTTAAATGACTACTCATAATTTTAATTACAATACAGTTATGAGGTAAGGTTGCATTCCGGATAACAAAATACAACTAATTTGACAGGTTTAAACATAGTGAATTTTCTTCACTGCAATCATTTTAGGCCTGTCAAGTTAGTTTACAAATTTTATAGCCTGAAAAACGCATCATTTCTTAATTAGTAATTACCTTGTTCAAACAGCAGAGTTCAGTAAGCATTCAATTAATTTTTAGTTAACCATTACAATATTGTCTTATTTTGACAGATGACATGACATTTTCAAAAAGGAAAGATATGATAACGGTTTGAATTTGTTAATTTCTTGATCAATTCTATGCTCCTTTTTCATGTAAATGGAAAAAAATAGTTTTTTTTTGCAATTTGTAACTTTACATGATAAAAAGAAATACATGTTTTTTTAAATGTACTAATGTAAAATATGGACAAGTTGATATTAATATAAAAGTCATGTAGTTTACATACAAAAGTACTGTATAATATGAAAATTATTCCTAATTATAAGGTGTATAGTTTAGTATAAATTATAATATTTTATTAATACTGATTACATTTACTCATAAGTCATTAGTTACATGGTAAAAATAAATGGCAAATATTATTTACATAAGTATTGAATGGAGCTTTTTTTATAATTTAGTAAAAAAAAAAAACATTTAAACCCGCATGTTCAGATGCATTAAAACTACAAATATACAACCAGGAATAATAAATTAATGCTATCAATTTAAAATTTATAACTAATATAATTTCATTAAATAAAGTTTATTATTAAAACTTAAACGCATAATATTACTTCAAGTTATAGGCAATAGGCAAAAGCACCATTTTAAGGCACTTCATTTTCCTCTAATATGTAAAGAAAGTGATCCTACAAGGAACCCTAAAAAGTAATGCATGTGTACAGAAAAAGTCGTTAAATACTTATTTTTCAATTTGAGTAGGCAGTGTTTTTGTTTTAAAGAACAATGGTGCGGGCCCATACATCGCTTTCGGTCACGTTACGCTATTGCAACTATAAATAAAAAAATATTTTTTTGGTTGGACCTGCAAGCCTGAACTCAATGCTAAAAGTTTTTTCTTACAAAAAAGTGGAGAAAAATTAATATTTATTTTCAAAATATTGTATCTGAGTATTATAACAACTGCGACCTCCGCCATGAAGCATCTGAGAGCATAGACAATACACTATATACTGTTTGATAAATACTTGTCACTTGTCCCAGAATGTCGGCAGTTGAGACCATGTAGCCATCATGTAGCTGTCGGACAATGTTGCGAGATGCCGGAATTAAAAAACTCCAATTAACTGAAAGAAAAATCTAATTGAGTTAATAAATTAATATTGAATTACAAAATCACAAATATTCAAACAGTTTATTTAAGTGAGACTGGCTCACACGGAAAAATAATATTCAGTTTTACTCCAACGCAATGGAAACCCCTAAACTAATTTAATCTTTTTATGTAAATATATTCGAATAAAATAAAATGCAAAAAAGAACGATTGAAATCGACATTTATATTTATTATTTAAAAAAAAAGCAAGTGCCGAGTTTCTTGCCCGTTCTTCTCGGTGCAGTGCTACTTTCCGAACGAGGCGGTAGAGTCTTAACGTTTCGCAAGAGCCTGTAAGTTAGGCCTATGTGAAAGAATACAATTTTTGAATTTTGAATTTGAATTTTGACACAGTTATTATTGTCTTGTATTCTACAGTCTGATCTAAGAATTAACGTAGTACTTGAAAATAGGTTTTTCTTTAGTATAGTCTGTTACATGTTGTTCTCGTATAAAAGTGGACCGATCGTCAAAAAGATGGAGCATAAAAGTGGAAAAGTTTGGCATCCGGCAACACTAGCAGTCAGGAATGTGGAAACGGAACCTATCAGTATCAATTGAATTTCTTTAAATATTTTATTTTTTGACCCGTCCTTTACAATAACCGGTGATTCCTTGAAAAAATTCTGTTATTTATTAGAATCGTCTTGTAATAAATATTACATCTAGACGCTAAACTTTATTTGTGTACATTTCTGCCCATGTTCTTTTATTAGTTTAAAAAACAAAGGACATGTATTTTCCAAGGAAGACTTAAGAAATCAATCATAACTGATACGATTTCAAACTATAATTACAATTTTAAATAGAATATAAATTAATTCATTTAATTCTAATTGCTACAAGAGAACCTAGTATTTATAATTAACCAATTAAATATAATTAAACACATTTTGGAATGTTAATTATATTGCCAGTCTTCAGGGATAGTTATTTACAAAAATATCAATTCAATTGCATATCAATTTGGACTACCATACTTCATTTATTTGTGGCATGTTTTTTAACAAAAATTTTACAATTCTGAGACAGAAAATTACAAATGTCTGATTAATTACTGAGGATATTTGTACCATTGATAATTAATAATAATGCTACATTGAATTGAAACAGGCGTAATTTTGCGGAAATCCTTAATTAGTAGAACACATTAATTTGTTTTGCGTAATACGTCGAAGATAATGTTGGAAAATTGTGTGTGGTGTTTGATGTGGGCAGGGTTCCTATTTATTGTACCATACAGAATTTTTCAGGTGGCGGATTATAGCAAAACAAATAAATCTGTTCTACTAATAATGCTACAGTCAGCATTTTAGCCATGGTTCAACTAAACTCATTGCCCTCATACAAACTTTCGCATACCTCCAGCAGTCTGAGTACAGGGCTTATGTTGTAAGGAAACAGTGACCTAGAAACCAACCTGCTTATCTGTAGTCGTAACCGTATGAGCACCCTCATAGTGTCGTCCAAACCCCTCGTACCACCAGCATCAGCCTGCTGGCAAGTTTCAACAAACTTCGGCCAATTCCTCCTGACGTACTTCAAAAACCTCAACAAGTAAAGCAGAAAACATGTCTCGTTACTGACAAGGTAATCTAAAAGCACATCGCTATCGTGAGAAACAACCTTCAGGAACTCTACAAACGACGTGATAGGATTCAACATCGGTATCAAATCTGGGTATACAGAATTCCTATACACAATACCCACGGTAATATCTAGTGTACACACCATTGATTCAATCAAATAATCGTCCTGTTCGCTAAACAAGTGTATAAGCATCTTCGTGAAGGGGGTTTCAGGATGAAATTCAAAACAATTCCTAATAAACACGTCTAGCTTTTTCAAAACATCACGTATCGATCTTTCAACGATTTGCATGTCCTGTATCGCATTGTAATCAGATGAGTCTATAGAACTATCGGAAGAATCACATCGCATTTCTTTGACTGTGACCGCTACAGACTTTAGGACTAATAAGGACATTCGCTGTAACATCGTCTTATCTATGTTCGATCGTTGAGAAGAATCCTCGTTTTCCTCTTCTCCATAACTCTGATCGACTAACTGGATGGAAGAAGATAGCGGAGCAACTTCTGGACCTAACGTATAGTCTCTGATGACTGGACAGTTGTGACCCAAGAAGCCGAAGCCACTCCTGCTGTTCTGCACTCTGACCTCACTTAGTAGCCTAAAGTCTTTGACATATCGTACAATGGTATGAGCGAGACAGCATATTTCCTCAGGCAATATATCCTGTAAAGCCAACGTCGATCCATAACACAGAACTTCATTGAACAGACTTAGCAAATGAGTATAAATCAAACTCGGCAGCATAGTGTTCCTTAGCAAATCGACAAAGCCTTGCAAATCTGCGTAGAACGGTTTAGTATCTATCACTGAGAGATTCGCCTTCACACTAATTATGTTCTCCCATAGGGAGAAAAACGTTAATATACAATTTTCAGCATTAGATAAGTTCAGGTACCTAAGTAGGAGTAGCTTCATGTTTTTGACCAAAACTGGCCAGTGGTGCTCCAGAGTTTTTATCGTTAGACACTTGATATGAGATGTATCAAAAGATTCAGAGTCCGTCAGAACTACAGTTATGCACCCATGTTCATTGACCCTTTCTATCCTGGAAGGAGGAGGTTCTGGAGATATGGACTGTTCCATACCACTTGTAGGGTCCATTGGGAATTTGAACACTGGTTCGCTAAGCTTAAACTGTACAGGCTTACTACTAGATTTTTCAGACGATGTCGATGGTGAGCTATGCGTTTGCAAATTAGAGAAGGCGCTATGCAAATTATCACTACGAGAACTAGAACTAGAGGGCGCTTGTGAACTACTACTGCTTGTACTACATCTAAAAGGATTGTCCTCCTGGACCGGAACAGATCCTGTGGTATTTACAAAACTATTCTCTTCTAAAGGATGCTGTTCAACATCCTTCCACTCGACTATCCTTTTGATTATGTCTAAGCTAAAGTTGATCTTCTGTACTGTTATCCTGTTTATTCTATCAAACAGATATATATTCTCTGTAATCTGCTGCAACCAATTCTCATCAACTGTGTCTTTAGATACGATCAAGAAGCTAGCTAGCACCCTGCAAGCGACAAAAGTCATAAACTTACTCTTATGCTCGGACAGTTCAACCACCTCTGTTATCCAATCATGCCTGTTCCTAACAAATACATCGCAAGCGTACATCAATCTTGAGCATATAGTTCCCGTGTGGTTCTGTTTCAAATATATGTCAAACATGAGCTGCATGGTCGACAGATATGTTAGCGAACACGTTAGTGGCCACTCCGCTATGTGTAGCCGTCTGTCAAACAGTTGCGATATTGTGTTTTCATTAAAACCGCACAAGCACTGACCGACTAAAGCGTTTTGAACGAATCGCAGCTCGGTGAGGAGTTTGTCATCGGCTGCCGTCCAATGTGGTGTGCTATTGGAGCATGAGGGGGTGATATCGATGTTGGTGTCACTGGGGAGCCTCAGTACGGTGGAACAGTCCACCGCGTCCTCACTCACGGTGCCACTGTCCGGTGACTCGCCGTTCCTCGAGGTGTAGTCTCCAGACGTGTCCGCGGGTGTTTCCGAATCGTATATATCGGTGAGGATATCCTCAGATTTGTCACTGCCATCGTCGATGTCAGGCCCGTCTATCCTCTGTTTCTTCTTAACGGGTTGATCTGAAGCCATCCCTTCATCTGATGTCGGAAAACAGACTTGCCCTCTTAAAACCATTAACCCGTGTTCTGGCACTCGGAATACGTATTCGGGCTATATCACACCACGCTCGGTGTTCCCATATTGGCGACTGCGAGGCTATCGTGCTGAAATAAAGACTTAAATTAATGCATGACCTTTCGCACTGCTACCCAGTTACGCGGACTACAAAGCTACGGCATATCTCGCAGATCTTCACGTTAATCATTGAATAATACTACATATTAGCATCCGAACGATACACTTTTAACGTTTTATTCATCAAATTCACACTACATCACGTTAGATACCAAATACAGGGAACTTTCCAAAATATTTTGGTGGCACACATACCATTGATGAGAAAATGAGGTTGTTTGTACACGTTTTATGTGCCTTGGTATCCATTAATTAATTTCAAATGATCGCTTTACTCCGTCTAAACAAAATTACGCACAGTTTTATGTGATATTTCCACAAAAACAGTTAATTTCTTCAATCACAACTTTGTTCAATAGAACATCGACTCCATTACGTACAATGACGCTTTGTCAATTGAGTAACTTTTTAATGTGGAATTTTTGTATAATTTTCTATTTAAATACAACAGAAATACAATAAGTGTTATGTAATAATTATATTTATAATTAATATTTCACAAAAACATAAATTTTTTTTCAAAAAATCCCAATTTTTCCGTTTTGATAATAAAAAGGATTGTAAGTAAAGGCATTTCCGGTTAAAATTACCGAGCAAGGACGTTGCCAGTTTGACGACTTCTGAATTTAGCAAGAGCAAGATATTTTGTTCTTTCTTTAGTCTTTACAAGATGTATAAAAAAAAAAGAAAATGTCTTTGTCCAATATTTAATAATCATAATAATGTTATATACTATAGGAATTTAATTTTTTTAAATTTCTGTAATAAATATAAGTATTTCACGAAAGTAAAAAAAGCTATAGGAATTTAATATATTTTACATTAAAATATGATTAAAATACAGTCTGCGAGGAAAATGTTAATTTATTTTCAAAAATAATAAATAAGGATAAAAATCGCTCCCAGCCAAATTCAAATTCTACGAAAGTCTTAGATAAACTAAACATATAGAGATGCCATAGTTTTCTTAACACTATACGTGTCGGGGTGGCAAAAACCGCCATATTGTGTCGCATTTTGCACATGCGTATTTCTTCAGACGGATTATATGTCAAAGTACTAATGATGACAAAAATATAAATAAATTTAGTAGGAAATGTGACCTCAATAACATTAACCTTAGAAGCAAAAACAAACTGGTTGTCCATAGCACGCGTCTTACTAAAATAAGTAGATCGTTTTTATGCAATGAGGATCAGTAACGTTATAGCAAATTCAATACAGCTAGTATCTACGTTATTCTCTATGACATAATAATGATATTCCTTTTTGAATTATCCAAATCGGACAATTACTTACGAAGATATTAAGTATTAAACATACGCTGTTTCTGCTTCCTAAATTCAAGGCGCGCGAATGCGTGTGACGTCACAGTGACGGTCCGGGCGAGTCGGCATGCGGCAATCGGTAGCTCTAGCTACTCATACTTAGTTCACGAATCTACGGAGCGCGGGAAACAACCGTAGGTCATTTTATTTGCAATTTATTTAAATAAAGTGTTGTTTTAAAGTGTAATTTTGTAATACTTAAATATAAAACATACCAAATATGAGTACAAATAAAGTAGACGCTGGTTTTGTGCCAGCTCGATCAGATAACCTTCCAAAAGTGGATTCTTATTTCTTTCATTTCGTGGATGGAAATCCGTGGATGGAATCATTTGACTCGTTATGACTAACACCATAATATGAGCTAGTAATGTTACTTGAGTTGCTGATTGTGCAGCTAACAACGTGTGGATCAAGATTTACAGGAATGACTTTCTTTTTTACTACGCGTTGTTTCCATTTGATTGGCGTATTATTGGATTTACTTAGATTTCATTTTTGGTTTCATATTAACCTGAACTGCTTTTGTTTTTTGACCCATTTCATTGGTTTTTGAAAATCCATCTTTTACTTCAGGTATGTTCAGGGGATCACTGTTTTGGATGATAGTTGTGTCTTGATTCTCTAACTGTACTTCTTCAATAGAATGCAACAATAGGTCTTCGTGTCCAATATCTATGGATAAAACTCTTTTAAAATACTCTATATCTTGTCTTTTCTTGGATCCGGGTCTATCAATTTTCTTTTTTTGACGCTTTTGGCATTCAAACTTATGAGGCAAAATTCCCTTCTTCAGTTTAAGCCTTCCTCCAACCAACTTAACATTAATGTAATTTACCATATATTCTTCCAACTGAAATATAAAAAATATTATTAATTTATTTACTTCTTGTTGTTATAAGGCATAAGGCATAGCTGCTGAGACAGATTCATAAATGCACCGCGTCAATGGTATGATTTGACGACCTTAGTGGCGCATCGGGCGAACACCCAAATGCAACGCAGATGGTTGCGGGTTCGATTAACACCGTCAACAAATATTTGTGACGGTCTGTATGTATGTATTTACTAAAGAAAAGTACCGATATACAGTGTGTCCGGGATCGAACTAGCGATAATTTAAGGGAGTGTTCTATAGCTATACATATGTATACAAACAAAAAAATCCGCCTTTAAAGGGGGCGCCCCCCCCTTTATAGGAGATTTTTTGTTTGTAATGAGCTATAGAATACTCCCTTAAATTATCGCTAGTTCGATCCCGGACACACTGTATAATATATCCTTTTTTATATATCCGTTGTCTGGCTACCATAACACAAGTCTAGTTGCCCTGTAGGCATTGTTTTGACCTTGAAATATTATATGGAAATCAGAACGAGCGAATAGGTTGGTACATAGTAGGTACATACTCTTACATAGGTTTATCCACAAAACTCAGAAAAGTAAGTAGGTAGGCAGGTAATTATGTTACAGGAGGCTTAAAATAAGAGAATACTTAAATACTTACCTACCTAACTAAACGTACCTAATCGTAGGTACCAACTTATTCCCATATCAACTAAATATTAGGTACTTACCTATCTGGATTTAGTTATGTAAGTACTAACATCGAAATGATCTTCGCAACAATGTCTTGTAGCCTGGGCAGAAGGTGAAGTTTTGTCATCTCTTTTCGCAACGACATACCATTTACGAAGTTTTGGGTCTTTCGGCACGTTAAAAAAGAGTTTTTCGTGCGTTTTAAAAGAAGTATTTGTACATTTTGGCTCAATACAATATTTATACATAGTTAGAAAAGTGAATTAGATACAAATCGAACTTAATTTGTTTTAAAGACACAATTAAACAATGAAACACTCGCGCGCCTTATCGCTGCCAACGGCTAACTAGCGTCACTGTGACGTCACAGCCTACCGCGTCAGCCCGTCAGTGAACTTCGCTAGTAATTTGTTCATAACTTCAGTTTTTGTTGTAGAACAAAAATTTTTGCACTGTATGTTAAGGATTTCTTAGCTCTATAAATCTGCATTGTCAGTAAAAAACGTTACTGATCCTCATTGCAATTAATTATTGCATTAGATTTTATAATAAACTGCCATCCAGTGTATTTGACATGTCGCTCAATAAGTTCAAAGGTTTTGTCAAGCCGAAACTTATAAATAAGGCATATTATAGCATAAAAGATTACATAAATGAAATCAATCCATGGGAGTAAATTGCTCAATTCAAATTTATAGCTAGTTCTAATTTATATTATATTGTGAAATAGTGATAACAAAAAAAAAAATACCCGGCTGAGTTTGTTGTGGGCTTCTTCTCAGTTCAGGGCGCGTTGGAACCCTCGTAAACTTAGTTTTTAAGTCGTTAAATAGTTATCACTATTAATAAGTATATGTACCTACTTGACCTTCATAAGTGCTAACAAGTAGTGGCCAATATGAAATAAATGATTTGAATCTTTGAATCTTTGATGTGACTACTATTATACCGTTATCGATAAAATTCATACTATGATTGTGAATAATGTGATAGTAGATAGGAAAAAATTCTTGGATTTTTAAAGAAACTACTTAAAGCTTTTCTATAGCTATATATTGCAAACTTTTTTAATAAAGAGAAGGAAAGGTAGTGTGCCGTAAATTTGTTACAATGGCTGTTTTAACACCAACTGTTGAATTGTGGGGTTATTATTTGAACCACAACTATATCTGATGCAACCGAAGAAATTTTCTAAGGGGCTTGGTTCAGGCGACGCGTTGACAAGCTTTTTATATTATAGCACTGTAAGTTTTTCCAAAGTCTGTCAATAGTGTTTATTGAATCCATGCTTCTTGAGAAGGATTTGTCTTGCATCCCAGGTATTTTCATAGATGAAATATATTTCCTCATCTCTTCCTAAAGAAATCTAAGCGTGGGCTTTGTGCAGTTAAGTTCGTCGAGTATTTTTCCCCCTACGTAGGTCTGGGCTGTCTGCATTCACAGCATCAAACAGCTCATCAAATTTTTGAATAAAAGTTGCTATTGCATGGGCTTCACTTGGCAGTTCCTCTGAAAATAAATAAATAAGCTGTTGAATAGGCGAACACTAAAAAAGTAAAACAGAACAAAGCTTTATTTACGAACACTAAAAAAGTAATGCAATGTCCACAAGATGATTTTTTATATCACACCATTCTGGAGTGAATATATTGCTTTTTTTTGACCAGGGTTTTTGCTAGCGGCTAGACCCATAAGTATCGCTGATAGCAGTTTGTGTTTAGAATTTCACGTCTACTGGCGAAAACCGCATCAAAATTGGTGCTTTCAGTCACAAGAAACTCTCAAAAAACACGATTGTGTCGAAAGTGAGCAAGCTAGCAAGCAAGTTAGTCGGAGCAATAACTCAACTTGCAAACAACCTATCGAATTCGGGTTTTTTCTATCGATTGGTAGTAACTAGACTAACCCGAAGAGCTGTATAGTTTTTGGTGAAATTTGTATGGTTAGTGGCCGAGAATGGGCAAAAAACCGTGCGAAGTGTAGGTACTTCTATCCTAGTAAACTTTTGTGAACGGTGTGAATATGCCCGTGATTACTTCTGTCATCGATACTAGGTAATGTATAAAAGTATATATTTTTACCTATATTTTGAAAGTATTTTCTTATTGAGGTTAAAGGTTATTTCTTCACTTAGAAATGTTAAAATCGATCAGAAGGCAGTCGATACTTGGTAAACAAGATGCAGTAAATTAAATTTGTATTAAACAAGAAGAAAACTCACTTGAAGCTATTCTCCCATTTAATCCAAATGCAACAGCATGACTAAAAATTAGTGCTGCCAACTTCACCCTCATTTGTTGTTGGACTCAAATGACTTTATGCAAGTGCAGGAGAGAACACAAAATTTGGATTATTTTTATCCAATTCAAAATATGACACTATGTGTCTCGATTTTGCTGTGCTAAAACAAAAATATTTAGTTAGCATTAAAAAATTTATATCTATAACGCAAATACTGTTTATTTTGTTACGAAGGCTGCTATTTATGTAATGGAGAAACTGGCCAGTCTGTCCCTTTAATGTTGTTATGACAGATTTTTAGATATAAAATAATTGCTCAATTAATATACCTACCTTTTATTGTTGTATCATTGCACTGCTGAATAGTAGTACCTCAGACTACATTAAATAAAGGAGTAGTACACTCAACATTGACCCAACATCATGTTTCATAAATAAATTTCGCAGACATTTTAGGAGATGTGGTGGATCTAAAATAGCTACTATTTCCCTTTCATTTTGTTTAAAATGGGGTTCGCTTGCTGAAGCCCCTAATTTTTTTAAAACTTTAAGATTCACTGTACATAAGTCACATACAGCGGCAACCACATTCATTTTATTTTCAAAGCATTTTGTCAGGACCTGAAAAAATTAAATGATGTATCATTGATGTGTTTAATTAAAATAAAAAAAAAAATGTAGCAAAACTCAAACAAACAGTTTTTACTTACCTCCTTTAAAATAACATTCAGTCTATCAGCAGTTAATGAGTTCGAAAAATGAAACGCAATGGGCCGCTTCCACTGCTTTCTTATCCCATAGCATTAACACCAAAACCTTATGGGCAATTTCATTTGTTTCTCCCGTGATTTCCATGATCCTGGAAGCCTTGTACTTCATCCATTTAAGGATCTTAGTTTAAATGTTTTCTCAGTGACATTTCATCAAACGATAAAAAAAGGCGTGTGGCACTCGGAGACTGGCGCGGTAAAGCTATTGCATAGAATTTAAAGTTATTTTTAGTTTTGCCATCAATCGAAAAGTAGAACTCTTGGTACCAGGCTAACTTCACACTTTTTAGTTTTTAGTTTGCCATCTATCGAAAAATAGCAGAACTTTAAGTCATTAAAAAGTTCTGCTATTTATCGATAGATGGCAAACTAAAAACTAAAAAGTTGTGGAGTTGCGCTCCTTGCTTTCATGCTAGCCTAGTACCAAAAGCTCTACTTTAGGAGTGGCAGGTTATTTTCGTTACGAAATTTCTGGATTCGGTCTGCACCGTCAAAGCCCGCGTTAGAAGCTATGCAATAGCTTAAAATACATAAATCATCTTCTTCTCGTTGCCCCTTGGCCATATTTTTTAGTGACTGAAATATAATATGATTGTTAATGCCAGACCTTATAGGCACTCTATTGAGTAGTTTATTCAAACTGCTTTGGCTTTGTAATGTAAACATTCTTTTTAATAATCTGTAACATGCTGGTGACTTTTTGTAAAATATTGGAGACATTAATTTCTCTTCTAGATAATGTCTACCTTTTGCTTTTTTTGGTAATTTTTTTAACTGGCTCTGTAGTAAGTAATAAAGGAATTACTAACACTCATATTGCACAGTTTTTGTATATGTACACATACATGCCTTTTTATTTTTTAAACTCTTTCTGAGTCTGATTATTTCCTTCTGTTTTTTCCTACAAATTTTATATAATTTTAATTCTCTATGTGTCATTTCGCTAAGTTTTGATATGCCGATTGCTCTTAAGATTCCACTACGTTTCTTAATTGATTTTGTTGATTGTGTACGCATCTGGGATGGCAATGTTTTCGTTGCTGTAGATTCTGATGATAAATTATCTATCTGAAAAAACAATCAGTTATTTACATGTTAGAGGGGTTGATGAATTAATTATGAATAGTAATTTATTAACTTCGCTCGGTATTACTGCTGGCCAATAGATGGCAGCAGGAGTCATATTTTTTTTTTGGTAAATTCGGCATTTTCTAAAAATGAATCCTAGCTAGATCGATTTATCGCCCCTTAAACTCCCTGTATACTAAATTTCATGAAAATCGTTCGAGCCGTTTCCAAGATCCAGATTATAATATAGAAATCTTAATATATATAAATCTCGTGTCACAATGTTTGTCCTCAATGGACTCTTAAACCACTTAACCGATTATAATAAAATTCGCACACCATGTGCAGTTCGATCCAACTTGAGAGATAGGATAGCTTAAATCTCAATTTATCTATTTTTTATATCCTTAAGGGCAAAACAACGTTTGCCAGGTCAGCTAGTATATATATAAGAATTGCTTGTTTAAAGGTATAGGATATCCTATCCTATAACTACAGAGCGAAGCTCGGTCACCCAGATAATAATAAATATAATAAGTTTTACATTATGGTTAGCTTTTTTAAAAGAAAGTCATAATTTAAAACTGAATTACCTGTTTATCTTTACTTGATGCACTTGATTTTGGTACTTCCACTGAAGTTCCCTGTGTTGACAATACATTGCTTGTAGAAGCTTCATCCCGAATATTTACTTTTGCCTGTTCCACATTCTGCAAAAAATAATTATATTCTTTTAATTGATTTTACAAATAAATACCACATATGCTATTATTATTCAAGTCTGCCGTTTTATACCTCGTTAAAAATATTTTCTCTATGATTTAATAGAATGTTGACTTCAGGTGAATCAGGTACAGCAAATCTACTCAGTTTTTGCCTTTTGATATCATAAAACTGTGATGAATCAAAATGCCTTCCACATAAAACTTTACTGGAGGTATGGAGTGCCTCCAATGATTCTGTCGTCCAGTTTTTATTTGGCCAACAATATTTAGCCCAAGCAAGTGCCCTGGAAAGAGAACATGAATTGATTAAGTACATAATTGAATATTAAGCATTTTCTATCTATCTATCTATCTATCTATCTACTAGTTAAAAACAACTGTTACATACAATACACGTAATAATGAGACCATACAAATACATACATATTTATCTATGAATGAGACAATGTTTATTGTTATAAAAGATGTCCTAAACGTGACTCCGTCTATAATAAAGTCCCCTAAGGTATTCAGGTCGTACTAGTATACTATAGTAAATAGTAGTAATATTTATTTTATAGACTTACTTAGTAATATTATTCTTTCCTGGTTTTGGAAATGTATGATAAGTCACAGACATATCTTCTGCGCGTGTTTTGCCACACTTGCCACATCTTCTATGATTATTTTCGGACATTTTTTGTTTTTAATCATAATATGAAAATGAAGACACAGTAAATACACATTTAAAACTGCGTCCTGCCTGTCGCAAATAAAAATGGGAAATGCAAAGAATATAAATACTCTCTACCGAGAGGGGAAATGCTTTCCAAAAAACCAACTTCAAATGCCACTACAAAGAGTGAAACAGGAGTAATAGTGTTCTGTGGAGTGAAATAATTTTTATTTAAATTTTAGGTACAGTCCGACAAGGCTCTCTTGGCACTTGCAGGAGGGCGCTGTTGCAAAACAAAGGCAGCCATAAAATAAAATCTTTTCAATTTTACTTCAATTTTATTTTAAAATAGTTAATAGTAAGCAAAAACAACATAACATACAATAGTGATATACTGACAGAGCGAACTATCGAACAGTAACACAAGATAGCGGCGTTAGTTCAGACTTGCGCCACGCGCCAAAATAGCCTTGTCGCACTGTACCTACACCAATTCGAAGTCGGGCGATTGTCTAATGTCTATGACTTCGTCATTTCCAAAGAGTATATAATCACTACGGTCATTTCTTCGCAGTTCGCACATCAAGTAAGAAGCACTAAGTATTAGGGATTGTATGAAACATTGCCCGACTTCAAATTGGTGTAGGTCAAAGGTGTAGGTACCTAAAATTTAAATAAAAATTATTTCACTCTTTGTAGTGGCATTTGAAGTTGGTTTTTTGGAAAGCATTTCCCATTTTTATTTTATACTTTTTAGTGGAAAACAATAAAATTCACAAGGCGTTGTAAAAATATCCAAATTGCTTTCATAAAATCTGAAGAGATACCTTAAATTCACCAAGATCCCATCATCAGACCCTGACTTGATGACTTTAGTCATCAAATGTATCTGCTAGTATCTGCTAGCAAATGCACCAGTAACTATAAAAAAAAGATTCCGACGAATTGAGAACCTCCTCCTTTTTTTGAAGTCGGTTAAAAAATACCCAACTCGCTTCAAGTATACTAGCAAAATTTGAAGAGTTCCCTCGATTTCACCAAGATCCCATCATCAGACCCTGACTTGATGACTTTAGTCATCAAATCCGTATCTGCTAGCATATGCACCAGTAACTATGTATAAAAAATACCCAACTCGCTTTAAGTATACTAGCAAAATTTGAAGAGTTCCCTCGATTTCACAAAGATCCCATGATCAGATCCTGACCTGATGACCATAGAACAACTTGGAAAATATTACTCTTTCTAATAATACTCAAATAGTTTCATGTGTCCATATAAAATTTGAAGAGTTCCCTCGATTTCTCCAGGATCCCATCAACAGATCCTGACCTGATTAAAATGGGACCATCTGGAAACAAAACCCTCTTAAACAAAAAAATAATTTTTCAAATCGGTCCACGCGTCTTCGAGTAATCGGTGAACATACATAGATAAAAAAAAAGAAAAAAATAATAATAAAAAAAAAAGATTCCGACGAATTGAGAACCTCCTCCTTTTTTTGAAGTCGGTTAATAAAAAACACCGGCTACTGCCGAGTAATAGTGTTCTGTGGGCTACTGGCTACTGGCTAGGGCTAGGGTAAAGGCTCAGAAGTGCTGGAACCCAGAGCCGTAAAGCCAGTTATTAAAAAAAAATGGCTAGGGTAATAATAAACGTAGTGATTAGGTATATACTCTTTGGTAATAATGTTCTGCACAGATCACTACCTACCTATATTAGTTAGGTACCTACATGTTCTGTGAACTAAACCACAGATTACTCTATAAACTAAACAGGGCCCTACTAGCCGTATTCAAAGCATTGATCTATAATGAAATGACTCAAAGCAATGCCTGCAGAGCCTGCTTGCATTATACTGCCGCAGAGAATGTTGCTCCACAAAGCACTGCAAATCATGGCGAAATAAACAACTCTGCCCGCGAAATTTAAAATTTTCGTGGATTTTTGCAATTTTTACGCTAATTACACATCAGATGTTTATGGCAGTCAATTTGCGGGCATGGCGGTATCATCTTTACATGATTAGGTATATCAAAATCTTCGCATAAAAATGTGTACCTATCCTAGGAAATTAGTCCGAGTATCGAGTTTTATGTGAGTAACTCGTAAATCTCGGATTAATTTCTTTGACACTTTCGAGCAGAGATTTTTATATAAAAAATACGTGAAGATGAAGTTGGGATTATCGCAATTTGACTGCCATAAGCCTATTACGTCTTATCACATTAAAAATCGCGAAAATCCACATTAATCCCTACGAGTACATTATGAGTCCACTAACCCACGATGTCTCCCTTACAAACGTAATACCAAAATCATTTGTAATTCGTGCATATTTCGCTCATGTTGTGGTGTTATTCGGGTTCATATAGTAATAATCTAAGCTCCTGGCAATATCTGGTTCCGAAATAAATTGTAAACGAATTTAGTTTTGCTTATTTTTATGTCAAAGAGGACATGTTTTCTGCTTATTTGTTTTGTAATAAAAACAACACTATCTCACGTCGCATTAGTTCAGGAGCACAGTTTTTATTGTCCAGATAAAGAAAGAAAGTTACAAGTTTTCATTCATTATTTTTGGTATTACGGAACTCGACCAAAATTATAAAAATTTTGATCATAATTGATTATCATTTCGTTTTAAAGAAGTATTTCCGAACCAAATATGGCCAGGAGCATAGAAAGATTATCTACACTAATATTATAAAGAGGAAAGATTTGTTTTTTTGTTTGTTTGCATTGAATAGGCTCCGAAACTACCTGACCGATTTGAAAAATTCTTTCACTGTTGGGAAGCTATACTATCTCCGGTGAACATAGGCTATATTCAATTTTGAAAAAAGTTAGGGATCGGTACTAAAACTCCAATAATGTAACCCAAGGTGTGAAAAAATTACCAAAAAACTTTCTTAAATCGCGTGCGCTGCGAAAACTATTGACTAATAATACAACAAAATAATGTACTACGTCTTTGCAGAACACATAATTATCAACAAAAAATATCGCATCAGCATACGTGCTATTATAGTTATGTCACAATAAGTGTTATTTCATTCAAAAAAATAGATTTAAATGCTACCGCTTTAAAAGCTCTTTTATTTATACTTTGAAATTAATCCTTATCGAAATAAATGACTTCATATTTAAGTCTGCTTCAAAACCACCATATAACTTTTTGAATTATTTAATTTGGACATTCCATTTGAAAGATATCACAAGTAAAACGTAAGTTATTTGAAAAATGTCGCATGGTCGCCGCTCAGTTAGACCACCACCATAATATTAGGATGTAGCCGTCACTGGGGTACGGGACGGGGGTCAATGGCGAGAAATAAAGAAAAATACAAATAAAATAAAAAATCGGTCAAGTGCGAGTCGGACTCGCGCACCGAGGTTTCCGTACTTTATTAGAAAAAGTTAAACCATAAGGCCCAGTTGCCACCAAAGCGGAGCGGAGCTGTGTTTGAGTAACCAATCAGCTTTCGTCCTCCTACTCTCAGTTTCGGAGATGTCAAAATGGTGAAATCTAATTAGTTACTCAAACACAGCTCGACTCTGCTCTGCTTTGATGGAAACCGGACCTGAGAATCACGTTTTTACCAAACCGCAAATTTAACTTTGTTTATGAGGTTAATCGCTAATATCAAAAATAGTATAATAGATACAGAGTTGATATTAATTTTCCCGTAAAATATACATTGATCCATATTAATCATAATTATTTCAGAATTTCTGATTGATAAACTTCGGATTTAAGGGAGGGAACGGTATTTTTTTCGACAGTTTGCTCTTTTAAACTATCGGGTATAAAACTTAATAAAAATCGGTTTTAGAATACACAAGTAACGCCCTTTCATATGATACCCCACTCAATATTGTTATCTTATTTTGAAATCTCGACAACCTGGTTTACCCCCCTTTGTAAATAAAAATAAAAACGATTTTCAATTTTTTATGATAGCACTGACGGCGGGCTATCATTATCTACACGTATTCCAAATTTCATGTAGATATCTTTAATAGTTACTGAAATAACTAAAGCGTCGTGACACACAGACAGACAGACAGACAAACTACAAAGTGATCTTATAAGGGTTCCGTTTTTTTTCTTTGAGGTACGGAATCCTTATAATACCCGTGCGAAGCCGGGGCGGGCTGCTTGATACTAAATGAATCCGAATAACACCACAACATGATCGAAATATGCACGAATTACATATGATTTGGTATTTTGAATGTATGGAGAAAACGTAGGTCAGTGCATTCTTAACTTCATAAATTACTTAAATAATAATTTATGTTTCAAAAAACATATTCCTAACATAGAAAAAAAACTCTTCAAAAGATGAACAATTTTAATCCCTTATCAGCAACATACATAAACTTCATTAATTACTTAAATAATAATTTATTTTTAAGAAAACATTCATTACATGGATATTATACGAACTCACGAACTCATCAAGATTGGCTCAAAGCTTCATTTATTTCATCACTCAAAGAAATGAGCTTCCTCCATAGTTCTGGTGTTAGGCTTACACCTTTCTTCCCGGGCAGCAGTTCACCGTTTTTTTCGTAGAACTCTCTAATGTCTACGTAGACCTTCCCTTTGAAACTGCGTACTTTAACCAACTTATTCTTTTGAAGGACCCAAGTTGGTTCTTTATCGTCGGTCCTAGTGCTGGTTTTCGCCTTTTTATTGGGAGGAGGGTTTTTCTGTAGGAACAAACAGCTAATTTTAATACTATATACCTATACAGTGTTGTAAAACAATAGAAAATATCATGCTTTTGGAGTATTGTTATAAAGTAAAGTATAATTTTTTACATGAAAACATTAAAAAACTAGCTTTGTAACATAGCTTCCAAATTCATATTTCAATTGGTTTCTCATAAATTATATAGAAACCATTTAGATAATGAAATATTGAAGACTAATAAGAGTGAAATTGCAGGAATGGAAGTGGTATATTCAGATGGTTTTTTAGCTATAAGGCTGTCTTTGCGCTCACAGTGTTCCCCGTTACTCTATCTGTATTTTTTTGTATGTGCAAAAATAAAGAATTAAATATAAACAATGAACGATATTAAAATCTATGCTTAACACTCAATTTTAGGAAATCAGTCTGAGAGACAGATTAGTTTACTAAAATTAATGATACTTTTATAATCAAAGGTTTTCTATGTATAAACAGTAGGAAATTAGAAGTAACCAGAATTCCTGCCAAATTACTGCAATTATAATTTTAATGTCTCATTAACTACTTAAATGCCAAAAACGAAAAAATTTGAATAACACAAGCCAATGCATGCATTTCCTTGTAATCTAGTCCTATTCTGAGTCTTATCCTGCCCATTCTGGTTACAGTCACAAGAGAAAGAGGTCAACTTGTAGGAAATCAAGGTGCCCTGGGAACACTAGAAGGCTAATACCAAACGAGCGCCATCCCGCGAATCGGCATCCAAAACCGCGAGGTCGATTATCCACGGCAAGGTTTTTACTCTCCTATTCAGATATCACCCTGTTTTCTCAGATTTTTTGCCCGGGCGCTTTCAGCGGAAGAAAATTTTTATATACCCAACTACACCGTCGCCTAACTACCTAGTATTCAATATACTCTATGCTACCTAGTCTTATTTTACCTGTACCCTTTAACCTTACGTTGTGTTAAATAAAATATTATCTACAATAAAACGTGGTCGATATAAAAATTCATGGTTAGTCTAAAGACTCAATGTGGATTGTGGACTCAATGTTATAAACCCACTTCATCACGTTTCTTTTAAAATATTAAAAACTTACATCGACAGGACCTTCATCGCTATCGCTGCTTGAAGATGACTTTTCTCTTTTACTTTTGTCCTTGGGCATTTTGGAAACTTGAAATACAATAGAAAATAGAAATACTAAAATCAAAAAAGCGAACACTCAACCCTCAAAGTTCAAACTCAAAAACACAGACTAGGAACCGCTCAAAAACAATACCCCCATAGATAATACATATATATGAACTAGTAGGGCGCGTGGGTGCGCGGGCCACATGTGGCCCGCGTGCAGTCTTCCCGCCCATAAAGGTATCGCCGTCATCTCCATCGCCCATTGGAATCCGATTGGTAGTGAGCTGAAAAAATTACCAAGGAGCACTGTCATGGTTTTAAAGATAGATAAGGGCTGTTCGAACAAAAACCTGAACCTCACCCGGGTGAGGTTCAGGTTTTTGTTCGAACAGCCCTAACTATCTTTAAAACCATGACAGTGCTCCTCAATCATCATCCAATCCTAGATCATTGTCTCTTCTCATAGTATGTACATTTTCCATGGAAAGATAAATTCCGCCACAGTGAATTATTTTCCATGCATCCTCAACTTGAGATCCTGATCACCTCTTGCTAAGAAACCACTCTCTTATCTTTTATACTTTCCGAGATAGAACAACACGAAATCTGTATGGCGGCCATCTTGAATCCGCCATTTTAATTTTTTTTCAGCTCACTGCCAATTGCATGACGTTCCGAGTATTTTTAGTTTCAGCAGTCCCCACCTAACTATAATACCTTGCCCATGCTCCTCGACTGTCTTTAAAATCCTCAATTATCACGTCATTCCATATTTTTTTCTGGTAGTCTTCCAAAAAACCGCATCAAAGCACTTCATGATTTACAACTCGTAGTCTCCTCAATATTCCTCATACATTTTCTATGGAAAAATAAATTCCGCCATTTTGTTTTTTTTTTCTATCCATGGAATAGACCATGGGGTCCTGATCACTTCTTGTCAAGAAACCACTCTTCCATCTTTTATACTTTCCGAGATAATGACGAAATTCAAATGGCATACATTTTCTATGGAAAAATAAATTCCGCCATTTTGAATTTTTTTTCCATTCATCAAGAAGACCTTCGGGTCCTGATCACTTCTTGTCAAGAAACCACTCTTCCATCTTTTATACTTTCCGCGATAACGACGAAATTCTAATGGCGGCCATTTTGAATACGCCATTTTGAATTTTTTTTCAGCTAACTGCCAAATGGATGTCGTTTCGAATGACATTTGGTCGAGCGCCCCCCACCTATCTTCAATACTTTCGCTGTGCTCTTTACCCTTCTTCGAAATCCTCAATCATCAGCTCTCTCCGTATTTTTCCTCCGAATGAATTTTTTTCTTCTATATGACCCCATCCATGAAAAAAAAATTTTTCATACAAAATTGTTCAGGAGAGGTGATCAATGAGTCAGTCAGTCAGTGAATCAGCACAAGTAGCTATATATATATTAACTAGGAGGGCGCGTGTGAGCGCGGGCCACATGTGGCCCGCGGGCTGTCTTCTCTCCTATAAAAGAATCGCCGTCATCTCCATCGCCAATTGGAATCCGATTGGCAGTGGGCTAAAAGAATTACCTCGGAGCACGGTCATGGATTTAAAGATAGTTAAGGGCTGTTTGAATAAAAAAATACACTGAACCTCATTCGATGAGGTTCAGTGTATTTTTTATTGAAACAGCCCTTAACTATCTTTAAATCCATGACCGTGCTCCTCAATCATCATCCAAATGTAGACCATCATCTCTTCTCATACTTTTCATAGTTTTTCATAGGCCTTGTTTATTGTAGCATTCACATTTTCCATGGAAAAATAAATTCAACCACTTTGAATTTTTTTCATTCATCCCGTAGACCTTGAGATTCTAATCACGTCTTGCAAAGAAATCACTCTCTTATCTTTTATACTTTCCGAGATAGAGAAACAGGAAATTTTTATGGCGGCCATCTTGAATCCGCCATTTTGAATTTTTTTTCAGCTAACTGCCAATTGGATGACGTTTCGAGTTACATTTGGTCGAGCACCCCCCACCTATCTTCGATACCCTGGCTGTGCTCTTCACACGTCTCCGAAATCCTCAATCATCAGCTCTCTCCATATTTTTCTCTAGTAAATCTCCGAAAAACCGCATCACAACCTTGCATTATTACCAACTGTTAGTCTCTTCAACATTCCCCATACATTTTCTATAGAAAATTATATTCCACCATTTTGAATTTTTTTTCTATCCATCAAATAGACCTTCGGGTCCTGATCACTTCTTGTCAAGAAACCATTCTTCCATCTTTTATACTTTCTGAGATATCGGCGAAATTCGTATGGCGGCCATTTTGAATCCGCCATTTTGAATTTTTTTTCAGCTCACTGGCAGTTGGATGACATTTCAAAAGACATTTGGTCGAACACCCCCCACCTATCTGCAATACCCTTGGCTGTGCTCCTCACCCGTCTTCGAAATCCTCAATCATCAGCTTTCGCTATATTTTTCTTCCTCATGAATTTTTCCTTTCTTTACGAAATGGTCTTCATCCCGTAGACCTTGAGATTCTAATCACGTCTTGCAAAGAAATCACTCTCTTATCTTTTATACTTTCCGAGATAGAGAAACAGGAAATTTTTATGGCGGCCATCTTGAATCCGCCATTTTGAATTTTTTTTCAGCTAACTGCCAATTGGATGACGTTTCGAGTTACATTTGGTCGAGCACCCCCCACCTATCTTCGATACCCTGGCTGTGCTCTTCACACGTCTCCGAAATCCTCAATCATCAGCTCTCTCCATATTTTTCTCTAGTAAATCTCCGAAAAACCGCATCACAACCTTGCATTATTACCAACTGTTAGTCTCTTCAACATTCCCCATACATTTTCTATAGAAAATTATATTCCACCATTTTGAATTTTTTTTCTATCCATCAAATAGACCTTCGGGTCCTGATCACTTCTTGTCAAGAAACCATTCTTCCATCTTTTATACTTTCTGAGATATCGGCGAAATTCGTATGGCGGCCATTTTGAATCCGCCATTTTGAATTTTTTTTCAGCTCACTGGCAGTTGGATGACATTTCAAAAGACATTTGGTCGAACACCCCCCACCTATCTGCAATACCCTTGGCTGTGCTCCTCACCCGTCTTCGAAATCCTCAATCATCAGCTTTCGCTATATTTTTCTTCCTCATGAATTTTTCCTTTCTTTACGAAATGGTCATTGAAAAAAAAATTTTCCATACAAAATTGTTCAGGAGAGGTGATCAATCAGTCAATCAGCACAAGCAGCTATATATATATTAATACCCCACAGATTTCAATAGGTAGGTACCCGCGCCGCGTGCTGAGGCCCCCGCCCGCTAGCGGCTAGGCTAGTAGGCCCCCGTGGCAACCACAGACCACAAAACCTTTTTCATTTTTGAAAGAAGACAGACACCATAGACATAAAACACTATAGGGATACACAGACACTGAGACCGACAGCCAAACTTCACCAAAGACATTGACATTTCATTTCGGAGGCGCTCCTGTTATTAAGCCGCATTTAGACCAAACGAATGTTCGCCCGTTCTACCCCCACTCTACTAAATTCTTTTGGTGTAAACAGACGGTAGAGCATTCTTGGAAATTTCGCTCGCTTCATCTAAACGGCACTAGAGCGCGCGAACAGTTGCTCTAGAGCATTATTGCGCGTTCGGCCCCGGATTGGTCTCGAAATCCCATTTACACCAGACGAATGTATCGCTCTTTCTATCCCCACTCTACTTTCTTTCAGTTTTCGCAAAAAACTGACGATCATTCCTAGAATGCTCTTTCGCTTGGTGTAAATGGCTATAAAACGTCGATCAGTTGTTCTAGACCGTTTTTTGTGTTCTGGCGCGCTCGCTCCCCGGAGCGGTCTCTTCAAAGCGTTCTTGTGTTCTACCATAGAGATTGAACCATAGAGAGTATATGTGTTCTGACTTCTGTGGATTGAACCTAGTTTTGTGGATACTTGGTGGATACAAATAAAAACAGTTCTTAATTCAATACATTTAATTTATTACATTTAAACAGTTCAGTACTACGCTTTGTTGACATCACAGTTAGGGTTGCTAAAAATATTTTTTTCTAATTTAAATAAGTTTTTTTATTGAAAATAAAACAAAATAATTGGGACTTCTTATCTCCATTAATGTGTTTTAAGGATCAAGTAAAAAGGCTAGCTGCGGGCACACTATACGAATTAACCCACACCTTGTATTATATAAAGAGCCACAAACTTCATAACCATTTTCTATCTATAGTTGCTAGCATTGTTCCAGTTTTGGCTACTGAACAAGATTTGTGGCAATAATAATTGGGTCTAGAAATTACTAGAAGTTGAATTTATTTATTTCATAGATATGTCACAGGAAATGTATGAAATCAGGAATTTTATACAATTCCTAGGAAATCTATAAAATTTCGGTATTTATTTAGGAAATGTGTTTGTTCAATGTTTATTGCTTGATGTTAAAGTTCTTCTTTCACTCATTTCCTAAATAAGGCAGGAATTGTGTACAATTCCTGGTTTTCACACATTTCCAGTAACAGATATACAAAGTATAGTTAACTTTATTTTTTTAAAGATATTTTACTCTGTGATTAAACTTAGAAGTTGAATTTATTTTTAACGATTTATCTTAAAGATATATTGTATTATGTAATTATAATATCATTACGTTATTTATATATTGGGTATTAAAGATATTGTGCTGTGATTACACAATTACATAATTGTAGGAAAATTAAAATTGTTTTTATCATGTATAATAGTGTTTTTATTTTAAAATCAGTCAAAAAGAAGATATTAGTCAATAAAAATAGAACAGAATACAATTTTTATTTTCAAAATACACATATGTCCGTACAGCGATATTATATCAGCAGATATATAGTCAGCTAGTGTAAAGTATTTTATTTTACACTAGCTGACCCGGCGAACTTCGTTCCGCCTACTTAGCTAATTTCAAACAGCGCCATCTGTTGATTATCCAGAGCTAAGTTTGATATTGGACAAATAATTATTTTTCTAAAATAAAAGAATTAAGTTTTCAAAAATAAACGTAGCCTAACTGTGTAGCCTAAGCTTACAAAAGCTTAAGTCTAAGGTCATCTCGTACAAAAATATTCAACGTGTTGAATAGTACATTTATCGAGGAAGGCTAAACTAAAACTAGGATAAACGTCACGCTATGACCAATAGTAATAATTTATATGGCAAAACAACGGTTGCCAGGTCAGCTTTCTAAAATAAACGTAACCTAAGTTACTCCTTATTACATCAGCTACCCGCCAAAAAGTTCCATTTAAATTGATCCAGCCATTTCAAGAGTTTATATGGCAAAACAACGGTTGCCAGGTCAACTTTCTAAAATAAACGTAGCCTAAGTTACTCCTTAGTACAAAAAAAGTCCCGTCAAAATCGGTCCAGCCGTTTCAGAGATTAGCTGGAACAAACAGACAGACAGACAAAAATTGTTATTTTGGTGTATGTACCGTATTTATATTCAGATACATGTAGTAAAAGACGGTTATTTCAATATTACAAACAGACACTTCAATTTTATTATAATGTATAGATTAAATTCTTGGTACATTAATTATTTAGTTGCATAATGGGGGTATTATGTAGAGTTTCATACACTTATTTATCTACACTCATATTGACTTAAATTCGAAAGCATAAAATTTTGGTTAAGTATATTTGTAGTAAACCTTTGACTTAGTAGGTAAAAGATTATTTCTGTTAATTTTAAAATATTCTGCTAGACATGATGAAGCCTTAGTAGCACAGGGTAGTAGTGCTTCATGGTGCTTCATGCTTCGCCAGACGGTGTTCGCTAAATAAAAAAGTACTCAGTGTTCCCTAATCACAAAGCTCGGAGTCGGTATGTCCGACGACATTTTAGCTGCTAGTGCGGCATTTATTATTTTGTCTCACAAAAAGAAAAGAAAGAAGAGACGTTGGTGGGTGACAAATTTAATGAAAAGAAGGTTAATGGATAATGTAGGCGCAACAATGAGGGATATGCAAGTACAAGAGCACAGTGGCCAATTCCAAAGCTTTTGTAGAATGGCCTCAGAGGACTTTGACCATTTATTATCCCTGATCGGTGATAAAATTCGAAAGTCTAACACGAATTATAGAAACTCTATACCTGCATATGACAGGCTAGCAGTAACTCTACGATATTTGGCAACCGGAGATTCGTACGCAAGTCTCATGTATTTTTCAAAAATGTCAAAATCGACTATTTGTAATACCATATCTGAAGTATGTGCTGCAATAAATGAATCATTGCATGACTATGCCAAGGTAAGTAAACAGAATAAATTATTCTCACTAGGTACGTAAATATTTTTCAACATGATATTGCTCTTGTTCCTTGTCTTTGATTCATAATGTTAGGTATCTCTTAAAATAAGGTAGAAGGCGTAGAAGCTACATAAAATTCTTCAGGTTTAGAATTTTTGGTACTATGGTGCGGCCAGAAAGTAGTAAGTACTCTCAGGAGCAACAATTTAAATCGTTGCTCAGGGGAGTTAAAGGTTGTGATTGTGTTGACATGTTGCCTGATTTTACTGTCTGTGGGTTTGGGATATTATGTTGAGTGAGACTGTGGGCCATTAGGATATTGCCGCAGCTCCATAATTCACTCATTCATCAGCCTTAAAGAGCAGCTTCTGCATAATATGCACCCTAAAGTAAAGTTTTTATTAATTTCAGACACCATCAACAGAAGATGAATGGCTAGCAATTGCTAAGGAATTTAATGAGAAGTGGAATTTTCCTAATTGTGTTGGTGCTATAGATGGAAAGCACTGCATCATACAAGCACCTATTAAAAGCGGAAGCGACTTTTACAATTATAAATCCACATTTAGTGTGGTATTAATGGCCATAGTAGATGCCAACTATAACTTTATATTTGCTGATGTTGGTTGTCAGGGGAGAATTTCAGATGGCGGAGTTTTCAAAAACACTAATTTTTATCAGAAACTTCAAAATGATGAATTAAATTTGCCTCAAGATCAAAGCCTTCCACAAAGACAACAGAAAGTGCCATTTGTATTTATAGCAGATGATGCATTTCCACTACAAAGTCACATAATGAAGCCATATCCTGGCACTCATGCCAAAGGGTCTGAAAAACGAATTTATAATTATCGTTTGTCAAGAGGAAGACGAATAGTGGAAAATGCGTTTGGTATACTTTCAGCAGTTTTTCGTGTATTGCGAAAACCTATGTTATTGCAACCAGATAAAGCTTCGGTTATCATTATGGCCTGCGTTCATTTACACAATTATTTAATGAAAAGAAAAGCATCAAGGAGGCTCTATAATTCACCAGGCATGATGGACAGCATTGATAATGGTGTCGTTACTTCAGGCCAGTGGAGAAACATGGACCAGATTACATCATTTCTCCCATTACCCAACACTGGACGAAGACATGCATTACGATGCGAAAACATAAGGCATGAATTTGTAGAATATTTTAATACCATTGATATTTTGCCATGGCAAAACAATATTGCATAACTTTTTATCTACACTCATTGCCTAAAGTTCAAATTATGAAACCAAAATGTGTCACATATTGACGTACTTTATTCAGACTTCTATAATAATAATAATAATAGTACATTACTGCAGTGGCCAGCAAAAGAGGCATTGATGGATGAACATGTCAGGGTTCAAGGATATAATATATCAAGCTGAGTTTGAGATATATATCCAACTAGTAGGGCGCGCCCTCCTCGCTACACACACGGGTACGCCTCACTAGGTACGTAAAAAATATTTACGTACCTAGTGAGAATAATTTATTCTGTTTACTTACCTTGGCATAGTCATGCAATGATTCATTTATTGCAGCACATACTTCAGATATGGTATTACAAATAGTTGATTTTGACATTTTTGAAAAATACATGAGACTTGCGTACGAATCTCCGGTTGCCAAATATCGTAGAGTTACTGCTAGCCTGTCATATGCAGGTATAGAGTTTCTATAATTCGTGTTAGACTTTCGAATTTTATCACCGATCAGGGATAATAAATGGTCAAAGTCCTCTGAGGCCATTCTACAAAAGCTTTGGAACTGGCCACTGTGCTCTTGTACTTGCATATCCCTCATTGTTGCGCCTACATTATCCATTAACCTTCTTTTCATTAAATTTGTCACCCACCAACGTCTCTTCTTTCTTTTCTTTTTGTGAGACAAAATAATAAATGCCGCACTAGCAGCTAAAATGTCGTCGGACATACCGACTCCGAGCTTTGTGATTAGGGAACACTGAGTACTTTTTTATTTAGCGAACACCGTCTGGCGAAGCATGAAGCACCATGAAGCACTACTACCCTGTGCTACTAAGGCTTCATCATGTCTAGCAGAATATTTTAAAATTAACAGAAATAATCTTTTACCTACTAAGTCAAAGGTTTACTACAAATATACTTAACCAAAATTTTATGCTTTCGAATTTAAGTCAATATGAGTGTAGATAAATAAGTGTATGAAACTCTACATAATACCCCCATTATGCAACTAAATAATTAATGTACCAAGAATTTAATCTATACATTATAATAAAATTGAAGTGTCTGTTTGTAATATTGAAATAACCGTCTTTTACTACATGTATCTGAATATAAATACGGTACATACACCAAAATAACAATTTTTGTCTGTCTGTCTGTTTGTTCCAGCTAATCTCTGAAACGGCTGGACCGATTTTGACGGGACTTTTTTTTGTACTAAGGAGTAACTTAGGCTACGTTTATTTTAGAAAGTTGACCTGGCAACCGTTGTTTTGCCATATAAACACTTGAAATGGCTGGATCAATTTAAATGGAACTTTTTGGCGGGTAGCTGATGTAATAAGGAGTAACTTAGGTTACGTTTATTTTAGAAAGCTGACCTGGCAACCGTTGTTTTGCCATATAAATTATTACTATTGGTCATAGCGTGACGTTTATCCTAGTTTTAGTTTAGCCTTCCTCGATAAATGTACTATTCAACACGTTGAATATTTTTGTACGAGATGACCTTAGACTTAAGCTTTTGTAAGCTTAGGCTACACAGTTAGGCTACGTTTATTTTCTTAATTCTTTTATTTTAGAAAAATAATTATTTGTCCAATATCAAACTTAGCTCTGGATAATCAACAGATGGCGCTGTTTGAAATTAGCTAAGTAGGCGGAACGAAGTTCGCCGGGTCAGCTAGTGTAAAATAAAATACTTTACACTAGCTGACTATATATCTGCTGATATAATATCGCTGTACGGACATATGTGTATTTTGAAAATAAAAATTGTATTCTGTTCTATTTTTATTGACTAATATCTTCTTTTTGACTGATTTTAAAATAAAAACACTATTATACATGATAAAAACAATTTTAATTTTCCTACAATTATGTAATTGTGTAATCACAGCACAATATCTTTAATACCCAATATATAAATAACGTAATGATATTATAATTACATAATACAATATGTCTTTAAGATAAATCGTTAAAAATAAATTCAACTTCTAAGTTCAATCACAGAGTAAAATATCTTTAAAAAAATAAAGTTAACTATACTTTGTATATCTGTTACTGGAAATGTGTGAAAACCAGGAATTGTACACAATTCCTGCCTTATTTAGGAAATGAGTGAAAGAAGAACTTTAACATCAAGCAATAAACATTGAACAAACACATTTCCTAAATAAATACCGAAATTTTATAGATTTCCTAGGAATTGTATAAAATTCCTGATTTCATACATTTCCTGTGACATATCTATGAAATAAATAAATTCTGAACTGAAGAGAACTGTTTAAATGTAATAAATTAAATGTATTGAATTAAGAACTGTTTTTATTTGTATCCACCAAGTATCCACAAAACTAGGTTCAATCCACAGAAGTCAGAACACATATACTCTCTATGGTTCAATCTCTATGGTAGAACACAAGAACGCTTTGAAGAGACCGCTCCGGGGAGCGAGCGCGCCAGAACACAAAAAACGGTCTAGAACAACTGATCGACGTTTTATAGCCATTTACACCAAGCGAAAGAGCATTCTAGGAATGATCGTCAGTTCTTTGCGAAAACTGAAAGAAAGTAGAGTGGGGATAGAAAGAGCGATACATTCGTCTGGTGTAAATGGGATTTCGAGACTAATCCGGGGCCGAACGCGCAATAATGCTCTAGAGCAACTGTTCGCGCGCTCTAGTGCCGTTTAGATGAAGCGAGCGAAATTTCCAAGAATGCTCTACCGTCTGTTTACACCAAAAGAATTTAGTAGAGTGGGGGTAGAACGGGCGAACATTCGTTTGGTCTAAATGCGGCTTAAGGTGCTGTCAGCGAAATATATGACACGCGACGCCATATTTGAGAAATTTTTGGTTTCAATATACGTCACATCTTTCCCGTCCTCTTATCGTAGCGTATTCCATCATTGTATTTCACGCTTCTCGGGTGTTCACGGGGGATATAGTAATCTCGGAGCATTGCTCCGAGATAGTAATAATTAGAATATGACGGGGGTTCTCTTTACAATAATGATTAATTTTTGTACATGGCAATAATTTCAGTGTCTCCGACTCCCCGAGGAAAATGTCTGCTTTCGAAAGATTCGAAAATTATATTTAAATAGAAAAATACTAAGCTTTTGCTTTACTCAAATTAACGTAAAAAACAATCAGGTGAATATCGTAATTAAATAAAACATTTGTGCCTTGAAAGTGGCTATGGTGACTCATCGGAGTGTTTTTGCATAACAATCGATTGGATTTAATTTAGGTTAAGATATTTGTGCACTTGTACGGAGCTTTACGCTACAATTTTTATACTTGTTGATAAATACGGGACCGCGTTACGCAAATAACCAGCGCGTATGTACATATTTTTGGTTTATTTATAGTCTTGATGCGGAAACGTATCGATATGTCATCGGCTTTGGGTTTGAGGTTTTTTTGTGTATAAAATGCTATGCCGTTTATATAAATCCAATCTTGAGGTTGCTAAAGCGCTCCAGTATCAACTGACATTCGCAACCTTGTAATAAACGAATAGAAAGCATTAGCTGCTTTTGAATAGGTAGACAAAAGTGATAATCTCCTGTAATTTCCTGTTGCCCTAGGTCAATAGGATACTTTACTGTACGTTTAGATAAGTAATCTATAAGCACAATAATTAGTTATTTACTTTATAATTAAGTATCATTTTACATTTAGAAATATATAAAACATCTAAAATTTCACATTAAATGTTGACAGAATCTATTTTAAAACTGGCATAGGGCTACACCCACACATCTAATGGATAGGCCTATTAAAATTTAGTGACACTATTTTTGTACGGTTTTATTTATAGGAAATGTTTTAATATTTCAAACATTGGTTAATGTTTTACATTTTAATGCTGGTTAGTATGTTTTAATCAATATCAATTTTTCAAACTCACCGTACTAATAACATATTGTACAATTTTGAATGTATTTGAACTTGCTATCAATGAAATTGTAGCTATATTCTAACTTTCATGGTGGCACCACACTTTGTTATTTGTTATTCGTTATGTGCCTTATTCGACCGCATACTACCAAGTGTGGGCGGTTCATTAGTCTATATTTTCTTTATTTTCACGAATAACGCATAAGCGCGAATAGCAAATATGCGTATCCGTCCTCTTTTATTTGGACAAATACAGTGTAGCCGCATAACGAATAACAACGCAGTCTGGTTCTGGCATAAGAGGCATGCGACATATTGAGTTTGGAAGTGAGTAACTCTCAAATCTGTGACTAATTTCTTTAACTGAACACTTTTGAGCAAAGATTTTTATATTTAAAACCTGTGAAGATGTACAGGCATCTTTGCAATTTGACTGTCATAAGCGTATTATGTCTAATTAGCATACAAATTGCGAAAAACCACAATTTTTTTTTAATTTTACGGGCAGACCTGTTGATTTCCCCTTAAACTGTTACAACTTATTGATACACACTTCAGCCTCTTAATATTCAAGGTTTTGAGATTTTTAAGCTATTGCATAGCTTCTATCGTGGGCTTTTAGCGTGGAAACCGGATCCAGAAATTCCGTAATGAAAATAATCTAACACTACATGGAGTGGGGGTGTTAGAAGTTGATAAAAAATGCTATGCAATAGCTTTACCGTGGCAGTCTCCGAGTGCCACACGTCTTGTTTTTAAGAAGCTGGGAAATTTATTTACCCATCCCAACGTGCAGAACTCCTAGGCTTCCTGAAGCAATGTCACACACACACTGTTCTGTTATTCTAACAAGCAAGTGCTTAGTTTCTTGACTATTCTTCTTGGTGTGAAACAGATTTCTGATTGTGGCTATAGAGTCTGACTTTTCTTTTCTTCTTGAGTGACTGAGTCTTACTTTTTTTGACTAAATGCCTGTAAGTTAGGCCTATGTGAAAAAATAAATGTTTTGATATTGATTTTTCGAAATTTAAGAAGATAATTTGATGCAATTTAATATCTCTCCTGAAATATTGTTAAAATAACTCATAATTTATATTTTATTACTTAAACTCTTACAAAAATAGATCTTAAGATTAATATTAGGCTCTAGAGAGGTACCTATTCGAAAATTACAGTCAACCATTTCAAAATTTCATAGTCAATCATGGTAACAGATCGTCAATATTGAAATTCTATTACATAAAAAGTTTATCAATATTGGAAGTGAAACAAATTGGAAGTAAAAATTTTGGTTTTATGAATTTTACTTCATTTTTGTTTCTGAAATTATTATTTTATTAAAATTAAATTGCAATTTTATTCTTATTACAGAATGTTAGAAGATGGAGCAAAGCATTCAAGCCGATAAAGAAGAATGATGCCAATGTAGTTTTCGTTCAGTGAATATCTTAAGTGCGAGTGTGACAGGACATGTCCAACCGTGTTGTCTTGTGATCAGTGTCCGAGTGAAGCCATCATGTCTGACGAAGAAGACTCATCCCCTGACTGGGCGTTGGCCCCCACCAATAATGTACCCGGTGAGTTTTTTATTTCCTACAAACAACTTGTACAAACTGTTTTCTTTTGTAGGCTTTTTCTACACATTACAAGTTAGTTCTTTGCTGCGATTTCACCTGATAGTTGTCACGCTCACTTGTAAAGAGTAAGAACTAAGAATGGTTTCTGCACAGCAACACACCAGAACGTAGAAACTGGTAGGGTGGTAACTAGCCGCGACCTCCCACTCCAATCCAATTGTGCACCACTACACGATGTGGTCAAAAATCTTAGGAAAGTGAAATATAGTGTCCATTACTTTTTTTCTTTTTCATTTTTGACTGGACACAGATCATTTTACGTTTGTCCCTCTCTGGTCCCTTGCTATTGCTATATCTATCTCATGTGTCAAAAACAAAACAAATGAATGGACAGACTATCACAGCCTGGAATTTTGCAACAAAGCTTTGCGTGCACGAAACTCTTCTAGGAAGACTGTCTTTTAAATGTTTTTCAGAAATTTCCTACATTCTCAGATTTCATTAAAAAAAATCAGCTGTCAATTAACATTTTCATATTGTCCAATCATCCCTGTTAGGATCAAAGGTTGTTAATATTATTAGTACTTGACTGCTTTCTCATTTGATGGATGTAAAGACAATGTAGCCAAAGATATTATTTATATAGGATACGATATGGCCTATAATTTATTGTACTAACTGCGCACTTGAGGTACAGAGCCATGAAAAAAGAAAAAAAGAAGAGATAAAATTATGTCTACGCACCCTAGTCACATTGGTGGATTTTAGTCTCTTCTCATCATTCTTTGCTATTAAAAAAAGTTAAAGTGTATCAAGGTCACTTCATTTAAGGTCAGTGAAGTAACTAATTAGCGAGTGGGCATTCAGTAGATAATTAATTAAAACTTCACAGCCACTGATTCATAGTACAATGCAGCGGTGGGCCTTTAACATGTACCTACAGTTCTATACAGCTAACATTAATTATATTATGTATTGTTCACATAAGGCCATGGGATATCCTTTTTGTTTTGGTCGCATTGTTTTTTGGTTCAATGTTTCCTGTACAGCTCTGTTATGTATATATGTACTCTGGTTAGGGTTTATAAATACACTTACTGTTGCCTGCGACTTTGTCCCTGAGGATTTTATATATTTTTTTATAGTCTTTCATTAACTTGCAATGTATGTATGTTTGTTCGGATGGAATTTGCAATTCAATTTTGAAGCAGATATCTTCAACAGATTAAACTGAAATCTTGTGTACATGTTTAGTTTGGATAAAAATTCATGGCTAGCAGTGTGACGTCATATTAAATCCAATATGGCAGAGCCATGGGCGGACCAAGATGGCGGACTAATCCTATACCTTTAAGAAACGTCATGCGATTGGCAGTGAGCTGAAAAAAAATTCAAAACGAATTTCGGCAATATCTCGGAAAGTATAAAAGATGGAAGAACGGTATTTTGACAAGATTTGATCAGGACTCGAAGGTCTATTCGATGGATAGAAAAAAAAATCAAAATGGCGGAATTTATTTTTCCATAGAAAATGTATGCCGATGATACTTTTATAAGTAAGAAGGGCCCGCGCACACACGCGCTTACTAGTATTTCTATATTTCCCGAGAATCTCGGAAAAGGCTTGAATGATTTTCATGAAATTTAGTATAAATGGGGTTTTGGGTCGATAAATCGATTTATTCTAGCTAGATTCATTTTTTAGAAATGTAGAAAATTAAATAAAAATATATGACTCCTGCTGCCATCTATTGGTGGATAGATATACTACCGAGCAAAGCTCGGTCACAACCAAAGCTCGGCTTGACACAAATATAGTATTAGCTTATCTTTAACACAATTTTATAGTAACACATTATATTATTTCTAAGTTCAAATGCTCCTAATGATTTCAAAGTTCAAACCTTATTGGTTTCAAGGGTAGCCTATGAGAGGGATTGCTATTTGCGATTATCTCGTTGATTGGATTATCTGGTAATACACTGCAGTACTGGCTTTAAATTTGCATCAAAGAATTTACGTATGTTGTACATTTGTGCAGTACCTTTTTAAGGCTGATGTCTAACTACAAAGTCTCTTGTTTTATTGTCAAACTAAACTGACAAGAAAATCAAAATAAAATAATATTAAAAGTGACTGACTGATCTGGCACAGTTAAATCCACTGGCAGGAATAATTTTTTTTCTGGGAAAGTCAAGGAGGTGTCCAGATATTTCAATTCACGAAGACGCGCCTCAGTTCTTTACAATCGCATGTTTCATGCGATTCGTAAGCAGCTCGGAAGGAGTGGGGAGCATCTTCGTGGATTGAACTAGCTAAAGTAATTTATCATTGAAAAAACTTTTTTATTCATCAATTTAACTGTAATATCAGCAGATCTTTTCATTTGGTAGCATTGAAAATAAATAATTGTCCGCCATCTTGAGTGCTCGACCATGTTGGATTTAGAATAACGTCACAGAGATGCATGTCACGAGCATGAATTGTCATCCCTTGTCATCCAAACTAAATGTGTATATGAAATTTCAGCTCAATCGTTTGAAATCATATGCTACAAAATACGAGTTGCAAAATTTCACCCAAACAAACATAGTTGTTACATGTACAATGTACATATACTTTTATTTTAAATACAAATTTGAAAAACTAAAATTCAAGTTGCCGAAATCGCGGGCGTCCGCTAGTGCACAACAAATATTATAATCAGCAAGTGCTTTGTTTCAGTTCTAGGTATAAAGCGATTAAAGCAGATAGAGACGATGTTCGTCTCCCGGCGGCTGCAGGGGCCCAGGACGCAGGGCCTCAGCGTGGAGACGCTGATCGACATGCTGCTGGTGCTGTACGACGAGTGCTGCAACAGCAGTCTGCGGCGGGAGAAGGCGATCGCGGACTTTATACAATACGGTACGAGTTATACTTGTTATTAGTTGAAGCAGATAGAGACGATGTTCGTCTCCCGGCGGCTGCAGGGGCCCAGGACGCAGGGCCTCAGCGTGGAGACGCTGATCGACATGCTGCTGGTGCTGTACGACGAGTGCTGCAACAGCAGTCTGCGGCGGGAGAAGGCGATCGCGGACTTTATACAATACGGTACGAGTTATACTTGTTATTAGTTGAAGCAGATAGAGACGATGTTCGTCTCCCGGCGGCTGCAGGGGCCCAGGACGCAGGGCCTCAGCGTGGAGACGCTGATCGACATGCTGCTGGTGCTGTACGACGAGTGCTGCAACAGCAGTCTGCGGCGGGAGAAGGCGATCGCGGACTTTATACAATACGGTACGAGTTATACTTGTTATTAGTTGAAGCAGATAGAGACGATGTTCGTCTCCCGGCGGCTGCAGGGGCCCAGGACGCAGGGCCTCAGCGTGGAGACGCTGATCGACATGCTGCTGGTGCTGTACGATGAGTGCTGCAACAGCAGTCTGCGGCGGGAGAAGGCGATCGCGGACTTTATACAATACGGTACGAGTTATACTTGTTATTAGTTGAAGCAGATAGAGACGATGTTCGTCTCCCGGCGGCTGCAGGGGCCCAGGACGCAGGGCCTCAGCGTGGAGACGCTGATCGACATGCTGCTGGTGCTGTACGATGAGTGCTGCAACAGCAGTCTGCGGCGGGAGAAGGCGATCGCGGACTTTATACAATACGGTACGAGTTATACTTGTTATTAGTTGAAGCAGATAGAGACGATGTTCGTCTCCCGGCGGCTGCAGGGGCCCAGGACGCAGGGCCTCAGCGTGGAGACGCTGATCGACATGCTGCTGGTGCTGTACGACGAGTGCTGCAACAGCAGTCTGCGGCGGGACAAGGCGATCGCGGACTTTATACAATACGGTACGAGTTATACTTGTTATTATTCTGGACCATTTTCGATTATGTTTGCCGCGATGTTTTGCTAGCCGACAGGTTGCGGAAGACTGCTTTGAGGATAGCTGAGCAGCCAAGGTATGCTTTGTATTACGTAGATACTATTTATAGTAGTCTCTCTCTGGTCCCTCGCTATTGCTATATCTGTCTCATCATCTCATGTCAAAAAACTATAAATAAAATGGACAAAGTATAGTGTGGGCGAAAAATAACGCTAAACACACTTGGAGAAGACTTTTTTATTTACCAAGTGATGTGAAAAAAATTTGTTTATTACAGTGAAACCAGTGGCAACGGCTCTGAAGAGGCTTCGGCTGTCGCGGGACGACTTCGAGCTGGTCAAAGTGATTGGGCGCGGCGCGTTCGGCGAAGTGTGCGTGGTACGGGCTTCGTTTATGCAGGTTAGTAGAATTTATAATTAGTCGTATCTATTCAACTGTCACAGCATCTAAAGTATTCTTTGTCGCACGAGTGGTCACTTTGTAACTAGTAATTACAATAAACTAATTTTCCGCATATTAAAGTAGTGTTCTTTTTTCCCCCATGGAAAAGCATAGCGATAGCACTATTTGAGAACGCGTAAATTAGTTACGAGATTTTGCACAACATAATTAGCACCATTAGAAAGATTGTGCGTGTGCGTGCATGTGTGTGCGTGCGCGTGTACGCATGTGCGTGTGTGTACGTCTGCGCGTGCGTGCGTACCATTGATTAAACAAATATTTTCTTTGTGTAATATATAAATAAATAAATTAGAAAGAGTGCGTGCATGCGTGTGTGTGCGTATATATACGTGGGCGTGTGCGTGCGTGTGTACGTATTGTAGGCTTCTGGCAGTCAACTTGCAAAATCATCCTCTTTACATATTTATATAAAATGGGCTGATCGGCCTCTTGATCTTTTGCCCTCAGTGTTTTCCATCACCTTGGTTAGGTGTAAATATTGTGTGATAATTGTCGATGTTGTAATTTGTACAAATGTGCGGTTGCAGCGCGCGGACACGGCGTGTTTCCAGGAGGAGCGCGACGTGCTAGTGTTCGGCGACAGACGGTGGATAACCAACCTGCACTACGCCTTCCAGGACGAACACAACTTGGTGAGCGCCCTCTATAATCTATGTGTAAATTGACGTATAAAAACTTGTTTTTTATAATATTTATATTGCAGTACCTGGTGATGGACTACTACTGCGGCGGGGATCTGCTAACGCTGCTGTCCAAGTTCGAGGACCGGCTGCCGGAGGACATGGCGCGGTTCTACATCGCCGAGATGGTGCTCGCCATCCACAGCGTGCACGAGCTGCGATACGTGCACCGGTGAGTGAGACAGTTGGCGCCACTGGTGCGAACTACTACTGCGGCGGGGATCTGCTCACGCTGCTGTCCAAGTTCGAGGACCGGCTGCCGGAGGACATGGCGCGGTTCTACATCGCCGAGATGGTGCTCGCCATCCACAGCGTGCACGAGCTGCGATACGTGCACCGGTGAGTGAGACAGTTGGCGCCACTGGTGCGAACTACTACTGCGGCGGGGATCTGCTCACGCTGCTGTCCAAGTTCGAGGACCGGCTGCCGGAGGACATGGCGCGGTTCTACATCGCCGAGATGGTGCTCGCCATCCACAGCGTGCACGAGCTGCGATACGTGCACCGGTGAGTGAGACAGTTGGCGCCACTGGTGCGAACTACTACTGCGGCGGGGATCTGCTCACGCTGCTGTCCAAGTTCGAGGACCGGCTGCCGGAGGACATGGCGCGGTTCTACATCGCCGAGATGGTGCTCGCCATCCACAGCGTGCACGAGCTGCGATACGTGCACCGGTGAGTGAGACAGTTGGCGCCACTGGTGCGAACTACTACTGCGGCGGGGATCTGCTCACGCTGCTGTCCAAGTTCGAGGACCGGCTGCCGGAGGACATGGCGCGGTTCTACATCGCCGAGATGGTGCTCGCCATCCACAGCGTGCACGAGCTGCGATACGTGCACCGGTGAGTGAGACAGTTGGCGCCACTGGTGCGAACTACTACTGCGGCGGGGATCTGCTCACGCTGCTGTCCAAGTTCGAGGACCGGCTGCCGGAGGACATGGCGCGGTTCTACATCGCCGAGATGGTGCTCGCCATCCACAGCGTGCACGAGCTGCGATACGTGCACCGGTGAGTGAGACAGTTGGCGCCACTGGTGCGAACTACTACTGCGGCGGGGATCTGCTCACGCTGCTGTCCAAGTTCGAGGACCGGCTGCCGGAGGACATGGCGCGGTTCTACATCGCCGAGATGGTGCTCGCCATCCACAGCGTGCACGAGCTGCGATACGTGCACCGGTGAGTGAGACAGTTGGCGCCACTGGTGCGAACTACTACTGCGGCGGGGATCTGCTCACGCTGCTGTCCAAGTTCGAGGACCGGCTGCCGGAGGACATGGCGCGGTTCTACATCGCCGAGATGGTGCTCGCCATCCACAGCGTGCACGAGCTGCGATACGTGCACCGGTGAGTGAGACAGTTGGCGCCACTGGTGCGAACTACTACTGCGGCGGGGATCTGCTCACGCTGCTGTCCAAGTTCGAGGACCGGCTGCCGGAGGACATGGCGCGGTTCTACATCGCCGAGATGGTGCTCGCCATCACAGCGTGCACGAGCTGCGATACGTGCACCTGTCCAAGTTGAGTGAGACAGTTGGCGCCACTGGTGCGAACTACTACTGCGGCGGGGATCTGCTCACGCTGCTGTCCAAGTTCGAGGACCGGCTGCCGGAGGACATGGCGCGGTTCTACATCGCCGAGATGGTGCTCGCCATCCACAGCGTGCACGAGCTGCGATACGTGCACCGGTGAGTGAGACAGTTGGCGCCACTGGTGCGAACTACTACTGCGGCGGGGATCTGCTCACGCTGCTGTCCAAGTTCAGGACCGGCTGCCGGAGGACCGGCTGCCGGAGGACATGGCGCGGTTCTACATCGCCGAGATGGTGCTCGCCATCCACAGCGTGCACGAGCTGCGATACGTGCACCGGTGAGTGAGACAGTTGGCGCCACTGGTGCGAACTACTACTGCGGCGGGGATCTGCTCACGCTGCTGTCCAAGTTCGAGGACCGGCTGCCGGAGGACATGGCGCGGTTCTACATCGCCGAGATGGTGCTCGCCATCCACAGCGTGCACGAGCTGCGATACGTGCACCGGTGAGTGAGACAGTTGGCGCCACTGGTGCGAACTACTACTGCGGCGGGGATCTGCTCACGCTGCTGTCCAAGTTCAAGGACCGGCTGCCGGAGGACATGGCGCGGTTCTACATCGCCGAGATGGTGCTCGCCATCCACAGCGTGCACGAGCTGCGATACGTGCACCGGTGAGTGAGACAGTTGGCGCCACTAGTGCGAACTACTACTGCGGCAGGGATCTGCTCACGCTGCTGTCCAAGTTCGAGGACCGGCTGCCGGAGGACATGGCGCGGTTCTACATCGCCGAGATGGTGCTCGCCATCCACAGCGTGCACGAGCTGCGATACGTGCACCGGTGAGTGAGACAGTTGGCGCCACTAGTGCGAACTACTACTGCGGCAGGGATCTGCTCACGCTGCTGTCCAAGTTCGAGGACCGGCTGCCGGAGGACATGGCGCGGTTCTACATCGCCGAGATGGTGCTCGCCATCCACAGCGTGCACGAGCTGCGATACGTGCACCGGTGAGTGAGACAGTTGGCGCCACTGGTGCGAACTACTACTGCGGCAGGGATCTGCTCACGCTGCTGTCCAAGTTCGAGGACCGGCTGCCGGAGGACATGGCGCGGTTCTACATCGCCGAGATGGTGCTCGCCATCCACAGCGTGCACGAGCTGCGATACGTGCACCGGTGAGTGAGACAGTTGGCGCCACTGGTGCGAACTACTACTGCGGCGGGGATCTGCTCACGCTGCTGTCCAAGTTCGAGGACCGGCTGCCGGAGGACATGGCGCGGTTCTACATCGCCGAGATGGTGCTCGCCATCCACAGCGTGCACGAGCTGCGATACGTGCACCGGTGAGTGAGACAGTTGGCGCCACTGGTGCGAACTACTACTGCGGCGGGGATCTGCTCACGCTGCTGTCCAAGTTCGAGGACCGGCTGCCGGAGGACATGGCGCGGTTCTACATCGCCGAGATGGTGCTCGCCATCCACAGCGTGCACGAGCTGCGATACGTGCACCGGTGAGTGAGACAGTTGGCGCCACTGGTGCGAACTACTACTGCGGCGGGGATCTGCTCACGCTGCTGTCCAAGTTCGAGGACCGGCTGCCGGAGGACATGGCGCGGTTCTACATCGCCGAGATGGTGCTCGCCATCCACAGCGTGCACGAGCTGCGATACGTGCACCGGTGAGTGAGACAATTGGCGCCACTGGTGCGCGGGGTGTAGACAAATATCAAGATGGATTCCCTCTCGTACTTCAATGCGAACTTCAGTGGTTTGCATTTAATGATTGCCACCTCACCCGCCCCTGCTTGGCCCGGATGATCTCGTGGTGTTAAATCCTTTCCCTACTCTTCATCATAAAACCACAGTACCACCAGCGCCATCTTGGATTCAGGTCTTTGTCTCATTTAAAGGAAGCTTAAGATCATACCCCCAGATAATGAGACACTTTTTCACGCAGTGTCAGTATGAAATTTTAAAACAATGTTACATTAATACTGCTTTAAGAAACTCCGAGAATAGCTCTCTCCATCGCCCGCTGAGTGACTCTGAGTCTTCTTATGAGGCCCATAGTAAAAGTCCATAAAGTCATAATATTTTGTTTATCTTTCCAGAGACATCAAACCGGACAACGTATTACTGGACGCAAGCGGGCATATTCGATTGGCTGACTTCGGATCTTGTTTACGATTGGGCGACGATGGAAAAGTGCGTAAAATACAATGTAGATATCAAATGACCAATAAACCCCAAGAAAACTGAAGATGTCGCGTTGTTTTGAAAAAATTACACTTACTTTTGAAAAAATTACACTTACTTTTGAAATTGAATTTTTTAAAAATTTGACCATTATACAACAAAATGCAAACTGTTATTTGGTTCACAGGTACAGAGTAATGTGGCTGTAGGAACGCCGGATTACATATCGCCTGAAATATTAAGGGTAAGTTTATTTCAAATCATCCCTCATAACCTTTGGTTCACAAGATTGGCTTCGACTCCCTGAAACTCAGTACTAAAAGTACGAACCGAGCACGAGCGGAGCCCTTTCGCTTCGTCGTCAAGTTTAGGCGTACAACGAACCTACAACCTCCTCCAATCCCTTTGTGTTCGTCAAAAAACCGACAACAAGCGAAACGCAGCCGAGCACGAACGAAATGCTCGCAGCGCGCTCGTTCGAGGCTTGTAACTCGGTCCACACTACACGAATTGTGCTCTGCTCGTACTCGGCTCGTGCTCGATTCACATAGCGTGGACCCACCTTATCAATGAGCAGCGGAATGTTAAGCTATTGCATAGCTTCTATCCTTGACGGGTCGACCGAATCCAGAAAAACCGTAACGAAAATAACCTGCCACACCTAAAGTAGAGCTTTTGGTAAGAGGCTAGCATGAAAGCAAGGAGCTCAACTCCACAACTTTTTAGTTTTCGATAGATGGCAAACTAAAAACTAAAAAGTTTGTGAAATTGCACCTGGTACCAAAAGTTCTACTTTTCGATTGATGGCAATACTAAAAATAACTTTAAATTCTATGCAATAGCTTTACCGCGGCAGTCTCCGAGTGCCACACGCCTTTTTTTATCTGTGGTGTACTCGGATGGAGGTATTTGTGATTGGCGCTTAACTTGAAAATTAATAACTTGCTTTCATCACCTTATTTGTTTTTTTCTGATAGTTAAATAACATATCTTGTGTTCATATTTTATTCGCCTCAATTTGAAAAATATTTATTCAAGGTTTGAGATGTGACTTTTATCGATTGATTGTTTTATAGTTTTTGTATAATTTTATTTTCTAGTGGTGGATAAAATCTTGAATGCAACTGTTTGTTCTCATTTTCATTCTCATAATATCCTATTTTGATACTCGGCAAGCCTCGTAAAACCACCACTCGAATTAAAATGACTCATTACGATGCAATGGGGAGAACTAATCTCAGATGGCGTCACCCCCGCTGGTACCTGTCGATTGTTCACTGTTATCAAAGACACTTATGCTATAGACCCGGCGGACCGCGCGAAACAATGTCGCCAGTTTATGGGAGCAAAACCCCCTCCGGCGTACTGACGCCGGACTGAGTAAGCTGTAAGCCTACGCAGTATTTCGCAGGAGTTTCGACACATGGCAATACATTTTCTTGTATGAAGAAGGTTAACGTAAAATTTTCGGATGGGCTCATCTTGATGTTATTATCATAGACTGCTATATAATTAATCTGTGGTCAGGTACATTTGTGAACATCGGTGGACATAGACAAAATAACACAAGTTGAATTTTGAGGTTATAATTTGTCTTAACTTTGTCGTAATAAAACACAATAATGTATTCTTTGATGCCTGTGGCTATTTTAAAAGCTGAATTAAGAAAACTAAATGCATTCCTAACTGGAAACAGTGAACAACTTGGTTTCAACTTTTTTAGGCGTTGAGCTTAGGACCTACAATTTTTCTTCGCTGTTCATTCGCAGGAAAACACTGTGCGCCATTACTATTATATTGGTAGGCACAGCTTTTTAGCAATTTACTGAATTGTATGAGATTATTCAAGTTTCGGAAAAAATATGCATGGATTTTGACATCGGTTCAACACCAGCGACCTAGCGGGATAAATCAGCGGTGTGCATCCCCTTTGCATAAATAGCTATTACAGCTTAATACAGATTCATTATTTGTTTCCAGGCAATGGAAGACGGTCAGGGGCGATACGGACCCGAATGCGATTGGTGGTCTCTCGGTAAGTTTTTTTTTACACTATACAAGTTAGTACTTGGTTAGTAAGTGGTTTCAATATCTCGTTTTGACGTTAAGGCTGAGTTCACTACACAGCCCGACAAACTCAAATGTTTTTTTTTGGGTTTTTGCAATTTTTAAGCCTATGGCGGCAGGAGTGCGGGAATGGCAGTATCATCTTTACATACTTTCATGTTTGTATAAAAATCTTTGTCCAAATCTTTTTGTGGCAAGTGTCCAGTCACTGAAATTGATCTGGAGAATTGACTACTTTGACTACTTTTATATAAATTCATACAGACCACATCAAACTCCATGCTTCAACGATCAACATCATAAAAAAACATCGAAGTCAAATATACAATTTGTGATTTTTGACGCCAGGTGTATGCATGTACGAAATGTTGTTCGGCGAGACGCCGTTCTACGCGGAGTCGCTGGTGGAGACGTACGGGAAGATCATGAACCACGCGCGCTCCTTCCACTGCCCGCCGCCCGACGAGCACGCCGCGCAGGTAACCACCACCCCAGGCGTATGCGTGTACGCAATGTTGTTCTAGCGGAGTCGCCGGTGGAGACGTACGGGAAGATCATGAACCACGCGCGCTCCTTCCACTGCCCGCCGCCCGACGAGCACGCCGCGCAGGTAACCACCACCCCAGGCGTATGCGTGTACGCAATGTTGTTCTAGCGGAGTCGCCGGTGGAGACGTACGGGAAGATCATGAACCACGCGCGCTCCTTCCACTGCCCGCCGCCCGACGAGCACGCCGCGCAGGTAACCACCACCCCAGGCGTATGCGTGTACGCAATGTTGTTCTACGCGGAGTCGCCGGTGGAGACGTACGGGAAGATCATGAACCACGCGCGCTCCTTCCACTGCCCGCCGCCCGACGAGCACGCCGCGCAGGTAACCACCACCCCAGGCGTATGCGTGTACGCAATGTTGTTCTACGCGGAGTCGCCGGTGGAGACGTACGGGAAGATCATGAACCACGCGCGCTCCTTCCACTGCCCGCCGCCCGACGAGCACGCCGCGCAGGTAACCACCACCCCAGGCGTATGCGTGTACGCAATGTTGTTCTACGCGGAGTCGCCGGTGGAGACGTACGGGAAGATCATGAACCACGCGCGCTCCTTCCACTGCCCGCCGCCCGACGAGCACGCCGCGCAGGTAACCACCACCCCAGGCGTATGCGTGTACGCAATGTTGTTCTACGCGGAGTCGCCGGTGGAGACGTACGGGAAGATCATGAACCACGCGCGCTCCTTCCACTGCCCGCCGCCCGACGAGCACGCCGCGCAGGTAACCACCACCCCAGGCGTATGCGTGTACGCAATGTTGTTCTACGCGGAGTCGCCGGTGGAGACGTACGGGAAGATCATGAACCACGCGCGCTCCTTCCACTGCCCGCCGCCCGACGAGCACGCCGCGCAGGTAACCACCACCCCAGGCGTATGCGTGTACGCAATGTTGTTCTACGCGGAGTCGCCGGTGGAGACGTACGGGAAGATCATGAACCACGCGCGCTCCTTCCACTGCCCGCCGCCCGACGAGCACGCCGCGCAGGTAACCACCACCCCAGGCGTATGCGTGTACGCAATGTTGTTCTACGCGGAGTCGCCGGTGGAGACGTACGGGAAGATCATGAACCACGCGCGCTCCTTCCACTGCCCGCCGCCCGACGAGCACGCCGCGCAGGTAACCACCACCCCAGGCGTATGCGTGTACGCAATGTTGTTCTACGCGGAGTCGCCGGTGGAGACGTACGGGAAGATCATGAACCACGCGCGCTCCTTCCACTGCCCGCCGCCCGACGAGCACGCCGCGCAGGTAACCACCACCCCAGGCGTATGCGTGTACGCAATGTTGTTCTACGCGGAGTCGCCGGTGGAGACGTACGGGAAGATCATGAACCACGCGCGCTCCTTCCACTGCCCGCCGCCCGACGAGCACGCCGCGCAGGTAACCACCACCCCAGGCGTATGCGTGTACGCAATGTTGTTCTACGCGGAGTCGCCGGTGGAGACGTACGGGAAGATCATGAACCACGCGCGCTCCTTCCACTGCCCGCCGCCCGACGAGCACGCCGCGCAGGTAACCACCACCCCAGGCGTATGCGTGTACGCAATGTTGTTCTACGCGGAGTCGCCGGTGGAGACGTACGGGAAGATCATGAACCACGCGCGCTCCTTCCACTGCCCGCCGCCCGACGAGCACGCCGCGCAGGTAACCACCACCCCAGGCGTATGCGTGTACGCAATGTTGTTCTACGCGGAGTCGCCGGTGGAGACGTACGGGAAGATCATGAACCACGCGCGCTCCTTCCACTGCCCGCCGCCCGACGAGCACGCCGCGCAGGTAACCACCACCCCAGGCGTATGCGTGTACGCAATGTTGTTCTACGCGGAGTCGCCGGTGGAGACGTACGGGAAGATCATGAACCACGCGCGCTCCTTCCACTGCCCGCCGCCCGACGAGCACGCCGCGCAGGTAACCACCACCCCAGGCGTATGCATGTACGCAATGTTGTTCTACGCGGAGTCGCCGGTGGAGACGTACGGGAAGATCATGAACCACGCGCGCTCCTTCCACTGCCCGCCGCCCGACGAGCACGCCGCGCAGGTAACCACCACCCCAGGCGTATGCGTGTACGCAATGTTGTTCTACGCGGAGTCGCCGGTGGAGACGTACGGGAAGATCATGAACCACGCGCGCTCCTTCTACTGCCCGCCGCCCGACGAGCACGCCGCGCAGGTAACCACCACCCCAGGCGTATGCATGTACGCAATGTTGTTCTACGCGGAGTCGCCGGTGGAGACGTACGGGAAGATCACGAACCACGCGCGCTCCTTCCACTGCCCGCCGCCCGACGAGCACGCCGCGCAGGTAACCACCACCCCAGGCGTATGCATGTACGCAATGTTGTTCTACGCGGAGTCGCCGGTGGAGACGTACGGGAAGATCATGAACCACGCGCGCTCCTTCCACTGCCCGCCGCCCGACGAGCACGCCGCGCAGGTAACCACCACCCCAGGCGTATGCGTGTACGCAATGTTGTTCTACGCGGAGTCGCCGGTGGAGACGTACGGGAAGATCATGAACCACGCGCGCTCCTTCCACTGCCCGCCGCCCGACGAGCACGCCGCGCAGGTAACCACCACCCCAGGCGTATGCGTGTACGCAATGTTGTTCTACGCGGAGTCGCCGGTGGAGACGTACGGGAAGATCATGAACCACGCGCGCTCCTTCCACTGCCCGCCGCCCGACGAGCACGCCGCGCAGGTAACCACCACCCCAGGCGTATGCGTGTACGCAATGTTGTTCTACGCGGAGTCGCCGGTGGAGACGTACGGGAAGATCATGAACCACGCGCGCTCCTTCCACTGCCCGCCGCCCGACGAGCACGCCGCGCAGGTAACCACCACCCCATGCGTATGCGTGTACGCAATGTTGTCCTACGCGGAGTCGCCGGTGGAGACGTACGGGAAGATCATGAGCTTATCGGTGCCAAAAATGCTTGTTTTGCCACCAACAGTAAGGCCACACTGTAGTTCGCTCAGCAGCCACCTACAGAATTTTGACAGATGGCGCACCAGTTACTAAAATGTAAATCGTTCGGATGCCCGTATATCCTTAGGTTCCTTATCGGTGACAGAGAAAAAGAAATAATATGCCTAAGAAATAATCAGTGTACGCTTTTGTATTATGATTCCCAAGGCTATAGATATTTCGGAGTATACGATAAAAATTTTACAGAGCGTCGTACAACTTATTTTTGCAAAATAATGCCTCCTCAATCCAATGAGAACAATATTCGTACAATAATTCGATGTCATACTTGTTTTCAGGTATCAGAAGAAGCCAAAGATCTCATCCGCAGGCTGATATGTGCATCAGAAACAAGATTGGGAAGAAATGGACTGCAAGATTTCAAGGTAACTTTGACTTTGGTCAAATTTGACTAGAATAGTTCGTTCGCTTTCATTTTGTCGCACAGCCGGTTGTAGCGTCGGTATTCTGGACAAAGTCAAAGGACATCAAAGGACGCCGACTGTGCGCATGTACTTGTAACAACAATACTGTTTTGAAATTTTAATAGTTAAAAAACAAGTCAGTTTGGTAACAAAATCTACATAGTTTGCTGTTGTTCTATCTGCTACACTACACGTTTAGTTGACGTCATTGTAAATCCAATATGGCGGAACACCCAAGATGGCGGAATAGTGATTTTAATGCAATCCTACGACATGAGTATCAAATGAATGGGTTTTCTAAAAGGAATATGGACAAATTGCCATATAAAAGCTTGTTTTTATTTTAATGTATTTTTACGTGTTGGGTTCGACGATTTGGAGAAAAACACCTGGTAACTCTTGAGAACACTTCATTCTGCACTTCCAGTATCCAATGTCCCTGGTCTTCCAAGTAATTCGCTTCCTCTTCGCTCTTGATCGCTTGGTTCGCTTGTTCGCTCTTCTCGTACCTCGATCAGACGAAAGACGCGGGTGCTCGAACGCGCTTATATACCCATCCGAACGAAGTTTCGAACGTTCTCGAATATCACTGTTTATACGAGGGGTGGAACTTTCTAGATATCACACATACCAGAAGTCCATTGTTTTCAAAAATGTCATTGACCTTATTTACAATTTAAAGTCGATACTAGCGATAATGAACCCTATGCCGGTTGTAATAAGGTTCGTTCTAGTACGTATTTCCAGGAGCGAGCCATTATGGACCTTATTCTGTTTACAATAAGGTTTATCCGTAACAGTATTTTTGAAAGGTAGCTTATTTAACTTCCAGAGCCACGCCTGGTTCGCCGGCCTGGACTGGGACAGCGTGCGGGAGATGCAGGCGCCGTTTGTTCCGGACGTGTCTAGTCCCACCGACACGTCCAACTTTGATGTCGACGACACGGACATACGGTGAGGAGTCTTTGAACTTTTAACCGACTTCAAAAAAAGGAGGAGGTTCTCAATTCGTCGGAATCTTTTTAAGCTATTGCATAGCTTCTATCGCGGGCTTTGACGGTGCAGACCGAATACAGAAATTTTGTAACGAAAATAACCACAACTTTTTAGTTTTTAGTTTGCCATATGCCGTGATATTTCATAAAGTCATTAAAAAGTTCTGCTATTTTTTGATAGATGGCAAACTAAAAATAACTTTAAATTCTATGCAATAGCTTTACCGTAGCAGTCTCCGAGTGCCACACGCCTTTTTTTTATCTATGCATGTTCACCGATTACTCGAAGAGGCGTGGACCGATTTGGAAAATTCTTTTTTTGTTTGAAAAATGTTTCGTACAATCACTAATAGTCCTTCTTACTATACAACTTGATGTGCGCAGAATCGACGAAATCATAGACTATCGCCCGACTTCGAATTGGTGTACATTAAAAGTTATTTCACTCTTTGTAGTGGCATTTGAAGTTGGTTGTTTGGAAAGAATTTTCCATTTTTTGAAAAGGGGAAATCTATTGAATTGGTTTCTGTAAAGCTCCCTCTAAACAATGACTTGTGATGGGCCATGCTTTGCAACGCACAACTGTAGGCCACGATCACTTAGTGTTCACACAATGGCGCATGGCTCATTGCTGTCCGGTGAGGCACTTGCGATGGACGTAGAAGTAGTTACGGCCGCGGCTATTTATTTTCAATACAATTCTGATGCGAATATTTTAAATATTTATACAATGTTAACTAGTGATTTCGAATATATTTTGCAAAAAAAATCGCCAAAAGAGTGCACTATCCGTATCAGCGGTCGGTTACGAACAAGCAATGGCCCATTGTGTGAACACCACTGACCACGCAACGCCACGATTCCTTTGAAGTGTGCGCCAAAAACCGACAACTTCCCGATCGCGCGCCAGTGTTGACCATTGTCCGCCATTGTATACCATTTCCCCCTGTACACAATGGCGATGGCCTGCAGTGGGCCAGCACACGCCATTGTGTGGTGGCTACTTAATGTTACCGTACCATTGATCTCACGACTGTTACCGTTACCAACACATCTGTATATAAAAGTTTTGAGGTGCTTAAACCATTAAACTCGCGACACTGCTGCCGGCACGTCTGATATATAATATTCTAGTGTCACAGTGTTTTACAAACTCTTCCGAAATAGCTTGACCGATTTTTATGAAATGTTCTATCAATTTCCCCTAAATAGCCGAAAGTTTAAAGTAGGGAACGATGTATGCATGAAAAAATATCATGAGAAGTGTAGCTGAAATCCTGAGGGAACCAAAAATGTACCATCAATTTTAAGTGACATCCCTAAAAAGAGCTGGTTCAATCACAATGAACTGGTAATAATGAAAATAATATGAGGTTTGTCGATGTCACAGTTAGGGTTGCTAAATTTTATTTTTCGAAATGATTTTTTGTATTGAAAATAAAATGCAATAATGGGGGCTTCATACCCCGTTAATGTGTTTCTAGGATCAAGTTGAGAGGTTAGCTGCGGGCACACTGTACGAATTAACTTAATTTTGGTCTGGTGAGAGGCTTCGGCCGTGGCTAGTTACCACCCTACCAGCAAAGACGTGCCGCCAAGCGATTTAGCGTTGCGGTGCGATGCTGTGTAGAAACCGTTGGGGTGACTTTACTTACCCCTTCCAAGTTAGTACGTTAACATCTTCGGCTGCATCATCACTTACCATCAGGTGAGATCGCAGTCAAGTACTTACTTGTATAATGTAAAAAAAACCCACACCGTATATGCGTGACGTCACCACGCTGATCCTTTATATGTTCAATCAACGGTGCAGGTTATCGGAGGCAGTGCCTCCGCCGCGGGCTTCGGCTGCGTTTTCGGGGCTCCACCTGCCGTTCGTGGGGTTCACGTTCACGGGCGGCTCGCGGCTGTGCGACCTCGGGGCTCCCACGCCGCTCAGCCCCGCCAAGAACGCCACCAAACAGGTCAGCTTTCTGATAATATTTCTATACAATACCAGGAAGTAACATCTACAGGGTTATTTTAAAAATACCAAATCGCTCTCGGCCTGTAGTTATTTACATTAACAAAAACAACTTTTGTTCTACGACTTTTTTTTAACTCGTTATTTTGAGAAATATCAGGGGGCACGGCAGTGCCCCCGCCAAAGTCAAAGCGCGAAGCAAAACTGCCGTACCATCTTTACAGGAACCATTTCGCCGCATTTTCGGGCTCCTATTTGAGAACCTCTGGATAAGACCAGAACGCTGAAATTTTCGCTATCCAGTAAGCTATAATCACATACTTAAAACCCAAAATTTCAAGTCTGTAGGTCATATAGTTCCGAAGTTATGCGAAAGCAAAGTTTCGCATTTTCGACACTGACTGACTGACTGACTGACTGACTGACTGACTGACTGACTCATGATCATCAAAATAGAACTAGTACTTCCCATAAACTCAGAGAGCTGAAATTTGGTACAGAGTTAGGGTTTAATGGCCACATAAAGGGAAAACTATAAAAACTAGGATAATCGAAGATCTGGAGTACCTGGTGATCACTGCATTAATAACTTTGTAATTCCATATAAATTATATGAGATTACAAAGTTATTTATGCAGTTAATGTATCTAGAAAAACGGACAGAAATATTTTGTAATATTTTGAAGTTTCTACAAAAAGAAGTGAAATCCCACCAAAAACATTCTGTAAAAAACTAGCCAAAGTCAAAATGGAGCTGCTTGTTTATCTCTAAAAAGTACTGAAATCTAGACAAAGTCGTGCCAAGTCTAAGGTTCCTTACTGCGATTTCTTTATTATTATAGTTAATGTTGTGTGACTTGGCCGTTAAAGACCAAGAACCGCTACTCATTGACGATGAATTCTGGCGACAGATTGGTGCAATGGTGTCATGGAGCACCTGGTTTGAACCCTTGTGTACCCTTCAACGGCCAAGTCACGCAACATTAACTATAATAATAAAGAAATCGCAGTAAGGAACCTTAGACTTGGCACGACTTTGTCTAGATTTCAGTACTGTTTAGAGATAAACAAGCAGCTCCATTTTGACTTTGGCTAGTTTTTTACAGAATGTTTTTGGTGGGATCAAATTTTCAACATTTTACACAGATACTCTACCCGTAACTACTCTTTACATTGGACATGTACATACCTACGTGCTACATAGGCACGCGACCGGCGCGCGGCGAATCTCGACGGTCACTGACCCGACTACGCGATAGTTTCACAGTGTAATGTCACTTTACAGAAATAACATGAGTTATTATTATTTTTTGTATGAAATAAATTAATACTGTATTTTGAAAAGTCGTAGAACAAAAGTAGTTAGTTTTAATGTAAACAACTACAGGCCGAGAGCGATTTGGTATTTTTAAAATATTAAATAACCCTGTATAGTAGAGTCTGTCCCAGAAAGGGGAGAAAGACACGAGGGACAAGTAGGAGAGTTAAATAACTTGTACGGAGCTAAAGAAGGCATCCGAACTGGGAGAAGCGCCGAGAGCAAGTACCGTTATCGGGTGTCCTCCCGCGTTTCGGCCCAAGAGTCTGAGAGGGTGGTGGGGCCATGGGAAGATTGGTAGGTTGCCTCTATATAATACCAGGCCAGATTCACTTATCACGTGATCGAAGAAACTACAGATAGCCGTCTCGACGTACTAATCTCAAACGGCCGCTTTAGTTGTACGCTCTATTGTGGCAACCTTAGATAGTTACGCGATTACGCGAACGTACGAAAGCTAAAAAAGCATTGTCTTAACGTGAAATCAACGGGTCTGCCCGCGAAATTCAAAATTTTCGTGGTTTTTTGCAATTTGTACGCCAATTAGACATGATAGGCTTATGGCAATCAATTTGCGAGAATGACAGTATCATCTTTACATGATTATATCAAAATCTTTGCATAAAAATGTGTATCCTAGGAAATTAGTCCGAGTATCGAGTTTTATGTGAGTAACTCACAAATCTTGGACTAATTTCTTTAACTCGACACTTTCGAGCATAGATTTTTATATAAACACGTGAAGAAGATATTGGGATTATCGCAATTTGACGGCCTATTATTTATTATTAGCTTAAAAATCGCGAAAAACCACGAAAAATTTGAATTTCGCGGGCACACCCGTGGTGTGCTCCTTAATGTTTAATAGCACGCCAATTTGATCAGACAGACAGATCAGATATTTCTACTCTTTTGCCAATCTTTTTAAGGATATGTTGTTGTTAGACCTCCTCGACCTCCGTGGTTGAGTGGTTAGCGTGCCGGTTTTCAAGGCGCCGCCATCTCTGAGGTTCCGGGTTCGATCCCCGGTCGGGGCAATGTAGAAAAATAAGTTTTCTACATTGTCTCGGGTCTGGGTGTTGTGGTACCTTCGTTGTTCCTGATTTCCTTAACAAAAGTGCATAAGCTACTTACTAAGGGATCGGAGCAATGTATGTGACGTTGTCCACTATATATTTATTTATATCCTATACCTTTAAACGAGCAATTCTTGTATATATATATTTCTATATAATCTGGATCTCGGAAACGGCTCGAACGATTTTCATGAAATTTAGTATACAGGGGGTTTTGGGGGCGATAAATCGATCTAGCTAGGATTCATTTTTAGAAAATGTCGAATTTACCAAAAATAAATAAAAATATGACTCCTGCTGCCATCTATTGGCCAGTAGTTAAACTACCGAACGAAGCTCGGTCAGCCAGATATTTTATATATTTGTTTATTTACATTTTCCAGGCGCCGTCGAACGCGAGCGACCGCGCGGCGCTCAAAGCGCTGGAGCGGGAGAACGCGTTGCTCGCACAGACCATCGCCGACCTACGCGCGGGGGACGCCGCCGAATCCAGCACTGGTAACCATTCTTATATTTATGGTTCCGTACCCAAAGGGTAAAACGGGACCCGATTACTGAAATTCTGCCGTCTTCTGTCTGTGATCAGGCTGTATCTCTTGAACCGTGATAGTTAAACTGTTAGACAGTTGAAATGTTCACAGGTGATGTATTTCTGTTGCTGCTATAACAATTAATACTAAATTCAAAATAAAATATATATTACGGGGACCTCTTATACAAAAAAACTATATTTTTTTTCTCGTTTTTTGCTCTATATTTATAATGGCAATAGTTGAAATTTTTACAGAATATTTGATGACACTTTTACAGAATATTCGATTTCACTTTAGAAATAAATAATAAAATTATCACAAATATTTAAAGGATCTCATACAACAAACGTATTTTTTTTCCGTTTTTATAGATAATGGTTCGGAATCCTTTGTGCAAGAGTCCGACTCGTGCTTGGCCAAATTTTGTGTACATTTTTAGTGTAGATACGTGAATAGGACGTTTTCTACTATTACTAACTATTTTCCATACCCATAAAGTGAGATACAATTTTGAGGCAAAACAGCGTTTGCCTGGTCAGCAGTAGTTTCATTATAACATCTTAGTCCCGGTCTGCACCAAAGCGGAGCGAAGTGGAGCTGTGTTTGAGTAACCAATCAGATTTCGTCATTTCGACATCTCCTCTCAGTTTCGGAGATGCAAAAATGACGAAATCTGATTGGTTACTCGAACAGCTCCGCTCTGTTCTGCTTTAGTGGAAACTGGGCCTTATCCCTTGTGCTCATTCAAATTGCAGAGGAGTCGTCCCAGCTGAAGGAGGAGCTGACGGCTCTCACCATGAGGAACAGCGAGTTGGAGGCGCAAGTGAGGAGGTTCGAACAGGCCAACGCTACCATCGGCTCGCAGGTGACTTCATTTTTAGGGATCCGTAACCAAAGGGACCCTATTAGCGAGACCTCGCTATCCGTCCGTCAGTCAAATACTACCATTAGTTAACAAGTAAATAATTTGAAAATTAAATAAGGGTTCCATTTTTACCATTTTAGTATGGAACCCTAAAAACACGACTGGCTTGTGGTAAAATGACTTTTTCCAAAAAATATAGCCATGTTACTCGGAATGATGTTAGGGTTCTAACGATAACCCATATGTCCAAATCTATTCAGCTGTTCAGAAGTTATGGTGGAATAAAGAAACTCACGTACATACATGAACCCTAAAGACATTACACTACTTTTTTGGGCAGTCGTGTAAAAATAAAATTGATTACTATATTTTTCCTACGCTTTTTTGCCTAACTATTAATATAAAATAAACTCTAATCGCCTAAGAAATGAATGTGGAATATCTGTTGAATATATAGTTATACTCTGCTTTATCCCTTTCTGTCATCAATCATTTGGCATTCGAAGGAAAGAGACAAAAGAGAGTAAAACGATTCTACCTCTATTCCACGTTTATTTGTAACTAGCAGATACCCGCGGCTTTGCACGCGTAAATTTTAGTTTTAACTATTCTATGGGAACCCATCCATTTTCCGGAATAAAAAGTACCCTTTGTGTTAATTTACATGAAACCTATCTTCATTTCAACTTTAAACCAAAATTTTTCAGTAGTTGTGCGTGAAGGAATAAATTTTCTCCCGCATGAATATCTGTTTTTCCCTATTATCACGAAAACAATGGATTTTCCCGAGAAAAAAGTAGTTGATTCAGGATCTAATCTATCTCCATTCCAAATTTCAGCCCAATCGGTTGAGAAGTGACGGCACGATGGAGTATTTCTCCCGCTTGAATATCTGCTATTTAACTATTTTCTTAGAAACCATGGATGTGCCCAGGATAAAAATTTGCCTATGTATTAATCCAGGATAAAATCTAACTTCATTCCGCATTTCAGCCACATCAGTTCAGTAAGTAAGGCATGAAGGAATATTTTTCCCTCGTAGATATCTGTTTCCCGCGGAAACCATGGATTTTTCCGGGATGAAAAGTAGCCTATTTATTAACCCAGGATATAATCTATCTCCATTACAAATTTCAGCCAAATCGGTTGTGTACTTGCGGCATGAAGATTTTTTTCCGCGTGAATTTCGGTTTTTAAGTAATCCCACGGGAAACATGAATTTTTGCGGGATGAAAAGTAGCCTTTGTGCTAATCCAAGATACAATATACATCCATTCCAAATTTTAGCCAAATCGGTTCAGACGTTGCGGCGTGAAGACGTATTTTAACCAAACTTCGGACCCCCGTTTCACACCCTTAGAGGATGAATTTTGAAAAATCCTTTCTTAGTGCACCCCTAGACCTCACAAGGAACATGTGTGCCAAATTTGGAGTCTCTAGACCCAGCGGTTTGGGCTGTGCGTTGATATGTCAGTCAGTCAGTATCTTCTTTTATATATTTAGATGTAACTAGCGGACCCGACAGACCTCGTCCTGTCAAAAAGATTTTTATTGTGGCAGTTTTTTGCTTGTACCTATTTTATAGTCGGGTCAAAAATCGGTTATAAAGTACAATTTGACTTTTGACGTTAGGAACACACCTACATTGCTTAGACAACAGTTGTAATTAAGTTACTATGAACTTAATGCAATAGCCATAAAGCTCAAATTGACTCTCTCTAACTAAAAGTTAGAAAAGGGCTATTTTCAGGGTTTTTCCGGCAATTATTCGAATTTTTCTCGCCGTGAAAACCATCTTTGTACTTCAACGAACATTTAATAAAAGAATTGGCTAAATTGGTCCATATGCGTTGTGGAGTTATGCGCTTACCAACACATTTTGCGATTAGTTTTATATAATATACTACCTGACCTGGCAAACGTTGTTTTGCCCTTAGGGGTAATAAAAAATAGATAAATTGAGATTTAAACTATCCTATCTCTCAAGTTGGATCGAACTGCACATGGTGTGCGAATTTTATTATAATCGGTTAAGTGGTTTAGGAGTCCATTGAGGACAAACATTGTGACACGAGATTTATATATATTAAAGATAGATGGGGTAAGCCATTTGTGATTGGATCTTTAAAAAGCATTTGATGATGTCTCTAGGAAATCTCATGTTCACCACAAGAGCTGGCGACGCGCGTCAAGGAACTGGAGGTGCTGGTGAATGCTTTAAATTTGGAGAAGGAGGAATTGCTCAAAGACAAGACTGACACAATGGAGAAGTTGAGGCTACAGGTGTGTTGTGATATTTCTAACGTTTCTTGCTGTTTGGGCTGTTTGGCTGACTTAAAAATTATCTCACAATGAGCGATGAGTGATAAAAGAGTGTATAGTAGTTGTGTGCGTATAGTCTATCAGATATACAACGTGCAGATTATTTAGACGCATAGTGTGCATTAACATGATAAGAAATCCCAATTTTTTATTTTATTTTCGATACAAAAAACATTATTTCATTTAGAAAAAAAAATTAGCAGCCTATTAGTGTGTGAAATAAAATTAAGGCACAGTGTGAAAGATTCTTTTCGTGAATTCCTGACATGACAACTGAACTAGAATAGGGTCGTTACAAACCTGATCAGTAAAGTGTAACTGTAATAGCCCTTTAACAATAACATAACCATTTGTGAAGGTTTGTCCTGTTTGAGCTAACCACTAACACCGCGCTGTGGCAGGACAAGGAGCTGAAGGACGCCGTGTCGCAGCGCAAGCTCGCGATGACGGAGTACAACGAGGTCACCGACAAGCTGGCCGAGCTGCGCCAGCAGAAGCAGAAGCTGTCCCGGCAGGTGCGTATGCTAACACTAACACTAACACCGCGCTGTGGCAGGACAAGGAGCTGAAGGACGCCGTGTCGCAGCGCAAGCTCGCGATGACGGAGTACAACGAGGTCACCGACAAGCTGGCCGAGCAGCGCCAGCAGAAGCAGAAGCTGTCCCGGCAGGTGCGTATGCTAACACTAACACTAACACCGCGCTGTGGCAGGACAAGGAGCTGAAGGACGCCGTGTCGCAGCGCAAGCTCGCGATGACGGAGTACAACGAGGTCACCGACAAGCTGGCCGAGCAGCGCCAGCAGAAGCAGAAGCTGTCCCGGCAGGTGCGTATGCTAACACTAACACTAACACCGCGCTGTGGCAGGACAAGGAGCTGAAGGACGCCGTGTCGCAGCGCAAGCTCGCGATGACGGAGTACAACGAGGTCACCGACAAGCTGCCGAGCTGCGCCGAGTATACATTCAAACAAAATTTATATTATGATTATTTTCAGGTCCGGGATAAAGAGGAAGAGCTGGAAGTGGCGATGGCGAAGATCGATGGGCTGCGGCAGGACATCCGGCGCGCGGAGAAGTCGCGCAGAGACCTGGAGGCGAGGCTGGACACCGCGCTCTCTGAAGGCGCTAAGGTATAACCTACTCGACTACATAATACATATCGTAAGAGGAAGAACCATTCCTATGGTATCTTATTGTGGGGCGAAGCTGCTGATATTCAAACTATGTCATTGTAAAAGGGAGCAATTGTACCTAAACATAACGTTAGAGGAAGATCCGTTCCTGTGGTATCTTATTATGGGGAAAAGCTGCTGATATTCAAACTGTATCATTGCAAAAGGGAACAATTGGATCCATATACAAAATGAAGCCATGCGAATTTATTTTTTAGGTATTGGTGGAATTACAGTGGCATCTCATTATAATTGCTATTATCTATGTGATTTTATTCCCGCAGGAACGCAAGCTGCGCGAGGAGAGCATGCGGCTGCAGCGCGTGGAGGCGGTGGAGGCGGGCTGCGGCGCGGGCTCCACGGCGGCGGACGTCGCCAAGCTACAGGCGGACATCGAGGCGTTGGAGGTGAGTCAGACATCCTCGGGTACCTCCCTGAGCTCAAATATGGCTCAGGTCTGGTCCACGCTTGGACCCACGCTCAAAGTATAGGTCTGCAGAGTGGTTGGTTTTCGAGTGACAGTTTAAAATGGAAAATAATAAACATATTACGTGTATGATTATCCACAGAGCCAGTACTCGGAGTCGCTCGCTCAGCAACAGGCGCGCTACGCGGCCGAGGTGGCCGCGCTGAGGGACCAGCTGCACGAGGGAGACGCGCTGCGCTCCAGGCTCAACAGAGAGGTGACATGTTGTACTGTACTGATCGTCCACAGAGCCAGTACTCGGAGTCGCTCGCTCAGCAACAGGCGCGCTACGTGGCCGAGGTGGCCGCGCTGAGGGACCAGCTGCACGAGGGAGACGCGCTGCGCTCCAGGCTCAACAGAGAGGTGACATGTTGTACTGTACTGATCGTCCACAGAGCCAGTACTCGGAGTCGCTCGCTCAGCAACAGGCGCGCTACGCGGCCGAGGTGGCTGCGCTGAGGGACCAGCTGCACGAGGGAGACGCGCTGCGCTCCAGGCTCAACAGAGAGGTGACATGTTGTACTGTACTGATCGTCCACAGAGCCAGTACTCGGAGTCGCTCGCTCAGCAACAGGCGCGCTACGCGGCCGAGGTGGCCGCGCTGAGGGACCAGCTGCACGAGGGAGACGCGCTGCGCTCCAGGCTCAACAGAGAGGTGACATGTTGTACTGTACTGATCGTCCACAGAGCCAGTACTCGGAGTCGCTCGCTCAGCAACAGGCGCGCTACGCGGCCGAGGTGGCTGCGCTGAGGGACCAGCTGCACGAGGGAGACGCGCTGCGCTCCAGGCTCAACAGAGAGGTGACATGTTGTACTGTACTGATCGTCCACAGAGCCAGTACTCGGAGTCGCTCGCTCAGCAACAGGCGCGCTACGCGGCCGAGGTGGCCGCGCTGAGGGACCAGCTGCACGAGGGAGACGCGCTGCGCTCCAGTCTCAACAGAGAGGTGACATGTTGTACTGTACTGATCGTCCACAGAGCCAGTACTCGGAGTTTAATATCTCTTTCATTTATATAAATTTACTCAAATACATAATTGGGAAATCTTCTTCATTTCAGTTGCAAACATCAAAAGAGAAGTTGGAGAACCGTCGCCTGGAGCAACTGAACGACAGCGAAGATAAGCAGATGCTCATCAACGAGAACAGGAAACTCGCCAAAGATCTGGAGGCTGTGAGTACTTTAAGGGACACTACATGCTCTTACAACCTTATTCAGATTTGCCATTTCGTGACATAATCCATGAAACGAACCATGTTAATGTGACATTAGGAAGTGAAGGTGAAAGAGCAAGTGAAATGAACTTGCTTGGCGATTGTCTAAATGGAACGTAATGATAATCTTTATTTTTCAAATTAGAGCCCAAATAATAGTCAAAACTACCACCAGGTTTGAAAGACAGGTTGGCAGCGAAAAGAAATGGTAAGAAACTCGGCACATGCTCTTTACAAAAATGTCATTAATATAATATACAAATTTTCTTACATATGAAAAATTATAACACAATTTTTGCGGAGGTGGAAGCATATCCCTATCATTCCAAGAATCCTTATCACTAAGCGAAAGAGAAAGACTAAGTGAAGTAAACTTGCATGACGAATGTCTATTGTGAAAAAGCAAGTAAAGTGAACTCACTTGCGTTGTGAAGAGCTTCCGATCAACGAATTTTGATCTAGTAATAATGTGAATAGCACATGTTTTTATTATGTATGTTGTTCGTAACTTGCGCTATTTCGTGACGTGCTAAAAATAAACTTAAGCTTCTTAATCAGATGGCAGAAAACGGCAGAAGATGGCAAGCAGAAAGGAGACAGTTGGAAATAGAGTTGGAAGAACTGAGAGCCAAGCGGGACTCCATGCAACACTGGGAGACACAAGTAAGATATCATGTAGCATCTGTATCACTCAAAAGAACTATTAAAAATTATTACAAAAGCACTAAGTAACTTAGTACTTTTTCATTTGCCCATAGCAAATACTACCTGTGTGACGCACTGGGACGTACAAAGTAGTTGTGGTAGAGGGAGGAAAGGAGGGGAGTGGGGAGAAAGAGAGAGAAGAGAGGGGGAGTGGAGAGAGAGAGAGAGAAGAGGGGGAAGTGGGGAGAGAGAGCGAGAGGAGAGGGGAGTGGGAGAGATAAAGAAGGGGAGGAGTGGGGAGAGATAGAGTAGAGGAGGGGAGTGGGGAGAGAGAGTGAGAGGAGAGGAGGGAGCGGAGAGAGAGAAGAGGGGGGAGTGGGGAGAGATGGAGTAGAGGAGGGGAGTGGGGAGAGAGAGTGAGAGCAGAGGGGGGAGTGGGAGAGTAAGAGAAAGAAGAGGGGGGAGTGGGAGAAAGAGAGGAGGAGGGGGGAGTGGGGAGAGAGAGGGAGGAGAGAGGGAGGAGAGGCGGGAGTGGGGAGAGATAGAGTTGGGGTGGGGAGAGAGAAGTAAGGAGCGGAGATTCGGTAGTTAAGTGGTAATAATAATAACTTTATATGTGCATATTTCTCAGATCGCAGACATCATCCGATGGGTGGCGGACGAGAAGGAGGCCCGAGGGTATCTGCAGGCGCTCGCGACCAAGATGACTGAGGAGTTGGATTACATTAAACATGGTAAGATGGTACCTTCACATTTAATTGCTTGTAGGACTCTTCATGTGGAGTCGGGATAGACACCACCAATCAATGACAGATGTTCTACGGTGAAGCAGTAATGAATGTGTTCTGGTATGTTGGGCGCTGTATCCCGACTTGATTACTGGGCAAAATGGGACTACGTCAGGTATTATTATTCTTTAGTAATTCTCTGAATGGAAAGTGAAGAAGCGAGTGAAGTGAAGTTAATAATAATAATAATTTATTTATTTTTAACCAAGAAAAAAAATTTTTGACAATAAAAAACTCCTTAGATTTAGTACACAGAAAAAGTAAGCAATAAATTTTGAAACTGTTGCTCTACGAATATGTCAATGGACGTGAAAATGGACATGAAGTGAACTCGGTTGTGTTGTGAAGTGCTTTGAACCTAGTGCAAAAATGTATCGTGATAAGAATGTGCTTTCAGCTGATGTGTGTTGTCCATAGCGAGCGTCACCCGCACCTTCGGCCCGCCGTCGTCGCCGCCCGCGGTGAGCAGCGGCACGGGCGGCTGGCGCGACCGACGCTCGCAGAAGGTGGACAAGATGGAGCTGCTCACGCTGCAGAACTCGCTGCAGTCCGAGGTGCAGGCCAAGCAGGCGGTCGGCGAGGAGCTGAGCAGGACGCGCGCGGAGCTGCTGGCCAGCCAGAGGTAACAGATCGACACCGGCACGGGCGGCTGGCGCGACCGACGCTCGCAGAAGGTGGACAAGATGGAGCTGCTCACGCTGCAGAACTCGCTGCAGTCCGAGGTGCAGGCCAAGCAGGCGGTCGGCGAGGAGCTGAGCAGGACGCGCGCGGAGCTGCTGGCCAGCCAGAGGTAACAGATCGACACCGGCACGGGCGGCTGGCGCGACCGACGCTCGCAGAAGGTGGACAAGATGGAGCTGCTCACGCTGCAGAACTCGCTGCAGTCCGAGGTGCAGGCCAAGCAGGCGGTCGGCGAGGAGCTGAGCAGGACGCGCGCGGAGCTGCTGGCCAGCCAGAGGTAACAGATCGACACCGGCACGGGCGGCTGGCGCGACCGACGCTCGCAGAAGGTGGACAAGATGGAGCTGCTCACGCTGCAGAACTCGCTGCAGTCCGAGGTGCAGGCCAAGCAGGCGGTCGGCGAGGAGCTGAGCAGGACGCGCGCGGAGCTGCTGGCCAGCCAGAGGTAACAGATCGACACCGGCACGGGCGGCTGGCGCGACCGACGCTCGCAGAAGGTGGACAAGATGGAGCTGCTCACGCTGCAGAACTCGCTGCAGTCCGAGGTGCAGGCCAAGCAGGCGGTCGGCGAGGAGCTGAGCAGGACGCGCGCGGAGCTGCTGGCCAGCCAGAGGTAACAGATCGACACCGGCACGGGCGGCTGGCGCGACCGACGCTCGCAGAAGGTGGACAAGATGGAGCTGCTCACGCTGCAGAACTCGCTGCAGTCCGAGGTGCAGGCCAAGCAGGCGGTCGGCGAGGAGCTGAGCAGGACGCGCGCGGAGCTGCTGGCCAGCCAGAGGTAACAGATCGACACCGGCACGGGCGGCTGGCGCGACCGACGCTCGCAGAAGGTGGACAAGATGGAGCTGCTCACGCTGCAGAACTCGCTGCAGTCCGAGGTGCAGGCCAAGCAGGCGGTCGGCGAGGAGCTGAGCAGGACGCGCGCGGAGCTGCTGGCCAGCCAGAGGTAACAGATCGACACCGGCACGGGCGGCTGGCGCGACCGACGCTCGCAGAAGGTGGACAAGATGGAGCTGCTCACGCTGCAGAACTCGCTGCAGTCCGAGGTGCAGGCCAAGCAGGCGGTCGGCGAGGAGCTGAGCAGGACGCGCGCGGAGCTGCTGGCCAGCCAGAGGTAACAGATCGACACCGGCACGGGCGGCTGGCGCGACCGACGCTCGCAGAAGGTGGACAAGATGGAGCTGCTCACGCTGCAGAACTCGCTGCAGTCCGAGGTGCAGGCCAAGCAGGCGGTCGGCGAGGAGCTGAGCAGGACGCGCGCGGAGCTGCTGGCCAGCCAGAGGTAACAGATCGACACCGGCACGGGCGGCTGGCGCGAACGACGCTCGCAGAAGGTGGACAAGATGGAGCTGCTCACGCTGCAGAACTCGCTGCAGTCCGAGGTGCAGGCCAAGCAGGCGGTCGGCGAGGAGCTGAGCAGGACGCGCGCGGAGCTGCTGGCCAGCCAGAGGTAACAGATCGACACGCGTTTTGTTTGATCCACGTTCCTGGTAAGAGGTCTGTCATCGGATCGCTTACTGGTACGCAGTCTTCACTCCTAGAACTCGGCTGGACCAAATGGCTGACGTTTCTGCGAAAGATATAAAAGACTTATTTACGTATTCTTCAATTTTCGTTGGTATCTCTATTCCTAGGGTGGCTCTGTCTTGATGAACTGGCAGTTTTGAGAACGTTTCTTAATGACGAGCGTGTTCCCAGGGAGCTGCTGGAGACGCGGCAGCGGCTGGACGCGCTCGCGCACGACATGAAGCGCAAGGAGCAGCACATCCGCGACATGCAGGCCAAGCTCGACCAGCCGCACCAGCCCTCCAACTCCTGTGAGTACGCGCGCACACAGACACATACACACGCACAGCATACATGCCACCGGGAAAGTGTAATGCCGACCATTGATCTTCCTCTCGTCCAATCTGCTGGCCATCGATCCTTTCTGTCGTCCAATCGGCAGGCCATTAATCATTCCTATCGTCCAATCGCCCGGCCATTGATCCTTCCTGTCGTCCAATCGGCCGGCCATTGATCCTTCCTATCGTCCAATCGGCTGGCCATCGATCCTTCCTGTCGTCTAATCGGCCGGCTATTGATCCTTCCTGTCGTCCAATCGACCGGCCATTGATCCTTCCTGTCGTTCAATCGGCCGGCCATTGATCCTTCCTGTCGTTCAAACAGCCGGCCATTGATCCTTCCTGTCGTCCAATCGACCGGCCATTGATCCTTCCTGTCGTTCAATCGGCCGGCCATTGATCCTTCCTGTCGTTCAATCGGCCGGCCATTGATCCTTCCTGTCGTTCAAACAGCCGGCCATTGATCCTTCCTGTCGTCCAATCGACCGGCCATTGATCCTTCCTGTCGTTCAATCGGCCGGCCATTGATCCTTCCTGTCGTTCAAACAGCCGGCCATTGATCCTTCCTGTCGTTCAATCGGCCGGCCATTGATCCTTCCTGTTGTTCAATCGACCGGCCATTGATCCTTCCAGTCAGCCAAACGGCCGGCCATTGATCGTTCCTGTCGTTCAAACAGCCGGCCATTGATCCTTCCTGTCGTCCAATCGACCGGCCATTGATCCTTCCTGTCGTTCAATCGGCCGGCCATTGATCCTTCCTGTCGTTCAAACAGCCGGCCATTGATCCTTCCTGTTGTTCAATCGACCGGCCATTGATCCTTCCTGTCGTTCAATCGGCCGGCCATTGATCCTTCCTGTCGTTCAATCGACCGGCCATTGATCCTTCCTGTCGTTCAATCAGCCGGCCATTGATCCTTCCTGTCGTTCAATCGACCGGCTTTTTTAGTCACGTGGATATGGCATGAGTGATAGTGACGCCACTATCCGGTATAATTATCTTTGTTTTTGTCGCCAAATCCAATATGGTGGACTTCGAAATTTTTTTTAAACCCATGAATTGGATGCCAAAGCCATTAAAACCCAAGAAGAGCCAAAACGGCAAAGTAATTCCATAATATTTAAGCTTGATTATTTTACATTACGCTATAAATAAATCATTTTTGTCTAAATTTAAAATTCGCATTTTAGACGCTTTTTTCATAATTTTTTTAAGCCCAAAATATATAATACACACTTTATTTACTGTTTTATTTTTTGTTTGTAATCATTTTATTATTTGTGTAGTAATTTATCCTTACAGCACATAGTTCATATTATTCTATATACTTAGATAGATAAATGACAATAATTATTATATTTATTTAGTGCACCTTTTCTTTTTGTTTCCGTTACATGTTACCGCACAAACCCCAAACCAATACACAAAATACGTGAATGTTTAAACGTTGGCGACCAACGACCAACGACCGCCAACCGCCATGTCTCAAATGAAATGTTGGATCCATCCACAAAGTCCAACGTCGTGCGCGACGAAAAAAACGAAAATAAACCGCTTGTCTACGCCTCACGTTTATGGACTCTAAAATTGTGTGATTTAAAAAAAAATGTGAAATTGGAACTGTGATTCGATACGCCGATGCATTGCCAAATTAAAAAATTATCTTAAAAAAAACTATTTGTACTATATGGGGCCATAATTTGCATTTATGTGTTTAATTATTTTCTGTATGATTGTTTATTTGTGGTATATGCTTTTGCGTACAACGCGTTTGTTATGTAATTGTTATAATTTTTAAATACATTGTGCTGTCACTTTGTGACGCCATTACAGTTCGGTGGTGGCTGAAGCCGTACATACCGTTGTTTGTGGGAGTGACGTCATGCATATGGGGCGTTGCTATTCTCGTGTACCACCAAATATATGGATAAAATCCAACGTATTATGTACACCCAAAAATATCCGACAGTTTACTCCACCCGTTGTTCGAATTTCGAAATGTTCCCATTTGTTCTATGGAACATGACGTCATCGTCATTTTATCTCGTTTTGTTCCATGGAATAAAAAAGGCAAGATGTATTTTCGTCTGTCTTTCTTCATAGAAAAGTACCCATTTGGAAAATACTGTTCAAACTTTTTGAACATAATATCCAAGGTTAGAAAAAAACAAAGATTTTGAAGTATTTTTGTTTCACAGTATTAAACTGCTTTACTGTGTATTCGGATATTTCGGAGTTAAATTTAAGAAAACGGGGCAGTGTCGAATATTTTTCTAGTCTTCAAATCTCGTCTAGTCCAAAACAAATATAATTTTACCAAAGATTTTTTAATAATATGATTATTTTATTATACTTCTTTGCCACCGCGTGAACTAGTCAATTTTTTATTTGTTAATTTCAATGAATATCAAGGTAATTCGTAAATATTGATTCAAACTTAAGCAGTAGATAGAAAACAATTAAGTCTTATTTTCCACTCCAATTTTTATTTAAGGATCCATTCTGTATATTACATTTATCCTTTTTATTTTTTTTACAATTTTATTTGTTATTTTTTTCTTATGTGACACATGGATGCTAATGTGGAACTCGCCAAACCTAACCCTCCACTTTAAAAACCATGTAACAGAATAACACTACAGGGCTATTCATTTAAAGTGAAATTGACTTTATCGCATGTACGAAAAGTGACAGCACGATGTTTTTGTTTTAGTTTTAAGTTCTCCACAGATCAGTAATAGAATCTCAGTGCATTTTAACTATAGTCTGTTATATTAGCGAATACGTTTTTTTTAAATGTCCCTGACGTTTTATGATACATTACTTATTATTATACAACAAAAGAGAATATTTACGTGATCAGTGGATATTATTTAAAAATTTACCATTAGTGATGCGAACGGAAACGTCTTATTCCCTTATCAACTGGGGTCGTAGTTTCGATTTGTTCCATGGAATATGACGTCACAGTTATATTTTGTCTCGTTTTGTTCTAGGGAACAAAATGTGACAAATACACTCATTTAGTTTTCGATGACGTCTTTTTTCGTAGAACAAGTAAGGGCAGGTGACCATCAGTTATGCTTTTTTGTTATAAAAAAAACACATTCTGAATTCAGAGCTGCAAAATGTACAAAGACATTTCAACCAATCAAGGGCCGTAATTTGCCGCCAATTACGGATCAATACATATTTTTACACAATTAAGCCCCAGACAATTTCTTCACGGGGAAGGGTAAAATGTTTATCTCTTCCTACAGTTTTATCCACTCACCACACAACTAGATGTTGATAAATCGGAGTATAATTATCCGGTTTCTCCTTTTGTTGTGTTTCAGCCGGCGAACAAAGTAATTTTTTCCATTGTCGTAGGATATTATTGGGGCATTAAAAATTATCTCCTGCCTATACCTACTAGATGAGCTTAGAAGTTATAATATAAAAACTCTTTCGCTACCAGAACAGACTATTTATTTATTTATTTCTATTGTTGGTAAGGCATTTTCTAAGACAAGTATCGAAATGATGGATTACGAGTTGTTTATTATTAAGAAACATCACATAAATAAGTATGGTTCTGTATCACACAAATTTTAAAACTTATTCGCTTACAAGTATATTTAGCTCTGGCACGGAAACATCCTCGGATAATGCTAACTCTATAAAGTAATATAAATATAGTAAGTAAATTCATTGTAAAATATATATGTAAAAAAAGTTAGATCACACACTGCTATTTGCTTTTTGTTTTTACTTTTTACTGGAACAATAGGTATGTGTGATTCCTTAAAGTTCATACCCTAAATGGTGGATAAATAGGGGATTAAAAATACTGGGGTGGGATAGTAAATAAATGAGATACGAGTATGTAAGTCAGAAGATATCAAACCAAAGTTTGTGTTAGGAAATGCATTATCGAAATTTGTTTAATTTTCGTTCTGTTTGTGCTATTTAAGTGACTCGGTACATTTACTTCTGCATTTAGGTTGTTACTATACATAATATTATGATAATTTTAGGCATTGTGTAAAAAATGTATTACACCCTATGTACAGTAAATGTACATATTTTGAACGGTATTATTAAACCTTTGTTGTATTCTCTTGTTATTTATTTTTTCTTTTATATTTCAAATAAGCGGGAAACCAAGAGGTTTTTTATGTTAGCGAGTTTTGTAATGTCTACTGCATTGGGTTTCATATGAAAGTCGGAAATTACCACATGAAGACTCAAAATGTGTTGTGATGGTTGGGCAAAATTAGACTGCCATTTTTATTTTTCCCTAAATAATAGTAAAATATAAAGTTTAATAAAAATGATAAAATAACGCAAAATTACAGTTACAATTTCGAAAGTCGATTTTTTAAATCTTTGGGTTTTGGGATCTAATTATAAAGATATTTGACCAATTTTTATTTGAATGTTAAACAGTCTTCTTACGAAAAACAGAAAATAAGTTATTTGAATATTTTGTTTTAGACAGTTTAAGTTCTACTTGAATTTTAATTGACCATGCATAGACAGTGGCGCCACGATTGTTTCTTTTTGTATACTATTCGCATAAAAAAGGTCGCTATTAAACTTCATTATAATAAAGAAATAACCAGTGGCTTACAACTCTTGTAACGTAACTTGGCACATCCACACTTCATTACACAAGTAGTTATGAAAAAATGTAGCTTATTTCAATGTAATTAAGGTTGTAAGTTATGTGCAAGCAGCGAGGCAAGGTTCGGCCAAGTCTTCGAGCTACTGGAGTGGTAAAGAAGAGAACGGTTCGTGATTTTTATATAATACACAAGTTTTGTCCATAATACGTCCTTTAGAAGTAGTTATCTAGTATGTGATTGTGTATGTCTTTTTTTACCTCCGATTCTCATGACATTTGCTGGTGAAAAAAACACAGATTGATTTATAAATTGTCAATTCACTTCACTGAAAATTACTTCACCTTTCACTTAAAAATTGATACCTCGCTAGAATCCACCATGCAATTTAGCACTGGTAGCAAAAAACTAATTTCTTACAAAAAATTTTATTTTTGTGACACCAGCATATATCATAAATATAATAAAAATGTGTTCGTTGATTTCCTGTCTCTGTGCTGCGTTTAGTTTAGAGCTAGTTTTTATCCTCGAACTTTCCATTGTAAGTACGAGCAAGTGTCAAAGGAAAAATATTTTTGATTATCGCTGTTTTGCGGGTCTCTGTATTTAATTATAAGTCATCACTCATATTGTATTCTTCTATAGAATATTTTTTTTATTGTAAGACGACTCCAAAACAGTGATATTATAGTTCATTCGGCAAAGATTTTTTTTGTACATTTTGGAAAAGATTTTCGCTTCGCTTTTGCTTGAGCTTCCTTGCCGTGGCGTGGATGTGACAGAAATGTATTTATTCTCCAATTAATTTAGAAACCATTAAAAAAAAATGATGTCAATTCATACGCGGCATACTTAACGCGCTAAGCGAATTGGTTTTCTTTAACACTTGTTTGTATACGTTTTGACTAATCTTGATTTTTTTGTCGACCTTACTTTATTTTATTTTTTTGTTTATTGATACAACATTCGCACAACAAAAGCAAGACTACAATATCTCCTTCACTTAAATTATTAAGAAGTTTGAGGTAATATTACGAATAGCACGGCCGTAAGTTTTACGTGAATATGTCATTAAGAAATTTTCGGGAAATCGAAAGACAAATTGGAAATAATGCTTCAAACAGTATGTTGAACTTAGGTCAATGATAAGTGCCGAAGGAATTAATTTTGGTGCGATGTGAAAAAAAAAATTAATCAAAATACCGTTTTTTTTTGTTGTTTGTTCCATTTTCCTTTTTTTTATAATTTTCTCACTCAGGGGATCATTTCTCTCTCTTCTCGAAATGATCCCCTAGTACAAACAAAAGCTTAGATGTATCCACGTAAAAATAAGATATTTAAGTCTATTCAATTAAGTTTTTTTAAAAAAAGTATTGATCGTTGTGTGGATGTTACTGCGGTGCCACAGCTTTTAAGCAAAAGCTTTGGCGCTGACAATGTGCTGGAGATGGGTCTTATTTGTCTACAGTCAATTGTATAAGTCCTGTGCATGTACTAGCCCCTAGTTTTCGTGTGTTATTTAAAATCAGATGTCAAAGTTTTGCCATAATATGAATTTGATTAAGTAAATAAATTACCAAAAAATATAGTACATTATGAATTATGATCCCTATGCTTTCTTCAGTATGGTTATATAATTGTATACATTTTTTGACAGTATTTTTTTCTTACTTTTACACCTGATTTTACTCAAAAGCTATGTTAGTTTTCTAGTGACGTTTTGTGGTTTCGGTTGGGATTGGTGTACTCGTATGTGTTTTGTTATCCTGTATATTTTACATCCTTTTACTTTTTATCATTACATTCATGTATTTGAATTATTACCTTATGTATTATACGTTACTAATATAATAAATTCTACATTCAATTTCCATGTGTTTTTAACATGGTTTATTATATTTCAGTCTTGGACCGGCCTCCGTCGCAGATGAGTTATTTGGATCAATTCTTGAAGGAAGCCCCGACGGAGCGGCATTACGACAATGTCGCATCTATGAACAACGAACAGAAGGTATGTTTGTTGCATAGATCCCATTTGTTCCATGGAACATGACGTCGTGGCCATGTTCCATGGAACATTCGTGGTCGTGTTCATGTTCCATGGAACATACCGATTTTGTCATTTTGTTCTATGGAACAAAACGAGATGAATGGAGAATTGTAAGCAATAAACTATTACAAGTAAGATACTCCTTTTCTTCCACAGATCACTATAATTTTGACATTTTATGTTCAAAATAGTGATCTGTGGAAGAAAAGGATTATCTTACTAAGAAAGTGACAACGACGATGTTCCATGGAACATGACCACGAACGACGTTATGTTCCATGGAACACACTTTCGTTGGCACTTTGTTCTGTGGAACAAAACGAGATAAATGGAGGGTAGTAAGCAAGAAACTATCACAAGTACTCATTTTCTTCCACAGATAACTATATTTTCATCTTTTATGTTCCCTGTACTTAGTTATTTATGGGTGCTTAGCTGTTAAAGGTTAAACTATTAGTTTAGGCAAACTAAGTCTGTCTCCTACCAAATCAAATGCCTATTCGATATTTGGACTAATTGTCTAAAGTGAACACTTTTAAACACATATGTTTATAATAAAGCTTGTGAAGATGATACAGCTATTCCTACAATTTAATCGGCATAAAAGTACGTATGTATGTCCTTACAAATCGCGACAAACTAAATTAAGTTTGAATCTGGTAGGCAGACTTGATTAGTTCACCATAATATCACTTTGTCATATACACTTCATTTGTCATATTTTTGTTTGTGCTTTTTGTGTTTGTGTCGCTAACGAGCAGTTGTCGCTTATTCACACACACAGATGTCGCCGCAGTACCGATACAGAAACATACAGCATTGTTGCAATGCAAAGGTATTTTATCTTTTTTTCCTCTTTTGTTTCGTATGGTATTGGTGAATTATTGAAAAAAGAAATTAAACAAGCTAAGCAAATTTGTTGTTCTATTTATCTGACTATATTTCAAAATATTCCGGATTCGACATAACTATTATGAGCCGACTTTCCACCTTATGTTGGTGCAATTAACCTTAACACATTAAAAAAATCTAGCCCAGAAACTTCAGCGTATTATATTAATACAATAATTAACCAACTACCTATTTAGTTTCTTTATTTTGTTAAATTCCATTTAATTTGCTCATGATTTTAACATTTATTTTGCTAAGTGTGCGCTAAACTGCTAACTATGTGTGACTAACAAAAATATTATTAATATTACATTGAACACACTATTGAGATATCTTGTGTGGAGATAGAGCAACATATTGCGGTATGTTCGCGAGACGAATGTATTTACTATAAATGATATTAATCTGTCAGATGATGTACGGCTCGCAACAGTCGACGGCTCTGAGCGGGTCGGCGGAGTCACAAGACGAGATGGAGGGTCGGGCCGCTTCGCCTATATCATGCAAGAGCTCGCCCAGCGAGATGTCTACCGTGAGTAGTTCTATCTAACTATATCCACCACGCACAGCGGATGGGGCTTAGCGTACGAAATAGAACATTACTGCAGCGGCCAACAAAAGAGGCGAGAAGGCTTGTATAGGACTTTTCTCAGACAATGCGCGACGAAACGACCACTAAACCACGTAGATATGGATTTTCATACAAATTTTGGCAGTCGCTGATTGGCCGGTATAGCAAGTTCGATTTATTTCGAAGAATTTGTCAAAATGCTCAAATATCCAAGCATGATGAGTAAATGTTTTTTTTTCCGTCACGATGAAAATCCACGAAAATCGCATAGTCTAAATTCTGAAAGGAGTGATTCACTGTAAAACAGAAAGGATCACCTAATGCAGACATCTAAATTACAGCAGGCAGGCTAAATTATCAAAGCGCCGTCTAGATGGTGGTGTGATGGGTGAACTTCATTTAAATCGAGTCTTTCACGACATACAGGTTTTCTAATATAGATGGTGGAGGAGGTTGGATATTCTGGTAAGCGATTCACGTAACGCGTCGGTTACATCTCGTGAAGTGAAATGTTTAAAAAGGTTATTATTGAAAACAAAAACATTTTTTTTCGAACTCCGAAAAATAATAAATTATAGTCGTAAAATAAATTTTTCAGTGTTCGCAAAAAATGTTTTTATTTCAATATCGTCTGCGTCGTTATATACAACTCGGTTACAATATTTGTGGACCTCGCTGGAATGCGTACCCCCTTCCCGTTCTCCTTTCACCTCCCCGCGCTCGCCCCGGCTTGATTGTTTTGCGCACCATATCAGAGCGCTGACACGACGTGACGTCATCGAGCCAGGTTCACAGATATTGTAACCGGGTTATACGTAACTTTTTTAACATTTCACATCAAGCCGACGCGTTACGTGAATAGCCTCCCTGTTCGACATAGGTGCTACATAGGGGTTTATTATATCTAGAAGAAACTGTGTAACTCAGCCAATGTTTTCCAGTACTCCCTACAAGACCCGACGCTGGGTCCGGCGGTGCCAGGCAAGCAGAAGGTGCACCAGTTCCTAGTCAGGACATTCAGCAGTCCCACCAAGTGCAACCACTGCACCTCGCTCATGGTGAGTCAACCCCTTTTTAATTCCCACTGCTGGGAAAAAGCCTCTCGAACGAGGGGTTTGGCGATAGCCTACGACGCTGGTTAAGTTGGCGGATGACTTTATAAGTTTAAGAACATAAGTGCGAAAGACATACCAGGCTTTAAGTACGGTGCTGATACTTCAGCAACTAAATTATTCGGTTGGGGTGACACACCAAAAGCGCCGAATAATCTGCTATAATCTTCACCCTCCTAATGGTCTGCGGGACGCGGGGCGAGTGATGCGATTGGCTATAACAGTACGACAGCGCTGATTGGTTGAGCGGCTCTCGCCCGGCGTCCTGCAGATCATCAGGCGGGTCAAGTTTATAGCGGTTTACCTATAGTTCGCTTTCGATCGCATAATGCGGCGACTGATGTGTCGCTTTGCTATGCATATAACATTGAATACGTTCTAGCCGAAGTAATCACCCAAAGAAAGGTACTTCAGAAATTCAGTAGATCAGATATGTCACAGGTAACTTAAAAAAACATTGCGGGCGCGTTGAACCGAAGTTTCGGCGCCTTACTTTCGGCAGGTGTGTCGCTACACTAATGGTAAACTCTCAGGCATGCAGGGCCCCGCATGATATTTCCGTTAAGCAAGGACAATTAGTTCCCACAAACGCGAAAAGTCAAGAGGTGCGTGCCCAGTATAAGGCCTTTTTGCCTAGCCCCTTAACCAATGGGTTATCACTGTTCACACTTTCATTACTTAGTGCATGGATACTATTATATTTAACGTTAGACAATTCATCTCACCCTAGGCAGGAATATGGGGCTCGCTTATAGCTCGCTTGTAAACGAATGGGCCACAAAAAGACAAATTTAATATCCTTACCTTAATATTTCACAGATTGGTCTCACACGTCAAGGCGTAGTATGCGAAACGTGTGGTTTGGCTGTGCACACGCGTTGCTGTGGACGAGTGGCCCCGCGCTGTCCTCTGCCCCCCGAGCGGTCTCGCCGACCCCTCGGTATAGACCCCGCGCGGGGACAGGGTACCGCCTACGAGGGATACGTCAAGGTACGATTTACATTTATCCGGCTCGAAGGACCAAAAATATGACAATTAGCATATGAGATTTGCTGCCTAGCGGTGTACATTCGTTGCTGTGGAGGAGGGGGCCCGCGATGTCCAGTGCCCCCAAACGGTTTTAAAAACTCCTCTCTTTTAAGATACGATCATTATCCGGTTCGAAGGACCAGAAATATGAGAATTATATTACTTTACGTATTATTATTATTGATGAATTTTCAGGAAAAATGAAAGTTGTCTTTTAGTTTGTCAGTGCTTCACATCTGTAGTGTTGAAATGTCAAACGGGGATAGATTTCTCGCTTTAGCCATGCTTTGGCAGTCATATTCTACCCTGACAGCGAGTAAACTTTCAACCACGTTGCTTTATTAATGCATTTTAATTGGCGAATTTATTTTTTTTGTAGGTTCCTAAACCGGGTGGCGTAAAGAAGGGTTGGATGCGACAATTTGTCGTGGTGTGCGACTTCAAACTGTTCCTGTACGATATATCACAAGATAGGTAACATGATTTACCTCATAATATTTTATCTTTCTGTTGTAAGTTTTTTTTTATTTACGGCTTTTGACAAATAAGTTGTTTTTTAAGGTTTGTTGTTGATTGATGTACTGATGTTGATATACCAAAATCTGTAGTAGTCTGAGTCTCTCAGAAAAATTATTCAATGACTCAATGGAAAAGTAATGAAAGACTACATACACTTCTAAATACAATACATAATGGAAGTTTAAAAAAAATTTGTGACACCTGATTGACTAGTGAACAAAGAGCTTACCGATGGCCAATCATGTGCGAGATCTTACTAATACGTCATTGTAAAGAACAGAATGTTGAAAACTCGTGTAATATTCCAGAAACGCGCTACCGTCCGTGTGCGTGAGCCAAGTGCTGGACATGCGCGACCCGGAGTTCAGCGTGACGTCAGTCAAGGACTCTGACGTCATCCACGCCAGCAAGCGCGACATACCGTGCATATTTAGGGTAAGAATATACGGCCTAATCCGTCTGTTAACATAGGCGAAAATGGACAGTGACACCCGTCCGTTATTTGCCCGGGTGATTATGTGGTCTTCCTTTTCCCTTGTCTACATCATACGGGAATCTCTGTGCAAAATTTCAGCTTTCTAGGCCCAAAAATTTGGCCTGCTTAAAGAGTCAACGACTGAGTGAAAGAACTTAGGTCTTTTAGTTTATCAGGTCAGGTGATCGGGTCAGGTTCATACTTAAACTAGTAGGGCTCGTGGAGGCGTGGGCCACATGTGGCCCGCGTGCTGTCTTCCCGCCCATAAAAATCGCCTCCATCTCGAATCCATATTCGCCATACATTTTGTATGGAAAAAAAATCCGCCATATTGGATTTTTTTCCAGCCATCAAATAGACCTTTTTGTCCTGATCACTTCTTGTCAAGAAACCATTCTTCCATCTTTTATACTCTTCATGATATTGGCGAAATTCGTTTGGCCGCCTAAAAAGATTTCGAGCCAGCGCAATCTATGGACAGCCGCTGGCACGCAGCCGTCCATAGACGGCGCTGGCTGTGAAGGAGCTCGATTCGTTTGTGCGAAGCGAGTCGACTCGAAATTTGTACAACAACTTGTCCACACCCACCCCCCACAGATATCAACGTCACAGCTGGAGGGCGGCAAGAGGTATCACACACTAATGCTGGCGGAGTCTGAATCGGAGAAGACCAAGTGGGTGGTGGCGCTCAGCGAGCTGCACAGGATATTGAAGAGGAACAACCTGCCCGACAAATGTGTGAGTTTTAGCCCTTCTCAAGCCTTCTTGTATCAGGTCACAAACTAATCTGGTCCAGTGAGGGTGTCGCTATCTGCGTAGAGCGTTCCAAGTTTTGGCCACCGGACCAGATAAGTTTGTGGTATCATATGGACGTCTCATCAAGACCAAAGTATGTCTCCACTTACTGCTGCCAGTCGTAGCCTGTTTTATTACTACTAGATGCCGGAATCTCAGCTGCTGGTTTCTGGCTCTTTCCTGTTTTCCTCCTTCTCAATATCTGGAGATGGCGTTGCGTCATCTTTATCGAGCGATTGGGATCAAGCCGCTGATCTCTAGTATACTACAAACATTCTATACAATTGAGAGTATTGTTTATGCTGATTTGAAGCGCGCCCCCCCTCTCGAAGGTCCGCGGTACTATAAATTGACATTTGTTGCTAGTAACCGTTGTTTTGAATGTCATTTTGTTATCGTTCCATTGACGCTCACGCCAACGCTTACGCAACGATCAGCGTCATAATTGCGAAAATCAAGTGCTTACGTTTTTTCGTTGGCCGTCTGAGATTCAGCGTACTATTATAATAGGGGTTAGTGGGTCGCATCAAGTGGGAGGGGAAGTCATCGGCAAAGCTTCTGCGAACGGCTTGTCGCGGAATCCGCGAACTCAGCCACCGTAGTCATGGTAAGCGAATCTATGGTCACTTTAAATTTCTATTCTGGCAACACTGATGTAAAATAAACGGGTTTGAAATTAGATCCGCCATATTTCTGAACCGCCATTTTTTTACTGGTCTCGTGGCATTACGAAGCGACTCGCGAGGGCGGGCTGTCGTGAGAGCAAAGTAGTGCTAAGGAGTATCGGTGCGCGATAGATAGGAGGATTTCCATTTGTGCGATCTCAGTAGTGCGCAAAGTGCCTGAGGATCGAGTAAGCTGTTTCACTCGGTAAGTCACCCTTCAGTAAATAGCTAGGCCTCTAGACCTATCGTGGTGCTATAGCGATGTTGCGATAGGTAACCTCGCCCTCTCGATTTGCGGGCTCGCTGGCAGGGCAGGGGCCTGGGTGCAGGGCACTGAGGATCCTCGGTGGTAAGGGCAGGAATGTAGGGGTTGTGTGTGGAGTTCCTTGCAGGACCACAGTTGGTCCGACTCAGTGCCCATGGTAGTTTAGCACAGGCAGAGCAAGTTGAGGCTCGTTGCCGTACCAGTTGTTTGGGCACTACAGGAAAACATGGACCTCGCCTGGGCCTAGCCAAGTACGCCAGTACGACTGTACATTTAGAACTTTCGTAGCAGAGCGAAATCTGTGTGAGATAGAGGCTATCGTAGTGTCGCTGTAGTTACCTACGTTTTATGAGTCGTTATTTATATCGCGCGATGTTTAATATATTACATCCCTACCCTCAGTTGAATTACTAACTTCGCGATACGGCTAGTATAGTGCGTGTCGTGCGCGCAGGTGTACAGCGCGGCGGTGCTGGCGGACGCGGGCGGCGCGGCGGCGGTGCGCGGCGCGCAGTGCGCGTGCGTGGTGGAGGGCACGCGCGTGTGCGTGGGCGGCGAGTTCGGGCTGGCGCTGCTGGACCTGGAGCGCGCCGAGCTGGTGCCGCGCCGCGCCATCGCGCCCGTGCACCGCCTGCGGTACGTGCCCAGCGAACAGCTGCTCGGTGAGACACGTTTCTTATTTTTCCGTTTGACTTGATAGTTTTCTCACGTCGCGGTCACCAATTTAAAGACGTTCCTTCAAACTGGTGACCTCGACTTGAGCGAAATAAAAAAAATCTCATGTCGCGGTCAACAATTTAAAGACATTCTTCCAAGTTGGGGACCTCGACTTGAGTGAAAGAAGTTTTCTCACGTCACGGTCACCAATTTTAAGACGTTCCTTCAAACTGGTGACCTCGGCTTGAGTGAAAGAAGTTTTCTCACGTCACGGTCACCAATTAAGGACGTTCCTTCAAATTGGTGACCTCGACTTGAGTGAAAGAAGTTTTCTCACGTCGCGGTCACCAATTTAAAGACGTTCCTTCAAATTGGTGACCTCGACTTGAGTGAAAGAAGTTTTCTCACGTCGCGGTCACCAATTTAAAGACGTTCCTTCAAACTGGTGACCTCGACTTAAGTGAAAGAAGTTTTGACTCGAGTGAAAGAAAATCTGACCTAATTTTTCACGTTGGGGTCACCAGTTTTCAGCGCTGTGTGCTTCCATGCGTATGTGAGGCACAGCGCCATACTCATGATAAGCGGTGTTTTGTTATTCCGTCACTTGGCCAGTGATATTTGTTGGCCCGGTGGGAGAAGCTTTAACACTTATTCATTATGATGCACAAGTGTGTACATTTTCTGTAATGTGTGGCATAATTCAAAATAAAAATCTTTCTTTGTTTTTAATTTAAAAGTGCTTCTTTAAGTTGGTAAAAAGGTGACGTTTTCTGAAATTGGTGATTGGCAATTGATTCGGTGATGAATGTTGTGAGATTGGCACTTTGTCTCACAACAATATATTATATAACAATATAGAATATTTTTGTTAGAATATCCACAATTTTTGTGACTCTTCACGCGTTGTAATGTCTGCGTGTTTTGTCAGTGGTGATCGCGGGTCGAGGGCGACACGTCCGGCTGGTGCCGATCCGCGCGCTGGAGTGCCCCGAGGCCGAGAGCGTGAAGCTGGGCGAGGCGAAGGGCGCCGTCGACGTCGCGGTCGGCGAGCTGCACTCCTCCGCGTATGGCTTCGCCGTGGTGTGCAAACGACAGGTGAGATGGTAGGGATGGTTGTAAATCAGTCGAGAACTACGTATTGGGACCGACGACTCACTAACTGACCATAATTAGGTCTCTACCTAAAGTACTGTTGTGCGTTGACCGTTGAAAGTTGTGCGATAAGTATAACGTGTGTTCGTACGTGTTTGCACGACTCGATTTAATAGAGAACGCGTCCAAAGTGCGACCGATGTGACGTCATGTTGGGGTCACCAATGTCGCTTTGTGAATTTTTAAAACCAAATGTGGTTTCCAGAACTCGTGGGTGGTGATAGTGTACGAGATCACCCGCACGGCGGCGCGGCGCTGCCGCGTGGCGGAGCTGCGCGCGGCGGCGCCCGTGCTGAGCGTGCAGCTGCTGCGCGGCCGCCTGCTGCTCGGGTACCGCGGCGGACTGGTCGCTCACACGCTGCGGCCCAACCACGACCCGCACCCGCACCCGCCCGCTGTCTGTGAGTGCCGTCTGTCGCTAACTAATAGGAGAAACAGTATCCTCCGTTGTATACAAAGGCTGCACGGAGTTAAAAAAACGAAGCAGACTGGGTGTCTATTTAGTTTTTTTTACTCCGTTTAAGTGGGGAACTGACTGACGACAAAGTCATCCAATACACTCTTTTTTCTCGTTTGAAGTACATAAAGTCATAAACCTAAAATAAGGCAATCCTGATTGTTCATCGCGTTCTTCCTCCAGTGTCACCTCATTAAGCGGGTATGTGGGAATCGACCCAACAATGTAGCGATAGGCATCTGCTAGTAGTTTGTAGCGTATCTCGAGCGAATCCCAGCCTCGGTATAAAGCACTGACCTACGAAACAAATACGGACATGCCCCATCTACTTAATTAGTGTGACAATTTTTATTTTGCAGCGCTGGTGCACCCGGAGAACCAAGTGGGCGTGTTCCTGGCGCACTCGGGCGCGCGGCCGCTGTGCGCGCGGCCCGCGGGGCAGGACTGGCTGCTGGTGTTCAGCGCGCTCGCGCTCTACGTGGACCGCGCGGGGCTGCGCGCGAGGGACACCGAGCTCATGTACACCGCGCACCCCGTCTACCATGGTGAGCGATCACAGTGAAACCCTAGCACGACGTACCAGAGTGTATCGCAAGTAACTAAAAAAGTCGTGTGGCACTCGGAGACTGCAGAGTGGGGTTAGGTTATTTTCGTTACAGAATTTCTGGATTCGGTCTCCACGCTCAAGGCCCGCGATAGAGTGGGTCGGTTGGAGTGGGGGTTGTTAGGTTATTTTCGTTAAGGAATTTTATGGATTCGGTCTCCACGCTCAAGGCCCGCGATAGAGCGGGTCGGTCGGAGTGTGGGTGTTTGGTTATTTTCGTTACGGAATTTCTGGATTCGGTCTCCACGCTCAAGGCCCGCGATACATCATAGAATACATAGTGCAATAGCTTAAAATACGTAGTGACGGACTTGCCTCGCGAGTACAAGGGGAAACGTAACTAAATGGCCGAAGTCACTGTTGGAAATACAACGTTCTCAACGGGAGGTATGTTCGGGCAAGACTTTACTATAACTGTGACGTCACGAACCAAACAACATGGCCGCACTAGCGTTTAGCGTTAAATCAAGTTTGATCTGCTGTAAACTCCGTTAGTGTGACGGAGAGAGCAACAAGCGGTAAATTTCCCCATTTTATTACACCGGGACAGCGAGATGTTGTGCCAAATTTAAGTTTCGCACTTGTTCGGATTTAAGTTGATGCGACGACGCGCGAACTACATGAGATAGTAAATATATTATCGAAAATATATATTTTCTGTTGCAGCCATCAACGATAGCCACCTGTTGATATTCACCACGTCCCACATCGATATCTACGACATCGAGTCGGGCGAGTGGGTGCAGACCATCAACTTACGTGAGTTAATTATCATTAGTTTTGATATTTTGACATAATATTTGCTCTAAAAGTACCTTTTATCTCTCCTATTTATAAATGCAATAGCACTTAACCAGTGTGCTAGTTTCACGGCGGATCGCGCGAAAAAATGTCGCCAGATTACTGGTGGCAAAAATGTCGCTAGATTACTGGTGGCAAAAATGTCGCCAGATTACTGGTGGCAAAAATGTCGCTAGGTTACTGGTGGCAAAAATGTCGCCAGATTACTGGTGGCAAAAATGTCGCCAGATTACTGGTGGCAAAAATGTCGCTAGATTACTGGTGGCAAAAATGTCGCTAGATTACTGGTGGCAAAAATATCGCCAGATTACTGGTGGCAAAAATGTCGCCGGTTTACTGGTGGCAAAAATGGTTGTTTTGTCACCAGCGGTTCAGGCTCTGTTTGCTTGTACGAAAATAGGTTACGTAAATCGTTCGGATGCCCGTGTCCTCAGGTTTCTCATCGTGTGGGCCGATGTTATAAATAACGATTGTGATGTCGGTAGCGAACGCGCGGCCGCTGGACGAGGCGGGCTGGATCGTGCTGGTGGGCGGCGCGGGCACGGCCTTCCCCTTCGGCGCGGACACGGCGCCCTACCTCGTCTACCTGAGGCCCTTGCTGGCGCGTGAGTACTGCAGATTGTGATGTCGGTAGCGAACGCGCGGCCGCTGGACGAGGCGGGCTGGATCGTGCTGGTGGGCGGCGCGGGCACGGCCTTCCCCTTCGGCGCGGACACGGCGCCCTACCTCGTCTACCTGAGGCCCTTGCTGGCGCGTGAGTACTGCAGATTGTGATGTCGGTAGCGAACGCGCGGCCGCTGGACGAGGCGGGCTGGATCGTGCTGGTGGGCGGCGCGGGCACGGCCTTCCCCTTCGGCGCGGACACGGCGCCCTACCTCGTCTACCTGAGGCCCTTGCTGGCGCGTGAGTACTGCAGATTGTGATGTCGGTAGCGAACGCGCGGCCGCTGGACGAGGCGGGCTGGATCGTGCTGGTGGGCGGCGCGGGCACGGCCTTCCCCTTCGGCGCGGACACGGCGCCCTACCTCGTCTACCTGAGGCCCTTGCTGGCGCGTGAGTACTGCAGATTGTGATGTCGGTAGCGAACGCGCGGCCGCTGGACGAGGCGGGCTGGATCGTGCTGGTGGGCGGCGCGGGCACGGCCTTCCCCTTCGGCGCGGACACGGCGCCCTACCTCGTCTACCTGAGGCCCTTGCTGGCGCGTGAGTACTGCAGATTGTGATGTCGGTAGCGAACGCGCGGCCGCTGGACGAGGCGGGCTGGATCGTGCTGGTGGGCGGCGCGGGCACGGCCTTCCCCTTCGGCGCGGACACGGCGCCCTACCTCGTCTACCTGAGGCCCTTGCTGGCGCGTGAGTACTGCAGATTGTGATGTCGGTAGCGAACGCGCGGCCGCTGGACGAGGCGGGCTGGATCGTGCTGGTGGGCGGCGCGGGCACGGCCTTCCCCTTCGGCGCGGACACGGCGCCCTACCTCGTCTACCTGAGGCCCTTGCTGGCGCGTGAGTACTGCAAGAAACAAAGAAAGAATTTAAAATCATCATCATCATCTCACTCGCTCAGAAAAGAGATCTTTAATTATATATAGGAATCGCATCCTAAGTGTGTAAAAAACTAATCAAAAAGAAAATTAGTATAAAACGGCAAGGAGTCATCTCTCGTTCGAAGCTTGGTCCGTTTGCTCCATTTGCATTTTCAATACTAATGGATTAATTTGTAACATTCCAGAGGGCCCGCTGAACCTGGAGCACAGCGGGTACGGCACAAACAAGCGGCGCTTCTCCGTGCGCGAGCAGTCCCACCAGGCTATAGAGGCCCACAACCGATTGTAAGTTTGAACCTTATTGCGAGGGCGCTAAGTCTTAAAATCGCTTTGCACCTGTTAGTCCGAGAATAATTGATTATTTCTCGTTGGTACTAATTTACTTGTGACTGTTACTTGTAAAGCAACAGACTTTAAAGTTATTACTGATTTTGATTGCACATACCCAAAAAACGCAATCAAAATTGAAATTGCTCTCCCGGGGAGGAGGTGAGGGGGGCGCCCCCTATTAATGGGGGATTTTTTGCCTGTAGAATACTCCCTTCAATTATAGATAGTTCGATCCCGGACACACTGTATAGACAATGGCGCCTCCATCTAGTCCATTTCTTCAAACAGATCGGAGCGTCGTTCGAAGTTGATCTCCGCGCCCACGAACTTCGCCCACGTGTCGCACATGGGCCCCGGCGACGGCATCCGCTCGCAGCGCCTGCTCGACCTGCCCACCACCGTGGAGACGGCGGACCACGACCACCACCACCAGGTACCACGCCACTCACTGAATGACAAACACCCTTGATACTGAGTTGATCTCCGCGCCCACGAACTTCGCCCACGTGTCGCACATGGGCCCCGGCGACGGCATCCGCTCGCAGCGCCTGCTCGACCTGCCCACCACCGTGGAGACGGCGGACCACGACCACCACCACCAGGTACCACGCCACTCACTGAATGACAAACACCCTTGATAATGAGTTGATCTCCGCGCCCACGAACTTCGCCCACGTGTCGCACATGGGCCCCGGCGACGGCATCCGCTCGCAGCGCCTGCTCGACCTGCCCACCACCGTGGAGACGGCGGACCACGACCACCACCACCAGGTACCACGCCACTCACTGAATGACAAACACCCTTGATAATGAGTTGATCTCCGCGCCCACGAACTTCGCCCACGTGTCGCACATGGGCCCCGGCGACGGCATCCGCTCGCAGCGCCTGCTCGACCTGCCCACCACCGTGGAGACGGCGGACCACGACCACCACCACCAGGTACCACGCCACTCACTGAATGACAAACACCCTTGATACTGAGTTGATCTCCGCGCCCACGAACTTCGCCCACGTGTCGCACATGGGCCCCGGCGACGGCATCCGCTCGCAGCGCCTGCTCGACCTGCCCACCACCGTGGAGACGGCGGACCACGACCACCACCACCAGGTACCACGCCACTCACTGAATGACAAACACCCTTGATAATGAGTTGATATCTATTCATCTATATTTTCTGTGACCATGTGTATTTACCCATCCTATAACCAAAACCAAAAATCCTACAGCTGTGTAGTTATATGTCTTAGCGCCGATAGGTGTAGGTACGTTGATGATTGCTCATTCTATAATTCTCTATCAATTGCTTGTGTAGAAAGAAACCAATAGTTGTCTATGGTTAGCGATAGCTAAGGTCACAATAATGTCATTGTATACGACTCTTTATGGTCGTTTTCACCAACATTTTAAGAGACACCTAAGCCCTAAGGTGACAGTTGTTGTAGGTGAAAACTGTCACCTATCGGCTTAGACGTTTCTTAAAGTGTTGGTGAAAACGACCGTTATTAATAGATCTTGGAGGTCGGCAACGTCGTAGGTGTCGACTCTTATTAGACCTATTTATGATCTGTGCATCGGTGCATCGACAATAATCGTTAACACCTGTCAAAATTGCATCCTGGCTCTCATTTAGCAACTTTCGACTTATATATTAAACTTGCAACTAAAATACTAAGTGGGCAACTAAAATCCCCTTTCCTTTTAAATCTAATCTTTAACTGTTGTATGACTATTACCTGGAGTTTATTAAATACTGAGACTAACAAATTGCCAGACTTTAAATATTTATTGATTATTATTGTTGTCGTCGTGCGCAGCAGATGTTCGGCAGCCGGGACAGCAGTAAGCGCACGTCGCCGCTGACGATATCGCATCCCACCGGATCCTATAACGGTATGTTATTCTGAATGTTTTCTTTCTTTTCAGTACAAAATAATCGATATTTTTATAAAACTCAGGTATATCGGATAGATGTTTTATTTGTTCACAAATTAAAATACAAAACCTTAACAAATCTAAATTTATACAATAAGCAATGTGGTTATATAAAATCACTATGTATCTTTTTTCGGTTTGTAGGCATTTAGTGAATAATAAAATCACATTAAGATGAAAGTTTGTTGTTGTAACAACGCCATCTCTTGGCACAACATGATTAGTTGTGACAGTAAAAGTTTATAAGATAAAAATTAACATTAGACGGCGCTATAAAATTACTAAGCAATCGACATGACACCCGACCTCAGCCCGGGTGTAATGCGACATACGAGATGCTTGGGATGATACATTAAAAGTTTCTCTGTGTGTTTAGCGTGCGGAAAATTATTATTTTCCGCACTAGTGTTTTCTGTTTTCTTCCTGCATATAACATCCAAATGCTTCATAAATTCAGAGGTTTTTAATTAATTTTTTTCGTGGTACCAGGCTCGTGGCGCGGTAGATCGCGCGACGCGCCGACGGAGGCGCCCCCGTCGCCGCCTACTCACCGCGCGATGGATAGGTAACCAGAATGCGTATTCTCTTTATTTTCAGCCGACAACCGTCCAGTGCTGGAATTTGGCATTCTGAAGTGAACTGCTCATGAGAAACCTTTTTACACGACTGCCCAAAAAAGTGTAATGATTTTAGGGTTCATGTATGTAAGTGTTATGATATGTGGTATTCTCTTATTCTGAGAGCAGGCACAGAGCTGGACTTAAAAATGGTCGAGACAAGTGTTGCATAATATTTATACTTTCTGACAAAAGTTTTGCATACTATTTTTTGTTTCGTAGGTCTGTCGGCGGCGGGTCTCTGGGCAGCGGGTCTGCTCTGGAGCGATGCCTCACTCCTCTAAGTCTGGGCAGTATGAGCTCTCTACACGATGTTCTAAAGGTAACACTTACCTACAGGGTTAATTAAAAAATAAAAAATAGCTCTCCTGTACTTATTTACATGAAAAAAATTCAGTATTAATTTATTTCATACAAAAAAATGTTATTTCTGTAAAGTGACATTAGTCTGTTGCGGTTTCGCGCCGCGAGTTCGCGCGCCGCGCCGTTGCCACTTGCCGATGTTACATTACAGAGTAGGAACATGTAGAGTATTTGTGTAAAATATTGGGCATTTGATATTTCTCAAAATATCGAGTAAAAGAAGTAAGCCCGCTACGTCTGCTGTGCGCAAGTGTCAGCATACGCCTATCCTTAGCGATTTGGTATTTTTTTATCTGTCACTTATAACCTTGTCGTTTGGCAGGTGGGCACAGAGCTGGGCGAAGGCCTACAGTCCGAGGACAGCAGCGGAGCCTCCCCGCCGCACCCCAACGACCCCTGATGGTGAGTGAGAACAACACATAATTTTGTACATACATGTCAGGTTTTAAAAAAGTCATTCTTCACATAGGCGTTCGGAAAACACATGCAGTATGCACTTTATTCCTTTGTAATATTCATTCGAAAAAATGTTCACCAAAAAAAGTTAAAATTAAAATTTTGACAAGAGCCCTGGTAGATATATTAATATCGTAAGCTCGATATCCATTTGCTTCAAAAGTTCTTTGTCGTTTAGTAATTATTTTAAATTTCACAATTACAGAAGTCAACTGGACACGTATTGGAAGATCGACATGTCCAGGTTCTACGCTTGTTTCTGTTAATGTGCGACAGTCGTGCGACTAACGCGCGACAATCGTGCGACAAACTCACGACACGACCCGCCATACGGACGATAGCTTGTTTACCATGCAGTGATATATAAACATAGTTTGTAAACTTACTAGTAGGATTATTTAAATTATGATATATAATGTACTATGTGACGAATTTTTGTTAGATTTTTTAACTAAATGACTTGTTCATAAACTTAGGGTCGTATCGATTGTCTCTTTTACGCGCTCAACAAATGGACTGTGTGCGAGCGAGATAGTCGTATATTTGTGACCGTGCAACAGAGATACTATATACTGTTTTTACTATTTGACAGATAAAATCCCACCTTTAAAATGTTACGGAAAATATTATTGTGTATGAAAATAATTATCGTCCATATTCTAAGATGGCCGGCTTGAAATTAGCATTGAGTGAATGTAGTTAACTTGTAAGAGACACATATATAGGAAACTAAGTTCCACCCGATCATTACAGATACTTTTTTGCTAATCGCCTGGCCACGGGGAAATTCGAATATTGTAATATTTCCAGACTAAACAATATGTATTAATCCAAGCTATTTTCTATTGCCTATCTCCATTCTAAATTTCATCCAAATCGATTCAGTAGATACGATGTAAAGCAGTGACAACATACACACGAAGTACGTGTATATTTGTATCGCCGCCATCTTGAATCCGCCATTTTGGTTTTTCAAGTCACTGTCATTTGGATGAGGTTAGTGCACGCCACTGACAATCAGTACAAATAACATGATTTAACTACCCACACTAATACTAGAGCACCGGCATGGCACTATCAATCAGGCCACGCTCACTTGCCACGTGATCAAAAAGCTACAAGTAGCCGTCACGAGGGACAGATTACAGACGGTAGCCACGCGCCGGCTACTTTGCTCGCGTTAGTTCTTGTACGGTCTATTTCACACGCTGCGTGCGCCCGATCGTGAGGCAAATTTAGTACGTTGAATGAGATAAAGGTACGCGATAGAAAGAGACCACAACTTTGCGTATTTGCGTGTTGTTTACGTAGGCGGGGCCAGGTGCTATTGCGAACTGAATTGCACTTTTAGTGTCTGCGCTAGAGTCGCTATTTCTTTAAATCATCTTGCGGAGTGAGCCTACTGTACAGTAAGGTACTATTATTGTATTTCGTGTATCCGTATATAATTTGTATGTGTTGTTGATCGCATCGTTCTATCCCGTGGCCAGGATGTGAATAAAACTTGTATATAATTACTTTTGTGTGAAAAAAAATGTATTTCGCCGTAATTTTTTTAATTAATCAAAAAAAGTGAGGCTATAATTTAATTTATTTTTTACAATAAATTTTATTACCACAAAATCTGAAAAAAAAAACGTCTAGCAGAGTGTATAAATTTCCCGTTCGTGTTTTTACAAATTACGATAAAGTAATGTTTATAATTATCATTCTATATTGATTCTTAATACAATAGGGTCAAGGTGTATTTCAATGTGTAATACCAATCGACAAATAAATGAAAAAATCTACAATAATATATTCCACTTTTATAATGAACTTTTGAAAAATAAATTATTATAGGCACGGGTATTAAAAAAAATATATTAATTTAAAATTATACTGTGTTATTTTTTTTGCAAGCTTAATGTATTTTTTTTCATCTATACAATTAGTAAATTTGATATCTCTATTTAAATTATATGTAATATTTGGTTCCTAATTATATATTATATTGTGAATTATTGATATTATATAATAAAATAAGTAACAATACAAATCATTTGCAATAACTATGTTATACTAAATAGCATCGCTTGGTTCGAGATAAAAAGATACCTTCCATATGCGATAATATATACGTATATTACTAATATAAAAAAATGATATTTGTAGTTAGATTTTACTAATACTAATATGAAATATTTAACCCGAAGTGGCTTGTAGGTCAATTAGTAATGTTGCAATACCTAATAAATTTTGTATTTGTATAATCCAACACTAAAAATCAAAATATTACTAAAGAAAATAAATATTTATTTTCTTTCATAATATTTTGATTGAATTTATATTACAAATCGTATGCATGATATTATAACAGATTTTTTATATTGTCAATTAATTTCTGGTTTAAGGTTTAATTTATATTAATTGACAAGATTAATAGTGTTTTCTTAATGAAAAGTCTCTTTTAGAAAGGTACAATTTTTAATTTTCGAAATAAGGAATATCGTCACCATTCAAAATCGAACGACAATATTTTATGTATAATTGTATACTATATGTATAAATTATTATTAAAGTATTTATACTTGCTTTGAAATCAATTTAAATTTTATATAATACTCTCGAATCTCGATTTATATTAAGGTCGTCCTTTAAAAATAATATAAACCTACAAATATTATTTCTTAAAATATATTAGAAAAAAAGCCACCTTCGGGAATCTGCGATAATATTAAAATGATGAAAAGCTAGCAGTTCGATAGTTTCACTTTTTTGATAGCAATTAGCTAGGATTAGTGTAAGGACGTGCTAGGCTTAAATATAAAACGGTGCTTATTTGGTCGGTACCCGACGGGTTAACACCTTTCTAGGGAGGCTGTAAGTGTATACGCTAACTCAGCGATCTTTAAATATAAAAAAAACACTGAACTCTGCTGTCTATGGCCCTTTAAGACAGTTCCACATCAAAATGTTTGTCAGTAGATGGGTTGCGAAGGGACTTATTGCAACGAAATTTTATTTTATTCGTCATAAGGCGAAATTGACGCTTCCATTCCATTCCATTCCGCCGCGGTGCATCTTGAACCTTAACATCTGGTGAACGTCTTTCTCTATAATAAATGAGCTTTTTGGTTTTTATTATTTCAAAGTCACTGAGTTAGCGCATACGCGCCCGCGGGCCGCGTTCGACTTTGTCATCACTTACCATCAGATGTGAAGCACTGACCTAAGTAGCAACCATGACTAAGCTAACACTGCCAAATGTAGTTATGTTATGAAAGCCTTAATTTTCGTTTATAACGAGGGCACACCCAATTAAATAAAAGCATCATAAAATAAAGACAATTAAAATATGGAATACTGTATGCCGTTGACCCAATAGAGAAGTTTTAATAAATTTGAATTTACTTGTACATGATAAAAATATTAATAATTGAAAAAAGTTATAAAAAGTCTTTAAAAATTTTTTTGGTCAATGGATAATTTTGCATGAATTTACCACAGTTGTTAATGAGTAAGTTTTCAAGGTTTTTCATAAAAATTATAATAGTTATTAGAAAATCGATTTGCGGTTATAAAACGTAAATTCGAAGAAAATCCATTATGATGCTTTAATTCGACTGGGTGTGTGAAATTTGACCAATTTTACGTAATGACATTCTATTGGCAAATAATGTTCTTTGTTTATGATTGTACACGGCACAACCCCGAAAAGAGCTCAAATAAGGGATTCAAAAAAGTTGGGTATGAACGTTGGTCTATGGCCATTTTGAAATTTAAATTTAACAAAAATGGTGTCAAATCACAGACTGAAGACTTTGCTATAGGGTAATTCAGATGACCAAAAAGTAAAATTAAATCGTTATGTTGTTTAAATCACAAGTTTTAAAAATCATTATTATATGTTAAAATACGATCAATCATAATTATAAGCTTACTTATTTATTACTTCATCGAAATAGGTTTCAAACTGAGACGCCATTTTCGTTGAATTTCAAAATGGCTGCCATTTACTCTTGTTTATACAGTACGCGCGGCGAGTGTTTGGCTTTGACCTTCGGGTGGAGGGGATTACTGCGCATGGGTACTGTCACGCACACAATACTTTTCCTTTTTTATGTACCAGGTTGGATATTTGAGTGGGTCAAAATTCATGTACAGTGGTAATAATGCTAGAAAATAATACGAAATAGATAAACTTCTTCATTTATTTACTGACTACACAATTTAATTTAGTAACAGTTTCCTGCATAGTCTGTATAGTTTGGTTATTCTCCGACTGACTGAGTAAAGAAGCAACTTCCTCAATCTGACTTCGAATTTGCTTCAATGAATCGACACATTCGTCAGCTTCTTTCTTTAAAAAGCAATTCACGTCATATATCATTTTCCGTGCTTGCCTTTTTAAAACAATGTTTTTTTTACGCATTTTCAAATCACTTTTTAATATTTAACAAAAAAAACTTAACTGACAAACTTAAACAAACAAACTCAACAAATAATAACAATCGACAACAATAAACAATTAACGAAAATAGCAATTCACTTGTGAACGTGATTGTACAACAGGAGTGCGCGGTACGTCGTATCGGTGCGAGAGGCAGGGAACGACTGGAGCGCCAATCAGAGCACCGCGTGCGCCTACACACCCGCCCCACACCCCGCTAATTGCCCGTTGATACCCAATTTCTGATTTCTGCGCAATAACGGTCAAAGCCAAACTTTCGCCGCGCGTACTGTACCCACGCCGACTTGATATAACTGTCAAATATAATAATTAGATCTTATTGAAATGTATCTCAATTATTTACATTTATTTATTTTATAGTGGTTAAAGAACCAATACTTTTGAACTATTTCAAATGTTATTTTAACAGTTTTATTTTATACTCGAATAGTATTTAAGTGTACTTACTTATTGTTTTGATTTTGGGCGTATTCCTAATGAAATTATTATGAATTTTTATTAGAATAATGACACTTAGTACCAATTTTTATTTTTAAGTGTAATTTTTTTTTCATACAAATCTCAGCGTGATTGTGAATTTTTAGTATAGTTATTTATTTAGTCGATGCGATAGCGTAAGGGAGGTTTGCATGATTTTGGCGAAGTACGAAGTATTATTATTTTATAATACATAATAATATATTGTTTACTCTATAATTCGAATTTTAAAAATGGTGGCTCCGTAAGTCGTAGTTACTGAAATACAATGACATCCTAGAAGTCATATCAATAAAATCCAAAAGAATGGTATGGGTTCTATTGAATCTATTGTTTTTTCAGCCGTTTTCAAAAAAGTAGGAGGAGGTTCTCAATTCGACTGTATTTTTTAATGTTTGTTACCTCATAACTTTTGACTGGGTGAATCGATTTTGATGATTCTTATTATCTTCTCTTTATTAGAAAGCTGACGCTTTTCGTGGACCGTCTCCTTTGTACAGGTTAAATATTTATTTGAAAATAATAATGCGTCGCCAAAATAATGCAAGTTTCTCGAACGTCTATGGTTTTTATGTAGTTTAGGTTATGTATTTTTAACGATCTAGTCTTTTTCGTTTGATTAATTATTTTTGTCATAATAATAAAAGTAATATGTGACTACGTAATGTATTAGTATGTCTTATTTTAATTTTAAGATTATTATAATTATTACCCTATGATTATATTATTATTTAAGCTGTAGTGAAATGAGATTTTTTAGATATACAAACTGTACCGTCAGCTATTGGGAATTTACGTGAAGTTTCTTGGACTCTGGTCGAATAGGATCTTTTTATGCAATATCAACGATTGAGAATAAAGCAGATTTGGAACAGTTTCAGAAATCCTAAATTGGGTATTACGACTACTTTTGAAATTGTTAAAAAATATTACTTTATTATAAACTACGGTAATAAATAAACGTACAGTGAAAAAAAAATATTAAAATCCAGCACAGATTTAAAGTTACAGGCATTTTTATTTTGGAGTAGAAGAATCTTCTATCCCTTTCTCATAAAACGAAAATTTGTATGAAGCCGCACGAAGCTTTAGTGACGTCACAATTCAATGTCGCTATCTCTGTCTAATCAGAAATATTTAAATGCTTTAACTTTTTTAGTTATTTGATTGATTTAATAAGTTTTACCAGTGTACTTCGTTATGTCTATTCTAGTTTATAATAAAGTATTAATTTTTTATAAAATTCAAAAGTAGTGTAGTAATTGTCAAATTAAAGTGCTGGGAAGCGCCCATTAGACTTGATTCGAAAGGATGCCAAGAAAGTTCGCGCTGGCTGCCTTAAGTTCACTATTACTCGTATATAATCTTGTGTAAAAATATAAAAAGCGCTTCATTCTTTTTAAGTAATAACTGGGTTTACATTAAGCGAGTTGCCTTCGTGAATACTAAGATTCAATTTATACCGCGGCGGAATGGAATGGGCGATTTTTTTACATAGAATAGTAAAATTCATGTCGATTATACCTATAAGATACAATATTAATAACTTCTGAGAATACGTGAGTGTTCCTCGGAACACGCGCGACCTTTTTTGTCTCCTATATAGTTTGTATCTTATACAATTGATATAAAGTTCATTATCCTGTAAAAAAAGTCGCTTCCATTCCATTCCGCCGTGGTGTAAATTGCACAGCTCCCTTCCCCGCCTCCCATTATAAGTACCTCGCGACCATTGATCAAACATATTAAAGGATTAGCACTTAGTGACGCATACAATTTTAGGCTCCACCCTGAAGGTGAAGCCGGATTTTTAATTTGTCAAAACTGTAAAATGGCGCTAATGTATGCGACCGACAGCGGTATGTGCTGTCGGCGGTACCGAAAAGTACGTTGCGCGACGCCATATTTGATATTTTTTGGCTTCAACATACATCACATCTTTCGTCCTCATTGCCTCGTCCTCATCGTCGTCATTGCTCGCGATAGGTATGAATGGCGGTTGAATGCGCATATTGGCGCCGCATGTCACGCAAGAATGGAATCGCTAGAATGAATGAATGGAGCATCTCCATAGTTTTGTTATATTGTAACTCAAATCAGAAAAAAATAGTTCCTCCTAACTGTTCACATTGTTAAAATTCGCGAAATAATAAATTAATTTTCTCCTACTTATATTCTATATTTTAGTTATATCTCGGAATTCTAATTTAGTAACATCATTTACATATTATTGCATCATAGGGCAACTCGCAGTTTGTACCCGGCTAATAAATAATGTATACTTATACATAATCATTATTATTATTAATTACAAAAAATGCGCATCCAAAGATCTGTATTGTATAATTTATACACGAGAGTGTAGAAACCTAGTAATTTAAGTTTTCAAATTGAGTATTTTAATTTAAAAAAAAATATTGCGTGTACCAGAAAGAACTGAATCGTATAAATAAAATGTGAATAATAATTATTAATGAAATAATTGATATGTATTTTAATAATAATTAATAATTATTGAGAGAAGAATATTCGGGAATTTTAAACGTTGTTGAATTGTAACTGATATAATCTGTACCTAATAATTGCAATTATATTATTATATTATACTGTAGGTGACGAAATTAAATAAACATTAGTCTATTATTACTGATAAATAATACACTGCTTTTACAAGGCTTTTTATTTACTTCCTACAAGTCCGCAATAACGATGCTACATATCTTGCAAGGTAAATGAGTTACCCCGATTGGTTCACTGCATCTCACCGTAATTTTAAATCGCTTGGCGGTAGGCCGTTCACTTGCTTAGCTGTGATCTCACCTGATGGTAAACTTGACGTTGTAGCCGAAGATTGTTATGGTATTAAGAACCTAGGAGGTAAGCAACCCCTAATAGTTCTCAGTCGAAGATTGTTATGGTATTAAACCTGGGGGTAAGCAACCCCTAATTGTTTTCAGTCGAAAATTGTTATGGTATTAACCCCTAATAGTTTTCAGCCGAGGATTGCTATGGTATTAAACCTAGGGGTAAGCATCCCCTTATAGTTTTCAGCTGAAGATTTTTATGGTATTAAACTAGGGGGTAAGCAACCCCTAATAGTTTTCAGCCCAGGATTATGGTATTAAACCTAGGGGGTAAGCAACCCCTAATAGTTTTCAGTCGAAGATTGTTATGGTATTAACTTAGGGGGTAAGCAATTCCTAACGATTTTCGACGCTATCACACCAGACCGTTAAATGACTTGGCGAGTTTTAGAGAACTAGTTTCTACCTTCTACAACTTTTGTATTTTTATGGTGCATAAATAATAAAAATTAATTAAATTAATAACTAGCCGCGGCCGAACCCTCCCTCCAGATCAGACCAGTCAATTTTAGACATTTTATGTAATTAATCCTAAATTGCCAGTGTCGAAAATTAAATACTGGACCCACCTATAAGAAACCGGATATGGGCATCCGCCTGATTTACGTAAAACTTTTCGTATTAACAAACAGTAGCGCCGTCTGTCAAAATTCTATAGGTGGCTGCTGAGCGAACAGCGTGTCCGTACTGTTGGTGGCACCAACCATCATTTTTGGCACCGATAAACTGGCGAAAATCTTGCGTCGTCTTGCCCTGACGGGTCTGATTGCACAAAAAACGTATTTTTGATTGATGTAATCGTTATCAAATCCTGCGCGATTACGACAACGATGAATACGTTTTTCTTATACAATCTAGGGGCTGCTCACTCAATGCTGCAGAGACCCTGAGAGGTCACAAGCATATTCAAGCATATTTGTACTGATTTCTCTGTCTCAAGTAAGTGTAATGAGAAGTTCTTTCCATTCATATGCAAATGAAGATATTAATTAAACAAATAAAACACAAGAATAGGGTAAGGTTATTTTATTAGCGAGCGACTATTATTTAACATAATTATTAATTCATTACAAATCGAAACTAGAAACTTTCTAGTTTTCGTATAAAGGCGTTCGCTTAGGAATCGACGCCACAATACAGGCGACAAATAAAGATATTTCAATCCACGATGACGCGCCCCACTCTGTCAAACTCCATACGAATCGAATGAAACCTATGAGGTAACAGATAGATCAATGAATAAAACTAGTATCTATATAATCAAAGATAAAACATTTTGAGGGGCGCGTCTTCGCGGTCTTCGTCAACTGAATTGTCTACACAGACGTCAATCTCGCGATCGTTGCTGTCAACGCTTAGAGAATTTAAACATATATATAGAGAGGCCATAGTTTACTTATCACTATATGTGTCGGGGTGGCAAAAACCGCCATAAAGTGTAGCACTTTGACATGCGCATTGCTTTATGTCAAAGTACTAATGATGTGACTACTATTATACCGTTATCGATAAATTTCATACTATGCTTGTGATAGCTGAGTAGATAGGAAAAAATCTCGGGGTTTTACAGAAACTAAAGCGCTATTTTCTATTGCAAACTTTTATAATAGAGGAAAAGGCTTCAGGAATAGATATAGTTTGGTCTCGTGGGATTTGTTAAAGCATTGGCTGATGGTTTAAATCCGGTTGCCTTAGTTTGAAGTTACGATGAATTAAGGGAGATTCAGTAGAACGAGAAGACCCACGCATACTTATTTTTTCCCGGAGATGTGAATTTATTTTGTATGAATTAAATAAAATTTTCAGCACATCAGGTAAATATTATAATAATATTACTGATCACAACCCACAAAACCTAATAACTGACATAAATACATAGACAATACTAACACGCAATAGACAATAATATTATAGATTAAAGTTATAAAAAAGAAACAGAGAGTAGTAGAAATTCAAATTGTAAGGAGTGAAAATTTCTAAAGTTTTTTCATGAATGATGAATTTCTTTAAAATCGATGTCTGACAACTTTTAAGTAACAACTGTAAGTCAGTTTGGCGGGACTGTATTTTAAGAAAATAATTGTTCATATCTCGAAATGACTAAATTACAAAAACCATTGCAGCAAGCAAAGACATGTAATTTGTGGTCAAAATTTAAAAAATGGCTGCCACATTGAACTTTGAACATTTGAACTGGAAGTCTCAGCTACTACAGATCTACGCTATTTGCAGATTAGATGTTTGTTACAAATATTAGGATCCGGGAGCGACCGATGCGAGCTCGGGACTTGGAGAACCCCGACAAATTAGGTGACGAATAGGATCTTTATTGGTAGTTATTATCATGACCACCCAGAAATAGGAGTCCCGCAAAACTTCGTTGACCGAGCTTTGAAATGGGTGAGAGAAACTGAGGATTAAAGAGGAGTTGTAACCTCAAGATTAAAAAAAAGAATATTTCTCGATAACTAACGAAAAGCCTAATTCATCACGTCGTGTATTAATCATAATACTACTATTACATGTAAATTATCTGACACTACTGTAAGTAACTAATTTGTGTTTTACTACAATATATGATATTTGAATCTACAATACATACAATATATGATATTTGAGATAGTATGTTATTTGAATTATACGTCAGATACAGTATATTTAATGTGTATGTGTGTCATGGTTACGTCAGATAATAATTATTGTTAGTTGGTGACATGTGGATAGCAATATTTTTTTATTTTTAAGGTAGGTAGGTATTTATTCCACAAAAAAATAATTTTGCATCTCCGGAGAAAAATGTATACGACTCGTAATACTGTATGTTCTTAAGATAATCGTTACTTCGCATCAAGGCGACCGATTTCAAAACCGTTAGCCATTAATTTTTATCAGTAGGTTTTTAACGGTAGGTTATGTTCATTCATTTTTGCTCTCTCAAATCTTTAATGACTAACCACGAACTACTTACTACATCGATAATATTTCCATATCGATAGATAGTTAGAGCAGCCCTTCTGATCAGCTGTCTGGTGCCTATCTGTGATTGGCCGATGGCTGTGATTGGCTATTTCAATTCTACACAAGATGGCGGATATACCCACCCAATAAGACTGACAATTTCCTGTCCTTATATTTACTTTGTCTTTGTGTCAACGTCACTTTTGTATTGTGACGTTGACAGCAACGACTGTGTGACCATAAAAGTGATAAAACAATATGGACTGGGCTCGTGTACAAAATTAATGTGGTTATTTTTAATCTGTCAAGTAGCGTATAAGATGGCGTCGCCTAGGTTGTACAGTCCGTCTATAAAGAGTAGAAATTAATAAAAATGGAACTAAAGTAATATTTAAAGCTGGCAACTCCACATTTGTTTACAAAGTTCAGGTTCTATATATAGTCTTTGGTTTGTTTGCACTAAAAGAAAACATCAGTTTTTTAGAAAGTTTGTTGTTTTAACAAAAAAGAGAACGAACACCATTATTACTATGAACTGGATTATACGAAGCGGAACGCGAAAAGTTATTTACACATTGGTATTTGCGATGTCTTGCCGAATAACAAGCTGGCACAAATGTATACGACTTTTCCGATGTTTACAAGAGAATAGCTGAAATGAGAGGTAAGTTGAGTGTATTTTGCTTAAAACTAATACAAAAGTGAAATAATAGTTGTAATTGTTGCTTGAGAAATTCATTATTTTTCTTTTTATGTAAATTTCTTAGTATTTTGAGGTTATTTAATTGTTATGATTTTTTCATAGAATTTGTAGCGCGATTGGATTGATTTGATAGTTTAAGCAAAAAGTTTTTTTCATTATCATCATAGAACATCTCGTGCTTGTTTTCATTCATATTTATTTAAAAAACCGGACAAGAGCGAGTCGTACTTGCTCGGTTCCCTCCAAATTTACAGGTTCACTGTACATAATAATATTATACATAGTTCAAGAACCGAGTTTTGTAAGAACTTTAAATAAAAAATATAATTATTATGTATTCGTTGATTTATTTTAATGATGATGATGATTTAAAGACATAATTTTTAAAAATATTTAATTTTGAATGTTTGTTACCGATTGAAGTTCAAAACCTAGTAAATGTAGTGAAATTGTTTTTATTTCAGGAAAATCTAAAAGTACGATAAGAAAATTAGCAGAAGACGGATCCAAAATTAATTGCGCCCGGCTAAACCCTCAATGGATGTCCGAAAAAAACAATTGGCTGACTTCGACATTGCTGTATTAACTTTTATGATAAACTGCCACTCAATGTATTCGACAATTCGGTCAATCAGTTCAAAGCTTTTGTCAAGCCAAAACTCATTAATAAGCAATATAAAAGGTAAATGAAAATAGCCCATAGGAGTAATAACGAATGTTCTAAACTAGTGACAACAAAAACAATAATCAGCTGATTTAGTTCCAGGCAGACAGTTCAGGGAGCGTCGAACTTAGTTTTTAAGTCGTGAAATAGTTATCACTAAGTTATCTTACTGACTATTCATAAGAACATGTATGAAATAAATCATTTGATCCTGTGATTCCTCTCTCAGTCTGGAAGGACGACTGTGAATGTAAATAATATGTAATGATTATAATAATTAAATATTTTTGAAAATTTTAATATATGCGATTGTGTTAATTTTTTATTCTCCAATAAATTTTTTAACAATACACTGAGGTTTTTTCATGTTTTGTTGTTTTAAATAGATAACTTTTCCAACATAATATACGTACATATTGTTCAAGGTTTTTTGTTTAATTGTTACTCCTCATCGCCTCAACCGATTGATAGGTATACGTGCTATAGGTACAAGTAAACATTCTCTGGTTAGCTCCACAGACATTTTTTTTTCATAATCATGATTCTAAGTTATTTCTTATATAAAAAGCACAATATCATATCAAGTATCAAGCCGGTTGTCGTCGCAGTATATGGAGTTGTCAAGTGTTACCATATAAGCGACACTACCGCCCTCAATTATTTTCTACTCTTTATAGATGGACTGTAACTCAGTACAGTGCGACAAGTCTATCTTGGCGCGTGGCCAAAATCGGAACTAACGCCGCTATCTTTGGTACTGAGAGATTGCATGATAGTTCGCTCTGTCGGTATATCACCATCAATCTAAAATTGAAGAAATTTTATTTTCTCGTTGCCTTTGTTCTATAACTACGCCCTCCTTTCAGTGTCATTCAAGTGGCAAGAGAGCATTGTCGGACAGTAGGTACATGAACATTTGTCAACAAATCTTTGCGCTCATCATTGCGCCGCATGTCACGCATGCCTAGGTTAGAATGAATGAAGGTGGGCACCTCCATAGTTTGGTTATTTCTGTCTGTTTTGTAATAAAAAGTGACGTTTGACAGCAACGATCGAAGTCGAAATTGATTTCGACTTCGACGATCCCCTGAGTTGACTCTTGAACTTGAAACTTGATTCCTGTCGCAAACCTGTCGCGTGGTTTTTTGTTTCTACGAGTTTTACGTCATTATTTTTGTCCTTATCCTAATTTATAATAAAGTAATATTCTTTATCAAATTCAAAATTAGGGTAATATCTAATTATAACGCTTATACGTTAGAAGTTTTAACAAATGCATAAATAAATGCAAATTACTATCATTATAATTTTTTCCTTACTTAGTTGAAATAGCCTGGCAGAAACGGCTTAAGACTCGTAACAATTGTTTGTCTTATTACATTACATATTGCATTAAATAAAACTGTTATTTCTAGATTTCTACATTCAGTCTTGCGCCATTCAAATATTTTGGAATTTATTAATACTAATATTTATATATTTTAGCCAAACTACAAAATGCGTGAAAAATGAAAATACAATATCATCCTAATGGAAAAACCTTGTCAAAATTAAAAGTATATTTCAAATAACGGTAAAAGCGGTTTTGCAAGCCTTTTAGAGAATTAGTCTATGTATACATGTCCCCGAATCTAACTTCCATTATGATTTATGTTTATGTGTAGGCAATTTTAGTTTGAATAAAAATAAAAACAAATGTGAATAGGTAAGTACTTTTAACTTTATTCAATTAAGTATTTAGTCATGGGAATGTTAAAACTGAGATTTCGTACAATTTAAGCCCAGTTGCGAATCTTCAAATTTTCTTTCAACTGCAAAGAGATATATAAACTTAAAATATACAGGGTTAAATGAAAAATATCAAAAAGCTCTCTGCCTTGTAGTTCCTATCATTAAAACTAATACATTTCGTTCAACAGCTTTTTAGAATTAAGTAATAATTTATTTCATTAAAAAATCATAAAAAACAAGCGGGCCCGACAGACTTCGTCCTGTCAAAAAGATTTTTACTGTGGCAGTTCTTTTGCTCCTACTATTTTATAGTTTTAGGGGTTTTCCGGCAATTATTCGAATTTTTCTCGCCGTAAAAACCATCCTATAACTTCAACGAACATTTAACAAAATAATTAGCCAAATTGGTCATAGAAGATGTAACTCCCGTAAAGTGACATATGAAATCAAATAAATCTGATGCCGTAACGATACATTTAGGTATTAATACTTTTATATTATTTATTTTTAATACAGAATAAAGTATGAAGAAAAAGTAGAATTAAGAAATAATTTAGATTAAATTTTATATTTCACAATATTTTAGTTTTAGTGATAGCAACTAAAAGGCCGAGAGATTTCTGGTATATTTTATTTAATTCTGTATATAAGCCGCCTATCTAGTAAACGTGAAATAGTTATACAGTTTTGTCCTTCTCTGTCATCAATAATTTCACATTTGAAGGAAACAGACAAAACATTATAACTATTCGTATATTTGTATGGGGGCTACTAATATAAAAACAATTTTATCAATGAAAACTTTATGTTAATGTTTAAAAAACTGTAATTTTACGTATGTTAAGAGTCTGCCCGCTGAATTTTTAATTTATTTCATTTTTCGCAATTTGTAAGCTTATCTTACATTGTAGACTTCTGGCAATTAATTTGCAGAAATCGCAGTACTATTATATAAAATCTTTGCTTCAAAGTTTAGGAAAGAAGGTATTTTTTGTGATTTACGAATTTCGACAAACTCAATAATCAGACTAATTTCTAAAAATGGTCATTTTTTAGCAAAGTATCTTTATCTTTTGAGTAACATTACCTTACTCCTTCGATTGTTATGATTGATAGGTATACGTGCTATAGGTACAAGTAAACATTCTCTGGTTAGCTCCACAGACATTTTTTTTTCATAATCATGATTCTAAGTTATTTCTTATATAAAAAGCACAATATCATATCAAGTATCAAGCCGGTTGTCGTCGCAGTATATGGAGTTGTCAAGTGTTACCATATAAGCGACACTACCGCCCTCAATTATTTTCTACTCTTTATAGATGGACTGTAACTCAGTACAGTGCGACAAGTCTATCTTGGCGCGTGGCCAAAATCGGAACTAACGCCGCTATCTTTGGTACTGAGAGATTGCATGATAGTTCGCTCTGTCGGTATATCACCATCAATCTAAAATTGAAGAAATTTTATTTTCTCGTTGCCTTTGTTCTATAACTACGCCCTCCTTTCAGTGTCATTCAAGTGGCAAGAGAGCATTGTCGGACAGTAGGTACATGAACATTTGTCAACAAATCTTTGCGCTCATCATTGCGCCGCATGTCACGCATGCCTAGGTTAGAATGAATGAAGGTGGGCACCTCCATAGTTTGGTTATTTCTGTCTGTTTTGTAATAAAAAGTGACGTTTGACAGCAACGATCGAAGTCGAAATTGATTTCGACTTCGACGATCCCCTGAGTTGACTCTTGAACTTGAAACTTGATTCCTGTCGCAAACCTGTCGCGTGGTTTTTTGTTTCTACGAGTTTTACGTCATTATTTTTGTCCTTATCCTAATTTATAATAAAGTAATATTCTTTATCAAATTCAAAATTAGGGTAATATCTAATTATAACGCTTATACGTTAGAAGTTTTAACAAATGCATAAATAAATGCAAATTACTATCATTATAATTTTTTCCTTACTTAGTTGAAATAGCCTGGCAGAAACGGCTTAAGACTCGTAACAATTGTTTGTCTTATTACATTACATATTGCATTAAATAAAACTGTTATTTCTAGATTTCTACATTCAGTCTTGCGCCATTCAAATATTTTGGAATTTATTAATACTAATATTTATATATTTTAGCCAAACTACAAAATGCGTGAAAAATGAAAATACAATATCATCCTAATGGAAAAACCTTGTCAAAATTAAAAGTATATTTCAAATAACGGTAAAAGCGGTTTTGCAAGCCTTTTAGAGAATTAGTCTATGTATACATGTCCCCGAATCTAACTTCCATTATGATTTATGTTTATGTGTAGGCAATTTTAGTTTGAATAAAAATAAAAACAAATGTGAATAGGTAAGTACTTTTAACTTTATTCAATTAAGTATTTAGTCATGGGAATGTTAAAACTGAGATTTCGTACAATTTAAGCCCAGTTGCGAATC